>OX451736.1:502793371-503393371 GCA_948472305.1 Vicia faba
TTATTTTATTTATTATTTATACTTAAAAAATACTTTTTCTAAACATATATTATTTTTTGTATGTATACTATTTTATTTTATTGTATATGAAGTAATATAGCCAATATATTTATTTTCTTAAAGAAAATTAGGGTTTTACCCTTAACCAAATAAAATTAATCTTTTTATTTATTTCTTTCTTTTTACATTAAATATTTTTATATACATAAAAATAAACAAAAAAAACCTTTTTGCATATTCATATTATTTTTTTACATTTATTTAATTTATTTAATTAAATATTGTCCATTTATTATTTATTGCCATTTGATTCAATTGGATGTAATAGTAAAAATAGGGTTTTAATTTCTTGTCAAATAATCCCCATTCAAAAATTGTATCCCCATCCCCATAATCATGTTGTAATAAGCTTAGACTTTTAATTCTCGCACTTTATGCTTTCAATTATGCCATGGTTAGAGATTAGGGTTTTGTATGCAAAATTCCAAAATCAACAAGTAGCTTGACCTAATGCAAAGACAAAAATGCATACACAATGCACACTTGCACCCCCTAGGGTTTCATCCACTTGTTTCCTTAAAAATGGGCCATGTTATGCATGTTGGGTACTTTGGCAAAACAAAAACAAAACAAAAGATCATAGTCCCTCGATGACACTATCTTGGTTGCCTAAACAAAATGATCTAGTCCTCAAAAATTTGCCCAAAATACTTAACACAATTGCTATCATGGTCTATACGATGACCCGCGCCTGTCCCGTTTAACATCCTAATACAAGTTTGTTTACCAAATGCAATGGTAAAACAACACTGTCAAAAGGGTTAAAAACATATAGGAAAGATCTTTGAGTAAAATAGGATAGATAACTCTTAGTTACTTGATCAAAACTTGTAAAAACATCCTTGCTATTTTCAAACACACTTCACAACACAATTTCCAAACATTTCTCAAAAATCAAACTTTAAAAACATTGAACAATCTTTTCAAAAGACAAAAACACCTTTGTATACATTAAAACAAGAATCATTACAAGGTTGCCACAACGATGGCCTCTTTTCAAAGCATCTTTCAAAACCACACACAAAGCACCATTTCAAACAATTGAAAAGCAAAAGCAAGTGATCTAAACAAGTAACTAAGAGCCCATGGATAACCATGGATGAAAAGGGTGCTTTCACCTTCCCTTTTCATAATCTACTCCCCGAACCAAAGAAAACATCTCAAAGGTATTTCCTGTGCTTTTTGACCTTTCCTTAGGATAAAATAAAAAGTCAGTGGCGACTCTTGCTAAACCGAAACATTTGCGAACACAAACGCAAAACTTCAAGTCAGTTCTCTCACCGTATCACAGAACTGGCGACTCTGCTGGGGAGTTACTTAAAAGTAGGGTTACCTTAGGGTTTAGATCACCTTTACATGCTTATCTTGTTTTCTTTGATTGCTTTACATTTGGTTCTATTGTTTGGGCTTGAAATCTTATACCCGGATTTGGGAAACATTCATAGGAAAATAGCAATACGTTGTGGAAACTGTGCGGAGTATACCGACATGGTTGAAGCAATAGCTATATTAGTGCAACATATTTGTGGGTACCGGTAGCCTTTGAGTCAATCAAAGAGAATACGGGGCCGCTGAGTGATGTCATGAAGCACTGATGAACTCTTAGAACCTTACTTGACCATCTTGGCCTTTTTTTAGGGGTAGTGAAATGACCGACTTTGGTGCAGTCCGAAGTTGGTAGATACTCGATACTACACTCATTGAGGGTTATTTTCTTGGAATATTTCGGTCGCCAGTTAAGTGGCTAAACTGAAACAATGAACACAGAAAATAATCCAGTGATATTGAGCTCCTTAGAACCCGGTTACTATTTATAGGACAGGTTGAGCCAACCAACTTCAAGAGGGTACTTACCTATGAAACCCATGCAAGCCTGAAACTAGGAACTTCTGTGACTTGATTGTACATATACTTGTGCATACATCATGAACATCATAAAGCATCATATGCATCTTCTAACCATTTCAAGGGTTTGGATCTTCATCTTTGTTCCTGTTTTATAGGTCATGGAATCTCTTCGCAGGAAAACAATCCAGGTTAACCTTGTGAGGATCCCTCCTCAACTCAAGGAGCTTACTTCCAAGATTCCAGAGAATTCTCTCTTCAGTGAAAGACATGGTAGACTTCTCAACTTTGTCAACTCCAACATTGAAGAATACATGGTGAAAGTTCTCTTCCAGTTCTTTGACCCCCTACACCACTGTTTCATATTCCCTGATTATCAACTAGTACCTACTTTGGAGGAATTTTCTCAACTCCTGAGGATTCCTATTCTCCATCAACTACCCTACAATGGTACGGAAAGAGAACCAAAGCCCGAAGATGTTGCTCAAGCCTTACACTTGCAACCATCTGATATCAAAGGTCATTGGGAAACCAGAAGTGGTGTCAAGGGTTTCTTGGCAAAGTTTCTGTTTGAGAAGGCACAAGACTGCTGGAATTCTCTAGATCTACAAGCTTTTGAGGAGATTGTAGCACTTCTCATCTATGGGTTGGTCTTGTTCCCAAACCCTGATCAACATATAGATGTGAATGCTGTAAAAATTTTCATATCTCAGAATCCTGTACCTACATTGCTTGGGGACATCCTACACTCATTTTACACACGAACAATGAGGAAAATAGGTGTTCTCATGTGTTGTACTCCTCTTCTAGCAAGGTGGTTTATTTCTCACCTTCCCAGTCAATTTTGAAGAATGAGCAGGGTTTAAGGTGGTCACAACGGTTGATGACCCTCACACATTCTGATGTTCATTGGTGTTCTCGGTCCAGAGAAAATGTCATCATCATTGATCGTTGCGGAGAATTCCCTAATGTCCCACTACTTGGCATTAGAGGAGGCATTACCTACAACCCCTGTTTAGCTCTGAGGCAATTTGGGTATGCCCGAAGGGATGGCCCTCATGATATGCTAATTCCTTACTTGGTTTTTGACTTCGACAATGATGCTCAAGGACTTCGTCAAAGGTTTATTCGAGCTTGGAGGATGCCCAACAAAGTGGATAGTAAGACACTAGGGCACAAGAATTCTGTCCCCCTTGAGCCTTACCTCAAGTGGGTACGAACTCGCGCCCAGAGTCTTATGATGCCTTATACTCACATTCTCCCCGTGATCAAAGAGCCTATTGTGGAAGGAGAGGTTCCATACACCCTCCTACATCCAGACATGCCAACATCATTGGAAGAATTGCAAAAGAGTTGGATACAACTCAAAGAAGAACGAAACACTTTTGAAGCCAGCTTCTATGCCAGTGAGAAGAAGGTCTTGGAACTTACCCTCCGGCTTCATGAAGAGGAGACTCTCAACACTTACATCGCACCAAAGAGGATGTGCAATGTCTTTTTACATTAATAATTTTGTAATGTTTTGCCCATGGGGCATTTATGTACTAACAAATTTCTTCTTAATATGACGTGTGTTCTTTTTGTTTGCAACAAATTTGAATTTCTGAATCCTCGAATGCATTACATGAATAACATATCATTCATCATATGCATAAACAGGTCTTCACACCAGGTTTCCTTATCTTTCTGATGTTTATTTCAGCAAGATGGATATAGAGCAGACGGTCAAAGATCTGCAAGCACAGAATTTGCAATTCCAGCAACTCCTCATGACCTTGGCAAAGGGTCAAAAGGACCTTAAAGCACTGTTAGAGAAAGAGAAGGAAAAGGAAAAGAAGAAAAATAAAATAATTGGTGTGGCCACTATGGGAAGAAGATTTGAGCATCAGGCTAGGAGAGTTCTGGATTTCCCCTCGACGTCTGACGAAGGGGTTGGTAAAGGAAAAGGAGCTGCGGTACCTTCCGAGTCTGAAGCTGAAGAGGAAGAAGAGGAAGAGGATGAAGATTACTCCAAACAGCAGTACCCTCCGGCGGATGATAAGTATAAAAATATGGAAGATCGGCTGGCGGCCATGGAAGTACAAAGGGTTCCCGGGCTGGATTTCGAAGAACTAGGGTTGGTTGCTGGGATCATCATTCCTCCCAAGTTCAAGGTGCCTACATTTGCTAAATACGACGGTTTGTCCTGTCCGAAGATGCATCTTCGGTCCTACGTCAGAAAGATCCAACCTCACTCTTCTGATAAGGATTTGTGGGTCCACTTTTTTCAAGATAGTTTGTCGGGTACGCAATTGGACTAGTTCTATCAATTAGAGAGATCTGATGTTCATAACTGGGAAGATTTAGCTGCTGCTTTCTATTGAAAATACCAATATAACACAGATTTAGCGTAATCGTACTCAACTACAGAGTATGGGTATGGCCTCTAATGAGGGATTTAAGGAGTACGCCCAGAAGTGGCGGGATTTGGCTGGAAGGGTGCAGCCACCATTGTCAGATAAAGAGTTGGTTGATATGTTTTTGGGGACCCTGTTAGGTCCATTCTTCAATCACTTGATTGGGAGCTCATCTGCAGGGTTCACCGAATTAATTCTGACCGGTGAAAGGGTCGAAGCTGACATTAAGAGTGGTAAAATTCAGAAGGATGCATCCACTTCCACTGCTATCAAGAAGACCTTCCCAGCAAAGAAGGAAGTTTTTACTGTTCACACCCAGAGAAATCAAGGGAGAATAGAGCGCCGACTAGCGGTGGGGGCTGTGATGATCCATAACTCTTCAGCCGATCAACTTCGAAGCAGTCAACCCAGAGCTAACCAGCAAAGGGTGGAAAGGCCACAATGGCAATTCACCTGGATCAATATGACACCGGCCCAGATCCTCCCTCATCTGTTAAAATTAAACCTTACAAGCTTGAAAGAGGAACCAAAGAATCTAAATAACTCTTCTCCCTATTATCATTCCAATGCTAAATGTGCATATCATTCGGACAATGTGGGGAACGACACCAACAACTGTTGGGCCCTTAAAAACAAGATCCAAGATTTAATAGATGCCAAGGAGGTAGAGTTTGATGCTCCCAAAAAACCTAATGTGATATCCGCTCCTATGCCAAAACATGTACATAATGTTCATGCTATTGTGGAAGATCTTCATGTTACTACTGTTGATGACTTAATGACTCCGTTGCCAATGATCAAGATGAATCTGTTGAAAGTCGGGATCTTCCCAGGCTGTGAAAAAGATTGTTACTTTTGTTCAACCTTGCAATCCGACTGTTCGTTGTTGAAGTCATGCATCCAACGCCTAATGGATACTCAAGAGATCCTCTTTCAGAAAACTCTTGTTGCTGCTATTATTCTTGTTACTCCTGTTACTCCAATCAATGATGTCGCTATAATCACCATTTCCAACAATCTTTCCAAGACCTGTAAAAGGCCTGTTAAGATTACACCTGATCCAAAGTTTGTATCGCTGAAGATTACTATGCCAGGGCCTATCCCATATAAGTCCAACAAAATGATACCGTGGAATTATGGAGGGAGATCTTCTATCACGGTGTAAAACAGATCGAATCAGTTGAAGAAAATTCTGATGAAGAGACTCCTGATGTGGGGAATATTGCAGGGACAAGTAAGATCACTAGTAGCGGAAGAATCTTATCTCCAGAGATTGCTCCTTCACGGGCAGTCTTCAGACCCTCAAGTGCTCCTGTACCTGCCAAGATATCTGTGCAAAGTCCAGTGATTGAAAAAATTGTTACTCCCAAAGTTATACCCTCTGCTATTACTACTGATAAAGGTAAGGGGATCCAAGAAGCGCCCGTCAGGACGAGGGCTCAGACTTTGGTTATCTCTGAGACCACCCAAAAGGAGATGGAGGAGATTTTAAAGATAATTAAGAAGAGCGACTATGATGTCGTAGAGCAGCTGGGGAAAACCCCTTCAAAAATCTCTATGCTGGCTCTATTGCTCTGCTCCGAGGCTCATGCAAAAGCCTTGATCAAATTTCTGAAGACGGCACACGTGCCTCAAGAAACTTCTGTGGATCAGTTTCAAGAGTGTGTAGCTAGCCTTACAGCAGACAATGGTCTTGGCTTCTCTGATGCCGATATGACGTCTAAGGGAAGAAAGCATAATGATGCGCTGCATGTCTCGGTAGAGTGCAGAGGGACCACACTTGCTCATGTTCTGGTTGATACCGGTTTGTCTTTAAATGTTCTACCGAAGAAAGCATTGGACAGATTAGACTGTGAAGGTCTGATCCTAAAGCCCAGTAATATCATTGTTAGAGCCTTCGACGGTTCTAAGCGAATGGTTTACGGAGAGGTGGACATCCCAATTAAAGTGGGAACGAGAATTTTCAACTCTACTTTTTATGTGATGGACATACGTCCTTCATATTCATGCTTGTTAGGAAGGCCATGGATCCACAATGTTGGGGCAGTCACTTCTTCTCTACACCAGATGCTCAAATACCCGGTCCAGGGTAAGATCATAACAGTTCATGGTGAGGAGGAGTATATGATAAGCCACCTTAACTCTTTCCGCTACGTGGAGTTAGATGGTGAATTCATAGAAACACCTTTCTAACACTTTGAAGAGGTTTCCCCTGAAGTCGCAGTAGCTAAGACAATGACTGATGTGCCCATCATTACCAAGCCTGTGTCCCGAATGTCATCCCTTAAAGATGCGGAGGCTGTAATCAAAGAAGGAGGAAGTATAGTGTGGGGTAAACTGCCAGATTTTCCTTACAAGACGGATAAGTTCGGATTGGGTTTCACTGCTGCTAGCCAGAAAGCTGTGCGTCGCTCCCGGGCTGGAGGACCGCCACTGAAAATCACTCATCATGGAGTTCATGCTTTGGAAGATGATGAAGAGGAAATCAATTTTGAAGACTGGATCTTTCCTACCATTGAAGGAGGACTGAACAACTGGGAGGCGAAAGACTTCGTTCCCATTACTTTCATCAATCAGTAATTTATCTTTTGAACATTTCCTGTTTGGTTTGTAATAACTTTTAAACAATTCGTACACTCTTTTTGCCTTATGCCTTACCCGGGGCATATAGGTCCATTTGTAAGGGCTTTGATTCTTCATTTTCATATGCCATTTTTAATGAATCATGGACGTTTTCATCTATAAAATTTTGTGTTCATTTTCTTTCTTTTTTGCATTTCATTTTGTTTAAAGATGGATATCCCTTACACACACCCACACTCACAAAATGCAGGTACACATCCACTCCGGATTCCATGGGTAACAATTCTACTATGGTCTTCAGTGACTCTGAAGATCTGGTCAATCATGCTGAGTACAAAGGTGACGAAGACTGTGAAGTGCCTGGAGAGTTGGCTAGACTTTTGCAACAGGAAGAAAGGGTTATTCTGCCCCATGAAGAGTTGTTAGAGACTATCAATTTGGGTACTGCCGAAGACATAAAAGAGGTTAAAGTGGGTGCCAACCTGGAGCCAAGTGTCAAAGAGCGCTTAGTTCAGCTGTTGAATGAGTTTGTTGAGATCTTCGCCTGGTCCTATGAAGACATGCCAGGGCTGGATACAAATATTGTGGTTCATCGTCTCCCTTCAAGAGAAGATTGTCCACCAATCAAACAGAAAGTCCGCCGAATGAGACCCGGCATGTCCGAAAAGATCAAAGTTGAAGTGATGAAGCAGTTCAATGCTGGCTTTCTGGCTGTTACTTCCTATCCATAATGGGTTGCTAACATTGTGCCCGTACCTAAGAAGGATGGCAAAGTCAGAATATGTGTGGACTACAGAGACCTGAATAGGGCTAGCCCTAAAGATGATTTTCCACTACCACACATTGACATCTTGGTTGGCAACACAGCACAACACAAGGTATTCTCTTTCATGGGCGGATTTTCAGGGTATAACCAGATCGAAATGGCCCCCGAAGACATGGAGAAGACTACTTTTGTTACGCAGTGGGGTAGCTTCTGCTATAAAGTGATGCCATTTGGACTGAAGAATGCCGGGGCAACCTATCAGCGAGCCATGGTAGCTTTGTTTCATGACATGATACATCATGAAATTGAAGTTTACGTAGACGACATGATAGCCCGTTCACAAACAGAAGAAGAACACCTCGACCATCTATAAAAGCTGTTTGTAAGGTTAAAAGAATACAAGCTCAGACTGAACCCTAGCAAGTGCACTTTCGGAGTCAGGTCTGGTAAACTTCTGGGATTCATCGTCAGTAACAAAGGCATCGAAGTTGATCCTGCCAAAGTCAAAGCTATACAAGAAATGCCTGCCCCTCGCACTGAGAAGGAGGTCAGAGGTTTCTTGGGACGCCTAAACTACATCTCAAGGTTCATATCTCACCTAATATCTACCTGTGAACCAATCTTAAAGTTGTTGAAGAAAGATCAGGTGGTTGAATGGAATGATGACTGTCAAGTTGCTTTCAATAAGATCAAGGAGTATTTGCTGGAACCTCCTATCTTGATGCCACCCGTCGAAGGAAGGTCGTTAATCATGTATCTGACTGTTTTGGATAACTCAATGGGGTGCGTACTGGGCCAACATGACGAGTCTGGCCAAAAAGAGCATGCCATTTATTACCTTAGCAAAAAGTTTACCGACTGTGAGACTCGCTACTCACTGCTCGATAAAACTTATTGCGCTTTGGTATGGGCTGCTCGCCGGCTAAGGCAGTATATGTTGACACATATCACTCTGTTGATTTCTAAAATGGATCCGATCAAGTACATCTTCGAGAAGCCTGCTTTATCCAGAAGAATCGCTAGATGGCAGATGATCCTGACTGAGTATGATATCCAATACACAACCTAAATAGCTATAAAGGGGAGTGTACTGGCTGACTATCTAGCCCATCAAACTGTCGAAGATTACCAATCCATGAGGTTCGATTTCCCTGATGAGGATATCATGACATTGGACAACATTAAAGGTAACGGACCGTATGACGGACCTGAACAAGGATCCCAATGGACTTTGTACTTTGATGGTGCTTCAAATGCACTTGGGAACGGTATCGGCGCGGTACTTATCTCTCCAGAAGGTTGCCATACACCTTTCACCGCCAGACTCTGCTTCAACTGCACCAACAACATGGCCGAGTACGAAGCTTGTATCTTTGGTCTCAAGGCTGCTATTGTCTTGGGAATCAAATCTCTGGTTGTATTTAGGGACTCAACTTTGGTTATCAGTCAAATCAAAGGAGAGTGGGATACTAAGCACCCTAACCTCATCCCTTACAAAGAACATGTCCTGACATTGTTACCACACTTCGAACAGATTACCTTCGAGCACTTCCCGCGAGAAGAGAATCAGCTAGCAGATGTGCCAGCTACAATATCATCCATGTTTAAACTTAACTGGGACATTGAGGCACCTCAAATCACCGTTGAACGAATGGACGAACCTGCTCATTGTCACGAGATTAATACTGAAGAAGTGGTGGACCGACCTTGGTTTCATGACGTCAAAAGGTATCTCGAAGCACAAGAATACCCTGAAGGAGCTTCAGTCAACGACAAAAAGTTCTTAAGGAGGTTCGCGGCCAAGTTCTTTCTGAGCAATGGTATCCTATACAAGCGCAATTTTGATTGTGTCCTACTCCGTTGTGTGGACAAAATTGAAGCTAAGCAGATCATGGCTGAACTGCATAATGGCACCTTTGGCACCCACTCGAGCGGTCATACGATGGCTAAGAAGATTCTACGGGTAGGCTACTACTGGTCTACCATGGAAGCTGATTGTCATCAACATTTCCGTACTTGTCACAAATGCCAAATCTATGCTGACAAGGTACATATTCCCCCAGTTCCTCTCAATGTCTTAACAGCTCCTTGGCCATTAGCGATGTGGGGAATCGACATGATTGGAGAGATCAAGCCTACAACATCTAATGGGCACCGTTTCATCCTGGTGGCCATTGATTACTTTACCAAGTGGGTCGAAGCAGCTTCTTTTGCCTCCGTTACAAAGAATGTGGTTGCCCGCTTCATCAAGCAGAACCTCATATGCCGGTATGGTATCCCCGACAGGATCATTACGGACAACGGTACAAATTTGAACAATACTATGATCACTTCCCTGTGCGAGCAGTTCAAGATTCAACATCACAATTCATCTCCCTATCGGCCTAAGATGAACGGTGTTGTCGAAGCTGCGAACAAAAATATCAAAAAGATCATTCAAAAGATGACAGTCACCTATAAATACTGGCATGAAATGTTACCGTTTGCTCTGCACGGGTACCATACCACGGCACGCACTTCAACTGGGGCAACACCCTATTCTTTGGTCTACGGCATGGAAGTTGTTTTACCTATTGAGGTTCAGATTCCCTCCTTGAGAATCATGAAGGATGTTGGTTTGAATGAAGACGATTGGATTCAGACCCGGCTTGATCAACTTAACTTGATTGACGAGAAACGACTTACTACTGTTTGCCATGGTCAGGCGTACCAAAAACGTATGATTAAGGCTTTCAACAAGAAAGTCAAGAGGCAAGTATATCAAGTCGGGGACCTTGTAATAAAGCGGATCATCTTGCCGCAAAGTGATCCCAGGGGCAAATGGACTCCTACTTACAAAGTACCATTTGTGATCAAAAACATCTTTTCTGGTGGGGCAATGATTCTGACCACCATGGACGGTGATGACCTGCCGCACCCTGCGAACACAGACATAGTCAAAAGACACTACGCATAAAACGACCCGACAAGTTGAAAACCCGAAAGGGCGACTTGGGCAAAAATGGGCATCCCGGTGAATCGAAAACCCGAAAGGGCGGTTCAGGCAAAAATTAGGGATAAATAAAAATCTGTACATCCGGCAAGTTGAAAACCCGAAAGTGCTACTTGGGCAAAAAAGGGTTTCCCGGTGGATCGAAAACCCGAAAGGGCGGTCCAGGCAAAAGTTAGGGAATTAAAGCGCATGATTATGTCTCGTCGGATCACTTTAAGGACAATCTCTTCACAAACAAGCTCCGAGCTCCTGATCAATCCAATCATCTACGGACGAGGCAACGAATGGACAAGATACTCAGAGTTGTGAAGGCTATAGCAGAATGGGAACCCCATGGAATTGTTACACATAGCCATCTTTCTTTGTATAAATTTTTCTCATTTTTTATGACAACATTCTCTTACTAGGATGTCTGTCTCCTTTGTACAAAATACTTACACAAAGTTAATACAAAGATACTTCAAAATGAAAAAAATTGCTTGCCTTTCTTTCTTTTTACACTTGTGTTTTATTTGAAAACGTCCAATAATTTATTAAATGAGCATATGCATTTGAATATAATCGCTGCTTACAAATAAAACGAAATGAGAAAGGATAATTACTGATAGGTGTAAAGTATAGGAAAACGTCTTTAGGCTATTCCAGAAGAAATCCCCTGCAGTATGTCGACAAAGCTAAAACCTTGAAATACATATCCCCAGCGGAGTTAAGAACATATCGCCATCAGAACTAAGTTTCCAAACTCCCAATCCCCAGTGGAGCTAGAAAACTTTGAACTACAGATCCCCGGTGAAGATGAAGCTTTCTTCCCCCAACGGAGTCCAAGACTTCAACCTTTAAACCACAGTGGAAATCATTCGGTTTCTCCAAATTCCCCAACAAGTTATCTTAAGACCTGAAAATCAATCAGATGACAGTTAACTTTTATCCCCAACCATTCTTAAATCCTCAGTAGATTACCATACAACCCAAGCTCTTGAGAATTCTTCGACGAAATAAATGTTCTCCCCACAGAGTTATTTCCCAGCAGAACGAAGATTCTTGTTCTCATTTCTCCAGTTGAAGCCTCCCAGGTTTTAATTCCCCAGTAGAGATCGACAGAGTTTTCCTTATTTCCCAAGAAAGTTATGAAAGATTCTAATTTCCCCAAAGAAGTTGTCAAAACTCTTGTTAATCCCCACAAGTCACCAAGGATTTTCAATCACCGGCAGTAGTCCAAAGGATTTCTCAGTTTCAGCAATCAAAGGTTTTGGATATCCCGCAGCAGTCAAGGGTTTATTTTCCCCGGTAGTAGTTAAAAATTTCATTATCCCCAGTTATCTAGGATTTATTTTCCTCAGCAAGACGGCAACTCGGCTTACATGCACATCCATTACATTCATATATCATAAACATTGATAGAACACATTTTATTGCATCATACACATCATGCAACATAAATTTGTGTGTTTTAGCTAACATTTTACCTTTTTCAGGATAAGATTAAAAGCTATCTTTAACAAATATTCAAAAATATCAGATACAGTATGGATACACCCCAGACACGGAGGTCATTCTATTACTCATTCAGAATTTCAAGTTAAGATACAGTCCAAATACGCTCCAGACGCGGATGCCATTCTGTCATTCATTCAGACTTCAGCTATCAGATACATACTAGATACGTTCCAGACACGGAAGCCATTCTATTTCTCATTCAGATTCAACTATCAATTTCAAAGTCCATATACACTCCAAACAAGGAAGTCATTCTGTCACTTATTCAGATCCCAATTACAGTACGGATACACTCCAGACACGGAAGTCATTCTGCTACTCATACAAATATCAACCTCAGATACAGTCCAGATACGCTCCAGACACGGTTTCCATTCTGTCACTCATTCAAACCTATCCCCCAGCCCAGAGATACTCCAGACACGGGTGTCTTCCTGTTGCTTATTCAGATTTCAGATTTCGAATGCAATACAGATACACTCCAGACACGGCAGTCATTCTGATATTCATTCAAGAATCAAATACAGTTACATCTTGGATATGCTCCATACACAGATGCCATTCCCTTTCTCATACAGATCCAATCTCCAGATACAACTCAGATACGTTCCAGATACGGATACCATTCTGACATTCACTCTCCTAATTCTCAACAAACAAGATTGGATGGCATCTTTAAGCCCATCTCCAACAATATTCTACCATCTCCAAATGGCATCTTTAAGCCCATTCCCTCAGCTACATTTTGACGAGTGCAAATTTACGGGCACTCTAGTGTCCAATCCTCTTTTACCTTCGAGTCACGAAAGGCAAACTCGCCAATCTAACTCTTCAGGTTCAAGAAGATTGAACAGGGGCAGCTATTGTAACCCAAAATTTTCCCTCTCATTTTATCAAGATTTCCCCTCATAAGGCTCCTTTAACTCCAGACAGGATTAGGGTTTTGCACTGCCCAAGACATCTTCTTGCACTGATGACCTAAATTAGGGTTTGAGTCTGCACAGGGACTTTTGGACCTTCAATGATCAAAGTGACTTTCATACTTCATGTTAGACCCACAAGTTTGTCCATACCAAGTTTCAATCCTTGAAGCAATTTTTTGCCCAGTCAATTGGACAGTTGACCTAGAAATCAACTATATTGCGAAAAAAGTCAACTATGGCCAATTTACAGTCAAACCTTATAAATTTTGATCCAAATCAAAATTATGAACTCATATGAACCATTTGATCAAGTTTGGACCATAACTCCTCAAGAAATTTGATCAGATTATCAAAAGGGCAAAATGGTCATTTTTAGGGTTTTGACTGCACAAGGGCAATATCTGACTTTTGACCTAGCCAATGGAAAATTGGATTCAAACATGGACTCAAGGACTCAATGGCATCATCTTGACTTATTCACAAGGTTCAAAAGACCTCAATTGCATTGGATTGACAGATGAATTTTTCAGTCAACTAATCAAAATTTGAATGTACACTGAAAAGTCAAACTTTGACTTTTTGATCAAAATCAAGTGTCAAGGGTCATTTTTCATCAAGAGGTGTCAAAACATGAAACTTGTTCATCAAGGAACCCATTTTTGCAAATTAGGGTTTAAAGTTGAAAATTTTCATAACTTAGAATTTTTCTAAGTTATGAAATTTTCTTAATTTTTCCTAACTTTGCCCAACATTTTCACCATGATGCAATTGGATTCAAACAAAACTTCCAACATGAAATTTTTAGTCCTCCACAAAGTCTACAACTTTTATTCACAAAGTTTTCTCAAAATAAGCTTGGATATCAAGTTATGATATTTGGAACAAGGGACCATGAAACTTTTAACTTAGTGAAAATTTGCCCTAGTTTAGGCAGGATTTTGACCTATGTTCTTGGCCATTTTTCACATAGTTCCACTTGGAATCTAAAATTTCATTTCAAAGATGGATTGTATAGCATTTTTCAAGCTTTCCAAAATGTCAAAGAACTCTCCAAACTCATTTGTGGTTAGGGAGAATCGAAGGCTTGAAGTTGGTAAAAACTCACTTTTCATCCATGGCACGTTCATGTTCATACAAGTTGCAAATTCAAATCAGTTTGCTTTGCACTAGATTACAGGCCTCTAAACCATTTCACACTCAATAATTAAATGAAAATCCATTGGTCTAAGGCATTGTTTTGGTCATTAGGGCATTGTACACAAGATTAATCCCTAAATGGTAAAATGTACATTACCATTTTTGCAAAAATGTGCTTTATGTCAAAACTGAATCCCTTAAGCATTGGTCCATATCTTATGTAGCAAATAAAATCCACAAATTGGAGGGGCCAAGGGCAAAGTGTGCAAGCATATGGATAGCCTGTACAGGCTTGTTGGACATCACTTCTCATGTTTGCTTAAAATACAAGAAAGATATCCAAAACACTAGAACTTGAACATCTGTGAAAACTAACTTGTGCAAACAATTGAGACAACTTTCTCACATCCCCTTGAACCAGAAACACGACTCTTTGAGCCCTCAAACATCCCATAGCTCAAAATCATCTTCCATTGGAAAAATAAGGCAGTATCAGCAACTTGACTTCCATAGCACAATTTGCTCGTGCGTTTTGCCCCAAACCTGTTCAAACACCTTCCATTCAATCCATCCAAGCTATCCCAAACCTTAAACACCAACTGTAACTCCATTTACAGGGTTTTCCATTTTCATTTTGAGCTTGTGCAGGTTGATTTCTGTAGGCTTGTTCAAGTACATTCAAGGCAAGCTAGACATTGGAGAAGGTCAAGTGAAGTTCAAGCAAGCTCCCTGACATCTCAAGCCTTGTTGAAAAGCTCCACATTGCCCTACACGAAGTCAGTTGAAACAGGTTTTTATCAACTTCCTATCTCTCTATTTAGGAACATTTAGACTTAGGTTTTTGAATAAGAAATGTAGTATTCATAGCCATGAAGTTGTACATATGCTCAATTTTCATTTTTATTAAGCATGCTAAGAGAATTTAATCCATGAACATACTGAAAAAATTAGGTTAGATTTTAGGGCCAGAGAAATTCTCTCTGGTCTTTGAGAATTAGGATTAGTTTTTTATATGGTTAGATTCGTCTTGAAAAGCTCTACAACTTTGATGTTATGTGTTTTTGCAATAGAGCTTGTATGCAGGATCTAGCAGTTGTACAGGGCACGCGCGAAAATTTGGATAAAGGTTGAAGATGAAGTCTGGCTTGGGCTGGGCTTTGCTTCTTTTGATCTTGACACCCCCCATTTGCTTTTGGCACCCCCTGGCCCAATTTCTTTACATTTTTGTATTTTTCTATTTATTTTCACTTTCTGATTTTGTTTTATATTTTCCAAACATAAAAATATCCAAAAATATTTTCATAAAATTTTTACATTTACTTTTATTATTTTTGTTATTATTTTTAGACATAAAAATAATTATTAGGGCATATATACTTTTATTTTATTTAATAAAAACTTATAAATATTATAGAAATATTATATATTTTATTTTTCTTATTCATACCTATAAAAATAATATCTTTCTCATATATTATCATTTTTCCTATATACTTGTATATATTTTATTTTATTCATTGTACGTATATATATATATATATATATATATATATATATATATATATATATATATATATATATATATATATATATATATATATATATATATATATATATATATATATATATATATATATATATATATATATATATATATATATATATATATATATATATATATATATATATATATATATATATATATATATATATATATATATATATATATATATATATATATATATATATATATATATATATATATATATATATATATATATATATATATACTTTTATTTTATTAGATACTTTAGAATAAAAACATAAAAATATTGCACTTTTATTTTTATTATTATTTATACTTAAAAAATACTTTTTCTAAACATATTTTATTTTTTGTATGTATACTATTTTATTTTATTGTATATGAATAATATAGCCAATATATTTATTTTCTTAAAGAAAATTAGGGTTTTACCCTTAACCAAATAAAATTAATCCTTTTATTTATTTCTTTCTTTTTACATTAAATATTTTTACATACATAAAAATAAACAAAAAAACCTTTTTGCATATTCATATTATTTTGTACATTTATTTAATTTATTTATTTAAATATTGTCCATTTATTATTTATGCCATTTGATTCAATTTGGATATAATAGTAAAACTAGGGTTTTAATTTCTTGTCAAATAATCCCCATTCAAAAATTGTATCCCCATCCCCATAATCATGTTGTAATAAGCTTAGACTTTTAATTCTCGCACTTTATGCTTTCAATTATGCCATGGTTAGAGATTAGGGTTTTGTATGCAAAATTCCAAAATCAACAAGTAGCTTGACCTAATGCAAAGAAAAAAATGCATACACAATGCACACTTGAACCCCCTAGGGTTTCATCCACTTGTTGCCTTAAAAATGGGCCATGTTATGCATGTCGGGTACTTTGGCAAAACAAAAACAAAACAAAAGATCATAGTCCCTCGATGACACTATCTTGGTTTCCTAAACAAAATGATCTAGTCCCTCAAAAATTTGCCTAAAATACTTAACACAATTGCTATCATGGTCTATACGATGACCCGCGCCTGTCTCATTTAACATCCTAATACAAGGTTGTTTACCAAATGCAATGGTAAAACAACACTGTCAAAAGGGTTAAAAACATATAGGAAAGATCTTTGAGTAAAATAGGGTAGATAACTCTTAGTTACTTGATCAAAACTTGCAAAACATCCTTGCTATTTTCAAACACACTTCACAACACAATTTCCAAACATTTCTCAAAAATCAAACTTTAAAAACATTGAACAATCTTTTCAAAAGACAAAAACACCTTTGTATACATTCAAACAAGAATCATTACAAAGGTTGCCACAACGATGGCCTCTTTTCAAAACATCTTTCAAAACCACATACAAAGCACCATTTCAAACAATTGAAAAGCAAAAGCAAGTGATCTAAACAAGTAAATAAGATCCCATGGATAACCATGGATGAAAAGGGTGCTTGCACCTTGCCTTTTCATAATCTACTCCCCGAACCCAAGAAAACATCTCAAAGGTCTTTCCTGTGCTTTTTGACCTTTCCTTAGGATAAAATAAAAATTCGGTGGCGACTCTTGCTAAACTGAAACATTTACGAACACAAACGCAAAACCTCAAGTCAGTTCTCCCACCGTATCACATCGTCCAATGATTAAATTGAATGAACATATGCAAATGAACATGATTAACTGTTAATAAATATACGCATAAGAACAGGAATAAGCATTCACTCGAGATTCTAGGAGCTGGATTGAAACTCAAGCTCTCCATAAATCCCCACAGAGCAACTTCTGTGAGATTATTCCCACAGAATAATCTTCACAAAATTCATCCCCAATAAGGATACATTCCCTACAGAGTTCCAATCAGTACACTTCATGGAATTTCTCTTCCCTATATGAGTTTGAAAACTGTAAAACCCCTACAGAGTTCTTCTCTTTAGCAAATTCAATTCTCCGTCGACAGGGTTTATTTCCCCAACAGACTATAGTTTCCCCAGCTTGAGTCTATTCCTCATACTACCACAAATCACTGACAAAATTCCTCTTCCTAGTGAAGTCACCACTATCCCCAGAAAATTGTTGTAAAACCTAGAATTAGACCAGATATCAGTTAAAATTATCCTCCCCAGACGAGTCGGAAGATTATCCATCTCTTTTATCCCCAGTCAAGGTGTACAAAAATTATCCTCCCCAGACGACTCAGAAGATTATCCATCTCTTTTATCCCCAGTTAGGATATATATGGATTAAATTCCTCGGTAGAGCAATGAACAACTTATGTTCCTAAACTCTTCTCCCTAAAGCAGAAATCAACATCCCCGACGGAGTTTCCTCAAAAAAAGTAAGCAGGAATCCCCATCAGAAGCGTTCTAGCCAAGATTGAAGATACACATACTCTTCATCCCCAGCAATAGTCAAGGATTTATTTTCCCAGACAAAGATATTGCACGGGTTTACATATACACTTCAACAACATTTCACATTCATACGTCATAGCATATGTATATAAAACACATATAACACAATCCCGTTTATTTTTAGAACATCATCACGCGATACATTTCATACATCATGACATTGCATACATCTAACTCTTTACCTTTTCAGGAAAGATCAATCAACATCCAAATATCACCAACAACTCGCAAATAGATCCGAGATTAGTTCCTGAAAAAAGACATGGAAACTATCTGCGAGACCAGGTTAGAGATTAATTCCCGAAACAAGACGGGGCAACTATCTCAACAACCAACAAAAAAGTAGGTTCCAAATTAATTCCTGAAACAAGATAGGGAAACTATCTGTGAACAACAGATAGGAGATTAATTCCCGAAACAATACGAGGCAACTATCTACAAGACCAGGTTAGATATTAATTCTTGAAACAAGACAGGGAACTATCTCGACGGCAAAAAAAACTAGGTTCCAGATTAATTCCTGAAATAAGACGGGACAACTATCTGAAGGACCAGCCATAGATTAATTCCTGAAACAAGACAAGACAACTATCTGTAAAATAAAACTGATTTTAGATCAATTCCCGAAATAGGACAGTGCGACTATCTACATGAATAAATTGAAGATTAACTCCCTAAATAGGGCGGGGAAACTATCTTTCTTTCTTTATGGTCAGATAAAGATCAATTCCCGAAACAAGACGGGGTGACTATCTTTATTACCAATGGTATAAACTCCCGAAACAGGACGGGTTTACCAAAAAACTGATTATAGATCAATTCCCAAAATAGGACGGGGTGACTATTTATATGATAAGCAGCTACTCAAACACCTTTCTCCGAGGTTCATTCTGGAAAGCACTCTTTAGATACATTCGAGCGTAGACTCATTATAATACTTCTATCAACAATCACCTCTGGGTGGCATCTATAAGCCCATCTTCGTCACCTCTCCAAATGGAATCTCTAAGCCCATTACCAATAGAATCAGCAAACAGTTTTAATTCATGCACAAGTGAGTGCAAATTTCTGGGCACTTAATTGTTCAATCATCTTCCACCTTCAAGTCGCGAATGACGAACATGCCAATCTAACTCTTCAGGTTTAAGAAGATTTAACAGGGGAAGCTTTTGTACCCCAAAATTTTCCCTCCCTTTTCTTCAAGACATTTCTCACAAAATATCTCAAATGCTTAAGGATTCTCAAAGAGTTGACCAGACAATGTCGCCTCCTAAACACTGAGACCACAAATTAGGGTTTTAGTTTTCACAAGGAAAATTGGAGTTATAATGCCTAAAATGAATTTCATGGTTCATCTTAGACCTCCAAGAATGCTCATGCCAAGTTTCAAATCTTGCATCTCAAAATTGCTCAGTCAATTGCTCAGATGACTGAAAATCAACTATATTGGGTAAAAAGTCAAATGTGATCAATATACAGTCAAACTTCAAGATTTTTGGCCAACATCAACATTTTAAAGTCATATTCATTATTTGATCAAGGGATGATAATAATTCCTCAAGTAAAGCACTCAAATCATCAAAGGGGCAAAAATTGTCAAAATTAGGGTTTTGACTGAGAATGACTGATTGTTGACTTTTGACCTTATACATGGCCTAATAACTTGAAGCATGATATTAAGGACTCAAACACAATATCCTGACCTATGTGCATGGTTCAAAACATCCTCAAAGATCAAGTGATTGATATTTGAAATTTGGATCAAGTGATGAAAAGGCAACTAACACTCAAAAGTCAAATTTTGACTTTTTGGTCAACATTGAATTTCAAAGATCAAGATTCATCAAGGAATTAAAAATATCAAAATTGATCATCAAGAATCAATAAAGTCGATAAAAGTCAACAAAAGTCAAGATTTCCAAGACTTAGAAAAATTCTAAGTGTTTTTACCCATGTTAAATTCACTACTTCATGACCATTTTTCACTATGATGCAAGACGATTCAAAGAAAACTTTCAACATAAAAGTTGTAGATCTTGATTAATTCTACAACTTTGTACTTGATGGTTGATGTCCAAAAAATTCTTAGATTAGGAGATATAGGCTCATAAAGTCATAACATTTTTAACAAAACACACAATGAAATGTTTAACAAGTTTGGTCAGATTTTTGTCCCAACTTCTTGGAAATTTTTCACCAAGTTCCAAGTTGATTTAGCCAAAGTGGTCAATGTGAAGATTGTAAAAAATGTTTCAAGCTTTCCAAAATGTCCCATAACTTGAAGAGATCATTCTTGAACTAGAAATTTCAGAGAGATGATGATGGCATCACAAACTTGAATTTTAGGTCATTTTGTGATGAACCTTATGATCCAATCTTCAACCATGTTGGATAATCTTGCTTTGCAGGCCTTCAAACTTACAATTTACTCAATAATTTAATGTTTACACAACTGATTTATCCATTGTCCAAGTGATTCAAGCTTTGTCAAAGTTAACTTGCCATTTAAGGAAGAAAGGTCACACTTCCATTTTGGAAAAGCAAGCTTTATGCAAATTGTCAATGCATTGAGCCTTGTAACTTATATCTCTGATTTTAAGAAATATCAAAAGCATGAATCAAGTCTCTTATACCCAACAAACATCAGAACATGCTTGTACTTGATCCTTGAAACCACCATTTTCATCCAAATTGATTTTTCACCTTCAACCAAACCAAAGCATGTCATTTTGAATTTCTGGTTACTTGAAGCCTTAAAACCTTTTATCTATAAATAGAGAGGTTATTTAAAATCTAACACACAAATTCAATAGCCCTTTAACCCCCTCAAACTCACTGAAATCACAATTGGAATCCAAAACCTCCATTGTTGCACATTCTGACCTTGAACCTCAAACATTTAATCCCTTCGTGCGTTTTCATTTTTAATCAATCACAAAGCTTCCATAACTTATTTAGAACTTATCCAAGGTCCTATTCCATCACTGTAACACCATTTGCACCATCCTGTATTTCCAAAAACAGCAACCTACAACTTGACTTCTCCATAAAGTTTTAGACACTTTCAACTTAAAGTAAGCATTGCAATAGCTTCCTATGAGTTCAGTGAAGCTATCCAAATCATCAAAACATATCCAGGAGTGCTCCAGCTTCAAACATGATTTCCAGTTTTGAGGTAAGTTTCTCCAACTTTGAACTCCTTATACAAGCATCATTAATGGTTACTTTGTGAATAAAAAATGTAGACATTATTGCTCTGAAGCTAACCATGCCTTTAGTTTTCATTTATGTTAATTGTACATGGAGAATTTTGAGGTTTAAGTTTCAGAAAAATTAGGTCTTACTTTGGTACCAACAGAAATTCATGCTCATCTTTGATTTATAGCTTAAGTTATTTACATGGTTGAAAAACCAAACAACTTTCATGTTTACATTTTTGAAAATGGTTGAGAAATTAGCAAGTTTGAAAATTAAAAAACAATGGTGTTGTTGTTCTGGAGTGAGGTAGGGGATGAAGAAGTAATCAGGAATGGGTTTATTTTAAATTTAGTGCAAGTTGTATTATGAACGGATGAAATAGCCACCCTAGTGGTAAAGAAGTGTGTGCTAAGTCACTTGTCTATAGGGACCTGGGTTCGAGCCCCAGTGGTACCCTTTTGTTTTTCAATTAATTTGTTCTTGTAGATTCAATACATGCCAGCTTGAGGCGCGTACCATGCATCCCTCATCACCACCATCAAATCTGTCAGCCATCAAATCCAGCACTCCACATGAGCAAGTCCATGATACACTCTCAAAAGCTGGACACACATGATCATTACAGGCGCTAGACTTCTGTTTTTGGGCATGGATTATTTTTTATTTCTCACCCCCAAACTTATCATAACAACCAGGCCCATTTTATTTTTGTTATTTATTTCTGATTCAAACAAAAAAAAAGCTCATTTGGGCCCCCAACATTTTATTTTTATTTTCAACCTCCATTTTACTTTTACAACACTGACCTAATTAATTTTCTTTTTTTACTTTATTTTAATTATTTTCCTTTTAATCAAAACAATAAAAATAATAAAAAATTAGACTTAGTCTTTTAAACCAATTAATTTAATTTTTGATAAATAAAAATTATTTTTGTCATGTTGATTTCATTAAAATAATGTTTTGTATACTTCTATTACTTTTCTAAAACAAATATAAAATATTTTCTAAAATACTTAGATTACTTTTGGTCTTAGCTAATTAATATAATTTTCATAAATATAAATAGACTAATTTTTATTACACCTTATTTTATTTTGTATAATTAAATTATAAATAGAATTAGGTCTAACTTTTACCTCACAGTGTCAACATTTTCTAAACAAAGAAATAACAATTTATTTTCTCAAATATTTAGAACTTTCTTAGGGTTTCTTAAAAAACATCTTTCTATCTCCACGCGTTTGTTTATTTCTCGCGTCATTATAGTCATGTAATTACTTATGGATTGTAATAGATAACTAAGGCTTTATTGATTTCCTCCCCTCATTCACAAACTTGTACCCCCCATTCCCAAAGCATTGTAATAGAGTAGGACATTTAAATTTGCAATTTATCGTTTTTCTTATTATTGTTAATAATTAGGATTTGCATGACAAGACATAAAATCAAACTTAGAAAAACCCTAATTAAAGATAAAAATAATTGAAAACAACACATTTTGCACACATGTACCTCTAGGGTAACCCACACTTGTTGCCTCGGATATAAATAGTCATGTCCCTCGAACGTGAGATGCTTTAGCAGAGACCCTCGATTAAAAGATCGTAGTCCCTCGATGACCCTTTCGATGTTGCCTTGGTAAATGATCTTAGTCCCTTACGACAATTACTAAAACATCCTACAAAGTTACTTTCTATGATTGTACGATGACCCACGCCCTTCCCTCACATCCAACGATATGGCTTCGTACCAACCAATGCTAAAGTACCACTATATAAAGGAGGAGGAAAAGAATACAAGACTTTTTGAGTAGGTAGATTGCTCGTAATTTCTTTCTCACGAACTAAAACTATTTTCACACCTCACACTTTTAAAAACAAACCTCTTTTCAAACACTCCCTTTTCAAACAAATATTTTTAAAACAAACACTTTGTATGCATTCTCAGCTATACGAGAATCATTACAAGGTTTTCCGTACTAAGGCGTTTTCAAAATATTTCCAACACAAACATTTTGTATACATTCTCAACGATACGACAATTATTACAACATCACCACTTTCAAAAAAAATTCAAAATATCTTTCAACTTACAAAAAACACAAAGCATTTCAAAGTGAGCTAGCAATTAAGAGCCCATAGATAACTACAAATGAAAAGGGTGCTAACACCTTCGCTTTTCATAACCTACCCCCCGAACTCAAGAAAATTATCAAAAGGTCTTTCTTGTTCTTTTCACCCTTTCCTTTATTGGACAAAAGAAAAGTCGGTGGCGAATCTTTCTATCCGCAACATTTATAATCAAATGCAAAACATCCAAGTTAGTTCTCCCACCGTATTATAACTTCCTATCGAATTAGAGATTCCCTCGCTCCGAGTCCTCATGGAGACTAAGCTTGAAGAGTTCGAATTAGTCCAGACATAAATAATTAATTATCTCAACCTCATCGAAGAAAAGCGCTTAACAGCCTTATGCCACTGTCATCTGTATAGAAAATTGTTGAAGAAGGCATTTTATAATAAGGTTTGTCCTCGAGTATTTCGAAAAGGAGATTTGGTACTAAAGAAGATTTTGACGATTCTCCCATATTCACATGGGAACTAGACACCCAACTATGAAGGTTCATATATCATAAAAAGAAGCTTTTCTAGAAGAGCCATAACTCTCACAATAATGGACAGTGAAGAATTACCTCATCTAGTGAATTCGGATGCAGTCAAGCAATATTATGCCTAAAACAAAACAAGCCCGCTAAGTCAAAAACCTGAAAGGGAGACTTAGGAAAAAATGGGCATCCCGGTGGATTGAAACCCCGAAAGGGAGGTCCAGGCAAATATTAGAGACACAATAAAAAATATATACATCTTGGTGGACTGAAAATCCGAAAGGACGGTCAAGGAAAAAGTTAGGGATTCTATGAAATCAAAAGGCATAAAGTTTGTGGTCCACAAGGCTCATACTCCGCTGACAACTCAAGATGGGAAGAATTGATCTGACCACTCTCCTCAGAAGCGAACTGTTACAATCATTAAAGACATACAGAAGATAGCAGTGTCGAAACTCAATTTCATTGCCATTTCATTTTTGTTTTACTATTATAATTACCTCTTTCATAAATTGCATGTTATTGTAATATTGCCTATTTACAGGCCACATTATCATCAATGAAATTTATTCTCCAAAGTTGTCTCCATTGTTTTTTGTTTTTCCACTTGTTTGCAAAATAACTATTATTTTTAAAAACACTGCATTGGAATTATATGGGGAATAATAATAAAGGGGTTAAAAATAGTAAAATACTTGATTTGAAAAATGTATTAGGGAAATCCATAGTTTCTAGTACTGCGCTTGCATCATAAGACAACAAATCATTCCACTGGTCACCTTGACCTAATCTGCACAACCACCATCCAATACAACTTGCCAAACAACAACCCATACATGGGATATCAGGAGAACCCACACCATGTGAAAATTCTCAAACTCAAAAAAGGCGGAACATTTGGAAGTCAGAATCCCTAAAAGTCCAATCATCAACGGATAAGTCATTAACTAAATATTGCATTCATGCATCATTTCCATGCATAGCATATCCACGAATGGGGAGCATTACGCCATACAAATTCTAAATATGCATTCATGATACGGTAAAACATATTGTTGTACCCAAAAATTTTCCCTCTCACTTATCAAGAATTTTCTCACAAGATCTCTTTGACTCAAGACTGCATTAGGGTTTGATCAGCTCAAGACACCTCCTTATGCACTGATGACCAAAATTAGGGTTTGAGTTTGCACAAGGATTTTTGGACTATTAATTCTTCATATGACTTTCAAGGATTATTATGGACCCCCAAGATTAATCATGTCAAGTTTCAAGCCTTGGATCACACTTTTGATCAGTCAATTGAAGAGTTGACCTAAAAATCAACTCTATTGGGGAAAAAGTCAACCATAGCCAATTTACAGTCAAACTTCATAATTTTTTATCCAAATCAACATTTTAGACCCATATGTATCATTTGATCAAGTTTGGATCACAATTCCTCAATAAATTTGATCAAATCTCCAAAAGGGCAAAATGGTCAAAATTAAAGTTTTGACTGGGAAGGGGCAATTTCTGATTTTTGACCTGGAAAATGATCAATTGGTTTAAAGCATGATCTCAAGAGTCCAATTACATCATTTTTACCTAATGACATGATTCAAAACATTGCAAGTCCATTGGATTGACAGATGAATTTTACAGTCAACTGATCAAAAGTCAACTATATACTGAAAAGTCAAACTTTGACTTTTTGGTCAAATTCAAGTGCCAAAGATCATAATCCATCAAAACATGTCAAAATATGAAACTTGTTCATCAAGAAATCAAGGATTCAAGATTTTGTTTTGAAAAGATGAAATTTCTTAACTTAGAAATTTTTCAAAGTATAGAAAATTTCTTATTTTTTCACAATTTTGAGCCAAATTTTCACAATGGTGCAAGATGATTCAAAGGAAACTCCCAACATGAAAGTTGTAGATATACATGAAATATACAACTTTGCTTCACACAACTTCTCCTAAAAATGCTTGGATCTCAAGTTATAACTTTGTGAATACATGCTCATGAACTAAAAATAATTTAGTGAAATTTTTGCCCTAGTTACGCAGATTTTTGACCTAACTTCATGGCAATTTTTCACATGGTTCCAAGGGGAATCTTCAAAATCAATTCAAAGATGAGCTGTATAGCACATTTCAAGCTTTCCAAAATGTCCAAGAACTCCTTAAGATCATTCTTGAGTAGGGAGAATCAAAGAGATGAAGTTGGTGTTTTGTCACTTGAATTATTGGTCATTTTCATGATGAACACAAATGCAAATCAATGTTAGGCTGCATGATCTTTTCTTTGCAGGCCTCGAACTTGTTTGTCACTCCATAATTAATATATTACACAAACGTTTGAGCTATAATCCAAGTGATTTAAGCTTTATCCAATCCACATTGCAATTTTGGGAAGAAAGCTAACAATACCATTCTTGTAAAGCAAGCTTTTTGCATAAAGTCCACTCTTGAGCCTCTAACTTGTTCCCTCTGGTCACACTTCACCTACAAAGTCAGAAGCAAGTGTGTTTAAAGCTTAAAAACTCTATCTTAGCAAGTACACAAACATTGAAACTTGTTTTTCTCAAAAATCACATGTTTGGCTTAAGGATGCAAATTCAAATTCTGAGTCCATACAAGCCTCAAAACCCCTTGCTTATAAGTAGACACACTATTTTCAAGTTAACACACGAGCAAGAAGCCCCTGAAACTCACTCAAACTCCCCCTAGCCAGAAATTATTCCAAAACACCATTGTTGTGCAAGTTCTGACATTACATACCAAACTCACATTTCCCTCATGCGTTTCTTGGCCTTTTAGTTTCTAAAGATTCCTTGCATCAAGAATAACACATCCTTGTGCCTGTTTCATTTCTGTAACACCATTTTCCCTGTCTTCCATAACCAAAAACAGAGCATCACAGTTGGACTTCTCCAGACCATTCCATCCATCCTCAGCTCAAGCCAGCCATTGCATTAGCTTCCTAGAGGTCCAAGGAAGCTAACCTGATCATCAGCACTGCTTGAAACAAGCTCATTTGCATTTCATGATTTCCAGTTATGAGGTATTTTTCTTTAACTTCTATCTTATTACTTAGGAATTTTTAGTCTTGCATTTGTGAAGATAAGATGTATACCTCATTGCCACGAAGTTGTACATATCCATAGTTTGCATTTATATGTCCTGAGCTTAGAGAATTTTAGAGTTGAAGTTTCTAAAAATTTTAGGGTTTAAATTAGGGCCATAGAAATTCTCTTTTATCTTTGACTTTCAGCCTTAATAACTTACATGGTTAGATTCGCGATGAAGAATGCAACAACTTTCATTTTGTCACATTCCATTTTTGTTGAGAAATGAAAAAGTTACAGGTACACCAGCTGGAGGTTGAAGATGAAGTCATCAGGACTGGATTTGCCTTACATATTTATGGTTTTTCCTAAATAAACGGATGTAAAGCCACCCCAGTGGTAAGGCAGCGCGCGTTATTGCTAGAGGTCATGGGTTCGAGCCTCAGCACACTGCCTTTTGCATTTTCTCACATTTTTCTACATTTTTTTGTCTCTTGCAGCGCTGGGCCTCCACTTCATGGGCCTATTGTTTTTTTCTAACATTTCCTCCATGTCTCATATTTGCACCCCTGACCCATTATTATTTTATTTTATTTATTTTATTCTCTTGTTATTTTCTTAAATATATTTATTTCAATATTAAAAATCATAAAATACAAAAAAATAGTTGAGTTATATTTTAACTTAGTTTATTTATTTTTTCACAAAAAATATATTTTATTTTGATCACATTTTATTTATTTTCACTAATTATCTTATAAATTTAATTAAAACTAAAATATTATTTATTTTATACTAACGAAAACATATTTTTGATACCAAAAATACTAAAGTATATTTTATAACACTATAATTTATTTTTCAAGACAAAAAATATAAAATATAAAAAATACTTTTTTTTTATAAACTTCATTCCTTTTAATCAATTAAGAAGAATTAGGTTTCAGTCAAGAATCTTTTTCTTAATGAATTTTAAAACTTGACTAATTATTTTCTTTATCTAATTTAGGTTAAAATCAAGACCCTTTTTCTTAAGAAACCAAACAAAAAATCTTTTTTTCTTTGCATTTACAATTCTTGCATATTTAATTCATCTTGTATATTATTTATTCCAATTCTGGTACAAATTCAATTTAGTTGTAATAGATTAATTAGGTTTATATTATTGAAATCCCCATTCACAAATTGTATACCCCCTCCCACAAGTGTTGTAATAGCGTAGTAACTTTAAATTTCACAATTTACCGCTTTTATATAACATTCTAGTAATTAGGGTTTGTATGGCAAGATAAAACTAATCAAATAGAAAACCTTAATTCAGGACAAAATCAAGCATAAAAATTACATACTTGCACACAAACATCCCTAGGGTTATCCCACTTGGTTGCCTGATACAAAATGGTCATATTACGCATGTGAGGTATCTTAGAAAAAACAAATAAATACAATATCATAGTCCTTCGATGACGCTATCTATGTCGCCTTTTAAAATGATCTTAGTCCCTCTAAAAGAATTCTAAGATACCTTTCAACATTTCTAATCATGGTTATACGATGACCCACGCTCGTCCCGTTTACATCCAAAGATAGGGTTTCTTACCAAATCAATGGTAAGACAACAATATTAAAGGAAAAGAAAATGAACAAGAAAGACATTTGAGTAGGTAGATTGCTCCTAATTACTTTCTCCATTTCAAAACAAATATCTTTGCTATTTGTAAAACAAACACCTACACATTTCAAAACATCTTACAAAAGTTGAAAACATTTTCAAAAGATAAACATCTTTGTATACATTCTTACGAACGAGAATCATTACAAAGATTGCCTAAACAATGGCCTCTTTTACAAAATATTTTCAAAAACCACACAGAGCATAATTTCAAACAAAAGCAAGTGATCTAGCAAGTAACTAAGAGCCCATGGAAAACCATGGATGAAAAGGGTGCTAATACCTTCCCTTTTTCATAATCTACCCCCCGAACTCAAGAAATAAGCTCAAAGATCTTTCCTGTGATTTTTCACCTTTCCTTTTGGATAAAAGAAAAGTCGGTGGCGACTCTTGCTAACCGCAACATTTGCAATCAAACTCAAAACACCCAAGTCAGTTATCCCACCGTATCACAGACCTGGCGACTCTGCTGGGGAAAATTCTAAAAGTGGGGTTACCTTAGGGATATATCACATTTATTTGCTTACATTGTTTGACTTGTATGCTTTACATTATGGTTCTTTGTTTGGGTTTGAATCATCTACCCGGATTTGGGATACATTATAGGTAAGTAGCAATACATTGTGGAAACTGTGCAGGGTATACCGACATGGTCTAAGCAATAGCTATGTTAATGCGACATATTTGTGGGTACCGGTAGCCTTTGAGTTAATCAAAGAGAGTATGGGGCCGCTGGGTGATGTAATGAAGCACTAATGAACTTTTAGAACCTTTACTTGACCAACTTGGCCTTTAGGATGTAGTGAGATAACCGGCTTTGGGGAAGTCCGAAGTTGATAGATACTCGATACTACACTCATTGAGGTTTGGTTTCTTGGGATATTTCGGTCGCCATTAAAGAGGCTTGAGCTGAAACAATGACCAAGGAAACAATCCAGTGATATTGAGCTCCTTAGAACCCGGTTACTATTACTAGGACAGGTTTAAGCCAACTAAACTTCAAGAGGGTGCCTACCTATAAAACTCCATGCAAGCCTAAACTAAGGATTTGTTTGCTTTGTTTGTATATGCATACTTGTACATAACATCATGGACATCATGAACATCACATACATCCACTAACCATTTCAAGGATTTTTGGGATTCATCTTTGATCTTGTTTTGTAGGATATGGATTCACTTCGCAGGAAAACTATTCAAGTCAACCTTGTGATAATTCCTCTACAACTTAAGGAGCTAGCTTCAAGAATTCCTGAAAACTCTCCATTCACCGAGAGACATGGTCGCCTACTCAACTTGGTCACCTCCAGCACAGATGAGGATATGATGAAGGTGCTTTTTCAGTTCTTTGATCCTTTACACCATTGCTTCACATTTCCCGACTATCAACTTGTGCCTACTTTAGAAGAATTCTCCCAACTCTTGAGGATTCCCATTCTCAATCAACTACCTTTCAACGGTACAGAAAGAGACCCAAAGCCAGAAGAGATTGCTCAAGCTCTACACTTGCACTCATCTGATGTCACAACCCATTGGGAAACAAGGAGTGGTGTCAAAGGTTTCTTAAAAAAGTTCCTGTTTGAGAAAGCCCAAACTGTTGGAATTCCTTAGATCTACAAGCCTTTGAGGAAATTATGGCTCTCCTCATCTATGGGATGGTTTTGTTTCCAAATCTTGACCAACTCATAGATGTGAATGTCGTCAAAATCTTCATATCCCACAACCTGGTGCCTACATTACTAGGGGATATCCTACACTCTTTTCACACTCGTACAATGAGGAAAAGAGGTTTCCTCATGTGTTGCACTCCTCTCTTGGAAAGATAGTTTACTTCTCATCTTACCCAATTTGTATTAAAGAATGAGCAAGGTTCAAGGTGGTCACAAAGGTTGATGACGCTCAAACATTCAGACATTCATTGGTGCTCCTGATCCAAAGAGAATGTTATCATTGTCGATCGTTATGGAGAATTTCCTAATGTCCCTTTACTTAGAATTAGGGAAGGTATCACCTACAATCCCTGCTTGGCCTTAAGACAGTTTGGTTATGTCCGAAGGGATGGCCCACATGAGATGTTGATTCAAGGTTTGGTATTTGACTACGACAACGACAATCAAGGTCTTCGCCAGAGATTTATCCAAGCTTGGAGGATGTTAAACAAGGTGGATAGCAAGACTTTTTGGCATAAGAATTCCATCCCTCTTGAGCCTTACCTCAAATGGGTACGAACTCGCGCTCAGAGTCTTATGATGCCTTACCCCTCCATTCTCCCGGTAATTATTGAGCCTGTCATGGAGGGAGATGTTCCATACACTATCCTATATCCTGACATGCACACATATCTTGAAGACCTGCAAAGGGATTGGATATAACTCAAAGGAGAGCGAGATACTTTCGAAGCCCAATTCTACGCAAGCGAGAAGAAGGTTTTGGAGCTCACTAGGCTACTTCATGAGGAGCAGACTCTAAATGCCTACATTGCACCAAAGAGGATGCGTACTACCTTTTTATCTTAGAGTTTTTGTATTATTTTGCCCAAGATGCATTGATGTATTCAAACTTTAACTTATTAATATAACGTGTGTTTCCTTTTTGTCTAAAACAAATTTGAATCTTTGAAATCCTTGAAATCATTACATATGCATATACCATTCATCATAACATAAAAAGGTCTTTCGCAACAAGTCTCCTCATCTCTCTACTGTTTATTTCAGTAAGATGGATCTTGAGCAAATAGTGAAGGATCTCCAAGCTCAGAATACGCAGTTTCAATAGTTTCTCTTGACCCTAGCCAAGTGACAAGAAGAATTGAAGACTTTGTTGGCTGAAGAGAGGAAAAAGAAGACAAAGAAGGTAACCGGAGTCCTAAACATGGGGAGAAGATTTCATGATCAGACAATAAGGAACTTGAACTTTGCAACAACATCCGGTGAAGGAGAAAATCGAGAGGGGAAAGGCAAGGAAATAGTTGTCCCGTCAAAATCGGAAGAGGAAGAGGAAGAAGAAGACTACTCTGAAGAACAATACCCTCCAACTGATGACAAGTATAGACATCTCGAAGAGCGGTTGAGTGCGATGGAAATCCAAAAAGTGACAGGCTTGGACTTTGAGGAATTGGGATTAGTGTCGGGGATTGTGATTCCTCCGAAATTCAAAGTACCTATATTCACCAAATATGATGGAGTTTCATGCCCTAAAATGCATCTCCAATCATATGTAAGGAAAATCCAACCCCATACCGCTGACAAAGACTTATGGGTACACTTCTTCCAAGACAGTCTGTCTGGAACTCAACTTGATTGGTTCTACCAACTAGAAAGAGCCAACGTTCATAATTGGGAAGATCTTGCCGCAACTTTCTACAAGAAATACCAATATAATGCTGATTTGGCGCCTACCCGTACTCAACTCCAGAGTATGGCCATGGCTTCCAATGAAGGTTTTAAGGATTATGCACAAAAATGGAGAGACTTGGCTGGAAGAGTTCAACCCCCTCTATCTGAGAGAGAGAGTTGGTAGACATGTTCTTGGGCACCTTGTATGGTCCTTTCTTCAATCATTTAATTGGAAGTTTTTCTGCATGCTTTACTGAACTAATATTGACCGGAGAGAGAGTAGAAGCCGGTATCAAGAGTGGAAAGATTCAGAAAGATATATCTTCTTCTACAATTGTAAGGAAGCCTTTCATCGCAAAGAAAGAGGTGGTTGCTGTATATCCACAAAGAAACCAAGATAGGGTCGAACGCGGACCAATGGTGGGCGCCGTTATGATTCCTAAACCTGCTTCTGATCAGCAGAGGAGTAATCAACCAAGGATGGAAAGGCCAATCAGGCAATTCACCAAAATCAACATGACCCCGTCTCAAGTATTACTGCAACTACTAAGATCCAACTTGGTGACCTTGAAAGAAGCTCCAAAAAACCCCAATACAACATCTCCTCACTATCATCCCAATGCCCGTTGCACATATCACTCTGAAAGTCCTGGTCACGATACTAATAACTGTTGGGCCTTGAAGAACAAAATACAAGACCTCAATGAAGCAAAAGAAATTGAGTTCGATGCGCCCGAGAAGCCAAACTCCATTTCTTCTCCTATGCCCAGACATGGACACAATACCAATGCCATTGAAGAAGGATTGTTTGTTACTTCAGTTAATGAACTTATAACCCCACTTATGACTGTTAAAATAAACTTATTGAATGTCGGTGTGTTCCCGGGCTGTGATGAAGATTGCCATTTCTGTTTATCCTCACCAACTAGTTGTCCTTTGTTGAAAGTAGGCGTTCAGTGCCTGATAGATAACAAAGAGATTTTGTTTGAAAAGACTCCTGTTCCACCTGTTCCTTTTGAAGATGTTTCTATCATTACCATTTCCGCCAATTCTTCTAGGGTCTCCACCAAAAGACCCGTTAGAATTACATAAGTTCCGAAAGAAACTCCTTAAATAATCACAATGCCTGGACCAGTCCCATATGTGTCAGGTAAAATCGTGCCGTGGAATTATGGAGGGGAAGTCTACTACCATGGTATCAAGAAAGACTGGTCGTCCAGCGAAGAAGAAGATTCTGGCGTCAGTAATATTGCAGGAACTAGTAATATTACCCAAAGCGTTGGATCTTCTCTCCAGAAATTGCTCCCCTAAAGGCTATTTCTGGATCCGTAATCATCCATGTGGCTGCTCCAAAGTTTACTCCTACACCCATAATCATCTCTGCAAGTACTCCTATTGATGAAGCCGTTACAACCCCCGTTATAATTCCTACTAACACTCCTACTGCTGAGACTTGATGAAAAAGTATTCTGGTTGAGCCTGTCCGGACGAAGGCCCAATCATTGACTATCCATGAGACTTCCAAGAAAGAAATGGAGGAGATCCTAAAAATTATAAAGAGCAGCGACTACGATGTAGTTGAACAACTGGGGAAAACTCCCTCTAAAATATTCATGCTAGCATTACTACTATGTTTCGAGGCGCATGCAAAAGCCTTGGTAAAGTTCTTAAAAACCACCCATGTACCTCAAGAGACGTCTGCTGATTAATTCCAAGACTACGTAGCTAACTTAACAGCAGATAATGGCCTAGGTTTTTCGGATGCTGATCTAACACCGAGGGGAAGAAAGCATAATGAGGCTTTTCATGTCTCGATTGAATGTAGGGGCACAACCTTGGCTCATGTTTTGGTGGACACTGACTCATCTCTGAATGTATTACCCAAAAAAGGCTCTTGATAGACATGATTGTGAGGGACTGATATTAAAGCCAAGTAACATAGTAGTAAGGTCTTTTAACGGCTCGAAGAGGATGGTGAATGGGGAAGTGGATATCTCCATAAAGGTTGGAACCCAAACTTTCAATTCAACCTTTTATGTAATGGACATCCGCCCTTCATACTCCTACTTGCTAGGCCGACCATGGATCCACAATTTTAGCGCTGTTACTTCTACGTTGCACCAAATGCTGAAGTATCCGGTTCAAGGGAAGATTATCACTGTTCATGGAGAGGAAGAATACATGATTATCCATCTCAATTCCTTCAGATATGTGGAATTATATGGAGAATTTATTGAAACTCCATTTCAACACTTTGAAGAAGTCCCGCAAGATGTGGCAGTGACCAAGGCTATGTCTTAGGTTCCCAAGATTACAAGACCTCCACTCCGGATGTCATCGCTGAAGGATGCCAAAGCAGTGGTAGAAGAATGAGGATGCACTATCTAGGGGCACTATCTGGGGACAACTCCCACATATCTCATATAAGTCTGACAATTTTATCCTAGGTTTAACTTCAAGTGCTCAAAAGGCTTACGTCGTGCCCGCACGGGAGGACCACCCTTGAAAATCAGCAACCGTGAAGTCAACGCAGTAGAAGATGGGGAAGATGGTTGCAACTTGGAAGACTGGATATTCCTGACTGTCAGTGGAGGGCTCAGCAATTTGGAGGCTAGATACTTCATCCCGATCACTTTTATCCCACAGTAATTTGTCTTTACATTTTGTTGGATCTGTAATATTGAAACAATTCACACTCTTAAAACCTTGTGTCTTACCCGAGGCACAATGGTCCATTTGTAAGGGTTATTATCTCATTTTCATATGACATCAATGAATCATGGACGTTTTCGCATACAAGCATTTGTGCTCATTGTCTTTCTTCTACGTTTTATTTTCTTTCAAAGATAGTTATACCCTTACACACAACCACACTCACAATGCAGGTATACATCCATTTGGGATCCCATGGGTAACGATACTGCTATGGCCTTTTGTGAATCTGAGAATCTAATCTACCAAGCCGAGGATGAAGGTGAGGAAGATTGTGAAGTGCCAGGGGAACTTGCCAGACTGCTACAACAAGAAGAAAGAACCATTCAGCCTCACGAGGAACCCTTGGATACAATCAACCTAGGTACCGAAGAGGACAAAAAAGAGGTCAAGATAGGTACCAATCTGGAACCCAGTGTCAAGGAGCGTCTCATTCAGTTATTACACGATTATGTTGAAGTCTTTGCCCAGTCGTATGAAGACATGCAAGGACTTGATGCATACATTGTGGTACATTGTCTGCCTACAAGAGAAGATTGTCCACCAGTAAAGCAAAAGGTTCGCCGCATGAGACCTGACATGTCAGAAAATATTAAAGCAGAAGTCATGAAGCAATTTAACATTGGATTTTTGGCTGTCACCTCTTACCCTCAATGGGTTGCGAGTATTGTTCCCGTACCCAAAAAAGACGGCAAAGTGTGAATGTGTGTGGACTATAGAGACTTGAATAGGGCGAGCCCTAAGGATGATTTTCCACTCCCCCACATTAATATTCTGGTTGATAATACAGCACAACACAAAGTGTTTTCCTTCATGGATAGATTCTCAGGTTACAACCAAATCAAAATGGCGCCTGAGGACATGGAGAAAACAACATTTGTCACGCAGTGGGGCACATTCTACTACAAGGTAATGCCATTCAGACTAAAGAATGTTGGGGCAACCTATCAGCATGCCATGGTAGCTTTATTTCATAACATGATACATCACGAAATATAGGTCTTCATGGATGATATGATAGCCAGATCACAAACAAAAGAAGAGAATCTTGATCACATACAAAAACTGTTTGAGAGACTGAAGAAGTACAAGCTGAGGTTGAATCTAAACAAATGCACATTTGGAGTATGATCTTGTAAACTCTTAGGCTTTGTCGTCAGCAACAAAGGTATTAAGGTCGATCTTGCCAAAGTTAAAGCAATACAAGAGATGCCTGCTCCTCATACTGAAAAGGAAGTCAGAGGATTCTTGGGACGTTTGAACTATATTTCCAGATTCATTTCCCACCTGACAGCTACTTGTGAGCCAATCTTCAAACTATTGAAGAAAGATCAAGTAGTCAAATGGAATGATGAATGCCAAGTCGCTTTTGAAAAAATCAAAGAATACTTACAAGAGCCTCCCGTGTTGATGCCACCATTCGAGGGAAGACCATTGATCGTGTATCTAATTGTTTTAGAAAATTCAATGGGGTGTGTATTAGGGCAGCATGACGAGTCTGGACGAAAAGAGCACATTATTTATTACCTGAGCAAAAAGTTTACCGACTGTGAAACCATATATTTACTGCTCGAGAAAACTTGCTGCACTTTGGCATGGGCTGCTCGCCGGCTAAGACAATATATGCTAACTCATACTACCCTATTGATATCTAAAATGGATCTGATAAAATACATATTCGAGAAGCCAACTCTTTCTGGGAGAATAGAGAGGTGGCAAATGATTCTGAAGGGATATGACATACAGTATACTACCTAGAAAGCAATAAAGGGGAGTGTATTAGCCGATCACCTTGCTCACCAAGTTGTAGAAGACTACCAGTCCATGAAATTCGAATTTCTGGATGAAGACATCATGACATTAGACAATTGTGAAGAATTCAGGCCATATGACGGACCTGAACAAGGATCCTAATGGACCCTGTTATTTGATGGAGCATCCAACTCACTTTGCAATGGAATCGGTGTTGTACTCATATCTCCTGAAGGGTGTCATACTCCCTTTACCGCAAGACTCTACTTCAATTGTACAAACAACATGGCAGATTACAAAGCGTGCATCTTTGATCTTAGAGTTGCCATAGACTTGGGGATCAAATCATTGGATGTGTTCGGAGATTCAGCCTTGGTCATCAGTCAGATCAAAGGGGAATGGGACACCAAACACCCTAACCGTATCCCTTATAAAGAACATGGTTTTACATTGCTACCACATTTTGAGAAGATTACCTTCGAGCATTTCTCGCGAGAAGAAAATCAGCTAGCAGACGCACTAGCCACAATGTCATCTGTGTTTAAACTTAATTGGGATAACGAGGCTCCCCAGATCACCATTGAACGAATGGACGAACCAGCACACTATCATGAGATTAATACTGAAGAGGTAGTAGACCAGCCTTGGTTTCATGAAGTCAAGAGGTATCTCGAGGCTCAAGAATATCTAGAAGGAGCTTCAATCAATGATAAGAAGTTCTTAAGGAGATTCTCTGCTAAATTCTTCCTTAGTAACAACATCATGTACAAACGCAATCATGACTCTGTGTTACATCAGTGCGTAGATAAGGGTGAAGCTGAAAGGATTAATGCTGAATTGTATGAAGGCACTTTTGGCACCCATTCTAGTGGGCATACGATGGCAAAGAAAATCCTAAGGGCAGGCTATTACTGGTCTACCATGGAAGCAGATTGTTATCAACACTCTCGAACCTTCCATAAGTGTCAAATTTATGCTGACAAGTTGCACGTACCTCCGGTTCCTCTGAATGTTTTGACGGCTCCTTGGACCTTTGTTATATGGTGGATTGATATGATTGAGGAAATCAAGCCAACAACCTCCAATGGACACCGCTTCATCCTAGTTACCATTGACTATTTTACAAAGTGGGTTGAAGTAGCCCCCTTCGCCTCCGTTACCAAGAATGTTATTGCCTGTTTCATCAAGCAAAATCTCATTTGCCGGTACGGTATCCCAGAAAGGATCATCACTGACAATGGTATAAATCTCAACAACACTATGATCACCGCATTGTGCGAGCAATTCAAGATTCAACATCACAATTCTTGTCCCTATCGTCTAAAGATGAATGGTGCTGTTGAAGCTGCAAATAAAAACATTAAAAAGATCATATAGAAAATGACAGTCACATGCAAATACTGGCATGAGATGCTACCATTTACTCTCCACGGATATCGTACCACAGCTCGCACGTTAACTGGGGCAACACCTTATTCTTTGGTATACGGCATGGAAGTCGTCTTGCCTATTGAGGTTAAGATCCCCTCTCTGAGGATTATGAAGGATGCAGGGTTGAACGAAGACGATTGGATCCAGACTCGACTTGATCAGTTGAACTTGATTGATGAGAAGAGACTTACTGCTGTTTTCCATGGTCAAATGTATCAAAAACGGATGATCAAGGCTTTCAACAAGAAAGTCAGATGCCAAGTGTATCAAGTTGGGGATTTAGTGATCAAGCGCATCATATTGCCACAAGGTGATCCCAGGGGCAAATGGACTCCTACCTATGAAGGACCATTTGTAATCAAAAACATATTCTCTGGTGGGGAAATGATCTTGACCACCATAGACGGTGACGACCTGCCACACCCTACCAACACGGACATAGTTAAAAGATACTACGCATAAGAGACCCACTAGGTTGACATACCTAGGCAAAACAAGGGAGTCCCAGCGAACCAAAAAGGTTTGGGCAAAAATTAGGGATAAAACAAGAAAATATGTACACCCGGCAAGTTGAAAACCCAAAATGGCGACTTGGGCAAAAAAGGGTTTCCCGGTGGACTGAAAACCCGAAAGGGTGGTCCAGGAAAAAGTTAGGGAATTAAAGCCTATGATTATGTCCCGTTGGATCACTTTACGGACAACCTTTGGCTTCCACTAACAAACTCGGAGGTTCTGATCAATTCAATCATCTTCGGACGAGGCAACAAATAGACAAGATTCTCAGAGATACGAAAGCTATAGCAGAATGGAAACCCCATGTGATTATTACACGTAGCTATCTTTTCTTTGTATCAAAATTTTCATTTTTTTACGACAGCATTCTCTTACTAGAATGTTTGTCTCCTTGTACAAAAATACTTACTCAAAGTCAATACAAAGATATCTCTTTGAAAGTGCAAAAACTATCTGTTTTTCTTTATGCTTGTATTTTGTTTACAAAAACGTCCAATGATTCATTATTGAACGTATGCATTTGAACATAATTACGGTTTACAAATAAACAAAATGAGAAAGGCAATTACTGATAGGTGGAAGGGATAGGGAAATACCTCTAGGATATTTCGTAAGTAATCCCCTAAAGTATGTCGTTTAATCCCCAGCGGAACAAAGCTTCCAATTATCAATCCCTGTTAAAAATCATCCAATTTCTCCAAACATATTTTTAAGCAATACATGGCATTTCCCTTACAACAAGAGTTTATTTCTCTCAGCAGAAAATTCATCAATACTTCGACTTCAAGACATGAAGACTTACATATCCTCAACAGCAATCAGGGATTTATTTTCCCCAATCCAACAGTAGTGTAGCAATTTAGCTCATATACGCATACATTGCATCCACATATCATAAACATTAATAAAGCAAATGCATTACATTATACATTTCATGCAACATGACTTTGCATTTTAGCTAACATTTTACCCTTTTTAGGATAAGATTAACAGCTACCATTAACAATGTTCAAAGCTTTCAGATACATTTTAGATACACTCCAGACACGGATGCCATTCTGATACTCATTCAGATTCAACCTTTTGATAAAGTTCAGATACGCTCCAGACACAGATGTCATTCTGATACTCATTCAGATTTAACTTTCAGATACAGTTCAGATATGCTCCATATACGGATTCCATTTTGATACTCATTCAGATTCAACTTTCAGATATAGTTCGGATACGCTCCAGACACGGATTCCATTCTGATACTCATTTAGAGTCAACTTTCAGATACAGTTCGGATAGGCTCCAGACACGAACGCCATTCTGATACTAATTTTTTCGGTTCACAAATTACAATTCAACAATCATTCTTGGATGGAATCTACAAGCCCATTTCCAACAAGTTTTTATCATCTCTCCAAGTGGCATCTTTAAGCCCATTCCCTTAACCTTCACATCGTCGAGTGCAAATTTCACGGCACTCTAGTGTCCAATCATCTTTCACCTTCGAGTCACGAACGACAAAACTCGCCAATATAACTCTTCAGGTTTAAGAAGATTGAACAGGGGAAGCTATTGTACCCCAAAATTTTCCCTCTCACTTATCAAGAATTTGCTCACAAGATCTCTTTGACTCAAGACTGCATTAGGGTTTGATTAGCTCAAGACACCTCCTTATGCACTGATGACCAAAATTAGGGTTTGAGTTTGCACAAGGATTTTTGGACTATCAATGCTTCATATGACTTTCAAGGATCATTATGGATCCCCAGGATTATTCATGTCAAGTTTCAAGCCTTGGATCACACTTTTGATCAGTCAATTGAACAATTGACCTAAAAATCAGTTGTATTGGGGAAAAAGTCAACCATATTCAATTTACAGTCAAACTTCATAATTTTTTATCCACATTAGCATTTTAGACCCATATGTATCATTTGATTAAGTTTGGATCATAATTCCTCAAGAAATTTGATCAAATCTCTAAAAGGGCAAAATGGTCAAAATTAGGGTTTTGACTAGGAAGGGGCAATTTCTGATTTTTGACCTGGAAAATGATAAATTGGTTTAAATCATGATCTCAAGAGTCCAATTACATAATTTTGACCTAATGACATGATTCAAAACATTGCAAGTCCATTGGATTGACAGATGAATTTTGTAGTCAACTGTATACTGAAAAGTCAAACTTTGACTTTTTGGTCAAATTCAAGTGCCAAAGATCATAATCCATCAAAATATGTCAAAATATGAAACTTGTTCATCAAGAAATCAAGGATTCAAGATTTTGTTTTGAAAAGATGAAATTTCTTAACTTAGAAATTTTTCGAAGTATAGAAAATTTCTTATTTTTTCACAACTTTGAGCCAAATTTTCACCATGGTGCAAGATGATTCAAAGGAAAATCCAAGCATGAAAGTTGTAGATCTCCATGAAATCTACAACTTTGCTTCACACAACTTCTCCTAAAAATTCTTGGATCTCAAGTTATAATTTTGTGAATACATGCTCATGAACTAAAAGTAACTTAGTGAAATGTTTGCCCTAGTTAGGCATATTTTTAACCTAACTTCATGGAAACTTTTCACATGGTTCTAAGGGGAATATTCAAAAGCAATTCAAAGATGAGTTTTATAGAACATTGCAATATTTCCAAAATTTCCAAGAACTCCTTGAGATCATTCTTGAGTAGGGAGAATCGAAGAGATGTAGTTGGTGTTTTGTCACTTGAATTATAGGTCATTTTCATGATGAACACAAATGCAAATCAATGTTAGGCTGCATGATCTTTGCTATGCATGCCTCAAACTTGTTTGTCACTCCATAATTAATGGATTACATAAACGTTTGAGCTACAATCCAAGTGATTTAAGCTTTATCCAATCCACATTGCCATTTTGGGAAGAAAGCTAACAATACCATTCTTGTAAAGCAAGATTTTTGCATAAAGTCCACTCTTGAGCCTCTAACTTGATCCCTCTAATCACACTTCACCTACAAAGTCAGAATCAGGTATGATTAAAGCTTAAACACTCTATCTTAGCAAGTTCACAAACATTGAAACTTATTTTTCTCAAAAATCACATGTTTGGCTTAAGGATGCAAATTCAAATTCTGAGTCCATACAAGCCTCAAAACCTCTTGCTTATAAGTAGACACACTATTTTCAAGTTGACACACGAGCAAGAAGCCCATGAAACTCACTCAAACTCCCCTAGCCATAAATTGTTCCAAAACACCATTGTTGTCCAAGTTTTGACTTTACATACCAAACTCACATTTCCCTTGTGTGTTTCTTGGCCTTTTAGTTTCTAAAGCTTCCTTGCATCAAGAGTAACTCATCCTTGTGCCTGTTTCATTTCTGTAACACTATTTTCCCTGTCTTTCATAACCAAAAACAGAGCATCACAATTGGACTTCTCCAGACCATTCCAGCCATCCTCAGCTCAAGCCAGCCATTGCATTAGCTTCCTAGAGGTCCAAGGAAGCTAACCTGATCATCAGCACTGCTTGAAACAAGCTCATTTGCATTTCACGATTTCCAGTTTTGAGGTATTTTTCTTGAACTTCTATCTCATTACTTAGGCATTGTTAGGCTTGCATTTATGAAGATAAGATGTAGACCTCATTGCCACGAAGCTGTACATATCCATAGTTTGCATTTATATGGTCAGAGCTTGGAGAATTTTAGAGTTGAAGTTTCTGAAAATTTTAGGGTTTAAATTAGGGCCATAGAAATTCTCTTTTATCTTTGACTTTCAGCCTTAACTATTTACATGGTTAGATTCGTGAGGAAGAATGCAACAACTTTCATTTTGTCACTTTCCATTTTTGTTGAGAAATGAAGAAGTTACAGGTACATCGGCTGGAGGTTGAAGATGAAGTCACCAGGACTGGATTTGACTTATATATTTATGCTTTTGCCTATATAAACAGATGTACAGCCACCCCAGTGGTAAGGCAGTGCGCGTTATTGCTAGAGATCATGGGTTCGAGCCTCAGCGTGCTGCCTTTTGCATTTTCTCACATTTTTGTATATTTTTTTTGTCTCTTACAGCGCTGGGCCCCCACTTCATGGGCCTATTGTTTGTTTCAAACATTTCCTTCCTGTCTCATATTTGCACCCCTGACCCATTCTTATTTTATTTTTTTATTTTATTCTCATGTTTTTTCTTAAATATGTTTATTTCAATATTAAAAATCATAAAATACAAAAAAATAATAGATTTGTATTTTAACTTAGTTTATTTATTTTTTCACAAAAAATATATTTTATTTTGATCACACTTTATTTATTTTAACTAATTATCTTGTAAATTTAATTAAAACTAAAATATTATTTATTTTATACTAACGAAAACATATTTTTGATACCAAAAAGACTAAAGAATATTTTATAACACTATAATTTATTTTTCAAGACAAAAAATATAAAATATAAAAAATACTTTTTTTTATAAACTTCATTCCTTTTAATCAATTAAGAAGAATTAGGGTTTTAGTCAAGAATCGTTTTCTTAATGAATTTCAAAACTTGACTAATTATTTTATTTATCTAATTTAGGTTAAAATCAAGACCCTTTTTCTTAAGAAACCAAACAAAAAATCTTTTTTTCTTTGCATTTACAATTCTTGCATATTTAATTCATCTTGTATATTATTTATTCCAATTCTGGTACAAATTCAATTTGGTTGTAATAGATTAATTAGGTTTATATTATTGTAATCCACATTCACAAATTGTATACCCCCTCCCACAAGATTTGTAATAGCGTAGTAACTTTAAATTTCGCAATTTATCGCTTTTATATAACATGCTAGTAATTAGGGTTTGTATGGCAAGATAAAACCAATCAAATAGAAAACCTTAATTCAAGACAAAATAAAGCATGAAAATAACAAACTTGCATACAAGCATCCCTAGGGTTATCCCACTTGGTTGCCTTATACAAAATGGCCATATTACGCATGTGAGGTATCTTAGCAAAAACAAATAAATATAAGATCATATTCCCTCGATGACGCTATCTATGTTGCCTTTTCAAATGATCTTAGTCCCTCTAAAAGAATGCTAAGATACCTTGCAACATTGCTAATCATGGTTATACAATGACCCATGCCCGTCCCGTTTACATCCAAAGATAGGGTTGCTTACCAAATCAATGGTAAGACAACAATATTAAAGGAAAAGAAAATGAACAAGAAAGACATTTGAGTAGGTAGATTGCTCCTAATTACTTGCTCCGTTTCAAAACAAACATCCTTGCTATTTTCAAAACAAACACCTACACATTTCAAAACATCTTACAAAACTTGAAAACATTTTCAAAATATCAACATCTTTGTATACATTCTTACGAATGAGAATCATTAGAAAGATTGCCTAAACAATGGCCTCTTTTACAAAATATTTTCAAAAACCACACAAAGCACAATTTCAAACAAAAGAAAGTGATCTAGCAAGTAACTAAGAGCCCATGGAAAACCATGGATGAAAAGGGTGCTAATACCTTCCCTTTTCATAATCTACCCCCGAACTCAAGAAACAATCTCAAAAATCTTTCATGTGCTTTTTCACCTTTCCTTTTGGATAAAAGAAAAGTTGGTGGCGACTCTTGCTAACCGCAACATTTGTGATCAAACGCAAAACACCCAAGTCAGTTCTCCCACCGTATCACACATACATACATAATATTAGCATGATTTGTTGACCTCTCGTAGAAATCTAATCCCTAGCTAATCCATTCCAAAACCCCAATCAGGAATGCTTATTAGTTTCCCAATTAAGTAACTTCCCCATAGAGTCATTTCGAAAATTTCTCCCTGATAAGCTTACTCCCCAGTGAGTCCTTTTTGGAATATCCCTAGTAGATGATCTTCTTAAATGATCCATGCTAATAGAGAATTAGGTGTTAACCTCTCATATCCCCAACAAATCTCTTTGTGTCATGATCTAACCATTGACCCTCAGGTTGAAGGCGATTAACGTGTCTTTAAGTCTAAGCATCAACCTTTGGTAGCGACCTTTTGGATCTAAGCACCAATCTCCAGTGGCGATCTCTTCATGATTAACTTAGGCACTGGTTCTCGACGACGATCTCTTCATGTTCGATCTAAGCCCGACCTTATGGAAGGCGACGATCCACTTTGTGTTTAATCTAAGAAACAATATCTGGTGACGATCTCTTCATGATCAATCTAAGCACTGATTACCAGTGGTGATCTTCTTGTCTTGATCTAAGGGTCCTATCGCGTCTGGGAATTTCATTGAAACGCGAAAGTGGCGGAAAAGAAGAGTCTCCATCAATGTTATTTATCCCAAGAAGGAAAGGAAACACTGAGTAAACCTAAAGGAAGGAAAGAGCATGGCCATCGTAACCAAGAGAAAAGGGTAAGGAAGTCGATTACATGAGGGGAAGGTATTAGCACCCTTCACATCTGTGGTACTCAACGGGATCCACTCAAGTTGGTTCTAATCTAAGGGTGTATACAAATATAAGTCTAAAGCTTTAATTCTAAAAGGGAATTCATGCAAAGTATATACAAAAATAAGGCTTTTATTAGTTGTGCCCTCCGCAGTTGTGAACCTTTAGGGCCTACATACCACCTTTTGTGCAAAAGGGGATCATGGCACTCATAGTTCTTCTAGAAAATGTTTTTTGTTTATTGTGTGTTTTTTTATGAGAATGATGCGTTATACATTTCAAATGTTGGAACATTAACTTGTTGGTTACTCGTAGAAGAGGCTTGAGTCTTTAAGTTTGCTTCGTATCAGAATGGCTAAAACACATTCGTTTATGAAAAGAGTTTTTAAAAGAAAATCCAAGTGGCCAAAGAAGTTTGAATTAGTTTGTGTTTTCGTTGTGAATAATAACTAATTGATCTCAAGAGAGAGATATTTAGCCATTTCTTCCCTTATTAATGAAAATAATTTGAGATTTTAACTACACAAAAGACTAAGAATGAAAGAAAGATAAGATCGAGAAGATAGCCGCTTATTATTTCCATTGCTTAACGGAAGTGTGATTCTTATCATTTTTTTAAGTGTTTTGAGGTTTTGAAAAAAAGAAGTTTTAGTTTTAAGAGTATGTAAAAGGGGAATGAAAAAGTCTAAGGGAGACTAACAAAATTCTAATGTTATCATACAATAATAGCCTTAAGGTTAAGGTTGAAAGGGAAACTTCTACCTAAGTTAGAATGCATGGATAAGAACCTAAGGTCTAGTTTCACATCTCAAAGAAGATGAAACTAACATCCTAAGGGAACATGTTATTTAGAGAAGAAAGAAGAGGAAAGAAATGACAAGCAAATGAGTACTCTTGAGGAAATGATGAAAAGGTGCAAGTAAGCAATGGTCAAATAAAGAAGAAGTGATTAAGATGAGAGAAATACAAACCCAATGAGGCAGTAGAAAAGGGATGTTCTCAAGTATCTATCATGGAATACACAAGGTGATAGTGCTTAAGATACTAGCTAGTGAAAACATCAAAACATTCTCCAAGATAGGAGTTAACTTATGTTGCAAGCAAGGAGACAAGAATAGATGAAAGTAGTGCATGACTTACATTTGTATGAAAGCATACTTCAATTAACCAAGTATAACATGAAAGTAGTGCATGACTTACATTTGTATGAAAGCATACTTCAATTAACCAAGTCTAACATGGATCCTCAACCTGGGAGAAAGCAAACTATAGCTCCTAAATAGTCACCATGTCGAATTGATAATTAAGTATCAACCAAGGATCAAAGGAGCAAGGCACAAGAGGCCTTATCATCATAGAAGTCAGAAGCTAACACAAGTATAATCAATCATTAAATGACTTAGAAACATCAATTTGAAATGCTCAAGGCAAATACCAAGTGAAAGTCTCATTAATGAATGATAAACAAACAACCAATGAAATGCATCAAGTAGTCTTAGCATTACCCATGAACATGGACTTAAAGACATCATTACTTAAGCATAAAGTCAGATATGAAGTGACAAATGTGAACCATGTGCTTTTGATACATCACCAATCAATGAAGAAATGAAAAGAAGACAAATTTTACTCCCAATTGTCATCAAGATGGACTTGTAACTGAATGAAAATATTAGAATCATGGGAGCTATGCCTTAAAGGAATGATGACCTTATAAGTCAGTAGAAAATAAACAAAGCTTTATTCATTATGGACCAAAGGTATTGACAAAAGAATGCATCAAAACAAACTCCTAACCTTGATCACATTTGGTGAATTTAGGCATATGAACAAATACAAGTTAGGGTGCTTAAATGGTTCAACAATTTTGAACTTAAGGCATTAAACATGTTATGAGGATGAGGTATAGAAATTATAATCAAATACCCTAAGGTTGCATAAATGCATTCCATGTACCTCAAAAAACAAACAAAAGAAGCACAAAACGAATCACATTCAAAGAGAAAGATCAGAGTAATCAATTGAAGTAAAATTCCTCTAAAGCCTTTATAAGACTATCCTTAAGCTTATTATACCTCCAAGCATCAATTGCAACCAAATTTTTTATAAGAACATGATTTAAATATCAAATGCAATCAAATTAGGGTCTTGCAAACCACACAAACTTTATGCTCAAGGTAAATACCCAAATGATCAACATATAATTTCCAATTAATGAAAACAAGTTGACATATCATTAAAGAACTCAAATGATCATAACATACCCAAAGATTAGCCTTAAATTATGCTCATAAGTTTTGGAATGAAGCTTGACTAAATTACACTAGGCCAAAGGGACATGTTCACAACAAAATTCCATAAAAATAGAAAAATAGGATATAAAATCCAAACAAAAATGATAAAAGGAGCCCAGGCCTCTTACAAGTCAGAAACCATTCATTGCTCAACTTAAAAGTTCATGGAGATATCAAAATTAAATCAAAAGATTAATATTAGCTCAAAACTAGGCTTAAATGACCACTAAACAAAATAAAATTGTAAAAAATATAAAAATTAGAAGTAAAATTCAAAAAAAATGAGAAACATGATCTCAACATCTTAAGTAAACTCAAACATATTTTTGTAGAATTTTGAGATCAATGAAAATGAATGAATTATATTGAAACTTCATAAAGAAGCAATAAAACTTCAAAAACCACTAAATCATTACTCAAATTTTTAAAACCAAACAAAACCTAAAATAAATGAGGTCTAAGACAATCTGAAATTCAGGAAAACTAGGAGGAACACGAAAAGTATTTTTTGTGAATTTTTATAGTTCCTAAATTGGACAGAAATATTTTTATAATAAAACTATGTAAAATTAAAATCAAATAAAACAAATTAAACGAAATAAAATATGAAAAATTGCAAATAAATGCTAAAAATAAAATAAAAATCACATTTAGAAAATAATCACAATTTATCTTCCAGTCTATATTTTTTTTGTATTTTTTGGATCAATAAAAATATTTTAATTAAATAAAGAAAACAAAAGAATAAATTTATAAAATAAACTAAATAAAAAGAAAGAAATAAAACTATGGTCAAAGCTCTACATATGAATCAGTGAAGGGGTCCCACCTGACCATCATCAACCAATCACACAGAGCCCCAATCATTGGATACAAGAAGACAAAAAAACATGATCATCCAATCAGAGCAAAACACGTGGCATACAAGAACAAATTTTTTTCAAAAGCCCTAGCCAAACCCGTGTTTCTCGGGCTTCCTTCCAGTCTAATCCTCTCCTTAATTTCTCAATGAAATTGAAAAGTGCAAACACCAAAGTTGTAGATCTCAAAAAGATCTACAACTTTCGTTCAATATTTTTTGAAAAGGTTCAGATATGAGAGAGAAATATGGGCGAGAAGGGAGCATAAAATCAATTTTTCACATATTTTTTCAGATCCGGATAACTCAAAATGCAACCAATATTAATGAAAAAGGAGTAGCAACATAAGAACATCATCAAGTCATTTCCAGATGTAATATGCAAAGATCTAGGGTTTAATAGACTTACCTAGTAGAAAATGAGTCCACTGCCCTCTTTTGCTTCCAAATGAAAAAGAAACCCAGAGATTGCTCTTGATTCTTCTTATTGGAGCTTAAATAAAGAGCTTAGTAAAGGAGTTACTTCAGATATTTGCTTTCTTGAGGAGATTTAAATAAATTGCAAGAATAGAGAAAATTTATAGAGAGCTCAAAGTTGCATGGGTGTGAGTGAATGAAGGCAAGGGCGCTCTTATATAGAGGCTTAGAATGAGGGTATGATAGTCATTACAAGCTAAGAGACGTTGGAGGGCATTGTGGGGAGAAATTGCAAAAATATTCCTTGGAGCCAAAGCTTGCATTTTGTGTAGAGATAAGGAGGCATTTTGTGTGTTTTAGACAACTCATATATGCAATATCATGTGACCAAAAGATAGTACAACTTAGTGGAGTATGGAGAGAAATAGAGAAATGGCTATTTTTGGCAGATTTGAGGTTTTTTGTACAAACTTGGAACAATTGCATGCATGCGTATAAATAGAAGGTTTGATTCTCTTATACACAGCCCAAATAGCTTATGGGCTTAATTGGAGTAAAAAAGAATTGCTAGAAACGGAGAAATCAAGAAATTGCAAAATTTGACTTGGCAAAATTTAATTAAATGCAGTCCCATCCTAAAGGGAATAACTTGCTTAATTTTTTGAATTAATGGACAAACTTGTACTCTTTTGAAAGTTCTTGAGATGTTCTAGAACTTTCATGCAGGAAGTTTTCTCATTTGAATCCATTAAAGTCATCAAAACTGACTATGAAAAATTGAAATTTTAAGAAATGACCTATAATCTTCAAAAGTGACCTATAATTCCTTGCTCCATAACTCTAAAAATAATCACTTTTTGGGCATGAGACCACACTGAAAAAGTTATAGATCTTATATTTCTCATTCCAACCACGTATAGTTTGCAAATTTCCAGTAAAAAATGAAGAAGTTATGAATTTTTTAAATTCAACCTTGTGACTTTCCACACTTAGAAAGTTTTCAAATTTCATCAAAATACCTTCATGAACAAGTTATCTTCAAAAACAATCTTTCTCTTGAATTTCTTCAACAATAGGCCATATGATGTTGAAACATGATCTTTGTCCTCAACTTTGACCAAAAGTCCACTTGGACAACGGTTGACTTTTGTTGACTTTTGCTAAGATGACCAAATCATCAAGATCAAGTAATTGAACTTCAAATAATTTCATCCAAGAGTCCATAATTCATATGAGCATGCCTTGGGACATATATAAGTCATTGAGAACCAAGTTTCTCAATAAAAAAAGTCAGGAAATGCCCTTGTCAAAAAGTTGACTTTTTAGTCAAATAGGTCCAAATTTCAACAATCATCTAATGAAATGCTTTGAGTAATCTTGTGATGAATCAAGTGGTCATACTTGATACCTTGGGATATCAATTGATCATAGAAACCAAGTCTTGATGAAAATAAAGCTCACAGCTTGAAAGGGGTCAAAAACCTAATTTCTAATTGAATAACTTAGGAGATGGTAATTGAAAATGAAACCCTAATCTCTCAAAGATTCTTGACATACCCTGTAATACTGTGGGAGAACTGACTTAGGTGTTTTTTATTTTTATCGCAATTGTTGCTAATAGCAAGAGTCGCCACCGACTATTCTTTTATCCAATAAAGGAAAGCGTGAAAAGAACAGGAAATACCTTTTGAGAATTTTCTTGAGTTCGGGGGGTAGGTTATGAAAAGGGAAGGTGTTAGCACCCTTTTCATCTGTATTTAACTAAGGTCTCTTAACTTCTAGCTCACTTTGAAAATTCTTTGTAAATGTTTTTGTGTTGGGTGTAAGTTTGAAAATATTTTGAAAACGCCTTTGTTTCGGAAAACTTTTTAATGATTCTCGTCTCTATAAGAATGTATACAAAGTGTTGATTTTGAAAAATAGTTCAAAGAGATGTTTGTTTTGAAGAATGTTTTGAAAGTGTGAGGTGTAAAGATGGTTTTGTTTATGAGATGTTTGTGAGAAAGAAACTACGAGCATTCTACCTACTCAAAAGAAAGTCTTTGTTCTTTTCCTCCCCCTTTATATAGTGTTGTCTTACCATTAGTTAGTAAGAAACCTTATCAATGGATGTGAAGGGACAGACGTGGGTCATTGTACCTTCCTAGAAGGCAACATTGTAAGATACCTTAGCAATTTGTCGTAAGGGTCTAAGATCGTTTACCGAATGCAACATTGAAGGGTCATCGAGGGACTACGATCTTGTAATCGAGGGTCTTTGCTAAAGTATCCCACGTTTGAGGGACATGATTGTTTTATTCTAAAGCAACAAGTGTGGGTCAACCCTAGAAGTGTAAGTGTGCAAAGTATTTTTGTTTTCATGCATTTGTCTTGAATTAGGTTTGTCTATTGTTTGGTTTTAAGTCTTGCCATATAAACCCTAATTACTAGCAATAATATGGAAAGCGGTAAATTACGGAAATTAAAAGTCCTACACTATTAAAATACTTTAGGGAACGGGGGTACAAATTACAAATGGGGATGAAAAATAATGTTAACCCTAATTACTATTACAAGGCTTCGACAATTACAATATAATATGAAACAATAAAATGTACAAAGAAATGTAAAAAAAAAAAAAAAGAAATTGGAAAGTGAATTGTTTTTATGGTTTTTGTATGAAAAGGTTTTAATTAATCTAATTGATTTGAAAATAAATTAATAAAAATCCTAATGTCTAAATTAATTTGATTAAAACCTAAGTTTAACTTGGTTTAATTAATTTAAGAAAGAAAATTTTTTTTGGGTTTTTGTGATTTACAAAATAAAGTAATGTAGGGATAAAATAAAAATAAAAATCTTTTTATTTGATTATTTATGAAAATATATTTAGTGTATTTTTTATTGAAAATAATAATAAGAAAATAAAATAAGAAAATAAAATAAAATAAAATAAAAATATAATTATGAAGTAAGAAAATGGGTAGTTAGAAAGTAGCAAAATGTTTTCAGTTTAGGCCCAAGTCCTGTCTTGTCGGAAATCAGAAAAAATAAAACAAAACAAAATAAAAATGTTTGGGCCTGCATGTTATTGAGCAAACATGGGGTGAGGAGAAATAAAATGAAAAAGGCACATTCAGGGAAGGCCCAGCGCGTGCCAAACAAAAAAGAAACAAAGAAAAATGTTGAGAAAAAGAACAAAAGGTCTCTCGCTAGGGCTCGAACCCAGGACCTCATAGACCAAAGCCTTACGCGCGCATTCTCTGCCACTAGGGTGGTTGTTTTATCCGTTATAGAAACAACAACTAATAAATATAAAATAAATTGGGTTCTAAAGGCAACTTCATCTTCTTATTTGCGCCATCCCCTATATTAGATTTTTGAAAATCGTATCTTGATCATCTCTCAACCATTTCAAAAATTGTAAACATCAAACTTGTTAGAAATTTCACCATGATTCTAAATATGTAAACAACTTAAACAATGGATCAAAGATGAGTACGAACTTTACTTGGTACCAAATCTGACCTAATTTTTTCAGAAAGATCAAGCTGAAAATTCACACTACTCAGGCAATATAAATGAATTCAAAGAACATGGTTAGTTTCAGGGCTATAATGTTTATATTTTATCTTTGAAAATCAAAGCCAAATGATGCTTGTATCAAGAGATAGAAGTTCAGAAAACTCACCTTGCAGATGGAGATCATGTTTTGAGTTTTAGCAAACCCCAAGATGTTGTAATGATCTGGTTAGCTTCCTTGAACCTATAGGAAGCTAATGCAATGCTTAGCTTGAGCTGAGAGGTGCTGTAATGTCCTAGAGAAGTCAATTTGCAAGTTGCTGATTTTGAAAATGGAGGATGGTAATGGAGGTGTTACACTCGTGTAATAGGTGTTTGGTTAGGTTCTAAATGATATAGAGATGCTTTGTGATTGATTTTGAGGAAGAACACACGAGTGATTTGTGAGATGCAGGTGTGAGGTCAGAATCTGCACAAAAATGGTGTTTTGAGGCAATTTCTGGCTTGAGGGAGTTTGGGAGGGTTTTTAGGCTTGAAAAATAGTGTCTTAGCTTGCAAATAATATCTCAAAGTATAGGAAAGAGGTTTGAAGTCTTGGAGTGATCAGAATCACAAGATCACATGTTATGGATCTTTGGCTTGTTTTTGAAGCAATCTTGACAAACATAGTTTCAATGTAAGGTACATGGCTATCTAGAGTGGTTAGAAGTTTTAAACATGCTTATATGACTTTGTAGATGAAGCTTGTGCATAAGTAACAAGTGTAAAGCTGAAGACAAGTTGACTTTGTGATTAAAGTAACTTTACTAGAATGGTAATGGTGCCTTTGTGCCATAAATGGAAATGCAACTTGGATACTGGCTCAAATGCTTGGACCAAAGCTCTAACAATTGTGTAATAAATTAATTATGGAGTTACACACAAGTTAGAATCCTGCGAAGTAAGATTATGCAGCATAACTTAGGGTTTTGGTCAAGAGTTCATCACAAAAATGACTTGTAATTCAAGAATGGATGCCTAACTTCTTGTCTTCGATTCTATTAGCTCAAGCATGATCTCTTAAAGTTCTTGGGCATTTTGGAAAGCTTGAAACATTGTATACAACCTTCATATTTACCATTTTGACAAAATAAAATTCGAACTAGGTGGAAATTGGTCAAGATGTTAGGTCAAAAATCTGCCTAAACTTGTCAAAATTTTCACTAAGTGTTTTTATGAAAATGTCATGACTTCATGGACTTATATCTTCAAATCTAAGAATTTTTGGACATCAACCCTCTAATACAAAGTTTTAGAATTTATCAAGATCTACACTTTTCGTGTTGAAAGTTTTCTTTGAATCATCGTGCATCTTGGTGAGAAAAGGTCATGAAGTAGTGAAATTATCAAGGTTTAAAACACTTAGAAATTTTTCTGTCTTGAAAAGTTTGACTTTTTTATTTACATTTGACTTTCTTGATTCCTTGATGATCAAGCTTCATATTTTTGAATATATTTATGAATCTTGAGTTTTGAAACTTAATTTTGACCAAAAAGTCAAAGTTTGACTCTTGGTGTATCAGTTGACTTTTTCATGAGTTGACCAAATTTCAACTATCAATTGTTTGATCTTGAGAAATGTTTTAAACCATGAAATTAGGCCAAGATTTTGTCCTTCAATTCTTAAGATTATGCTTCAAGTCATTAGATCATGTATTAGGTCAAAAGCCAAAAATCAGTCATTTTCAATCAAACCCCTAATTTTTACCATTTTGCCCCTTTGATGATTTGAACAATTTTCTTGAGGAATTATGATCCAAACTTGATAAATTGATTAATATGACTTCAAAATGTTGATATTGGTCAAAAATCTTGAAGTTTGACTGTAAGTTGGCCACAATTGACTTTTTAACCAATACAACTGATTTTCAGTCATCTGAGCAATTGATTGAGCAATTTTGAGATGCAAGACTTGAAACTTGGCATGAGAATTGTTGGAGGTCTATAATAAACCATGAAAGTCATTGGAAGCATCAGAAGTCCAATTGTCTTTGTGAAAATCAAAACCCTAATTTGGGGTCTCAGTGCTTAGGAGGTAGTTTGACCTAGTCAACACTTGTGCAAGCTTGAGCCATTGAGGATCTTTGTAAGAAGGGTATTGAGAAAAGGGAGGGAAAATTTTGGGGTACAACAATTGCCCTTATTCAATATTCTTAAACCTGAAGAGTTAGATTGATATCTTCGCCATTTGTAACTTGAAGGTGGAAGATGATTGAACACTAAAGTGCCCAGAAATTTGCACTCACCAGTGCACGAAGTAATGTAGTTAGTTGATTATATCTGGAATGGGATTTAGAGATTCCATTTGGATAGGTGACGGAGATGGGCTTACAGATGCCATCCAGAGGTATTTATTGATAGGAGTATCATAATAAGTTTATACTCGCCTAAATCTGAGGGGTGCTTTCCAGGATGATCCTCTAGGAAAGGTGTTCGAGAAGCTGCTTATCATATAGATAGTCACCCCATCCTGTTTTTGGGAATTGATCTAAGATCATTTTGTTGGTAAATTTGTCTTGTTTCGTGAGTTCATACCACCTGGTGATAAAGATAGTTGCGCCATCCTGTTTCTGGAATTGACCTTTATCTGACCAAAGAGAAAGAAATATAGTTTCCCCATCCTGTTTCGGGAGTTAATCTTCAATCTGCTCATGTAGATAGTTTTCCTGTCTTGTTTCAGGTAATAATCTACAATTGGTTTTGTTGGTAAACTCGTCCTGTTTCGGGAGTTCATACCACTTGGTGATAAAGATAGTTGCCCCGTCCTGTTTCGGGAATTGATCTTTATCTGACCAAAGAGAAAGAAAGATAATGTACCCATCCTATTTCGGGAGTTAATCTTCAATATTCTCATGTAGATAGTTGTCCTGTCTTATTTCAGGTATTAATCCACAATTGGCTTTGTTGGTAAACCCGTCCTATTTCGGGGGTTCATACCACTTGGTAATAAAGATAGTTGCCCTGTCCTGTTTCGGAAATTAATATTTATCTGACCAAAGAGAAAGAAAGATAGTTTCCCCGTCCTATTTCGGGAGTAAATCTTTAATCTGCTCATGTAGATAGTTGTCCTGTCTTGTTTCAGGTATTAATATACAATTGGTTTTGTTCACAGATAGTTATCATGTCTTGTTTCAGTTATTAATCTGTGTCTGGTCATACAGATAGTTGCCTTGTCTTGTTTAAGGAATTAATCTGTGTATGGTCATACAGATAGTTGCCCTATCTTATTTCAGGAATTAATATGTTACCTATTTTGAAAATTGTTGATGATATTCGTCTATTTGTAAACTTTACCTGGAAGGATAAAGAGTTAGTTGCATGCAATGTGTAATGTATGAAATGCCTTGTGTAATGATGTTCTCAAAATAAATAAGATTGTGCTATAGGCGTTTCGTATGCATATTCTATGACATATGAATGTGAAATGTTTGTCTAAGAAAATTAAATCAACGACTGTTGTTGTGAATGAATAGTATGTGTATCTTTGATTTTGTCTGGAATGCTTCCACCGGGGATTCCTGCTTACTTGTTTGAGAAAAACCCTGATGGGGATGTTGATTTCTATTTGGGGAATAGAGTTTAGGAACCTTGGTTGTCTGTTTCTCTACTGGGGAATTTAACTCTCGTATATCTTGGCTGGGGATAAAAGAGGTGATTAACTGGTATATGGTCGGATTCCAGGCTTGGAAGCAAATTTCTAGGGATAGTAGCAACTCTACTGGGGAAGAAGAGTTTTGTCAATGATTTGTAGTAGTCTGAGGAATGGACTCAAGTTGGGGGAGATTGTAATCCGTTGGGGAAATAAACCCTGTTGAAGAAAGTATTTTGGCAACCTTATTGGGGAAATGAATTCTTTTATGGAAGAACATTTGCAAAGTTTCTTTTCCAATTTTGGAAAGCCAAACTTGGTTGGGGAAGAAAAACTTCTGAAAGAAATTATATTAATTTAACTCTGTGGGGATTTATGAGCAACATGAGTGTTATCCTGGCTCCTAGAGTAAGTCTTTATTCCTGTTCTTATGCGTATATTTGTTAACAGTTAATCATGTTCATATGCTTATGTTCATTCAATTTTATTTATTGGACTTTTTTTCAATCAAAACAGAAAAACAAAAAGGTTTGCACTTCAAAATATATTTGTATTGATAATTTGCCTATAAACATGCGTTTTTGTACAAAGAGACAAAAATCCTAGTAAGAGGAAGTCTTCGTGAAATTAAAAGAATACAAAGTGAAAATAAATATATATAGTCATGTGGAAGTGATCTCATTGGGTTCCAACTCTGCTATTGCCCCTATGTCTTCGAACACCTCATCCTTTGCTGTCAGAAGAAGTTGATTGAACTGATCTTGTATCATTTGAACTTTTGACCTTGGCAATAAAACGGTTCATAGTGATCCAATGGGACATAGTCGTACGCTTTGATCCTTAACTTTTTCCTGGATTGCCCTTTCGTGTTTTCAGTCCACCAAGATACCCATTTTTTTCCCAAGCCGCCCTCTCGGGTTTTCGACTTGCTGGATGTACAGTCTTTTGTATATATCCCTAATTTTTGCTCAAACCTGTATGGTTTGATGGGATGCCTTTGATTTTGCCTAGGTATGTCAATCTAGCGGGTCGTTCTTATGCGTAGTATTTTTTGACTATGTCTGCGTTTACCGGGTACGGGAAATCCTAACCGTCCATAGTGGTTAACATCATAGCACCACCAGAGAATACTTTCTTGACTGTAAATGGCCCTCGTATGTGGGGTTCCATTTGCCCCTGGGATCGCCTTGTGGTAGAATGATGCGCTTTATTACCAAGTCACCAGTCTGATATACTCGAGGCTTGATCTTCTTATTAAACGCCTTGATCATACGCTTTTGATACATTTGACCATGACAGACAATAGCATGCCTCTTTTCATCAATCAATTTCAACTGATCCAACCTAGTCTGGATCTATTCGTCTTCGCCCAACTGCTTCTTTCATAATCCTTAGAGAAGGAATCTGAACTTTGACAGGCAAGACAGCTTCCATGCCATAGACTAAAGAGAATGGGGTTTCCCCAGTTGATGTTCGCGCCGAGGTACGGTAGCCATGAAGAGAAAATGGTAGCATATCATGCCAGTCTTTATAGGTTACAACCATATTTTGCACAATATTCTTTATATTTTTGTTGCCATCTTCCACTGTGCCATTTATCTTAGGTCTGTATAGAGAAGAGTTTTGATGCTTAATCTTGAACTGCATACAGAGTTCAATGATCATGGCATTGTTGAGGTTGGTATTATTGTCAGTGATAATCCTTTCCAGGATACCGTACCGACAGATGAGGTTATGCTTGATAAACTGGGCTACAACGTTCTTGGTAACTAAGGAAAATGAAGCTGCTTCGACCCACTTTGTGAAGTAGTCGATGGATACAAGGATGAAAAGATGTCCATTAGCGGCAGCGGGCTTGATTTCTCCGATCATGTCAATTCCCCACATTGCAAATGGCCACGGAGCAGTCATGACATTTAAAGGTATTGGAGGCACATGAAGCTTATCAACATAAATCTGGCATTTATGGCCAGTCCTTGAGTGGTGGTGACAATCAGTTTCCATAGTAGACCAATAGTAACCAGCCTTCAGAATCTTCTTGGCCATAGTATGTCCACTAGAGTGAGTTCCGAAGATATTTTCATGCATGTCCTCCATGATCTTCTCTGCTTTCTTCTTATCCACACAACAGAGCAGAGTTGAATCATGGTTGCGTTTATAAAAAATCCCATTGTTGAGGAAGAACTTAGCTGAGAACCTCCGCATGAATTTTTTGTCATTGATTGAAGCTCCCTTAGGATACTCTTGTCCTTCAAGGTACCTTTTTACCTCATGGAACCAAGGATTTTCCTCATCAGTGTCAATCTCACAACAGTGCATCAGCTCGTCAAATCTTTCGATAGTAATTCTGGGAGCTTCGTTGTCCCAATTGACCTTGAACATATACGACATAGTTGCTAAGGCATCTTCCAACTGATTTTCTTCCCTTGGAATGTGTTCAAAGGTGACCTCCTCAAAGTAAGGGATCAAGGTGAGCACAAGTTCTTTGTAAGGGATCAGATTTGGATGTTTGGTATCCCGCTCTCCTTTAACTTGACTGATTACCAGAGTTGAGTCTCCCTACACACTTAACAATTTGATTCTTAGGTCAATAGCAGCCTTAAGACCTAAGATGCATGCCTTATACTCGGCCATATTGTTTGTATAGTCGAAGAAAAGTCTAGAAGTGAAAGGTGTATGGAAACCTTCGGGAGAGATGATCAGAACCCCAATTCTGTTACCCAAGGCGTTAGAAGCTCCATTAAAGACCATGGTCCATCGGGATCCTTGTTCAGGTCCTTCATATGGTCCAGGATTTTCACATTCAGTTATCAGTATGATATTCTCGACCGAGAATTCAAAGTTCATGGATTGGTAATCATCAATAGCTTAATGTATCAAATGATCATCCAACACACTTCCTTTGATTGATTTTTGTGTAGTGTACTGGATGTCATATTCAGTCAAGATTGTTTGTCATCTGGCTATTCGTCCGGAGAGGGATGGCTTCTCGAAGCAGTGAATATCTTGTTTCACAATCGGTAAACTTTTTTCTAAGGTAGTATATTGCATGCTCTTTTTGACCAGACTCGTCATGTTGGCCCAACACACATCCCATTAAATTTTCTAATATAATCAAGTATATAATTAGAGGTATTCCTTCAACTGGAGGCATCACGATTAGAGGTTCTTGCAAGTATTCCTTGATCTTGTCAAAAGCTATTTGGAAGTCGTCATTCCATCTGACTACTTAATCTTTCTTCAATAGTTTGAAGATTGGCTTACAAGTAGCAGTTAAATGAGATATGAATCGGGAAATATAGTTGAGTCAACCTAAGAAGCCCTTGACCTCCTTCTCAGTATAGGGAGATGGCATCTCTTGTATGGCTTTGATTTTTGCAGGTCGACTTAAATACCTTTCCCATTGACGAAAAATCCTAGGAGTTTTCCAGACCTCACCCCGAAGGTGCATTTGTTGGGATTCAGCCTCAACTTGTATTTCTTCAACCTTTCAAATAGCTTGTGCAAGTGATCAAGGTGTTCTTCCTCACTTTGTGATCTTACAATCATTTCATCAACATAGACTTCTATCTCATAATGAATCATATCATGAAAGAGAGCTACCATAGCCCGTTGATAAGTTGCGCCTGCATTCTTCAAACCGGGAGGCATGACCTTATAACAGAAGATACCCCACTGTGTGACAAAAGTTGTTTTCTCCATGTCTTCAGGTACCATTTTGATTTGGTTTTAATTGGAGAAGCCATCCATGAAAGATAAAATGTTGTGTTTAGCAGTTTTGTCAACCAAGACATCGATATATGGTAGAGGAAAGTCACCTTTGGGGCATTCCCTATTTAAATCCCTATAATCCACACACATATGGACCTTTCCATCTTTCTTCGGCACTGGAACAACATTTTCCATCCATTGGGGATATGATGTTACTTCCAGGAAACAAGCATTGAACTGTTTCATTACCTCAGCTTTGATCTTCTCATACATATCTGGCCGCATGCGATGAACCTTTTCCTTGATCGGAGGACAACCTTCTTTCATTGGTAGACGATGAACTACGATATCAGTATCAAGCCCCGAAATATCTTCGTATGACCAGGTAACCACCTCAACATAGTCATGAAACATATGAACCAATCCGCCCTTGAAAATGTCTTCCAGGTTAGCGCCAATCTTGACTTCTTTCTTATCTGCCTCAGTACCCAAGTTTATCACTTTAACTGGTTCTTTGTGCGGTTGAATGGCCTTTTCCTCTTGTATCAATAGTTTGGTGAGCTCCCTAGGTATCTCATAATACTCTTCACCTTCGTCTTTGGCTTGATAGATTGGATTCTCAAAGTCATAGATGGCAATAGCATAATCGTTGTCAACGAGATCTGGAGTGGATGTAGATCTGTAAATGTGTGTGCGCATGTAAGGTCACATGGCTATTTGAAAATGCGGAAAAGTGAAAGAAAGACAAAGAGTGTAAAATTTGAATTCAAAATAGTCCAATGTTTTTCATTAAAATGAGAATATGGAATATGAAAATGATAGATCCTTAACAAATGGACCATTGTGCCTCGGGCAAGGCACATGGTTTAAAGTCATTGTTTTAATGGAAATTACAGACAAATTTCTCAAAGTAATAAAAATAGGAAATGGAAATTACTCCTGGCCGAAGGAGATTGAGATGAAGTCCTTGGTCTGCTAGTTGATGAGTCCTCCATCAACAGTTGGGTAGATCCAGTTGTCCCAGTCACTGTCACTGTCAGAGTCTCCAAGAGCATTAACTTCATTGTTGCTAATGCGGAGAAGTGGTTTCCATGCACGAGCATGTCGAACCTCTTTTTGAGCCTTAGAAGTGAAGCCCAACCAAAACTTGTCTGACTTTTATGGGATATCAGGAAGTTGTCCCTAAATGGTGAAACCTCCATCTTCAAATATGGTACAAGCATCTTTGAGAAAGGTTATCCTTGGTGTATCTTTAGCAGCTTTGGGAGTGACGAGAGTGGTCTTGCCAACAACAATCATTGGAGGGACCACTTAAAAAGCTTGACAATGAGTCTCAATGAATTATCTATCCATTTCAACATATTTGAATGAATTCAAATGACTGATCATAAACTCTTCCTCCCCACAGACGGACAATTTTCCCTTTGACCGGGTACTTCAGCTTGTGATGTAGTGTTGAGGTAACCACACCTGCCCCATGAATCCACGGGCGTCCAAGTAGGAAAGAATAAGTCGGGTGAATATCCATCACATAGAAAATTGAGTTGAAGACTCGATACCCAACGTTGATAGGGAGATCAACCTCTCCATGGAACGTTCTCTTTGATCCGTCAAAATCTCTCACCACGATGTCACTAGGTTTCAATATTAAACCTTCACAGTCCAACCTATCCAGAGCACCTTTTGGTAAGACATTCAAGGAGGACCCAGTATCCACTAACACAAGTGCTAAAGTGGTGCCTTTACACTCGATGAAAACATGTAGAGCTTTGTTGTGATTCTTCCCTGTTGGGGTTAAATCTGCGTCTGAAAATCCCAAACCATTGTCAGCAGTCAGGCTTGCTACATAATTTTCAAATTGGTCAACCGTAGTTTCTTGTGGGACATGTGCATTTTTTAGAAATTTTAACAGGGCTTGGGAATGTGCCTCGAAGCATAATAACAAAGATAGCAAGGAAATTATCGATGGTGTCTGCCCAAATGTTCCACTATCTTGTAGTCACTTTTTCGGATGATTTTTAAAATCTCTTCCATCTCTTGGGTAGATGGGCCCTCAATTGTAATAGCTTTTGTGGGTGCCTCCGTCCGGGCAGGCTCAATCATATTTTCCTGTCCTCGAGTATCAGTAACAGGTTTAACAGCAGTAATACGAAGGGATGTAGTAGTGGTTGTTGGAGGTGAGATCTCTGGTGAGAAGATTCTTCCCGTCCTAGTAACTTTACTTGATCCAACAATTTTTGTAACTTCAACATTCTCATTCTCGGTGATCCACGATTCTTGCTTGATACCATGGTAATACACTTCCGCCCCATAGTTCTAGGGCACAACGTTATTAGAAGAGTAGGGGACTGGTCCTGGTGTGGTGATAATTAATGGTGCTATTCTTGGTTCAGCGGAAATCCTAATATGACCTTTGGAGGTGATCCTAACTAGAGTGTTTGAAATGGTAATGATGGACACGTCTTCAAACTCTTGAGATACACTTTGGGTAAAACTTTTCACAGATGGAGTTTTCTCAAATAGAATTTCATGTCTATTCATCAGGTGTTAGACACCTTTCCTCAGCCATGTGCAACCATTAATTTATGCAGCACAATGGTAACAATCTTCAAAGCAGCCTGGGAGTATCCCGACTTTCAACAAATTCTTTTTAACGGTCTTCAAAGGAGTGGTCAAATCATTGATGGAGGAAATAAAAGAGGCATCTTCAATAGCATTGGCATCCTTACCATTACTAGGCATAGGAGCGATGATAACATTGGGAGTTGGCGGAGGGTCGAATTTAATTATCTTGTTATCAATCAGGTCTTGGATTTTATTCTTTAATGTCCACCAGTCATTGGTATCATGTCCGAGACTATTTGAATGGTAAGCACATTTTGCATTGGGATTATATTTCGGGGAGGTTGTGTTAGGATTAGCAGGGGGATCTCATAATGTCACCAGATCAGCTTTCAATAGGTGTTGCAAAGCTTAGGATCATTGCATATTGATTTTAGTAAATTGTCTTCTCGGGGTATCTGGTCTTTGTTGATTGTTTTGTTGACGTGGTCGTTGACTCAGACTTGGATTGGAAATTAATCCTGCCCCTACTGAATAATGACGGTCATTCTTAATGCGGCTTCTTGATCCATACACAACATTAGTCTCTTTTTTACCAATAAATGGTTTTTTCACAGCATTAGAAGTGGAGACCACTGGTATCTTCCCGCTTGTAATTCCACTCTCAACCATCTCTCCAGTCAAGATCAATTCAGTAAACCCAGATTATGAACTTCCAATCAGCAAGTTGAAGAAAGGACCAGTCAATGTACCCATAAACATGTCTACCAATTCTCTATCAATTAAAGGTGGTTATACCCTACCAGCCAAGACTCTCCATTTTTGGGCGTATTCTTTGAAGCCCTCATTTAAACCCATGGTCATGCCTTGTAGTAGAACCCGAGTCGGTGCAAGATCAATGTTATATTGGTATTGGCGGTAAAAGGAAGCAGCCAAATCCTCCCAAGTATGAATGTTAGCCCCTTCCAATTGGTAAAACCACTCCAATTGTGTTCCCGATAGACTCTCTTGGAAAAAGTGCACCCACAATTTCCTATCAACGGTGTGCGGCTGAATCTTACGGACATATGATCTTAGATGAAACTTCGGACATGAGACACCTTCGTACTTGGCGAAGATAGGGATTTTGAATTTGTGGGGGATGACTACCCCAGGTACCAATCCCAAGTATCTAAAGTCCAAGCCAGGAACAACTTGGATCTCTACAGCCTTTAGTCTGTCTTCTAGCTGGTTGTATTTGTCGTTGGCCGGTGGGTATTGCTCATCAGAATAATCCTCGTCTTTAAAGATTTGATTGTTTCCACCCCCAGCACGGGTGTTCCTAGCATCTTCATTTTTTATTATCATCCTCCTCAGAGGAGTCCTCTTCAATTTGAACTTGTCTGGCGGGACCTTTGAACCTCTTCCCCATGTTAATTACAACTTTCTTCTTGGTTTTCTTCTTCGTGACAAGAAGCGTCATCATTTCTTGATGCTCCTTTGCTAAGTTAAGCAGAGTCTCTTGGAATTGAGAGTGTTGAGTCTGCAAGTCCTTGACGGTTTTCTCGAAATCCTTCTAATACTAAAATAAACAGTAGAAAGATGAGGAAACATGTGTCAGAAAACCTGCTTATGATATGATGCATGTTATGCAAATGCAATGTTTTCAAGGACTTTTAAGAGATTTAAATTTACTTAACCAAAGAGGAAACAAAACATCAATTGTGTTAATAAGTTCAAAGGTTACAAATGCCTTGTGGGCTTACAAAAAGATAAAATAAACTCCTACAACCAAAGGCTTAGGTTTCCCACCGGTGCATCCTCTTTGGTGCCATGTAAGCATTCATGCTTCACTCCTCGTGAATTTGCCTTGTGAGCTCCAAAACCTTCCTCTCTCTTGCATAGAATTGGGCTTCAAAGGTGTCTCGCTCTCCCTTGAGTTAAATCTACGACCTTTGCAATTCCTCGAGATTAGTAGGCATGTTAGGATGGAGAATGGTGTAAGGAACATCCCCTTCGGTAATAGGCTCCACAATTATTGGTAGGATGGACAAATACGACATCATGAGGTTTTGAGTGCGGGCTTGCACCCACTTGAGATAAGGCTCCAAAGGAATAGAATTATTATGCCCCAAAGTTTTGCTATCAACCTTGTTTACCATGCCCTAAGCTCGTACAAATCTTTGACGATAACCTTGGACATCGTTCTCGTAGTCAAATACAATACCTTGGATAAGAACCTCATGAGGACCATCTCTATGAGCATAACCAAAATGTCGCAAAGCCAAAGAAGGGTTGCAAGTAATTCCTCCCCTAATACCAATAAGTGGAACATTAGGGAACTCCCCACAATGGTCAATAATGGTAACATTCTCCAAAGATCGGGAACACTAATGAATATCCGAGTGTGAGAGTGACATCATCCTTTGAGACCATCTCAAACCTTGTACGTTCTTCAAAACTGATCGAGGAAGGTGTGAAATAAACCACCTAGATAACAATGGTGTGCAACACATAAGAACCCATCTTCTCTTCATGGTACGGGCGTGAAGAGAACGCAAAATATCTCCGAGTAAAGTAGGCCCTAGATTACGAGATAGGAAGATTTTGACCGCATTCACATCTATAAGTTGGTCTGGATTAGGGAACAATACCAACCCATAGATTAGAAGAGCCAAGTTTTCTTCAAAAGCTTGCAAATCCAGAGCATCCCAAAACAATTGAGCCTTCTCAAACAAAAACTTGGCTAGAAAACCTTTGACACCACTCCTCGTTTCCCAATTAGCCACAATGTCGGACCGTTGCAAATGTAAGGCTAATGCAATCTCCTCAGGTCGTGGATCTTTCTCAATACCGGTGAAGGGTATTTGATCAAGAACAGGTACTCCCAGTAGTTAAGAGAACTCTTCCATGGTGGGAACCAAATGATAATCAGGAAATGTGAAACAATGATGTTTAGGATCAAAAAATTGAAAGAGCACATGCACCATGTCTTCTTCAAAGCTTTACGTGACCAAGTTGAGAAGTCGACCATATCTCTTGGTGAACGGAGAATTTTCAGGGACCCTTGATTCTAACTCTTTGAGTTGAGGAGGCACCTTGACAAGGTTGATTCAGATGGTATTTCTGCGAGTAGAAGCCATACCCTATAAAACAGAGTAAAGATAAATCTTTAGGTCCTTGAAATGGTTAGTGAAAATGCTATGGCATGATGTGATAATGTTATGTACACATAATCATATACAAGCAAAGAAAACAAGTCCTTAGGTTTAGGCTTGCATGGGGTTTATAGGTAAGTACCCTCTTGAAGTTTAGTTGGTTTAACCTGTCCTAAAGAGTAATCGGGTTCTGGGGAATCTCAATATCATTGATCTTTCTTCATCGGACATTGTTTCAGCGTAAGCCTCTATTTTAGCGACCGAAAATCTGATCTCAATAAGCGCAGTATTGAGTATCAACCAACTTTAGACTGCACCAAAGTCGGCTATCTCACTACTTCCTAATAGCCAAGTTGTTCAACTAAAGGTTCTACGGTCAGTTAGTGCTTCATGACACCACACAGCGGCCCCGTATTCTCCTTGATTCTCCACAAGGGATACCGGTACCAACAAATGTGTCACACTAACATAGCTATTGTTTCAACCATATCGGTCTACACCATACAGTCTCCACAATCTATTGCTACTTACCTAATAATGCCCCCAAATCCGTGTAGAAGATCTATACAAGACCCAAACACCCTTTTAAGAGTAAAGCAAGCAAGTCAAACAATGAAAGCATTTAAATGTGAACTAATCTCTAAGGTAGCCTCACTTTTAAGAATAAACTCCCCAGAAGAGTCGCTAATTCTATAATACGGTGGGAGAATTAACTTGGGTGTTTTACGTTTTATTGTAATCATTGTGGATAGCAAGAGTCGCCACCGAATTTTCTTTTATCTAATAAAGGAAGGGGTGAAAAGAACAGGAAATACATTTTCAGAATTTTCTTGAGTCTGGGGGTAGGTTATGAAAAGGGAAGGTGTTAGCACCCTTTTCATCTGTAGTTATCTACGGGCTCTTAGTTGCTAGCTCACTTTGAAAATGCTTTGTAAATGTTTTTATGTTGGGTGTAAGTTTGAAAATATTTTTAAAACGCATTTGTTTCGGTAAACTTTGTAATGATTCTCATCTCTATGAGAATGTATAAAAGTGTTGGTTTTGAAAAATAGTTTAAAGAGATGTTTATTTTGAAGAGTTTTTTGAAAGTGTGAGGTGTAAAGATGGTTTTGTTTGTGAGATGTTTGTGAGAAAGCAACTACAAGTGTTCTACCTACTCAAAATAAAATATTTATTCTTTTCCTTCTCCTTTAGATAGTGTTGTCTTACCATTAGTTAGTAAGAAACCTTATCATTGAATGTGAAAGGACATGCGTGGGTCATTGTAGAGTCATAGAAGGCAACATTGTAGGATACCTTAGCAATTTTTCGTAAGGGTCTAAGATCATTTACCGAAGGCAACATTGAAGAGTCACCGAGGGACTACGATCTTGTAATCGAGGGTCTTCCCTAAAGTATCCCACGTTCGAGGGACATGACAATTTTATTATAAAGCAACAAGTGTGGGTTAATCCTAGAGGTGTAAGTGTGCAAAGTGTTTTTATTTTCATGCATTTGTCTTGAATTAGGATTGTCTATTGTTTGGTTTTAAGTCTTGCCATAACAATCCTAATTACTAGCAATAATATGGAAAGCGGTAAATTTCCGAAATTAAAAGTCCTACGCTATTACAATACTTTAGGGGATGGGGTACAAATTACAAATGAGGATGACAAATAAAGTTAACCCTAATTACTATTACAAGGCTTTGACAATTACAATATAATATGAAACAATAAAATGTACAAATAAATGTAAAAAACAATGGAAAGAGAATTGTTTTTATGGTTTTTTTGTATGAAAAGGTTTTAATTAATCTAATTGATTTGAAAAGAAATTCATAAAAATCCTAATGTCTAAATTAATTTGATTAAAATATAAGTTTAACTTGGTTTAATTAATTTAAGAAAGAAAATGTTTTTGGGGTTTTTGTGATTTATAAAATAAAGTAATGTAGGGAAAAAATAAAAATATTTTTTATTTGACTATTTATGAAAATATATTTAGTGTATTTTTTAATTGAAAATAATAATAATAATAAAATAAAAATAAGAAAAGAAAATAAAATAAAATAAAATATAAACATAAATATAAAGTCAGGGGGTTTGAAAAGAAAATGGGTAGTTAGAAAGTAGCAAAATATTTTCAGATTAGGCCCAAGGCCCGTCTTGCTGGAAATCAGAAAAAAATAAAACAAAACAAAATAAAAATGTTTGGGCCTGTGTGTTATTGAGCAAACAGGGGGTGAGGAGAAATAAAATGAAAAAGTCTCAGTCAGGGGAGGCCCAACGCGTGCCAAACAAAAAAGAAACAAAGAAAAATATTGAGAAAAAGAACAAAAGGTCTCGCTGGGACTCGAACCCAGGACCTCATAGACTAAAGCCTTACGGGCACATTCTCTACCACTAGGGTGGTTGTTTCATTCATTATAGAAACAAAAACTAATAAATTTAAAATAAACTGAGTTTTAAAGGCAACTTCATATTCTTCCTCGCGCCATCCCCTGTATCAGATTTTTGAAAATCGTATCTTGCTAATCTCTCAACCATTTCAGAAATTGTAAACATCAAACTTGTTAGAAATTTCACCATGATTCTAAATATGTAAACAACTTAAACAATGGATCAAAGATGAGTATTAATTTTACTTGGTACCAAATCTGACCAACTTTTTCAGAAATTTCAAGCTAAAAGTTCACACTACTCAGGGCTATAATGTCAACATTTTATCTTTCAAAATCAAAGCCAAATGATGCTTGTATGAAGAGATAGAAGTTCATAAAACTCACCTTGCAGATGGATATCGTGTTTTGAGTTTGAGCAATCCCAAAGATGTTGTAATGATTTGGTTAGCTTCCTTGAACCTCTAGGAAGCTAATGAAATGCTTAACTTGAGATGAGATTGGTTGTAATGTCCTAGAGAAGTCAATGTGCAGGTTGCTGATTTTGAAAATGGAGGATGGTAATGGAGGTGTTATAGTCGTGTAACTGGTGTTTGGTTAGGTTCTAAATTATATAGAGATACTTTGAGATTGATTTTGAGGAAGAACGCATGAGTGATTTGTGAGATGGAGGCGTGAAGTCATAATCTGCACAAAAATGGTGTTTTTAGGCAATTTATGGCTTGAGGGAGTTTGAGAGGATTCTTAGGCTTGCAAAATTGTGTCTTATATTGAATATAATGTCTCAATTTATAGGAAAGAGGTTTGAAGGCTTGGAGTGATCAGAATCACAAGTTCACATGTTATGGATCTTTGGCTTGTTTTTGAAGCAATCTTAACAAACATAGTTTCAATGCAAGTTAAATGGCTATCTAGAGTGGTTAGAAGCTTTAAACATGCTTATGTGACTTTGTAGATGAAGCTTCTGCATAAGGAACAAGTTCAAAGCTTAGGACAAGTTGACTTTCTGATTAAAGCAACTTTACTAGAATGGAAATAGTGCCTTTGTGCCATAAATGGAAATGCAACTTGGATAATGGCTCAAATGCTTGGATCAAAGCTCTAACAGTTGTGTAATCAATTAATTATGGAGTGAAACACAAGTTAGAAGCCTGCAAAGTAAGATTATGCAGCATAGGCTAGGGTTTTGGTCAAGTGTTCATCACAAAAATGACTTGTAATTCAAGAATGGATGCCTAACTTTTTGTCTTTGATTCTCTTAGCTCAAGCATGATCTCTTCAAGTTCTTGGATATTTTGGAAATCTTGAAACATTGTCTACAACCTTAATATTGACCATTTTTACAAAAGCAAATTGGAACTAGGTGGAAATTGGTCAAGAAGTTAGGTCAAAATCTGCCTAAACTTGTCAAAATCTTCACCAAGTGTTTTTATGAAAATGTCATGACTTCGTGGACTTATATCTTCAAATCTAAGCATTTTTTGGACATAAACCCTCGGATACAAAGTTGAAGAATTCATAAATATCTACAACTTTCATGTTGAAAGTTTTCTTTGAATCATCTTACATCATGGTGAAAAAAGGTCATGAAGTAGTGAAATTATCAAGGTTTAAAACACTTAGAAATTTTTCTAAGTCTTGAAAAGTTTGACTTTTTTTGTATTGACTTTTGACTTTCTTGATTCCTTGATGATCAAGCTTCATATTTTTGAATGTATTGATGAATCTTGACTTTTGAAACTTAATTTTGACCAAAAAGTCAAAGTTTGACTCTTGGTGTATCAGTTGAATTTTTTATCAGTTGACCAAATTTCAACTATCAATTGTTTGATCTTAAGAAATGTTTTGAACCATGAAATTAGGCCAAGATTTTTTCCTTGAATTCTTCAGATTATGCTTCAAGTCATTAGATCATGTATTAGGTCAAAAGCCAAAAATCAGTCATTTTCAGTCAAAACCTTAATTTTAACCATTTGCCCCTTTGATGATTTGAACACTTTTCTTGAGGAATTATGATCCCAACTTGATAAATTGATTAATATGACTTCAAAATGTTGATATTTGTCAAAAATATTGAAGTTTGACTGTAAGATGGCCACAGTTGACTTTTCAATCAATACAATTGATTTTCAGTCATCTGAGCAATTGACTGAGCAATTTTAAGATGCAAAACTTGAAACTTGGTATGAGCATTCTTGGAGGTCTATAATAAATGATGAAAGTCATTGGAAGCATAAGAAGTCTAATTGTCTTTGTGAAAATAAAAACCCCAATTTGGGGTCTCAGTTCTTAGGAGGTGGTTTGACCTAGTCAACACTTGTGCAAGCTTGAGCCATTGAGGATCTTTATGAGAAGGGTATTGAGAAAAAGAAGGGAAAATTTTGGGGTACAACATAACCAAAGATCCAATGATATTGAAATAAACTCATGAACATGATATCCCACACAACTTTCCTTGAGAAGCTTAATCTCTTGCTTGGTGGATAATCTTGAGCCATGAGAAACCCTGAGGACCTTGGTCCCATGAGTGTAGCAATGAATACGACATAATGATAAGTATGCAAATGCAATGCAATAAACTAGATGAACATATATAAGGGTAGGACAAATTTGGGGCATGACAGGTCCATCAGAAACCCTATCATGCACTATAGTTGTTCCCAAAACTGATCAAACCAAATTTGTAAAAGGAACCAAGTTTTCTATTCAAATTTTCAGATACACAGAGAATTAGATTTACACTACAAAAGTATCCAAATACATGACTTAAACCCTAAGGCTAAAAAATTGAATCAAATCACAAAAAGTAACAATAATTGAATCAAAATTTTCCTAATTTAACAAGTCTCTAACCTATTTCTAATAGTATAAAAGCAATACCCTAAAACAATTTTTTGGCAGTCATGATTCATAGAGTAGAGCCCTAAGATTGTTTTCATTCACTCTAATGAACAACAATAACTAAACCCTAAAAAAGAAAACTCCAGCCTTTCCATATTTTTGCATCGAAACACCAGTCTCTATTCCATTCGCCCTCGCTCCGTTATCATGGATGTATGTTTTCCTTTCTGTATTTAAATTGCATGTGTGTTTGTTGGCTGGATCTTGGGTGACCGGAGAAAATGAAGATTCATCTTCTCCGACAAGTTTTTGGTTGTTTAGTTATGGTGGTTAAGGGTTAGGGTTAAGGTTAATGAAGGTGGGGGTGGTGGTCGTTCCGGGCTCGCTTGAAGGTGGGGGTATTTTTAGGTTTCATGTGTGGTGGTTTAGAGATTCTGGTTAGGGTCAGGGTGGCGCCACCGACGGAAATGATTTTTGGCCAGTGATCAGTTTAGAAAGAAGTGAGAGGGATGGTTTAAAGTGAGAGAAAGGTTGAGAGAACGAGTGAAGAGAGAGGATAAGAGATGGAAAATTAAATGTTTTCTGGAGGAAAATCCAATAAATAGTCCCCCCGTGCACGCTTGATCTGTCAACACGTGGCTCTTCTTTGAGCCACCAGATCTTCATACTTTGACCAATATGATTGCACATACACGCACATTAAGCTCTTGTTAACTTTGCATCTTCTCACTCTATTTGGCATACTTTCTTTGGAAATTACATCCAATGCATCAGATTCAATCTTTCATAACATAAGTCAATGCAATCTCTCTCTCTCTATCTATCTCACTCTCTGTCTCTCTCTCTACTAGTTTGGGCCCTTCGTTGATTGGGCTTAAGCCTATTTTCTTTCTGCACACCCCATTTATTCCATATTCAACACAATTTGCACCCCTGGATCCCTTTTATTTTTATTTATTCTATTTTTTATTTGTTTTTGTTATTTTCTTTTCTTTTACTTTGTAAATATATTTAATTAGATTTTTTTTGCAAGTTAATTAGATAATTAACATTAGTCTTGTAGCTAATTAGGATTAGATGATTAGTGTGTAAATAGTCTCCCCGATTAAAGCATCCACATTATTTGTAAATAATTCCTAACTTGTACATACTCAAAAGTCATTTTCACAATCAAATTTAATCTAACGTTTTTGTAAATAATTGGACGGGGTGGATGTACATCCATATTTTTCTCGAGTAATCGATATGTTGGCATACGTGTATCAATTGATCATTTAATCAAAACACCTTAAAATCAACTCAAGCTATCAAATCATTTTCCCCTTCTACATTTAATTCAAATTTTTTCATAAAAGAATAGTCTGATTAACTTTACGTGAATACACACAATGCCTAAGCTTCTATTGTGCAAGCATAAGGAAGACGTTTAACCGCTAAAATGCAATCTAACGCTAGTCTCTAAAATCAATCAATCCGCAAACTTTTTCTACCAAACTACGATGGTCTGATTTTATCATTGCACTTTGACAATAAATAGGCACATGGTTTTGAAACCATGACGAGCTTACTAACAAAAAACTATTTTTTATTTTATCTATTTTTGTAAATAATCTTTTTGTAAATGTTTTAGAAATAAATAAAACACTGCAAACATGTCTTAGCAAACAATTAACCCTACCCTATTAGGAGGTTTCCATTGATTACAACAGATGTCAGGGGTGCTAATACTTTCCCCTCGCATAACTGACTCCCGAACCCATATTTGATTGTGATAACCATCTTATCCTCTTTTCTTAGGGTGTTATCATTATTTTCTCTTTCCTTAGAAATAAATACAATTCGGTGGTGACTCTGTGTCTATTTCAAGCATTTAGACGCTCAAGTATTTTTTGTGCCACGATAGTGATCATGTACTATGTTTGTTTATTCATTTCTTATAGGATAAAAGTTTAAAATTAAGTGTGCTCACACACATACACACCGGTTTACTTAATATTTCCATTGTCCTTAACCTAAAGCCTCTCTTTTCATGTATTTTTATACTTTCTCTATGCAATGAAATAAATAAAAAAAATTAAAATTTGCACTATTTTATATAATTATTTAATTAGGGAAAGACTGATCAACATTCACACACCAACACACAAATGATAAAACAAGAAAAACAAACTAACTAACTAAAAATTGTTGAAATAATCAAACCTCTCATACTAAAACAAAACATTTTGTCCATAATGTTTAAATAAAAAGTAAAATAAGCGGCCTTGCAAAGGATCACTTACAAAGGATCATTGATCTTAAGGAGACGGTGGATAATTGAAGTGGCCTTGCAAGATGTGCCGATTGTACAACTATTGAATCACTAGCTACTCCTTCCTAATTAACTCCTTTTTTCTATTAATTAAATCATATTGTCCCAAAATTAGGGCAATCTATATTTCCTGTTATTCCCTATGTCTCACCACCTCTTACCTATGACTTACCAATTTAGCCTCTACTTTGATCCGCCACTCCTGATTTGCATTAGATGACACATAGTATTTGGTAGGAGGAGGTGGTGGTGGAGGTTGTTGCTCTCTTTGAGGAATTTCCTCATAATAAATTAATGCAATTGATTCAACATTTAGTTTGTTTGTTGAAAATTATGAACAATTAATTTTTATGGGTGTATTCAAATATGACAGAGTTAAAGAGGATAAAAGTTCCCTATAGATAAAAGTGGAAATTGCCTTCAAATCTGTCTGAAGGAAATTTTGGTCAATTTTAAACTAAACATCCATCAGTGGAAGTTGCCTTTAAATCTGTCCGAAAGAAATTTTGGTCACTTTTTGAACTAAACATCCACTAGTGGAATTTACCTTTAAATCTGTCCGAAAGAAATTTTAGTCAGTTTTTGCACTAAACATCCACCAGTGGAAGTTGCCTTAAAATTTGTCTCGGGCTACTGAAATTTTGAATTTCGAATTCAAAATACACAACACTTCATGAAGTGGTGCATTGTATTATTATAGTTGAACCTTGCAAACATATGTTGAAACAGTGTTGTTTCATCAAGAGTTGCAAACTTATGAAAAAACACATGCATGACCTATAAATACATTATTCTGAATTCAAAAAATAACTTCACTCAAAATCTTACATCCTCTTTGATATTCCAGACACTTTTTTTGCATTCGAGTTCTTCATTCCTGCTTTCTAACTCTAAGATAAATAAGAGAGTGCTTGAAATACTTTTAAGGAAAGTGACTCCATTCACGATTCATACATGGATCCATTTGATCTTACTGAAATATCTAACAATCTTAAAAGTACTTACATAATGGCTCTAGACGCTGCAGTTTCAAGCATTAAAGTTATGAACCAGGATCTTGTTAACTTTGATCTCTTTGATGGAACCAACTACACTAGATGGCAAGACAAGATGACATTCCTACTGATAGCCCTGGAGGTTCACTATGTCTTGGATCATGACTTAACACCGATTCCAGAACCAACAGAGAATGACTCTGAAGAACTCAAGAAGGAGCGCAAGAAACATAAGGAGGGTGAATTGTTATGTCGTGGACATATTCTTAATATGCTATGTGATCGTCTCTACGACTTGTATATGAATTATTCGTCTATAACAGAAATCTGGAAAGCGCTTGAGTTTAAATTCAAGGCCAAAGAGGAAGGTACAAAGAAGTTTCTAATTTCTAAATATTTTTTATTTTAAATTTATAGACTCAAATCCCATTCTTCCCCAAGTGCACGAGTCACAAGTCCTTCTGAATAAAATAAAAGCGGTGAAAGTAGACATCCCGGATACGTTTCAAGTCGATGCAATCATTGCAAAATTACCACCTTTGTGAGAAGGCTACAGAAAGAAATTGTTGCACAGTTCTGAGGACTTCTCTTTGGCGAAAATCCAGAAACATCTTTGACTCGAGGAGGAATTGAAGGAGAGGGAGAAATCAGAATCTGTGGGTATTTCATAAGCCAATGTTATGACCATGAAAGGAAAGAAGAAACATAATGGCATGAAGAGTCATCTTGGACTAAAAAAGAAACATAACAAGTTCAAGAATTTTGGCATTCAGAAGGGTTCAAAAAACAGATGTTTTGTTTGCGGAAAACCTGGACACTATACTCGAGACTGTAGGCACAACAAGTTAAAGAACGAGATTAATGCAGTTTATGCAAATGATGACATAATTGCTACAATGAGCAAAATTATGGCAATCAAAGGCAAAGTTCAAGGTTGGTGGTATGATACATATGCTACGGTGTATGTTTATTATGACAAGGCTGCATTCAAAACATATTCTGAGGAAAATAATTGACAAAAAGTACATATGGGAAATGAAGTACGATCTAAAGTTGTTGGAACCAGATCGTTCGAACTTCACTTCACTTCCGGAAAGAAAGTCTCTCTTGTAAATGTGCTTCATATCCCCGACATGAATAAGAATCTTGTTAGTGGGGATTTATTGAGAAATCTGGGTATTAAATTTGTTTATGAATTGGGCAAACTTATATTGACCAGTAATGGTGTATTTATTGGAAAAAGATATTCCGCTGAGGAAATGATCAAACTATGTACTACCGATAATATTATTAGTGAAATTTCTAATTCTGCTTACATGCTTCAAACCTTTTCTTTATGGCACAATAGATTAGCACATTCAGGAATTAGTTCTATGAAGATACTAATTCAATCTGGATTGATTTCATGTAATATAAATAATTTACAAAATGTAAATTATGTGTTAAATCAAAGATGATTAACAAACCTTTTAAAAGTGTTGAAAGAAATACAAATCTACTTGATCTTGTACATTCAGATTTGTGAAAATTCAATGGCGTGTTAACCCGTGGGGGAATAGATATTTTATTACATACATCGATGATTCTTCTAGATACACACATGTATATCTCTTAAAGCATAAAGATGATGCTTTTAACGCCTTTAAGATTTATAAAGCAAAAGTGGAAAATCAATTAAGTAGAAGTATAAAAGTTCTTAGGAGTGATAGGGGTGTTAAATACTTTTCTACTAAATTTGATGCATTTTGTGAAGAACACGACATAATACATGAATGTTCTCCACCTTACACACCACAATAAAATGGCATGGCCAAAAGAAAGGATCGAACATATCAAGAAATGATGAATGCCATGTTGATGCATTCTAAATTACCCTTCAATTTGTGGGGTGAGGCCTTACTATCCGCTTTCCACATAATTAATATAATTCATGTAAACAAAACACATATTTCTCCATATGATGCATGGAAAGGCAGACCACCAAATATTAATTACTTTAAAGTGTGGGGGTGTGTGGCTTACTACAAAAACATGGATCCTAAAAAAACCAAGTTGGGTCCTCGAGGGATAAGATGTGCCTTTGTAGGATATGCACAAAATAGTAAAGCATATAGACTTTTAAATTTAGAGTCTAATGTAATAGTAGGATTCCGAGATGTAGAATTCTTTGAAAATCTTATCACCAGGAATAAAGAATCAGAGTCGGCCACAAATAAAGAATCCTGTGAAGAAGATTCTTCTCGGATTGTAGAAATACAACCTGAAGCCACTTCTCGAATCATTGAATTACAACCCGAGCCTCAGATGAGAAAGAGAGTCAGGAAAACAAAGAATCCAATACCAGAAGAAATTAATCCTCAATTAATTTCTTTTTATATGGTTGAAGGACTTGTAAAAATTTCGTTCAAATTATTCTGGTCATGCTTCAAGTAGAAGATGATCCTAAAACTTACAAGGAATAAATAACTTCAAGGGACTGCTCCTTTTGGAAGGACTCCATCCAAGATGAAACGGATTCAATTATGTCAAACCACACTTAGGAACTTATTGATTTATCAAAGGGGTCAAGGCCTATTGGATGCAAGTGGGAGTTTAAAAGCAAATACCATAGTGATAGTACCTTAAACACTTATAAGGTCATATTACTGGAAAAAGGATTTAGACAAAAGGAAGGCATAAATTACTTTGATATATATGCACCAGTAGTAAGGACAACCATAATTAGATTGTTGTTTGTCTTAGCCTCTTCGAATGACCTTATAGTTCATCAGATGGATGTTAAAACAACGTTTCTAAATGGAGATCTCGATGAAGAAATCTACATGGAACAACCAGAAGGCTACATGCTTCCTGGAAATGAACCAAAGGTACGTAAGCTTATCAAATCCTTATATGGCCTAAAACAAGCACCAAAACAATGACATCAAAATTTTGATTCTATGATACTCTCAAATGGATTTATTCCTAATTCTTGTGAAAAGTGTTTATACATAAAGGTGTGCAAAAACACTGTAATATTTCTTTGTCTCTATGTTGATGACATGATAATAATTAGAAATGATTTGAATGGAATTTTAGAGACAAAGAGGTTTCTACTTCCACCTTCAAGATGAAAGATCTTGGACTTGTTGACACAATTTTAGGGATCAAAGTTAAGAGAAATAGTGGGGATTATGAACTTAGTCAAACACGCTATATTGAGAAAATGCTTGATAAGTTCAAAAACCTAAAACTTAAGGAAGTAACCACTCCATTTGATCATGTCGTCAAACTTCAAAAGAACAATGGAAGAGAAGTGGTTCAATTGGAATATGAAAGTGCAATAGGGTGCCTTATGTATTTAATGTAATATACAGACCTGACATATCATTTACGATTAGTAAAATGAGTAGATTTACTAGTAATCCAAATTACGAACATTGGAAGGCAATCACGAGGATTTTTGGTTATCTACTAAAAACCAAAGATCTTAGCCTTCATTGTGGTAGGTTCCCTACCATACTAGAAGGATATACTAATGCGAGTTGGATATCTAACATTGGAGATCATAAATATATAACTGGATGGATATTTACACTAGCTGGAGGAATAATTTCTTGGAAGAGCAAGAAACAAACATGCATTACTCTTTCGACCATGGAATCAGAGTTCGTAGCTCTCACTTCTGCTGGTCAAGAAGCAGGGTGGTTGAGGGGTCTTTTGTTGGAAGTTCCATTGGCAAAAGACAACATTTTAAAGATAATGATACACTGCGATAGCCAAGCCACTTTAGCAAGAGAATCCAACAAAGTGTATAATGGGAAATCTAGGCATATAGGGCTTAGACATTCGTTCATGAGAAAATTGATTAATGATGGAATCATTTCACCCATCTATATATGAATAAGTTATAATTTGGCCGATCCATTTACTAAGACACTGGCCAGAGACTTAGTAAAAACAACCTCGAGAGGTATTGGGTTAAAACTCCTTGAGTAAGAGTTCTGACAGCAACGACAACCCAATCTTACGTTAACAGAACATTAACCTCAAGATTCAATGAGTAACAACAAGTCGTTGATTTAAATTATTTTCGAACATTTCGTGATAATGTTGACCTTAAAACGTGGGTTGAGTTTTTATTTTAAACTCTTAATGAAGTTCATATATGAGGAAAATTATCTCATGGAAAAGGATACAACATGAACTTCACTTATGTGAATTTTGAGATGGTGTCGTCTCAAAATGAGAGTTGGAGTTTCTCTAATGAAAAATTCATGAAACAGGATAGCATATGGCCATAAATAAGTACTAAGAGAGATATGTATAGGAATAACCTTTAAAGAGTGTGTGCCATGTAACGTCGGTCTAATCATATGGATTAATGGCTTAAAAGCATTGCTACCTAATATTCCAATTAAACTTTGCGTTATCCTCACGAAGGTTAAGTTTAAAATTGAAAGATACCTAACTGTATTAAAACTCTTTATATCTCATTTTCTAGAATTAGTTTTGTAGTTATTAGAACAAGTGGGGGATTGTTGGAAATTATGAACAATTAATTCCCATGGGTGTGTTCAAATATCACAAAGTTAAAGAGGATAAAAGTGTCCCATAGATAAAAGTGGAAATTGCCTTCAAATTTGTTTGAAGGAAATTTTGGTCAGTGTTGAACTAAACATCCACCAGTCGAAGTTGCCTTTTAATTTGTCCGAAAGAAATTTTGATCAGTTTTTGAACTAAACATCCACCAGTGGAAGTTACCTTTAAATCTGTCTGAACGAAATTTTAGTCAGCTTTTGCACTAAACATCCACCAGTGGAAGTTGCCTTAAAATTTGTCTCGGGCTACTGAAAGTTTGAATTTCGAATTCAAAATACACAACACTTCATGAAGTGGTGCATTGTATTATTATAGGTGAACCATTGCAAACATATGCTGAAAAGGTGTTGTTTCATCAAGAGTTGCAGACTTATGAAACAACACATGCATGGCCTATAAATATATAATTCTCAATTCAAAAAATAATTTCACTCAAAATCTTACATCCTCTTTGATATTCCAGACACTTTCCTTGCATTCAAGTTCTTCATTAGTCTTGACTCAATTATAAGGCTGAATTATCCTGGGTATTCCTGATTTCTAACTCTAAGACCATTAAGAGAGTTCTTGAAATACTTTTAAGGAAAATGACTTCATTCACGATTCATACCTGGATCCATTTGATCTTACCAAAGTATTTAACGATCTTAAAAGTATTTACACAATGGCTCTTGATGCTGCAGTTTCAAGCATCAAAGTTATGAACCAGGATCTTGTTAAGTTGGAACGCTTTGATGGAACCAACTACCCCAGATGGCAAGACAAGATGATATTCCTACTGACTGCCCTAAAGGTTCAATATGTCTCGGATCTTGACTTAACACCGATTCCAAAACCAATAGAGAATGACTCTGAAGAACTCAAGAAGGAGCGCAAGAAACATAAGGAGGAGGAACTGATATGTCTTGGACATATTCTAAATATGCTATTTGGTTGTCTCTACGACTTTTATATGGATAATCCGTCTGCAATAGAAATTTGGAAAGTGCTCGAGTTTAAATTCGAGGCCGGGGAGGAAGGTATGAAGAAGTTTTTAATTTCTAAATATTTTGATTTTAAATTTATAGAATCAACGCCCATTTTTACCCAAGTGCACGAGTTACAAGTCCTTGTGAATAAAATAAAAGCGGTGAAAATAGACATCTCTGAGACTTTTCAAGTCGATGCAATCATTGATAAATTACCACCTTTGTGAAAAGGCTACAGAAAGAAATTGTTGCACAGTTCTGTGGACTTCTCTTTGGAGAAAATCCAGAAACATCTTCGAATCGAGGAGGAATTGAAGAAGAGGGAGAAATCAGAATCTCTGAGTATTTCCAAAGCCAATGCTGAGACCACCAATAGAAAGAAGAAACATGATGGCATGAAAAGTCATCTTGGACCAAAAAAGAAACATAACAAGTTCAAGAATTGTGGCATTTAGGAGGGTCCAAAAAAGTAGATGTTTTGTTTGCGGAAAACCTAGACATTATGCTTAAGATTGTAGGCACAACAAGTCAAAGAACAAGATTAATGCAGTCTGTGAAAATGACGACATAATTACTACAATGGGCGAAATTATGGCAATCACAGGCAAAGTTCAAGGTTGGTGGTATGATACATGTGCTATGGTGCATGTTTCTTATGATAAGGCTGCATTCAAAACCTATTCTGAGAAAAATAATGGATAAGAAGTACAAATGGGAAATGAAGTACGATCTAAAGTTGTTGGAACCAGATCGGTTGAACTCAACTTCACTTCCAGAAAGAAAGTCACTCTCATCAATGTGCTTCATGTCCCCTACATGAATAAGAATCTTGTTTGTGGGGATTTATTTGGAAAACTAGGTATTGATTTGTTTATGAATTGGGAAAACTTATATTGACTCTTAATGGTGTATTTATTGTAAAGGATATTCTGATGAGGAAATGATCAAACTATGTACTACCGATAATATTATTAATGAAATTTCTAATTCCGCTTACATGCTTGAAACCTTTTCTTTATGGCACAATAGATTAGCACATTCCAGAGTTAGTTCTACGAAGAGACTAATTCAATTTGGATTGATTTCAAGTAATATAAATGATTTTACAAAATGTGAATTATGTGTTAAATCAAAGATGATTAAGAAACATTTCAAAAGTGTTGAAAGAAATACAAATCTACTTGATCTTGTACATTCAAATTTGTGCGAATTTAATGGCATGTTAACCCATGGGGGAAATAGATATTTTATCACATTCATCGATGATTCTTCTAGATACACACATGTATATCTCTTAAAGTATAAAGATGATGCTTTTAACGCCTTTGAGATTTATAAAGCAGAAGTGGAAAATCAATTAAGTAGAAGTATAAAAGTCCTTAGGAGTGATATGGGCGGTGAATACTTTTCTACTGAATTTGATGCATTTTGTGAAGAACACGACATAATATATGAATGTTGGGCACCTCGCACACCAAAACAAAATGGCATGGCCTAAAGAAAGAATCGAACATATCAAGAAATGGTGAATGCCATGTTGATGCATTCTGAGTTACCCTTCAATTTATGGGGTGAGGCCTTACACTCTGCTTGCCATATGATTAATAAAATTCCTGTAAAAAAAACATATATTTCTCCATACGAGGCATGGAAAGGCAGACCACAAAATATCAGTTACTTTAAAGTGTGGGGTTGTGTGGCTTACTACAAAAACATGGATCCTAAAAGAACCACGTTGGGTCCTCGAGGGATAAGATGTGCCTTTGCAGGATATGCATAAAATAGTAAATCATATAGACTTTTAAATTTAGAGTCTAATGTAAAATTAGAATCCTAAGATGTAGAATTCGTTGAAAATCTTATTACCAAGAATAAAAAATCGGAGTCTTCTCAAAGTGAGAGTTGGAGTTTCTCCCATGAAAAATTCATGAAACAGGATAACGTATGGCCATAAATAAGTTCTAAGAGAGATATGTAGAGGAATAACCTTTAAAGAGTGTGTGCCAGGTAACGTCAGTCTAATCATATGGATTAATGGTTTAAAATTATTGCTACCTAATATTCTGATTAAACTTTACGTTATCCTCACTAAGGTTAAGTTTAAAAACGAAAAAAGATACCTAACTGTATTAACACTCTTTATATCTCATTTTTTGGAATTAGTTTTGTCGTTATTAGAACAAGTGGGGGATTGTTGGAAATTATGAAAAATTAATTCCCATGGGAGTTCAAATATGACAAGGTTAAAGAGGATAAAAGTGCCCCATAGATAAAAGTGGAAATTGCCTTCAAATCTTTCTGAAGGAAATTTTGGTCAGTTTTGAACTAAACACCCACCAGTGGAAGTTGCCTTTAACTCTTTTCGAAAGAAATTTTGATCAGTTTTTAAACTAAACATTCACCATTGGAAGTTAGCTTTAAATTTGTCCAAAAGAAATTTTAGTCAGTTTTTGCACTAAACATCCACCAGTGGAAGTTGCTTTAAAATTTGTCTCGGGCTACTGAAAGTTTGAATTATGAATTCAAAATACACAACACTTCCTAAAGTGGTGCATTGTATTATTGTAGGTGAACCATTGCAAACATATGCTGAAAATATGTTGTTTCATCAAGAGTTGCAGACTTACGAAATAACACATGCATGACCTATAAATAGATAATTCTGAATTCAAAAAATAATTTCACTCAAAATCTTACATCTTCTTTGATATTCCAGACACTTTTCTTGTATTTGAGTTCTTCATCAGTCTTGACTCGATTATATGGGTTAATTATCCTGGATATTCCTAATTTTCAACTCTAAGACAATTAAGAGAGTGCTTAAAATACTTTTAAGGAAAGTGATTTCATTCGCGATTCAGACCTGAATCCATTTGATCTTACCGAAATATCTAACATCGTTCTCATCATATTTCCAGTTTGATTTCTTGTGGAATATGGTAAGGGATGAATTAGACAACACTACATATTATTGGGGATGGTTTTGAATAATTAAGACATATCCAGGAACGTGATGTGGAAATTTTAGTTCCCCAAGATTTAAGCCAATATGAAGAAGACAATGAAGAAGACAATGAAAAAGATTCTGATTCATCCTTCATACCTCCGTCAATGTTAGCTATGGAAGAAGATCAAGAAAGAGAATGAATGGTGAATAATCATGACCTTGCATTGAGACACTCAAATATTAATGATGAATTAGGGCTCGAGAATATCCAAATCTCGGATAGAAAACAAGATATAATTCAGGAGGTTATTAAGATTGGATAGAGATAAGATATAGGTGCAGGTGGAAATGATGGGGTATAAGATTAAGACAAGTTGCAAAAGGATTGCAATTGTATTATTTCTAGACAAAAGTATTGTAAACCCTTGGAGGTGGAAAAAGAAACTTGTGGGCCCACTGTTAGTTATATGGACGGTAGCAACATAGAGGCTCATCTAAACCATTTGGGTCAATCCAATCCAAAAGCCAAATTCATAAGGGGGATGAATCAGATAGATTCAACTGGAGATTGATCCATGGGGAGGCAAAAGAAATAGCAAAAGATGTGTTAGACTTAGGTAAATAATTCGGGTTAATTCATAAGGGGGAAGAAGAAGAAATACTCCAAGGATTGGAGGTTGGTGTGAGCAAGGGGATTTGGGTTAAATAATGAAGCAGGGTAGTGTTTTTTGGGTTAGGAGCTTTAATATTTTATCAATGTCTATTAGTATAATCAGTTACAACATAAGAGGTCTTGGAGGAATGGCTAAAAAGAAAGAAGTGCACAACTTGATTGGTAGACATAAACCTGGTTTTATTTTTCGTCAAGAAACTAAGATGTAATCCATTGACAGAAATGTTTGTTATTCAGTTTGGGGTGCTAACAATTTCGACTTCACTTTCAAACCTTCGGCTGGAAGGTCTGGGGGTATTCTGGATAATTGGAATAACAATGAATTATTGATTATGAACAAACAGGTGCTATAGAGAATGCGTTGTGGTTGGAAGGAGAATATGGAGAGGATCAAATTAAATTTATCTTCATTAGGGTATATGTGCTGTGTGATAGAAGAAGAAAATCTGACCTTTGGAATGAGCTTCACTCAAGAATTGGTCTGATGAGGGAGGATATATTTTGCGTTTTTGGATACTTCAACGCAATAAGGGAAAACACTGAAAGAAGAGGAGGAAGTGAGACTGACAGTTTGTATGAGATAGAGGAATTCATCAAATTCATTAATGAAGCAGAGTTCCTCGATATCCCTTTCCAAAGAAGAAGGTTTACCTGGTACAGACCAGGGGGTTCAGTGATGAGTCAGTTAGATATGTTTCTCCTTTCCGAAAATTGGAACAGAACATGGCCGAATTATACTCAATGGTGCCTTGATAAAGGTTTACCCGATCACTGTCTAATTATTTTATATGAATCATCTCTAGATTGGGGGCCAAAACTTTTTCGTATGCTAAACTGTTGGAAGGATATGCAAGGCTCTCATAATTACGTCATCGAGAACTAGAGAGACATAAAAGTGGAGGGATGGGGTATGTATGTTTTGAAAGAAAAATTTAAAAAGGTCAAGGAGCATCTTAAAGAATGGCACAAGAACCACTTTCAAAACCTGGAAGGAAGAATTAAAGAGGAAAAGGATAAGCTAAACCAATTGGAGATTCAAGGAGAAAACCTACGTTTCATAGAGGAAGATTTATTAGTCAGAAAGGAGATAACATTGAAATTATTCAATCTATCCAACCTTAATTGTAGCATTCAATGGAAAAAGGCTAGATCAAAGTGGTTGAAGGAAGGGGATGCAAAATCTAAGCATTTTCACAGATGTATAAACAAGAGAAGAAAAAACAATGAAATTTTATGTCTTAGACTTGAACGGAATAATGGTTACGGGGTTGAAGGAAATTAAAGATGGGATCTTTGATCATTTTAGTCGTCAATTTTCTACTAGAGGTACTAGAGCAATTCCTAAGAACTTATCTTTTAACAACATTAAAGATGCCCAAAAATGAAGAATTGGTGTGTGAATTTTCGGAAGAAGAAATTAGAAGAGCAGTTTGGGAGTGCGACAGCGATAAAATCCCAGGGGTGAATGGAGTAAATGTCGGGTTCGTGAAAGAATTTTGGGAGGAAATGAAACAAGATTTCTTGAGGGTCATGACTGTTAAATTGTAATTCATAGGTGTCAAAAGAAGATTTGATTTGTTTAGATTTAAATAGATTTGAATTTAAATCTAGATTAGATTTGATTTAGTAAAGAGATATTTTGGGCTTGGGTTTAGCTTAAGGAGCAAGCTAACCTAACTCTATAAATAAGAGGGAGTAACCCTTATTTTGTAATTCAAGTCATTGAACTCATTCACAGTATTTTGCAGTTGCAAAGTGAATTAATAAAGTTTCCACAGTTTGTGGGCAGAATAGAAATTCTGCAGAAATATCTCCATTGTTCTTTTATTTGTTTGTTTCATAACTTATCATCAAGTGGTGGTCGAAATTCATCATAGTGTATTGGTGGATTTCCAACATCTGATATCAAGAGCTTGTGTTTCGATTCAAGGGAAGTGTCAATCAAGAACGATTGAAGAATTCACGATGACAAGTTATGGGAATGCAAACTATCCAGGAACGCTGCCAATTCTGAAAGTCGACAACTATGAGAATTGGTGCAAGCAGATGAAAGTCCTATTAAGGTGTCAAGGCCTTTGGGACCTTGTAAAAGATGGAGTCGAAGCGCTTGGCGAAAACGCTTCAGAATAAGAAAAGAAGAAATATACAGAATCTGAGAAGCAGAGTTATAAAGCATTGTTTATAATTCATCAATGTGTCAGCCCAGACAATTTCGAGAAGATTGGTGATTCAGAATCTGCAAAAGAAGCTTGGGAGATCCTTGAGAAGTCTTTTGGAGGCGCTGAGAAGGTGAAAGAAGTGAGGTTACAAACTCACAAAAGGACCTATGAACTGCTTCAGATGGAAGACAGTGAAAACATATCTGATTTCTTCACTAGAGTTACAAAACTAGTGAATCAAATCAAGACATGTGGAGAAACATTAACAACAAGAGCTGTTGTTTCGAAGATCTTGAGATCTTTAGCTCCTAAGTTCGACCACATAGTGGTGGCGATAGAAGAAGGGAAAGACTTGTAGAAATTGACAAAGGAAGAGCTTCAAGGGACGCTCGAATCTCATGAACAAAGAATGAACGAAAGAGCTGCAGGAAAATCGAAGAGTGATGTAGCCTTGCAGGCACATTCAGCAAAAGAAACCAAAGGCAAAGGAAAGTATTTCGACAGAAGTAGAGGTGGCTACAACAAATCAAATGGTAGAGGAAACCAAATCGAAGGAGACGTGTCGAATCAAAGAAGACCACACCACGGCAACCAAAGAGGTGGTGCTGCAAACAGAGGAAGAGGTGGTGGTCGAAAACCTGATAAGAGTCACATTCAATGTTACAATTGTCAGAAGTATGGTCACTATTCGAGTGATTGTCCAGAAAAACGAAAGAATCAAGAAAGTGATGCAAAGCTGGCAAAACATGAAGAAGAAGAAGAGATGATGCTGATGGTCACAACAAGAGATGAAGACAGATTCAAGGACCAATGGTACTTGGATTCAGGATGTTCATCACATATGTCTGGAAGGAAAGACTGGTTCGTCAACATAAAACCCTCAACGAAAAATTTGGTAAAATTTGCGAATGACAACACCCTAGCAGCTGAAGGTATTGGTGATGTTATGATCATGAGGAAAGATGGCAAGAAGTCAGTAATTTCGAATGTATTGTACATACCAGGCATGAAGAGCAATTTGCTCAGTATAGGGCAGTTGGTCGAAAAGAATTATAAAGTATCAATCGAAGATAAGTTGATGAGAGTTGTTGATGCAAATGGGAGAGTAATCTTGAAGGCTCCTATGTCTCAGAATCGAACCTTCAAGATTGAACTAAATGTGATGGAGCACAAGTGCCTTTCGACTGCAGCTAGCAGAGATGAATGGATATGGCATTATAGACTAGGTCATCTCAACTTCAGAGACATCAGAGATTTGAAGAGAAGAAATATGGTTTCAGGATTGCCTGAAATTGACATTCCAAACGAAGTATGTGAAGAATGTGTGCAAGCGAAGCAACACAAGAACAGCTTCAGCAAGGATGCAGGAAGCAGATCGAAGGCTAATCTCGAAGTCATATACTCTGATGTATGTGGACCAATCCAGGTGGATTCGATGGGAGGTAACAAATACTTTGTTACATTCATAGATGATTTCAGTCGAAAGCTATGGACTTACCTGATCAAGAAGAAAAGTGAAGTGTTCGAAGTATTTATCAAGTTCAAGTCCATGGTCGAAAGACAAAGTGGTGGAAAGCTCAAAGTTTTGAGAACTGATGGTGGAGGAGAATATGTGTCGAAAGATTTCGACAGATTATGTGAAAAAGAAGGGATTGTGCATGAGGTGGTGCCACCCTATACTCCACAGCAAAATGGAATTGCAGAAAGGAAAAATCGAACCATCATGAACATGGTGAGAAGTATGTTGAAAGGCAAGAATTTACCCAAAGAGTTCTGGGGTGAAGCTGTTTTGACTGCAACATACATTTTGAACAGAAGTCCTACAAAAAAGCTAGAAGGATTTACTCCAGAAGAATGTTGGTCTGGTGTGAAGCCTAGCTTAAGTCATCTGAAAGTATTTGGATCTATTGCACATAGACATGTGCCAGATCAGTTGAGAAAGAAACTTGATGACAAGTCAAGTCAAATGATCCTAGTTGGATATCATTCGACAGGAGGCTACAAGTTGTTCGATCCAGAGAACAAGAAGATTGTGATCAGCAGGGACGTGATCATAGATGAGTTCAAAGAATGGGATTGGACTGCAAATGTCAAGAAAGATTCAGTGGGAATCTTATTCGAAGATCCAGAAACTCAAGTCGAAAGAGAAGTTCGACAAGAGGAGCCAGCAGATATACCCAGTACAAGCAGACCTCAAAGAATAAGACGCATGCCTGCAAGATTGCAAGATTGTGTGATTACATCAGATGATGTAATAGATGATGAAGGTGAGCTGGTACATTATGCTTTCTATGCAGATGTCGAACCTGTTAATGCAGCTGAAGCATTAAAGGATTCGAAGTGGGTGAAAGCAATGAACGAAGAAGTAAAGTCTATCGAAGACAACAACACTTGGTCACTTGTCGAATTGCCTCAAGGCAAGAAGGCAATTGATGTCAAGTGGGTATACAAAGTGAAGACGAATTCGAAAGGTGAAGTAACTCGACACAAAGCAAGACTTGTGGCGAAAGGATTTCTACAGAAAGAAGGAATAGACTTCGACGAAGTTTTTGCACCTGTTGCTAGGATCGAAACAATCAGGTTGGTTGTTGGTCTAGCAGAAATCAACAATTGGCACATATGTCAGATGGACGTGAAGTGTGCATTCCTAAATGGACCCTTAGATGAAGAAGTTTATGTTAAACAACCAGTTGGGTTTGTGAAACATGACGAAGAAAGAAAGGTGTACAGGCTACATAAAGCCCTGTATGGTTTGAAACAAGCTCCAAGGGCTTGGAATAAGAAAATTGATAGTTTTCTAAGGGAGAAGGAATTTGTGAAGTGCATAACTGAACATGGAGTATATGTAAGAAAAAGCAAGAGTAAATTGCTTATACTATGTCTCTATGTAGATGATTTGTTGATAACAGGTAGCTGCAAGAGTGAGATCGAAGACTTCAAAGTTGATCTTAGCAAGGAATTCGAAATGTCTGATTTGGGTGAGATTTCATATTTCCTTGGTATCGAATTCTACAAAAGCAGTAGAGGTTTGATGATGCATCAAAGAAGATATGCAGGGGAAATTCTCAAGAGGTTTGAGATGGAAGAATGCAACTCAACTTCGACACCTGCAGAACCAAGACTGCAACTGTCGAAAGATGCTGATGAAGATGATGTTGATCCAACCCAATACAGAAGACTTATTGGATCATTGAGATACCTTTGTCATACAAGGCCTGACTTAGCATACAGTGTAGGTATGGTAAGTAGATTCATGCAGAAGCCAAAGGTATCACATCTAGCAGCTGTGAAGAGGATACTAAGGTATCTCAAAGGAACTTTCGATTATGGCATTCTGTTTCCTGCAGTTGATAAAGGAAAAGAATGCAAGTTAGTGGGATACACTGATTCGAGTTGGTGTAGTGATGCTGAAGATCGAAAGTCAACAGCAGGATATGTGTTTATGCTAGGTGGTGCAACAATTGCTTGGAGTTCGAGAAAAGAACCAGTAGTAGCATTATCATCATGCGAAGCAGAATACATAGATGCTTCTCTTTGTGCATGCCAAGCAACCTGGATGGTGAACTTGGTCGAAGAGATAACAGGGAAAAATCATGGAGCAATTACCATGAAGATAGACAGCATGTCAGCTATCAACCTGGCAAAGAACCCAATAGCACATGGTCGAAGTAAGCACATCGAAATGAGGTTCCATTATCTTCGAGAGCAGGTAGCAGATGGGAAGATGAATTTGGAACACTGCAGAACTGGGAATCAGATTGCAGACATCATGACAAAGGGAGTGCAGGTCGAAGTATTCAGAAAGCTAAGGGCCATGATGAACATAGACAGTTTAGACACAATGAATTAGGTGGTGTGTTAAATTGTAATTCATAGGTGTCAAAAGAAGATTTGATTTGTTTAGATTTAAATAGATTTGAATTTAAATCTAGATTAGATTTGATTTAGTAAAGAGATATTTTGGGCTTGGGTTTAGCTTAGGGAGCAAGCTAACCTAAATCTATAAATAAGAGGGAGTAACCCTTATTTTGTAATTCAAGTCATTGAACTCATTCACAGTATTTTGCAGTTGCAAAGTGAATTAATAAAGTTTCCACAGTTTGTGGGCAGAATAGAAATTCTGCAGAAATATCTCCATTGTTCTTTTATTTGTTTGTTTCATAACTTATCATCAAGTGGTGGTCGAAATTCATCATAGTGTATTGGTGGATTTCCAACACTGACAGAGTTCCATGAACACTGAAGGATCGTGAAAGGGGCTAATAGTTCCTTTATTGTGTTGATCCCTAAGAAGATTAATTCGCTGAAAATTTCAGATTATAGGCCGATTGTGTTAATAGGATATATCTACAAGGTGATCGCCAAGGTTCTTGCAAATAGATTAAAAAAAGTGATTGGATCAGTAATTTCTGAATCACAGTCTGCATTCCTATCAGACAGGCAGATTCTAGACAGTATCTTAATTGCAAACGAGGTCGTGGATGAGGCTAAGAGAAAGAAAAAGGAAATGTTTATGTTTAAAGTTGATTTCGAGAAGGCTTATGACTCGTGGAATGGAATTTTCTGGATTGTGTGATGTTAAAGACTGGTTTTCATGAGAACTGGAGACAATGGGTAACTGAATGTTTAAAATCTACTGCGGCATCTATTCTCGTTAACAGCAGTCTGACCAACGAGTTTAGGATGGAAGGAGGTCTACGGCAAGGCGACCCTCTGTCACCGTTCCTTTTCCTCATTGTGGGTGAAGGTTTCAGCCGACTGATGAAAAAAGTGGTAGATTGTGCCAAATTCATGGGGTACAAATTTGAGAAAGGTGTAGATCGGTTTTCACACTTACAATATCTCAATGATAACTTGATTATAGGGTAAAATAGGTGGTATAATATCCAAATATTTAAGGAAATTCTATTCTTTTTTGAAGTTATGTCTGACCTAAAAGTTAACTTTAACAAGAGTGTGATGGTAGGGATGAACATTCATGATAGATGACTTGAAGAGGCATCAAAATTTTTGAAATGTCAGATTAGCTCCATACCTTTCAAATATTTAGGTCTTCCCATCGGTGCCAACGCAAATAGAATTTCCACGTGGCAGCCCGTGATTGAGGCTGTGAGATCTAGACTCCTGAGCTGGAGAAACTGATACCTCTCTTTTGGTGGTCGTGTGGTGCTTATCAAAATAGTCCTTCACGCGCTTCTGGTTTACTTTCTCTCATTCTTCAAGACTCCGTCAGGTATTATATCTAAGCTTGAATCTATCTTTAAACAGTTTTGGTGGGGCGGGAGTGAGAACGAGAGAAAAAATAAATTGGGTTAATTGGGAAAACGTGTGTACTCCAATTAAGGAAGGGGGATTGGGAATTAGAAAGTTAAATTTGTTGAATTTGACTCATATAGGAAAGTGGAAATGGAAAATTAAAACGGATAGGTCCGGGTTGTGGTTAAAAGCGCTAAAGAATATGTACGGGGAGGTAGAGGTCATGAGGGGCATTCATAGAAGTAAAGACTCGAATTGGTGGAAGAGGGTTTGTGAAATTGATTTAGGAGATGGGAAAATTCGAACTATTACTCTGTTAAATAGGTGTATAAGGATTTATCTCACTCTAAGCTTGTTGTTCCCAACTTCTCTTGGCTTAAGACTTTCCACAAAGCAATCACGTCGAAAGTTTCTTGTTTTGGGTGGAGATTATTTCAAAATTGTTTAGAGACAAAGAATAATCTCTTTAGAAGGAATGTCATTGGTCATGGATCCCTTAGATTTATCGGGGAATGCGGGGCTGATGAAACTATAACTCATTTGTATTTTGAGTGTCCATCATTTTCAGGTATTTGGCCGTTAATTTGCAAGTGGTTACGGACATCCAGAGTTACATAGAGAAAGCATGACTCACTTTACTCAATTTGAAGGGCTGATTGGAGGTGATAAGGAATCTTCATCGAAAGCTCGTGTGATTTGGTTTGCTTGTGTCTGGAACGTTTGGAAAGCTAGGAACGCCAAAGTGTTCTGCAACAAAGAAGTGGATTTATAAAAATCTGTTTGAGGACACCATAGAGATTTCATGGAGGTGGTTGTCCATAAAATATTATGATGTGAAATTCAACTATGTTCAATGAAGAACAAATCCTGGAACTTGTTTTGTCCTGTTCGATATCTATTTTCTGGTTTTGGAGTATATTTCGTTTTCGGTTAGGGAGCTACTTTCGCCATCTTTAGTTCAGTTATTAGTTTTGTTATTGTAGCTATTAATAGTGTGGGTTTGGGTTTGTTTCTGTTTTTCTTCTAGTTCGGTAGGATATAGTTTCCAGATTGGTGTTTTGAATTGGTTTGTTGAATAGGGTCTGCATGAGGTATTGAGTATTGAGTTTTTATCTGTTGGATTGACTTGTTGCTTATTAGTGCATTTGTCATCTTGGTCAGGTTGTAGATTTTATGCACTTGGTGTATTTTGTTGTAGATTTGTATTGTTGTTGTTCTTTTTTAGACCTCTGGTTCTTATGAATTGAAGTTTTTGTTGTTTAAAAAAAACATTACTTTTCGCTTGAGGTGGCTTTGTTTTTAACATGCTTCCTCCTAAATCTTTGTGATATTTTTTATTTTCCTACAAAAAAAGAAGAAAACATCATGTAGAATACCTTGGGTTTCCTCCCACGCATTAACTTCTCTCTTTTTTTGCGACCCTTACTTATTTCCAAGTCAAACTCTTGAAACAACAAAATCCAACAGATTAATCTAGTCTTAGTATCCATTTTTCTCAAACGGTATTTAATAGCTGCATAATTGGTATAGACAATTATTTTTGAACCTACTTAGTAATATCAAAACTACAACCAGAAGCTCCTTTTTTGTTGCTAGATAATTTGTTTGTACCTCAGCCAAGGTCCTACTCACATAATAGATATCATGCATCTTTTGTCCTTATTTTTCCCCAACTGCACCCATACCATAGTCGTTGGAATCACCCATGATTTCAAACGGAATACTCCAATATGGAGGTTGCATTATTGATGCAAAGATCAACTATTCCTTTAGTTTTTGGAAGGACTTTAAGCAATGTTCATGCGAAGACCAGACAAGGGTTTTAAGATTTTGGGGAAATCCTTTATAAATCGGCAGTAAAAATGGGCATGGCCCAGAAAAATTCTAACTTCTATAACAGAGGTGGGCAATGTCAATTTTTCTATAACCTCTTTTTTTTCTTGATCCACCTATATCCCTCTTTTGGACACTATATCTTCTTTAACCATGAAGTGGCACTTTTCTAAATTCAAAACTATGTTAACTTTAACATATATTTCAAGCATTCTTTATAAATTAGCTAGACAATTTTCAAAACTTGATCCATAAATAGAAAAACCATCCATAAAACTTCCATAATGTTTGCAACAAAGTTAGAGAAAATTGACATCATGCAGCATTAGCATGTAGCTAACGTATTACACAGTCTAAAGGGAATTCACTTGTAGCTAAAACCTTGAATATTCATCGAGATAGCAAAAATGCAATTTTTTTGCCAAGCGCTCTAAAATCTGATCGATAAATCAGAGTGAAAAATGATCTTTCCTAGTAGCTTTGTTCAACTTTTGATAATCAATATACATCTTTCACCCCATTACAATTCTTGTTACAACTAACTCATCCTTGTCATTTTTTATCGCAATTATTACCCCCTTTCTTAGGTACTACTTGAACAAGTTTGATCCAGTTGCTATTTGAGATTGGGTATATTACCCACACATCCAAGAGTTTCAATGCCTCCTTTTTAACCACCTCTCATGTTTAGATTTAACCTTCTTTAATGCTCTCTAAAGGACTTGTAGTCCTTTTCTAAAAGAATTTAGTTTATGTTGTTGAGTGAAGTTTTATCATCTCCATGGGAACAAGTTTTATTTGAAAGATCCTTCAATAGTTTCTATTACTTTAAATTTGGTTTATCAGATAAATTGTTGTGTTGTAAATACTTGAAATGTAAAATAACAGAGAATAAAATTAACTTTTAGTATTTAACAGTGAGAAAACTTTGCTGGGGTTAGATTTCATTGACATATTTTCATGTAGAATCCATGACCACTAATATGCAATTCAAATCAAGTATTAATATCATTGTATGAAGCTCTCATTGCAATTCATTTCGAATTCAAATACATGAGTCAGTTGTATTACCTAATAAACGATCTTTCAGCCTATTAACCAATATGTCAACATTAAGTTTCAACACTAAATATGAATATTAAATCTAAATCTATGTTTATACTTTAGCATCCAATAGATGAAAGACTTGGATCTAGTAATGACCATTACCTTTCAAATATTAAGTCATGTCATGAAAACATGCTTTAGGTAGCCTAGAACCCCATGGTCAGGTGATGGGTGATTTCCGCAAGTATACGGAGTCTATCATAGTAATATAAAGAGTATCGAACTCATAGAGACCAAATGATTAATTTATCATTTACTATTGCTACAATGTTTATCTAAGGCGATTAAAAAAAGGTGTTTGGGTTATGAAAACAAATAAAATAAGAAACTAGAATTAATTCATAATAATAATGCCAGAATATGGCTTTCATCGTTCAACATCACTCTTATTATTTCTAAACAGGATTATTTACTGAGCAATATTTTCTACCTTGAAAAATAATTAATTGAATATGAATTGTCGCTTCAGCAAATTCAGAACCAGATTTTACTCTTTAATATATACCAGAGCTCTCATGCTTCCCGGTTGCGTTTGTGTTAAAGAAGTAAATCTTTTCTATAAGAAATTATATCTTTTACTTATTTGGAAAGTAGTTTTTATTTGAAAGTTTAACTAAAAAGGGTTCCCGGCTTTCTCTTGGATAACTAACATGTTCACGACTTTACTTTCGTAATGGCCAATCAAATTAAGTTCATAAAAATTGTATAAGAAACCAAAACAGCTTGATCCTAAGAAATAACTAATAGAGTATCGTCGAATCGATGGTCCTCACATTCCAACACTAATAAATTAGCTGGACATAATTATGGTAAAAATAAAAACACTTGTTTGAAAAACGAAATTAAATATGTAAAGCGATAATTAAGAATGTGCTATAAAATAATCGTGCAAGGTAAAGTAACCAAACATAATATAAAAATAATGCTAAATTAAATAATAATCTGCTCCAAATGGGGGTTTGAATCTGGTACAACAGAAATAAACTTTGGCGGAATGTAAATGAGGAAAATAAACTTCGACAAAATGTAAATGCGGTTAGATAAATAACTTTAAAGTAAATGTGCTCCAAACCCGACAAAAATAACAATGCGATAACTCTCTGATGTGAAGAATTAAAGTCTTTGGAATGTTAATTTATTCCTAAGTAGTACTAAGTTTGTATCCCTCAAAAAGTGAGGTTTTACACCTATTTATAATGCTCTAAAACCCTATAATGCCATGAGGAAGTTGCTGACTTAGTGTGAGAAAATATAGGGAGGAATGAAGGGATGCAAGACCAAGTAAAGTCCACTTTTCAACTGCTGCAATTTTTCAAAGGAAGGCGAATTCCACCTTCACAAAATTGAGATGACCTGGTCCTTGTGACCGTTGAAGCATGGGACATGTCACATAACCATGACTACCCCTATGGCGAATGCCATGTTGGTCACCTTGAGTGCAAACAACTCATTTTCCTCTGTTTTTCATCCAAATTGCTTTGTTTCTTCGCGAATGGTTCTTATATGATTAAACACCTAAAATAAACCAAATTGCTTCCCTCTCTTGGGATAGATAACATTGATAGCGACTCTTCTGTCTTTTGCCTATCGTTTGTGCTTCGATGAAAATCCCAGACGCGACACAAGGAAAAACCATACTTTTAATAGCTACATTTTTAACCGTTTGGTTGTAGCCTCCTTCTCGTCTCACCCTACAAAGTATCATGTGTCTCAGAAGGTTAAGGTTAAAATTTTTCTAGTACAGGTAACACATGGAAATACTAAAATTCCAACATCAATGTCAAGCCAGATGTTAAAACATCTGATATGAAGTCCTGAACATATTCATCAAGTTAAACACATACATAAACTTAAACTGCAGAATGATAAATAACACATAGAGTTATTAACCCAGTTCGGTGCAACATCACATATTATAAGGGCTACCAAGGCAGGAAGGAAGTCCACTATCAGCACTATTAGTTCAAAGCTAAACTCCCCCGTTTTCAACTTCTCGCCTAATCCCTACCCAATGTAACTTCTACCAAGGTCCTCGCTAAATATGAGAAATCGCCATCTCACTTCCTAAATCATTGCAATGATATCTAACAGTCCCAATCCCAGTGACTACAATAAGTATAACTCAACAAGAAGACCATACTCCCATTACAATACTTAGCCAAGACTCTTGACCAATAACAATACTTAAAGTTTCTTAAAAGCTTCCTCCAATAATAGTACTCAACTCATTGCCTAAAGACTTCTGAGTGAGAAAACTAAGTCTACCACATGTATCAAACGATACAATTGTGACATACACCTACACAATACACAAAAAACTCTCAAAACCTAAGACTATTTTCTTCCCCTAATATTTTAATTGTTGAAAGATAAAAGTTGGCACTTTAGGTTTAGGTCTTCTCTTTAAATACACTTCTTCGATCCATGGGCTTCGATATTCTGAGTCCAGAAGTTTCTTGATCCACAAGTTGAAAGTTGTATTTATTGTGCAGTAGAATCTCCTTAAATCTTGGAACAACAATATAAAGTTTCCTAAATTGTCTCGAGGATTCAATTTAGTAACTATGTATAGCTGGAGATATAAAATCGTGTGCTAGATAAAACCTTCTTGACCTACGAAATTAATTGAAACATATCCAAAAGAAATATTACATAATCAAATCAAATCTATCAAGATTTAAAACAATAATGCTTACTATATTGCAAAACCAGATCACGATGTCATGACATCTGCCTTCGACATCTAACTGAAAACACATAACAGTAAAACTGTTATGAAAATTGATAAAGATGTTGCAACATCTTACTCAACAATAACATAGAACAATGTTCAAAAACATGCTTAGCCAAAATTTAGCCAACCATAAAGACACGAAACTAACAATCTCCCCCTTTAGTAAATTTTGGCTAAAACAACCAAAACCCAAAAACAAGATCTGGAGAGAGGAATAAAACCACAAAGGAACAACACAGCTCAGATAACTTGTACAACCGAACAAGTTTAGTAGTCCCCTCTGTCACTCACACTAGAGCACCTGCAGCCGAATAGAAGAAGCAGCGGCAACTTCATCACACATAAGCATGAACAAACATGCTCCTCCTCAATGATTGCATGAGAAACCATACACACAACTACTCTCATAGAAGCAGTAGCACACAATCCTATCATAATGCTAAACCAATATGTCAAGACATATGATGTAACATGAGGACACAACACTTTACTCACCCTTTTTAGCCAAAATATTGAAAAAAATAAACAGAGTAAATGTACACAATGGTGGAAACACACATCACAGATGGACACATAAAACTGCACAACACATGTATCAAGGATACAACAGTTACACAAACACAATCTACATGTTGATCATGTAGATTGTGTACACGAGGAAGAAGATGAATATTACTCCCCCACAAACATAGAACCAGTTCTCATCATAGAAGAAAGAAGAACCTTTTGTGGAAGCACAAGAGAACCCTTAAGATGAAACAAATGCAGAATACATAACTCAGAGTATGCAGAATACGTAACTCAGAGTACAAGACACAATTCTGCCCCATAACTCAGAACACAAGACACAAACACCCAAGATGTTAGAACATCCTTTGACACATTCTTGCAAACCAACTACAGAAATAGACTTTGGACTCACATGATGGACACTCATGCTTTCCTTAAAGTGTTACACTAAGTATCACTTTAAAGAACCAATGTCTATAGACATACACTAAGAATCAAGACATCCAAGAGTTGATTTAAGACACAAAGGAATGACTTAAAAAACTGACTCAAAACAAACAACCCAAGGACAAAAACAAGACATATTATATGCTTTATACAATATCAATTGTACCAAACTGACTCAAAAAGAAAAAAAAATAAAACTCACCCAAAGAGAACCAAGCTAAGGGTAAAAAGAAGAAATGACTCACTCAGCAAAAATTGTCTTTTCAAAGAGACAACTTAGATGAAAACAAAAACAAAAACAAGACACTACAATATTGGAAAAACAGAAATAAAACACAACTTTTTTTTGTTTTTTTATAACAGATATCATATAACAGTTATCTTACACACTCAATCTTGATCACCCACTAAGTTTGAATCATGTTAGATCACATTCACATGGTTCTTCTTGAGGAACTTCACCTTGATTAGGTGTTTTTTATGTCCTGGATGTTTCAGTAGATGTTACAACATTTGTTACAATGTTGAACACTACTTTCAAAACCAGAATCCACTTCCTTCTCGATTTATAGCATAAGAGTTTTATTTTGCACCAATCACTGTAGAAATGCAGCTTGTGGGGATGATGAGGATGTAAGGTCTTTAAATATAAGGAAGATTACTTAGGTTGTAACGAAACCTTTCTTGTAACAACACTTCCAATTAATGAAAGCTTTTATAGAGGAATATAACCCTTGGTAACAATGAACTACTCACTATAGGAGAGATACACATTATTCTCCAGTTACAACATTTGAAATGTCATTTATCATGTGTTACACCCCAAATTTGTCCGTCCTATTTCTAACAGTAAAATTATTTTTAAAACCGGGATTTATAATTTTTTTTATTTATTTTTACTAACATTTCAATATTAATTTATTTTTATTTATTTAAAAATATATAATAGTTTACTTTAAATTATTCGTATTTCTTAAATAGCCAATATTTTCGCACCCTTCATATGTTTTCTAATACCATTTAATTTCGAATAAACAATATAGCATAGTTGGTAAAGAGACATGTATAAGGGGTTTAAGTATAAGATCGTAAGTTCAAGTCCTATTGCATTAATTTAGGTATTTATTTTATTCTTTGTGTGTTTTTAAATAAAAAGGATAAAAAGTCTTGTTTCGATTATTTTATTATTTTATTATTATTTTCATTTTCTATTTAAGGGGCATTTTAAAATTGATTTTTTATTTTTTAAATCATTGATTTTATGCACTTAATAGTCAATATGCAAAAAATAAATAAAATATATCAGAATCAAACCATTGTAAATCACAAATCAATCACAATATTGGAAAAAGTCACAAAAGTGTCTAGGTTCATAGTCTTGTCCTCCAAGTTTCAATCAAGTCTCAATCTGCATAAGTATTACCAAAAGTAGATCAACCGAGTTTAGTTTTGACCCAGAATCACCCTATAAATAGCCTTTTGTGTTCACAATTTGATTCATCAACAATCCACAAACTATCACAACTTCACTCACACGCATTTTCTTTCAAAAATCATTTTAAACATCTTTTTGGTTTTTGATCGTACCTGGACAGAAGGGACTGTCAAGGCCTTCGAGCTTTTTGTCGAGCAACGGTTTAATATGAAGTGGGGGGAGGGTACCTGCAAGACACTCTGATGCTAAAGTAAGATTCAGGGAGAGTGCTAGCAAGTATGAGCTTATGTGAGTTAAAGGATCAATACCTGACCCTCTCAAATGAGAGGGTATTTATAGCCCCCAGCACTGGGCCAAGATCTTCAATGATGGGCCATGATGAGGCCCAACAAGGAAGACTGCCAGGGTTTACGTGTGTATGAGGTCTAGCATGTGGCCCCCTCCCTGGTAAACTGCTCCAAGAAAGTAGGTACTGGACCCGTTATTCCCGGAGGGAAGTATGATGACGGTTTGGACACGTGGGTAACGTCTCCCTAGCGAACACGTGGAGAAATGCCCAATGGTCTTTATGTTGGGCTGCAACTTTGGGCCTTTGATAGAGGCACTGGACTGGGCCATCCCAAAGATGGGGCAAGTGTTAGCCCAATCCAGAACAGGAGCCACCCAAGTCATTGCCCGTAGATGAAAGGGTGATGAGTTAAGTTCAACTCTATTGTCGGGGAAATGTTGCCCGCAAGGGGAAATTACCCAACTAAGTTGGGGATGATCCATGGGTTGATGTCTAGGATGCATAGAACATACGTGTGGCATGATCGACCAGGTAAGTGGGTGGTCCCTTGACCGATTTTAAATCTGACATTGTTGGTTTTGTGCCCATCAGACACATATATCCATGTGAAGCGAGGAATTCCTCAAAAATTCTTTTGGGGTTCTCGTTTATGAGGAGCTGCTCCAATGTCGAGCATTTACCTCGCCTTTAAGGGAACAATATAGATTTGCTCGTAGTCATGGCTGTGTTGGGGGGTTATTCGTTGCCCATCATTGAAACCGAAACGTCACCCATTAGCCCGTACATAACATTCATTAGATGAGTCCGGGACAAATTCGTCTCCACGAGTGGGCATATGGCTGCTTGTCACACTCTATGTGTGTTAGCTCCTAAATTCGAAACCTACAACAAGTTGGCCTTATGGGCCAAAAATAGATTGAACAAGTCTAAGTTGGAAAGACTTCGACATAGTGGAAAAATACTTAGAGAAATTTCTAAGTTAAAATGAATCTTAGACCAGAAGGTTCTCACATCCTTCAACTGAAAGGGTTCCAGGGTCTTCAACTAGAAGGAAACTTTGTATCTGCAACAGAAGATTTTGAATCTGAAGAAAGGAGGGAAAATCAGTTCGCTTGGCAGTTGAGGAAAGCAATGTGGCATGAAGAGAGGGGTCGAAGCACATGCAGAAGACACTTGTCTTAATCCTAGAGCAAGGCAACTCCTCAACAGTTACCTAGTTTTAGTATAAATATAGGAAGTTTATGTAGATTTCAGTGTGTTCAACTGATCGTATAGATTATTCAATATTATTCAGGTACCCGCTGCATGAGAAAGAATACTGAAAATGTACGTTTGAAACACCATATTTTATAATTAAACTCTTTTATTTCTCTCTTTACATTTCTTGCCTTTTTATCTTGTTTTCACTTTACTTGCACTTTTACCCAGATTCCTGCACTTAAACTCTTTTCAACCCCTTTTCTATTTACTTTTTGCACTCAAACTCATCCCTTTCCCAGTCGAACATGCATTCTTCATTTTCATTAGCATTTATGTCCAAACAACTTCAAAAATTAGCATATGTCTTAGGATCAAACTGATCGATCCTGCGAGTAACCAAGAATTTACCCTTTTTGGAAGATCAGCGGTTGTTTACCGAAAAACACGGTGAATAAATTGGCACACCTGGTGGGACATTGCTAATTTTTATTTCTTATTATTTGTTTTTTTTTGTTTATCTTAACATAAATGCTTTGTATAATTTCTTTCTTTTACAAAGTCTTGTATGCTATTAAGAAGTGGTAAATTAATTACCAATGAGTGTACAACTAGAAGAAGAAATAGTGAAAGCAATATGGCTAATCAGCCAAATAATGGAGAAATACCTCCACCAATTACTACGGGAACATCTGTAATACCAATCGTTAGTGAAATTGTCTCGTCAACTGTTGGTTCGATACCAACATTAACAGCAACCCAAACGGGACCAATACTTTCGTATGCAGGTCCCAGAGGTCCAACAGAAACACCCCCACCAAGGGTGAATCCAGGATCTCGACCATACGTTCCCCCAAGATTTTTGACAGCCTGGATGGATCGAGATCAGCCTAGTGGCATGCCAACTATGAAATGGCTAGCCTTATGAACGTTGCGTCTACATTTTCAGAACCTTTGGTAAGTGCGTCTTCACCATTACAGGGATCTGGAACTGCTATGGGTAGGAACCAAATTTTAGGAGGGACATCCCATGCAATACCAAGCCTCACAAATGCTTCCATAGTAATTTTGAGGCAACAGTTGGATGAGAGCAACCATGATATGGACAAATATTGGCCCAAAATTTGAGTACAATGTTGAACCCTCTAATACAAAATACCACTCAGTCAAACCAACAAATGTCAGTGCAGATTGTGCGCATGACTGAATTTTGTGGGGTTCCCCAACCTATTCGACAACCCCAAAGAGCACCTATGAGAGAGAATCAAGGTATAGTCTTAGAAGAAGATGTAACTATTAACCAAAATCCACAACTAGATAGGAGGAACCACAGAGTGGAAATCAAACAATCTAGGGTAGAAATACCCATACTTCCCTCACAGATCCATAGGTATGGTGATCAAGGTGTAATGGTGGTAAATAGGAACCAAAATGCTAACGAACTGATACAGCAAGTTCGTCACCATAATTATGGCACAGAAAATAATATGACAACAATGATCAAAAGGATCATGATACAAAACATAATGAACATTGGCTTTCATAGGCCAAATTTTACATCCCCATTGTCATAATATATCTTGCAAACAGATTTACCCCTAGGTGGAAAGTTCCAAAGTTCACTAAGTTTTCAGGGGATACGACGGAATCCACTGTCGAACATATAGCGGGATATTTGATAGAAGCTGGGGAAATATCAAATAATGAGAGTCTTAGGATTAAATACTTCCCAAGTTCTCTAACTAAAAACGCTTTTACTTGGTTTACCACCCTCCCAGCCAATTCGATCCACAATTGGAATCAATTGGAGAGATTGTTCCATGAGAAATTTTTCATGGGGAAAACCAAAATAAGCCTAAAAGAACTGGCTAGCGTGAAAAGAAGATTCAGTGAGCCAATAGATCAATATCTAAATAGATTTTGATTGCTCAAAGCCAAATGCTTTACACAAGTTCCTAAGCACGAGTTAGTCGAAATGGCTGCGGGGGGCCTAGATTATTCTATTAGGAAGAAACTAGATACCCAATACCTAAGGGATATGGCCCAATTGGCCGATAGAGTTCGACAGGTAGAACGTCTTAAAATTGAAAAAGTTAAAGCAACTAAGACTCATCGAAGAGAAAGGGTTGCCTGTGTCGAAATGGATTATGATGATCCAGAGACATCTAGTGATCCTATAGCTATCGAAGAAAGTGAAATAGATTTAGCAGAATTAAAGCAAGGGCCACCATACTCTTGTAGATTGTTAGTACCCTCAGATGGGAAGAATCCTACTGAGTCTGAAAATAACAGTGATAGATTCCTAAAGAAAACATATAGTTTCGACGTCACAAAATGTGACGAGATATTTGACTTGTTAGTTAAAGATGGCCAAATGATAGTGTCCCCAGGAGCAAAAATGCATCCTTTATAACAAAGAAAGAAAAGAGGTTTTTGTAAGTATCATAATTTTTTGGGCCATAAAACTTCACAATGTTTTCTTTTCAGGGATCTCGTTCAAGGAGCAATCAAAGAAGGCAAACTCAAATTTGCTGACAAAACCCAAATGAAAATTGATGCAAACCCACTGAGAGCTGATGCCCACGATGCTGAATCAGCAGGCATCAACATGGTCGAATCTTCTGTAGACTTCGTCAATATGCCGGTTTTTAGAAGTTTCACTGGGAACATCTCCAGAAAGACTGCCGAAGCTGTGAGAAAGGCTACTGAAGGCCTAAGCAAAAAGGCTACTGAAGGCCTAAACAAAGAGGCTACTGAAGGCCTAAGCAAAGGAGTTACTAAAGACTTAAACAAAAGGACTATTGCAGGTTCTTATTTGGCTTCCGTTAAGGGTTCGACATAGGACCTTGAAGCCAAAATGCAAAAGATGAATCCCGCTTCCAAGAGCAACATAGAAGTCAACATGGGCGAAGTATCTGAGGCATAGGCTTCAGAGGAAGCCATTAGACAAGAGGAAGTGAATAAAACTGCATTTCCTAAAGAGAATGAGAATCTGGCTGACTTTCTGCAACGATGCCAGAAGAAGAAGAAGTCTAAAGTTATGTTGTGTCCAAGATGTAGCTCCATCTTCGATAAAAAGGATGCAAAACACATACAGGGCATAAGGGCAGTGAAGGAAAAAAGGGCCACCAATGCCCAACACCACATGGCTCCTGAAGTTAGATACAGTCCTAGAAGAGGGTATCAGAAAGGACTAATGAAGCAGGTGAAGAGGCCATCAACTTTCAGGCCTCCAACAAATGTCCCCGTTGACACTTGGCTAAAAACAGCAAATAGAAAAAGGCTAAGTGAAGAGAAATGGAAAACATTCGATGTGCCAAGAGGGTCATCCTTGGCATATGTGTCGAGAAACTATAAGGGGAAAACCCCATGTCTCGCTCCTAGTGGCGAAGATATCAAAGACGGCGAAAAGCCGAGAGAGAGGCTGCAGAGGAGCCTCAACCAGAGTCAAGCACCAATGTACCACAAAGAATAGACAAAGGAAAACAAAGAAAGCATTTGGAAAGGAAACCAATTTCCAGAAGATTGGAGTGGCCAGATCAAGGTGAATCAGATGACGAAGGTAATTCTGAATCTGATGCTACTTTAGATATTATGGTGAATGTAGTATCAGTGCTACCCAGAGAATATGACCACAAAGTCGATGTCGAAGAGACCGACTGGGAAGTCAAATAGGAAAGGGCCAAACATAGGCCATTGTGCTATTATGTGATGGGAAATGGTTGCGTCGAAGAGAAAAATGCCTTCTTTGAGCCACCAACTGAGGCGATGAAAAATCACCTAAAACCCTTGTTCATAAGGGAAAAGATAGGGGAAATAACAATCAACAAGATTCTGGTTGATTGTGGGGCTACAATAAATATAATTCCCCAATCTATACTGAGGAAAACGGGCAAAGGATATGGAGATATCAAACCCCACAACATGGTTCTATTAAACTATGATGGAGGTATTGGAACTACTATGGGAGTGATACAATTAGACCTCAAGGTGGGAACATGGCATAGGTGCAGTGCCATCTTCGATGCATCAATAGGTTACAATGTGGCGCCCTGATGACATTGTAGAGAATATTGAAGCCGACCAAAATTATTACTTGGGTGAAGTTAATAACGTTGGACAAAATAGCTTCGATAGAAACTTGGCTCACATTGGGCCATGCAATCCTCCTGAGTTCGATTTGGCACCAACGCCAAATTCCTTTTGCTCCCTTTACCTGTATTCTGACCATGGTTTCCAGTGGGATAGAGAAGATTTATCAAACATTGACTATGGAGGAGTTGATGACATACGGCCAACGGGCTGGGGGAGTGAATTTGGTGATGATGACTGAATCACAAAATTTACAAAAGATTTCAGCATATGTAGCCGAAAGTAGAATGATAGCGGCCTTAGAGGCTGAAGTCAAATACATGGCTCTTGAAGCCAATCAACAAGTATTTCTTCCAGAAGGTCCTGGGAAAGACTTCGAACCAGAACCACCTGACGTGAAGGAGGAAGAAATGCAAAACCAGAGGCTAGATGTCATCTATGATGACGAGCCTTTTGGTTTTGAAAAGGATCTGTTGGCGAATAGTGTTAAAATGCTAGCGCAAGATCCTTTGGAAGAAATAGACATGGACGAAGGTTTAGTGAAAAGACCAACATACATTAGCACGAAGATAGATCCAGAGCTCAGGATCGAAATAATCCAATTGTTGAAGGAATTCAAAGACTGCTTTGCATGGGATTATGATGAAATGCCTGGTCTCGACAGGGAAGTGGTAGAGCTTCAACTACCAATAAAGCCTAGGAAAAAGCCTGTCAAGAAAACTCTAAGGCGTTTTGCACCAGAGGTCTTGTTGAAGATCAAGACGAAAGTCGAAAGACTACTGAGATGCAAGTTCATCCGAACAATCAGGTATGTCGAATGGATTGCAAATATAGTACCTGTTATAAAGAAAAATGGTACCTTAAGGGTGTGCATAGATTTTAGAGATTTAAATGCTACAACACCCAAAGATGAATATCCAATTCCTGTGGTGGAAATGCTTGTCAATTCTTCCACTGGCTTCGAATACATGAGTATGCTCGATGGATACTCAGGGTATAATCAAATTTTCATTGCTGAAGAGGATGTGTCAAAAACAACCTTTCGATGCCCAGGGGCTTTAGGCACTTACGAATGGGTAGTGATGCCTTTTGGCCTAAAAAACAAAGGGGCAACATATCAAAGAATAATGAATTATATCTTCCATGATTTTATTGAAAATTATATGCAGATTTATATTGATGATATTGTTGTTAAATCTGTTTCAGGGAAGAATCATTTGGACCATCTTCGATAATCCTTCGAAAGGATGAGACACTAAGGTTTGAAAATGAATCCTCTAAAATTCACTTTCGGCGTAAGAGCAGGGGACTATTTAGGATTTGTGGTCCACAAGAAGGGAATTGAAGTAAACCAGAACAAGACCAAATCCATTTTGGAAGCGAAAGCGCCAACTAACAAGAAGGCGTTGCAATCTCTACTTGGTAAGATAAATTTCCTGAGGAGATTTATTTCCAACTTAAGTGGAAAAACGCAAGCCTTCTCACCACTACTTCGACTTAACAAAGGAGGCTTTGAGTGGGGGGAAAGAACAACAAGAGGCTTTCAACAAGATCAAAGAATACCTCGCCAAGCCTCCTATCATGGTGCCTCCTTGTAGAAATAGGAGTATGAGATTGTACATAGCTGCATCTGATAAAACTTTAGGAAGCATGTTAGCTCAAGAGGATGAGAATGGTGTCGAAAGACCCATTTATTACCTTAGTAGAGTTTTAAACGATGCAGAAACTAGATATAACGAAGTTAAAAACTATGTTTATGTCTTTACTTCTCATGTACAAAACTCAAGAAATATATTAAACCAGTTGATGTTTATGTTTCGTCTCATTTTGATGTCTTCAAATATATGTTATCAAAACCCATCTTGCACAGCCGAATTGGCAAATGGGAACTTGCATTAACTGAGTATTCATTAACCTTTATGCCTCTTAAGGCTGTAAAAGGTCAAGTGGTGGAAGACTTCATAGTTGACCACTCAATAACTGAAGAATCAATCACCTATCTGGAGATCGAACCCGGAAAGTTATACTTTGACGGTTCTAGTCATAAAGATGGAACTGGAGTAGAAGTGATTATTTCTCCAAGTCAAATTCCAACAACATTCAAGTACAAGATCGAAGGTTCTTGTTCGAACAGTGAGGCTGAATACGAAGCTCTAATCGTAGGCCTTGAAATATTGTTGGAATTGGGGGAAACTCGAGTCGAAATAATGGGAGACTCAGAGTTAGTTATAAAACAAGTTACAAAAGAATACAAATGCATAAGAGAAAATCTTATCATGTATTTTGTAATAGTCAATCCTTTGTTGAAAAACTTTGAAAAGATCAACATTCGACATATACCAAGACTGGAAAATCAAGTGGCTAATGACTTAGCACAGATTTCATCCGGGTATAAAATTTCGAAAGAGAAATTACAACAAGTAATCGAAGTTATAGGAAGAGTGACATTAACTATGTTGTCTCCAACAGATTTGAAAACAACAAAGTTGGGGTACGCTGATCACAAAAACTTCGAAATTTCATTCATAGATAATCTAACAGAACAAGATTGGAGAAAGCCTATAGTGGATTATTTGCAAAATCCGGTAGCTTCGACAGAACGAAAGATAAAGTATAGGGCATTGAGTTATACCCTAATGGGAAATGAGTTATTTAAAAATACGCCTGAAGGGGTTCTATTAAAATGCCTAAATGAAACAGAGGCATACATAGCCCTTTCAACTACACATGCTGGAGCATGTGGAGCACATCAAGTACGCCATAAAATGAAATGGTTATTGTTTCGACAAGGACTATATTGGCCCACTATGTTGAAAGATTGTGTTGAGTTTGCAAAGGGATGTCAGGAATGTCAAGTACATACAAGTATCCATCACGTGCCTGCAAGCGAACTTCATTCAATTGTGAAACCTTGGCCTTTTAGGGGATGGGCTTTGGATCTTATTGGAGAGATTCAACCAGCATCATCTAAAAGCCATAAATACATATTGGTGGGCATTGATTATTTTACTAAATGGATTGAAGAAATTCCTTTAGTCAATGTAGACCAGGAAAATGTCATTGAATTCATTCAAAAGCACATTATATACAGGTTTGGAATCCCTGAGACAATAACAACTGATCAAGGGTCAGTCTTTATTGGTCGAAAAATGCAAGAGTTTGCTATAGAAATGGGGTTCAAATTATTAACATATACGCCTTACTATGCAGAAGCCAATGGTCAAGTCGAAGCGGAAAACAAGGTAATAATCAGCTTAATAAAGAAGCATGTAGGAAAGAAGCCAAAAATTGGCACAAGACTTTAGATCAAATTTTATGGGCTTGTCAAACTTCTCCTAAGAAAGCTATCGGAACGACACCTTTTTGACTAACTTACAGCCATGATGCAGTATTACTAGTAGAAATTTGTCTACAGTCAACAAGAATTCAGAAACATCAAGACATCCCTTCTGAAGTTTATTAGAATATGATGTTAGACGAATTGGTTGATTTGGACGAAGAAAGATTGAAAGCTTTGGATCTCCTAAGGTCACAAAAGAGGAGAGTGGAAAGATCTTACAATAAAAGAGTAAAACCCAAGACATTCTTTCCTGAGGACCTGGTATGGAAATTAATCCTCCCAATGGATCGAAAGGATATAAATATGGGAAAATAGTCTCCTAAATGGGAAGGACCTTTTAAAATCATCCAAACAATATCTGGTGGCACATATGAGGTCGAAGAATTAAATGAAGACCAAAGGCTCTTGAGAGTAAATGGTAAATACTTGAAAAAGTATAGACCTGCACTTCAAGAGGTTACAATAACTAATGATTGATCTTAATCAAGCTAAAAAATCCAAGATGGAAAATATATTACAAAGCCAAAATGGCTAAAATTCATTACAGAAGGTACATGATTACACAAACAGAACACAAAGTTGAAATCAAAACGGGAGGTTGGCCTTGATTTGGAGGTATTTTATCTTCTGTACCTCCAAGCATCTTTCGCATAGAGCCTTCGACTGATGAAGAGTCTCAATTTTGGCATCCAATGCTTGGGCTCGTTCAGCATATGTTAATCCCTCGTTGAGTTCCTCTTGACTCTCTAAATCAATGCTGACAGTGAAAAGTTCTTCTTTTAGTTTATCATTGGCAGTAATCTTAGCCTCTAACTCTCTGATCTGAGCCTTCATACTGGCCGTATGTTGGTCGAGTTCTTCTACTTCTTTCTGCCTAGATTCTCGTGCCCCCGACAGCTCCTTCAGCTTTAAAGCTAATTCAGCAGCAACACCCCAGGCAACAGTTACATGGCCATTGGCCTCCTCAATTTTGCGAGTGAGAGTCCTTCGACGATTTGTAGTCAGCTAAAACCTGATCTATGATGGAAATCAAATCCAAAATAATGCTGGCAATGTCACGCGAAGCAGCAAGAAGGTCGACAACTCTTAAAGTAGTCTTCAAAAAGGAAGGAGTTGTAGGTTCTCCCTCTAAGGTCAACATTAAATCTCTTTTGAAAAGCTGTGCCTTAACCTTTTGAAGTTCTTCTTCAAGAGGAGGTGTTGAAGTGGATTTTCCAGACGTATTCGAAGCACTCTGATCAGAAGAACTTTCTCTACCTTCAAGAATGGCAGTCAAGTAGCCAAGAGGATTTTGCTGTTTCAGCAATGCCAAATCTTCCTTAGTACGAGACCCAATCGAAGTAACCCTCTCATTTGCAACACGAGCCACATTTGCTTCGACAGGTATCTGCACAGGGGCACCTTCAATATACGCAAGGTTTCCTGCTCCCCCTGTGAGTTTTTCTCTTTCATTAGTCGCCGGAATATCCTCAGTTTGATTCCCTCCCGCTGGTGTGTTTTCCCTCTCCGTTTCAATTACATCATCAGCAACCTCCTCTTCTCCGTCCTTCTGTCCATCATCATTAGCTTGCGGAGTCCCAAGATTCGCATGTTCCTCACTAGGAACTTCTTCATTAGGCTTCCCAACGGCTTCGTACCCAGAAGTTTGGTTCACTTTACTAGCAGAGCTCACGAAAGATCATTTTGCTGAAGAAGGCCTATAAGTAGGATCACTCTCACTGTTTATTAAGGTGACAAATTCTTCTACAAGGACCTGTTTTGAAGTGCCAATAGTGTTCTGAAGATTGCAAGATGGTTATCAGAACCATTGAAAAATGAAAAGAGAAGTCAAAGTCAATAAACAATCTTGAAGGGTCAAAGTGATTACCTTAGGCAAAACTTCAGCGCCAGGACTTAAGTTATCGCTCTCACTAGGATTATTTAGCCTAGCAGCTATCTCTTGCTCTGTTGGCTCTCTGATGATGACAGGAGGAGGTCTCGACCCAATAAATTTAATCTTGACCTTGTTTTTTGGACAAGGCTCAGGAATAGGGGCTGGTTTCTTTAACTTGTGCCTCTTTAGGGGGACAGGAGGAGATTCTTCTTCTTCATCACTGGAAATTTAAATTTCTTGAACTTTCCTTTTCTGTGGATTGATTTCAAATACACAGAAAGCAAGGAGTCGAAGGCATTAGTGTCAAAACTAATATGTTGAGAGGAAAGATATAGCAGAAAGTGTTTACCTTTGGTGAAGGTTTTACAGAAGGGTCTCCTCCCTTTGCGCTTTCAGCGACTTTCTTGGTGACGGTCCTCTTGACGGCTAGAAAATGAACAAGTATAAGTTAAATGTCGAATGATTAAATCGAAGATGATAAATACATTTGCTTTGAAAAGAAATATCACCCTTTTTTATCTTGTCAAAGACCAGCGTAAACTCCTCTTGAAGTTGAGCGGCAAAGTCTTTTTCGTCGAAGAATTATTCGTTATAATACTGCCACCACCAGTCTTCAAAAAGAGGCAAACACAGGAAATTAAGATTGAAGTCAAACAAAGTTAGTACGGTTCGACCAACGTACCTACCAATATGCTTGGTAGCAGCATCCTCTGAATAGTCTGCATTGTAAAACATAAGAAGCTTTTCTTGGGAGTAGATTGGTGACGGGAGTGTTTGGATAATACCAAATTATCGAGAGATAAGATTCAGTTGATAAGCAATCAAGCTATGTTGATTCTTCGAACTCTTGAACCTCAGAGGCATGATTCTGGGGCGAAGAAACGACTCCTAGATAGCCACATATTCGTCCACATGGTCATCTTCGTCAGACGAAGGATATGGTCGAATGAACCATTCTGGGCCAACCTTTCTACTAGCAAAGGGAGCCATGGTCGAAACAAATTCCTTCCGATTTTCAAACATCATTACAAAGCTGGTAAACGCTTTTTGGAATTGTTGACCTTCGTCAGTTGGAGTCAACAGGACTAATCTAGTCCCTTCGGCCCTTCTGTTCAGGACCTCTGGGGCCCTCTCATTAATCTTATTCTTCCGCGGAAGAAAATATTAAAAAGTGGCATTGAGCCAAAGTTGCAGAAGCCAAAAGGGGCCAGAAAGGAGAAAACTCGCCTTGTCTCCAATAACCTTTAGCTGAGTCACACCATTGTTGATGGACTCATACATGTTAGCTAGATCAACTCAGCCAGACAAAGAGGATAGCCATGGTGAAGCTGTGTTGTAAGAGTAAGCATTTTCTTAGTCACTTGAAGTGACTTAGTGAAAAAAAATAAACGAGATAACCACAAAGCCAGAAAATCTATGTGTTCCACTTCAGAGACAGTGGTACTCGATTTATCGTGGAAATGGTTTATGAATATAGTATACATGGGCTTCGTGGCTGAAAACCCGATAGAATCTTCAGACAGATCCTTAGGGTCGAAGTAGTCACCAGTCGATCGAAGACCAGTAATGGCGGCTATAGCGAAGAGAGTTGGGGTTACCATTCCACAAGGCAAATGGAAGGTAAATTGTGTATTTTTTCCAGAAATACAGTGAAGACACCAACATGAGAGGGCAATAAGCCAACCCAGTCTTCGACAGCATGATCAAGTCATAGATCCCCATATCTTTCCAGATTTGGGCTTGTACTTTTCCATCTTACTCATCCATTTTGAGTATTTTGAAGTAAGACTAGGGAAAGATCGAAAGATCCTATTTCCCTTGTTCATGAACTGAAGGTTGATATCTTCCTTCATTTGAGAATGTTGCTGGTTGGTAGGGGTTGCATCCTCAGGATCACTACTGGGTTTCTTTGCACAACCTATATGCTTGAGCCTAGGGTGAGTCAGGGAGAAGTTGTTTTTTTTTTTTTGGGTTCTCAAATCATGTAGATAATGGTCCAGACATGGAATACATGTGCCCAGAATACCTAACGGGAATGAGCAACTGGGAGTCATAAGCCTCACGCCATTCTTTGGCCATGGGTTCAGATGCGACCCGTTGTTCCCCAATTGAAACAGGTACATGGCTAGTGGGAAAAACCTCTGGTTGTCTTTGTATATCAGAAACGTTCTTAGTTTTTGGGTTGTTGGGTGCATTAGAAAGGAAAGCCATGGTTGAAAGTAGTCAAAGAACAAAGAAGATGAAGTTGTTAAGACTTTTTCTTTGCGAGGAAGTAAAGAATACTAGGAGTTGTAAAAGAATTCCAAAGAGAGGATTCGCCTATTAATAGTGTTCAAGGAAGAGTGTTTTCCCTCAAGACCATTTAATGCTGCAGAGTTAGTGGGGCACGTGGCGAGCGATGAAGCAGTTATCATACAAGTAATGAAAACGTTTGCCATACTTTCCTAGGTTGTAGGGATAATTTCCATCATTGCAGCGTGGTAACGTCTGATTGACAACGACATGTTGGGAAAAAAGGTAACGATGACTCTGAACACCAGCAGTGGTTGGTAGAAGGTGAAAAGCGCACAAGTGATTTCTGTGGTAAAAAATAAGACAGGTGTCGAATGAGAATTTCAAAGAATGATCATTTCTTCTTGCGTCGAAACTGGTATTCTTGGGGGGCAATTTGTTAACTCCTAAATTGACACCTACAACAAGTTGTCCTTATGGGCCAAAAATAGATTGAACAAGTCTAAGTTGGAAAGACTTCGACAGAGTGGAAAAATACTTATAGAAATTTCTAAGTTAAAATGAATCTTCGACCAGAAGGTTCTCACATACTTCGACTGAAAGGGTTCTATGGTCTTCGACTAGAAGGAAACTTTGTATCTACAACAGAAGATTTTGAATCTGAAGAAATGATGGAAAAGCAGTTCGCTTGGGAGTTGAGGAAAGCAACATGGCATGAAGAGAGGGGTCGAAGCACATGCAAAAGACACTTGTCTTCATCCTAGAGAAAAGCAACTCCTCAATGGTTACCTAGTTTTAGTATAAATATAGAAAGTTTATGTAGATTTCCGTGTGTTCAACTGATCATACAAATTATTTAATACTATTTAAGTACCTGCTGCGTGAGAAAAAATGCTGAAAATGTACGTTTGAAACACCACATTTTATAATCAAAGTCTTTTATTCTCTATTTACATTTCTTGTCTTTTTATCTTGTTTTCACTTTACTTTCACTTTTACCCAGATTCCTGCACTTAAACTCTTTTCAACCCCTTTTCTATTTACTTTCTGCACTCAAACTCATCCCTTTCCCAGTCGAACGTGCGTTCTTCATTTTAATTAGAATTTATGTCCAAACAACTTCAAAAATTACCATATGTCTTAGGATCAAATTGATCGATCCTGCGAGTAACCAAGAATTTACCCTTTTTGGAAGATCAGCGGTTGTTTACCGAAAAACACAGTGAACAATGTGGCAGCTGTTTTGGGGTGCCATTTTTTCATAGGAGAGTTCAAAAGCCCAAAGTTATGATGGCTCTTCGTATGCTGCCTCGTGGTGAAACATCTATAAATAGTGGAATCATTGAGCTCATTTTCCATTTTCACGTTTTCCTCTATGTCCTCTCTCTTCTGCTCGTGGATCTCCTTCGTTCCAGCGCCACCCCAACACTTCAGCCAAGATTTTCCGAAGTATGTCATATCCTAATGATGATGTTTTTTCCCAGATTTTTAGATTTAATACTTAGTTTTTGTTATGAATGGGTGAAATTCTGGATGAGTATTCGTGAGTTCCATCATGAATCTTCATGGGTGTTCATCAAATTTCATGGCCACGAGCGAAGGTTCGTACGCCCAACTTCATGTGTGTAGGGTCGTCCTCTCCGCTGGGTAGGTTTTTGGGCCACCCAGACGTCCCCGTGAAGGGCGTGGTTCATTCTTAAGTTGGCAGGTTGAGGTCCACTCCTCGATGCAATCATCGCCCTTTCACTTGATTTACGGTGGAATGGTAGATTTGATGATGTCGAATTCACTATTTTCCCCTGCGTTTCAGGTACGACCGCCCACCAAATCAAGGATGACATTATGCTCACCACCCATGAGGACGACAATGTTGTCGAGGAAGACCCTTTGGCCTGGGTCGCGCCTGAACATAGAAACAAAAAGTCGATATTCTCATAGGATGCTACTGATGCGTTCAACTGCCAAGAGGTTCGAGCACAGGATGCCCTGGCCAATTGGGTCCTCCAGAACCCTCATAGAAATAGAATAATATGCTCGACATATCCGGGAAAACGCTTTCCCATGTATGAATTTTCTTTCAAGGAAGCGGGGATACATTTTCCCTTCAATGTTTTCCAGGTTGGGGTCTTTCAATGGCTACAATTGGCGCCCTCCCGGCTTCCCCTAAAGGCGCTTTCTTTCATGCGCGCCTTCGAGCTCGTATGTCAATATCTATAGATAGGCACCACGCTTCCCCTATTCTTCTGTATATTCTATCTGCAAAGGTTGTCTATTGGAGGGGGACAATCTTAGTTGTCCTTTAAGCGGTTCGGGAAACTCTTCCGACCGTATCTCGAATATATCCATCATTTTAAAGAGAGGTACTTCGTCGTAAAGCCTCTTACAAACACGGTTGTGACCTCATTGTATGAACTCTCAGAGGTGGTCGAGGAAGGTCAGACAATAGTTCGATTGAATGCTAGATTTCCCCTCGAATGGTAGTTGAAGCATTTCGAGCAGAAGCCCAAGTATTATGCAGTGAAACCGAAGGATTTAGATGTCGAGGACCAGTTTTCCTATGAGAAGCTGGTGGCCTATGTCAGGAGCTTCACTTCGAAGAGGTGAATGGAATTGGACAACAACTTCCTCTTCGATGACAATAGAGAGAATATCCTTGTTAATAGACTGATAAATACAAAGGCGTTGCTCGAGTGTTCTTCAGATGAGGAAGCTTTGCGGCTTTTAGGTAGGGGACATGCCCATGAATTTCTCTTTGTATGTTTGCCTTATGACTAACATTTTTTATTTTTGGTTGCGGATCAGATGGCGTCCCTCTCCGAGTGCTTACTTAAGTTGAGGCCCAAGAATACCTCCACCTCGGGGCCCAAGAGTCGGGCTTCTCGACTTCAGCAGCAGGCCAATGCTCCTGGCCGAGCTAGTGGTTCCCCCTCCTTGAAGACTCATTCTCCTCATCCTGAACAACAGGAAAAGAGGAAGCACGTGGAAGAGCCCGAGCGGGTGGTACCCAAAGGTGACGTAGGAGCCGGTGAGTCTACGTGTTACCTCTTTGCTATCTCAATCGGAACATCTTCAGCGGGGGAGAGTTCTCTAGGACTCCATGAGGATGAGAGGGAAGTGATATTATCCGAGGATAAAGAAACTCGTCGGAAGAACCTGGTGGACGATTTGGCCTACGTGACGAGGATCCTATAGACGGTGTTGATGCTGAATGATAAAGTTGCGGTCTCTCAAGTCGCCCTTGACAAAGCTTTCACCAAGATTGAGAAGCTGAAAGGAAAAAATGTGAAGCTGAAGAACAACATACTCAACCATGAAGTAAAGTATGAGTCGTAGGTCCGACTTCTCAAGGACCTGAATAAGCTGCGACCTCAACTGGATGTTGTGGCCAAAGAGAACGAGCGGCTGGTCGCCAGAATAAAAGAGATGGAGGGGATCTCGGCACCTCCTGATGAAGGGACTGAGGCGGAGAAAACCATGACAACCAGGGGATACCTCGACTATGGTTTTAACACATGTGTGGAACATCTTAAGATATTGAACCTAAGGGTTGAGTTAGTGGTTGAAGGTGCAGGGACGTTCAATTAGGTTTTCGATGGAAAAATCTTTTATCCCCCCGATGATAGTCCCAAGGAGCATACTGATGGGGAGGATGAGACTTGATGTCTTCGGGTATGCATGCCCAGTTTTGTTTCAGTTTGGATTTGTGGCCTGCGTGCTTATATGTTTTGTAATTATTTAAACAACGCCGACCTTCGTGGTCGGCATTTTTGTAAATTCTTTTGTTTTTCCTTTATGCACTTGTTGATGTTCGTTAAATATTGCTTGTCGTTTTGCTTGACTTGTTTATTTTATGGAAGTTGCCACTTCCATGATTGGGGATTTGTGCTTGACCTTGGTTGTGATCGACACACGTTGGGATGTGTCGAGCAGGCGATGTAGGGATCTGCGGGAAGAATTCAAGATTACGGTCAGAATCTTGACTTCATGGCGTGAACTGCCCATCGCAAGCTGGGTGTTCTGCCAGTTGGGTACTTTGACAATGGAGCTCAATCGAGGTGTCCTTGTCGGGCTAAGGTTCTGCTCGAGGAATGAACAAAACTTGTCGTTCGCTGGTTTGGAAGCTATGCCCGTACCTTGACACACTTCTGTGGTCGAGCGTGTCTTGTCGTTTGTTAAAGAGGATCAACTGACTACTTATGCTCGTCTCTTGACAAGGACTTAGTTGTAATATTGGTTCAACTTTGTAGCATTCCATGGTTGAGGTAGTGGTTCTCTAGTTAGGTGTTCGAGGTAATATGCTCCGGTGTTGCGTGGACGCGATACGGTCCCTCCCAGTTCACGACCAACTTCCCCTTATAGGAATCTTTCTGATTTCTCTGCAAGACTAGGCTGCCGACCTAGAATTCGTGTTTGATGACTTTGTTGTCATAGTGAAGGGTTATCTGTTGTTTCAGCGTGTCTTCGCAGAGAGCTGCTCCTGATCAGATCTCCTCGACTAAGTCGAGCTCTTCTGTAAGGCCTCATCGTTGAGATCCTCGTCATGAGGGACTTCTATTCGCCTGGATGGTTCCATGATTTCCACGGGGATGACTGCCTCGGTGCCATAGGTTATCCGAAACTGAGTCTCGCCAGTCATTGAGTTCAACGTTGTTCGATAGGCCCATAGGACACCGTGCAGTTCTTCGACCCACCCTCTTTTGGCCTCGCTTGGTCTATGCTTGAGTCATTGCAATATGAATCTATTCACGGCTTCGGCTTTCCCGTTGGTTTTAGGGTGTTCGACCAATGTGAAGTGTTTCTTGGTGTCGAGCTTGGCGATGAAGTCTTGGAAACCTTGATCTGTGAATTGCGTCCCATTTTCGGTGACGAGCGCTTGTGGTATCACGAATTGGTCAAGTACGTTTCGCTTGTAAAATTGCAGAATATTGTGTGAATTGATTTTGGCCAGGGCCTCGGCTTCTATCCACTCTGTGAAGTAGTCGACCTCCACGATCAGGAATTTATTTTTATATGAGCCTTGCACGAAGGGTCCGAGGATGTCCATTCCCCACCAGGCAAACGGCCACGGGGAAGATAATGTTTTGAGCTCTTGCGAGGGTGCCAGATGCATGTCTCCGTGTCTCTGACACTTGTCTTATTTTTTGACGTGTTCCCTTGTATCTTGCCGCATGGTCGGCCAGGAATAGCCTACTCGCAGCGCCTTTCATGCTAGTGATTTTTTACCCAAGTGTTAGGCGTTGATCCCCTCGTGGATTTCCTGTAGTATATCGGGGATTTTGGACTCCTCGATGCATTTCAGTAGCGGGATGGAAAATCCTCGCTGATAAAGTTTTTTTTGAGCACCACGTACGAGCAGGCTCATCGTTTGGTCGCAGCCGCCTCCCTTTGGTCATCGAGAAGTTCTCTCTTTGTCAGAAAATTAAACATCGAGATCATCTAACACGAGTTGTCCCCAATGGCATTCACCTCAGATGGTACGGTGGACCTTTCAATGCTCCCACCTTTATTCTTCGTGCTCGCAAGTTTTGAAAGTATGTGTGCCTGCGTGTTCTGTTCGCAAGGTACGTGTTTGATTTCTGCTCGGTCAAACATTTTCATCCGTTCTCTGACCAGGTTAAGATATTCGACGAGGTTGTTGTTTTTAGCCTGATATCCTCCTTGTTCTTGGGATGCAAAGAGTTAGGAGTCCATAAAAATTAGTATTTCATGGGCATTTAGATCCTCGGCTAGTCTCAAGCCCGCGAGGAGGGATTCGTAGACCTCCTAGTTGTTTGATGTCAGAAAGGAGAGTGTGAGGGAGTGCTCGATCACGATGCCCTCTTTGTTCTCTAGGAGGATGCCTGCTCCGCTCTCCGTCGAGCTGGAGGCTCTGTCTACAAAGATGGTCCATTTTCGGGTTCCTCATGCAGGAGTTACGATGATGGTCATCTCCGCGATGAAATCGGCCAGCGCCTGGGCTTTGAGGGCTTTCCTACTCTCGTACTGGATGTCGAACTCTGAGAGTTCTAGGGACCACTTCATCATTTGATCGGCCATGTCGGGCCGACATAGGAGCTGCCTCACGAGTTGTTCTATTTGCACGATGATCGTGTGGGCCAAGAAGTAGTGTCTAAGTCTCCTCTCTATGTTGATAAGGGCTAAGACTACTTTCTCAATCTGTTGATACCTGACTCGGGCCCTTGCAATGCTTTGCTCGTAAAATATACTGGTTTCTACTCGTCCGAAGTCTCGTGAATGAGGGCCGCACTCACTGCCTCTGCGGAGATAGCTAGGTAAAGGAATAAAGTTTCCCCGTTTTTTGCCACGACAGCACGGGCAGTTGTGACAGGATTTCTTTGAGGTGAAGGAGGTATTTCTCTCATTTCTCGGTTCATTTGAAAACTTCTTCTTTGCGCAAAAGTTTGGAGAATGGTAGCGCGTATTGCACAGACTTTTCCATGAAGCGAGAAAGCGAGATGAGCATACTGTTTAGAACGCTAGGTGGGGAGTTTGGAGAATGCTCGACACTTGTCGGAGTTGGCTTTGATTCCCCGTTCGGTCAGATAGAAATCGAGGAACTTGCCCACTTTAACCCCGAAGGTGCATTTCTCCAGGTTGAATCTCATTATGCACTGTCTCGCTTGGGTAAAGACTCTTTTTGAGATGGGCAACATGGTCGGTTTCTGTTCGAGATTTGACGATCATGTCGTCCATATATACCTCGAGCATGTCGACGATCTTGTCGTGGAAGACTTTGTTCATCATCCGCTGGTATGTTGCCCCCGTATTTTTAGGTCGAATCGCATTACATTATAGTAGTAATTGCCCGAGGTTGTCATGAAGGTAGAGTAGTGCTTGTCGCTCATGGCCATTAGAATTTGGTTATATCCCGAGTAGGTGTCCATGAATGATAAAGTTTTATAGTCGACTGAGTTGTCGACCAGTGTATCAATGTTAGGTCAAGGAAAAGCATCTTTGGGGCATGACCGATTAAGATCAGTATAATCAACACACATTCTCCATTTTCCATTATTCTTTTTAACAAGTAAATTTTTTGAGAGTCAGGTTGAATACCGGGCTTCTGAAATAAAATTTGCCTCTATGAGGTCTTTTATAGCTTTTTCAATAGCCTCCGCTTTCTCGGGAGACTGCCTACGCCTATGTTGCACTACTTCCCTAGCGGCTTGTGTAACGCCCATAATTTAATTAATTATTTAATTAAATTATTATTTTTGGATTACTTATGAAGTTGTGTTACTATAATAGTTGATGTGTTGTTGTTATCAAAATTAATTATTCTATTAAGTTGTGGAATAATATTAGAATAATAATATTATTTGATGTGGGCTTATTTTAAGGAATAGAAGTAGTAGAAAAGGGGATGTAGGAGTTTTAAGCCTATTAAGGCATAATGAGAATTATAGGGTTATTATATTAGTTTTTAGAAATAATAAGGAAAAAGAAGAAGCAGTAAGAGAGAAAGAAATAAGGGTTGGAAGAGAACGTGAAAGTTGCAGAAAAGAAGGAAAAGAGGCAGAACAGAATTCAATCAGAATAGTCATAGAGAAACCTTCAATCCAAGGTAAGGGTGGGGTTCTGAATCTATAATAGGGTTTATGATGAGTAGTATGTGGGATTAGATGTGAAAAGTTGTCTTGTTTATGATTGGAATGTATATATTGTTGTATGATGAAGATCAATGATTTAGAGATGAATAATGATGCCCTAATGCTGTATAATTGATGTAGAAATATAGGATTATTATAATTGATGATTTCCTATGATTAGAGGATGATTTTAGGGCCTAAGGCATGGAAATCGCAGTGAAAATGTAGTGAAATCGCAGAAAATATTCATGACAGAACAGTATGCGTCGACCTCAAAAGCTATGTGTCGATACATGCAGGTTTTTGGACTCGGGATGAGTCGATACGAAGAAGCATGCGTCGATACATGCAGTGTTACAGACTCAGTATGAGTCTATACAAAGGGATTATGCGTCGACTCATGTAGGATTTTAACCTAGTACACGTCGACTCAAAATATTATGCGTCGACTCATGTAGTCCGATTTTTGACAAATTCGTTTCCAAAGGTTGTAACTTTAGTTTCCGGACTCCGTTTGAGGTTTCGTTCGAAGCGTTGGATAGCTAATGTGATGAAATTCATTCTTAAGTATTAAAATGAAGGATAAGAATAATAATCCTAGTACCCAAATTAGGATTAGAGTTAGTTTCTCGCGTTAATCGCAATGACAATTTTGTGAAGTATGATGGGGATAAGATGGTTATAGATTATTGCTTGGTTCATAACAGTAAGATTAATGATGATAGTGTTGTAGTATTACAGAATAATAATATATGGAAGTTTGGTAATTAGAGATAAGCCTTAGATGATTAATTAAATATAGGCATTATCGGGTTGTAGGCCTATGGCCAATGTTGAGGGATTGTCGATCTGCCGTTCTATTGTTGTTAAGGCTGAGTTGTTGTGAATTATTTTGAAAGATGATGTTGATGAATTATGTTGATAAATCATGTTGATGAATTATGTTGATAAATGATGTTGATGAGCGATGTTGATGAAAGATGTTGAGATGCCTCTAATAACTGGCAGCTATTAAGATGTAGGCTTCTGGAAAACGATGAAGTTGTGTTGAGATGTTGTTAATTATGGTTGTTGTTATTACATTCATGATTGTGTCACATACATTACATTTCAAGAGGGAGCTGATTCTCGTCAAGATGGCCTGTATTGGCGAATATTAAGATGAAGGCTTATGCCTTGTTGATGCCACTATTTATTGGCAATTATTTTGAGATGGGAGTTCTGCTCCAATGGTACCACGTGCATTTGCATAGTATTGAGTCTCATTATGTGATTGCATAAAGAAGTTGTGTATTGATGCGGTAAATGTGTATATTATCGATATTCTGTTGCGATTATTATTGTTTATAAGATGAGAAGTGGTGTTGTTATGTGATCTAATTTAATATATTATTTATAATACATTTTATTATATTGTTAGATATCTCACCCCTTCTGTTTTAATGTTACCCTTACATTGGTAACGTGCAGGTAATCCAGAGTGAAGGCAGTATACCTTCGGTAGTTCGAGTCGGTGTCATTGCTCTGATACGTAACACTCGGGGGGATGAACGCTTGTTTCTTTTGATTATTGATTATTTCAGTTGTTGAAATTTAATTTGATTGTTGCTAAGTATGTGTTACTTTGAACTTGCTATAACGATGGAAAAAGATGTTATTATGATTCCACTGCGTAGATGTTTAAGTTGTTGAATTAAGAGATTAAATTATTTTGCTGATGGTTCATCCTAAGTTTTAAAGTGTTATGTATCCACGTTGAATGCAATGTGTTTTTAAGTTGAATTTGTGGCATCCTGATTCAGGTGTATGAATTTTATAACTCTGATTTACATTTATAATTGTCGGGTAGAATTGGGGTGTTACAAAGTTGGTATTAGAGAAATGGTTGGTTTGTCCGATCAAGTTGTCGAGTTATAGTTGTCTAACAATCGAGTATTGTTATTTTGAGTTCTAACCGTTGTTTATGTTATAGTGATAAGTTGAGCCGGCTGGACGAAATGATGCTGCACTTGCTGCTACTTTAGAAGCAATGGCGCATGCGATGGAGAATCAACTGAATGTTGACGGGAATGCTGGATCTCGTAGTTTGGCGACTTTCCAGAGAGAGAATCCGCCTACCTTCAAGGGAAAGTATGATCCTGACGGAGCATTGGATTGGTTGAAAGAGATTGAGAGAATATTCCATGTGATGGACTACACTCTAACGCAGAAGGTTTGATATGGTACTCATATGCTAGCAGTCGAGGCTGATGACTGGTGGCTAGAGACTTGTCAGAGATTGGAAGTTGCGGGTGAAAATGTCACTTGGGCTGTGTTCCATAGGGAATTTTTGAGAAAGTACTTTCCTGAAGATGTTCGTGCTAAGAAGGAAATTGAGTTCCTTGAGCTGAAGCAAGGGAATGTGTCGGTTGTTGAGTATGCTGCGAAGTTTGGTAAGTTGGATAAGCTTTATCTGCACTACAGTGAGGCAGATGCTGAGTTTTCGAAGTGCATCAAGTTTGAGAAAGGGTTGCGCCCATAGATCAAGAAGGCAGCTGGATACCAGAAGATCCGTGTCTTTGCTGATTTAATTGATAGTTGCAGGATTTATGAAGAGGATAATAATGCTCATTATGAGATTATCAGTGAGAAGAGGGGTAAGCACCAACAGAATCTTGGTAAGCCTTATGATACCCCAGCTGGTAAAGGTAAACAGAAAGCTGCTCAGGGTCAGAGAACTAGTGGCGGAGATGCTCCTGCTGGTGTAGTTTGTTTTAAATGTGGAAAACCTGGGCATAAGAGTAATGTGTGTACTGCTGAGGTAAAGAGGTGTTTCCGTTATGGTAAGACAAGACATTTTGTATCTTAATGCAACCATAAGGACGTGATTTGTTTCAATTGTAGTGAAGAAGGGCACATTGGTAGTCAGTGTCAGAAACCAAAGAGGGCGCATACAAGTGGCAAAGTGTTTGCTTTGGTTGAGGATCAGGAAGCTGCTGAGGACAGACTTATCAGAGGTACATGTTTCATTAATAATACTCCTTTAATTATTATTATTGATACCAGTGATACTCATTGCTTTATTGTTGTTGATTGTGTTGAAAGATTGGGTCTTATGTTGTCTTCTATGAATGGAGAAATGGTCGTCGACACTCCAGCCAAGGAGTCGGCGACTACTTCTTTTGTGTGTTTAAAGTGTCCCTTGTCGATCTTCGACAAAGACTTTGCTGTTGATTTGGTTTGTTTTCTGTTAAGAGGGTTGGATGTGATTTTGGGTATGAACTGATTAGAACATAACTATGTTCACATTAACTGTTATGATAAGACTGTGAGGTTTTCTACTCCTGAAGACGGGGAATATTGTTTGTTGTCTGCTAGACAGTTGAGGAAGTTGATGCAAGAAGAAGCACAAATTTTCTCGTTGACGACATCGGTATCGGTAGAGACTCAAGCTATAATTGAGGAATTGCAGGTGGTGTGTGAATTTACTTAAGTTTTCCCTGATGAGATCCCTAATGTACCACCGGAGAGGGAAGTTAAATTTTCAATTGATCTTGTACCTGGTACCAGACCTGTGTCTATGGCACCATACAGGATGTCTACATCTGAATTGTCAGAGTTAAAGAAGAAATTGGAAGAGTTACTTGAAAAGAAGTTTGTAAGACCAAGTGTATCACCGTGGGGAGCTCCAGTGTTGTTAGTAAAGAAGAAATATGGAAGTATGAGACTTTGTGTAGATTATAGACAATTGAATAAAGTGACGATTAAGAACAAGTATCCACTTCCAAGAATAGATGACTTGATGGATCAATTGGTGGACGCTCGTGTGTTTAGTAAGATTGATTTGAGGTCGGGTTACCATCAGATTAAAGTGAAGGATGAAGATATCTAGAAGACGGCTTTCAGAATGCGTTATGGACATTATGAGTATTCGATGAAGCCTTTCGGTGTTACTAATGCGCCGGGAGTATTCATGGAATACATGAATCGTATCTTTCATACTTATCTGGATCGGTTCGTGGTGGTGTTTATTGATGATATTTTGATTTACTCTAAGTCAGAAGAAGAACATGCAGAACATTTAAGAGTAGTATTGCAAGTTTTAAAAGAGAAGAAGTTATATGCAAAGTTGTCTAAGTGTGAATTCTGGTTAAAGGAGGTTAGTTTTCTTGGTCATGTGATATCAGGTAGTGGCATTGTTGTAGATCCATCGAAGGTTGATGCTATGTTGCAATGGGAAACTCCAAAGTCAGCTAATGAGATTAGGAGCTTTTTGGGATTGGTTGGTTACTATAGAAGATTTATCGAAGGTTTTTCTAAGTTGGCACTTTCGTTGACTAAGTTGACTTGTAAAGGTAGAGCTTTTGTATGGGATGTTCAGTGCGAAGAAAGTTTTGCAGAATTGAAGAAGAGATTGACGTCGGCTCCAATTTTGACGTTACCTAATCCAGGAGGGCCTTTCATGGTATATTTTGATGCTTCTAAGATGGGTTTAGGAGTTGTGCTTATGCAGAATGATAAGGTAGTTGCTTATGCATCAAGGCAGTTGAGGACTCATGAGAAGAACTATCCTACGCATGATTTGGAGCTTGCTGCAGTTGTCTTTGTGTTGAAGATTTGGAGGCATTATCTTTATGGTTCTAGATTTGAAGTATTTGGTGACCATAAGAGCTTAAAGTATTTATTCGATCAGAAGGAGCTGAGTATGAGGCAACGAAGATGGTTGGAACTGTTAAAGGATTATGACTTCAGTTTGAATTATCATCCAGGAAAAGCAAATGTGGTAGCTGATGCGTTAAGTCGAAAGACTTTACATATGTCGGCAATGATGGTTAAAGAGTTGGAATTAATTGAACTGTTCAGAGATATAAACTTAGTTTGTGAGGTGACACCGTGGAGTGTTATGTTAGGTATGTTAAAGATTAATAATGAATTTCTAGATAGTATCAGAGAAGCACAGAAGTTGTATTTGAAACTGGTAGATTCGATGGTTGGGATTGATCAGTCTGAGAATAATGATTTTAAGCTAGATGCGCAAGGTGTGTTGAGATTTTGTAATCGGATTTGTATTCTTGATGATGCTGAGATGAAAAAAGTGATACTTGAAGAGAGTCATAGAAGTAATTTAAGTATTCATACAGGAGCTACAAAGATGTATCAAGATTTGAAAGGTTTATTTTGGTGGCCTGGAATGAAGAGTGATGTGGCTCGGTTTGTGTATGCATGTTTGAGTTGTCAGAAGTCTAAAGTTGAACATCAGAAGCCTGCAGGGTTGATGCAACCGTTAGAAGTTCCAGAATGGAAATGGGATAGCATTTTGATGGACTTTGTGACGGGGTTACCTAATACTTTAAGAGGACATGATTCGATTTGGGTGATTGTTGATAGGCTTACGAAGTCGGCTCATTTTATTCCTATTAACATCAGTTTTCAAGTGTCGAAGTTGGCTGAGATTTACACTAGTGTAATCGTGAAGCTACATGGTGTTCCTTTATGTATTGTGTCAGATAGAGATTCAAGATTTACTTCTGATTTTTTTGGAAGAGTTTGTAAGAAGCGTTGGGTTCTAAGTTGAGGTTGAGTTCGGCGTATCATCCTCAGACAGATGGTCAGACTGAACGGACTATTCAATCGTTGGAAGACTTGCTGAGGGCATGTGCTACTTATCTTCTGTTGATAGAATTCACTTATAATAACAGTTACCATTCTAGTATTGGGATGGCACCTTTTGAAGCGTTGTATGGTCGAAGATGTAGAACTTCTTTATGTTGGCATGAATCTGGTGAAAGTGTAGTACTTGGACCTGAACTTGTTCGTGAGACTACTGAGAAGGTGAAGTTGATTCGAGAAAATATGAAAGCTTACCAAAGTAGACAAAAGATTTATCATGACAAGCGAAGGAAGGACTTAGAATTTCAAGCGGGTGACCATGTCTTTTTGTGCTTGCATAGTAGGATGATGGTTTTAGGTCCTTTTATGTCAACCATTCCTAAGTCCTCATGAGTAGGCAAGTGGAGAGGGTTAGTAATCAACCCCTACAGTCCCTCGTCTGTGTCGTTCCTATGCTCACTTTTTGCAAGTAGATGCTCTGAACATGTGCCCAAGATCCAAATGTGTCTAAGACCTATTAAGGCAAATGAAAAGTGTTCCTGCAATAGGATCCCCACGTCTTCTTTAGCTCGTGTTGACCGACACTGATGTTCAGTGTATGCATACACTTTGTCATTTTCCCCTAGTCTTTCTTGCACAGGCAATTAAATTTGTGGTTAAGAACCTATTATATTCCCATAGTTTTATGGCTTGGTTGGCTCAGGTGATTCACTCCCCTTGGTTATGGCTTGACCCTCGGTCTGATGCTTGATTTCTTTTCTATGACGGGACCTACCTTTTTACTACTTGGCATGTTCCTTGTAGGTGTTTTATATCTGAGTGATGTTTGAGATTTTGTTTGTTCAGATGTTTTTCCATCTGTTTGTTTGATTTTGTCACAGGACCTGTGATGTTTTGCCATCTCCCGTTGGATGTTTCGTCATCCATTCGTACTTTCACTTATGATAGTATGACTGCCCTTGCGTCTCTTTTATGAGATATTTACCATGCTCCATTAGGATTACTCGTTTAGGTTAGTCCTCGAACTAGACATTAGGATAGTAATCCATGCATATTAACATAGGTAGATATTTCCCCTTTATCCTTGATATAGGGCCACCATTGTATGATAACATTAGGGGTAGAACTAGATAGTTCCCCTTAGATGTTTTTTTTTCATTCTTTTGCTTCCTTGCGTTAAGACTAAAAGTCTTTTCTTTGCAAATACATAAAACATCTAACAATTTTCAAATCCTTTTTCAAGGTAAAAAATATCAACCAATGCGAACTCTTTTGCACCCCCGGGCCCCTTTCTTTCAAACTTTTCAAAAGAACATATTAATTCACTTCTGTGCTGACACGTGAGTCTCCAAAGGTCGAACTGCGACAGAAGGAGAAATTAACATTGTTCAACTAAAAAATACGAACCCACCAAAACAAGTGAGCCAAACTACGGTAACTATGATTCCTCAAAAAGAATATGTAGGCATTGGGGTAGGGCCTACGCGAGCACAACTTTATTTTCTGTTTTATTTTGCATGCATTCCCTCTTTGCGTTTTTCTTTTTGGCTCTTAAGCTTTAGATTTGAACACATCCTTTGATTAGAACAACAAGAGTGGATACCGTAGAGTACTACAGATGTGTGGGGTGCTAATACATTCCCCTCGTGTAACAGACTCCATTACACGTATCTCTTGGTCGTTTGACCTTGATTTCACCCTTCTCAGGTTCACTTGATGTTTACCTTTCCCTTGCCGTGGGATAAAAAAATGTTCGATGGAGACTTCTTTAATTTCATCTCGATGATTTGTTCAGCCAGTTATTTCAGTAGGAATTCTGCTCCACAAAGATCCAAGGTCTACACACTCTAATGAATGCTTTAGACATTGATCTATACACCAATTTCAGCCTTTCTTATAGCATCACAGACGTGTTGAAGTCAACACAAATGTCATGACATGAGGTCACGAAATATTGTCAAATCTCTTCAACTCTTAATTGGATTACCTTCCAAGGAACACAAAAGAAGTAAGAAATCACTCATCAAAAATTTGAAACAAGTTTCTACAGAGTTGGAAACAAAATCCATGCTTTTTTTTCTTCAATAATTGTAACTTCCATGTCAAATCTCTTAAAGGAGACTAGAGTATCTTCTTCTTGATCAAACACTAAGATGTTCCTTTATGAGTGGACTTGAGAATTTTCCAAGTATCTTTGGCCATCAGAGATAATAAGTCTGAAAAAGAAACTTATCAATTCCATTAGTTAAGAAATTGACAACTTCAAGGTTACATAGAGACAACTCATGCTTTACTCTTCAATCTCTTTAGAACTAGGATTATCATATCCCGATAACTCTTCAAAGTTTGTTCTCCAATGATAACCAGAATACAATCATATAAGTCTTCCATAAGAAACATGAATACCTAGAAAAATTACTCCCTGAAGCTCACCCAATGGATCAGGGTACCTGCTCTAATACCAATTGAAATTTTTCAGCTACATGCAACACATGGAAATACTAAAATTCTAACATCAAAACAATGTTAAGAAATATGTTACAACATCTGATATGACATCCTAACTAGATTCATCAAGTTAAACGTATACAAAAACTTAAACTGCAGAATGATAAATAACACATAGAGTTGTTAACCTAGTTCGGTGGAAGATCACCTACTCTGGGGGATACCAAGCTAGAAAGGAAGTCCACTATCAGCAATATTAGTTCAAAGCTAAACTCCCTCATTTGCAACTTCTTGCCTAATCCCTATCCAATGCAACTTCTACCCAGGTCCTCCTTAAATATGAGAAATCTTCATCTCACTTCCTAAATCACTACAGTGACATCTAGCAGTCCCAATCCCAGTGACTGCAATGAGTATAACTCAACAAGAAGACCACACTTCCATTACAATACTTATCCAAGACTCTTGGCCAAGAAAAATAATTAGAGTTGCTTAAAATATTCCTCTAAGAATAATACTAAACTTATTTCCCAAAGGCTTCTGAGTGAGAAAACTAAGTCTACCACATGTATCGAACGATACAAGGGTGACATACACCTACACAATATACAAGATACTCTCAAAACCTAAGACTATTTTCTTCCCATAATTTTACAGTTGTTGAAAGATAAAAGTTGGAACTTTAGGTTTCGATTTTCTCTTTAAATACACTTCTTCAATCCATGGCCTTCGATATTCTGAGTCCATAAATTTCTTGATCCGCAAGTTGAGAGTTGTATCTGTTTTGCAGCCAAATCTCCTTAAATCTTGGAATAACCAATACAAAGTTTCCTAAATTGTCTCAAGGATCCAATTTAGTAACTAATGTACAACTGGAGATATAAAACCTTGTTCCAGATAAAATATTCTTGGTCTGCAAAATTAATTGAAACATATCCAAAAGAAATATTCCAGAATCAAATCAAATATGTCAAGATTTAAAATAGCAGTGTTTGCTGTACTGCAGAACCAGATCAAGATGTCATGACATTTGCCTTTGACATCTGACTGAAAACACATAATAGTAAAATTGTTATGATAGTTGATAAAGATGCTGCAACATATTACTCACTAACAACATAGAACCATGTTCAGAAACATGCTTAGCCAAATTTTCTCCAACCATAAAGACATGGAACTAACAAAATTCAATGGTACCGGGTGGTGGAGATTCTAAAGTGGAAAGCTCAGCTTTGAGCCCCATGGTAGGTGTGAGGGATGTAATTAACCCTACGAAAGAGATAGTTCCTTTCTTTTTAGAATGACACACATGTGAGCAATCATGAAATGTGCCGAATTTAACGACTTTTGTATAAGTGTTTCCTGCAAGTAAAGAAACTGTTATGCGTTCAATTTATTAGAGTTTTCCCAGCCAAAAATGGTGTCGGCCAACATTGTAAGAACAAGATTTGGTTCTGCAAGTTTATCTCTGATTTTTGATGATAACAAATGAGTATGTTTGTATGAACAATTTTGATACTCTAATGTTTTTTATTGTTGAGTACTTAACAAACAGGTTCTGCTTCTGATGGATGGCGCGACAAAGACATTAGAAGAGAATTAGTTCCACTTTTGCGCTACACAAGTTCTGTTGAAGAATAGAAAGACACTTCAGAAGGCTCTGAAGTGTAGACTCTGATGTTTATCTAAAGAAACCAGTCAGAAGATCTGAAGACAAAAGTTTCTACTTAAGTCCAGATGCTGAAGACTCATCTTTCTGAATACAGCATGTTCTAAAGAAACAGTAAGAAGATCTGAAGACAAAAGCTTTTACTCAAGTCCAGATGCTAAAGACTCAAGCTTCTAAAGATAACGTGTTATAAGGAAACAATCAGAAGATCTGAAGACTCAAGTATCTACTAAAATTCATATGCTAAAGACTTAATTTTCGAAAGACAGTGTGTTCCAAAGAAACAAAGTTAGAAGATCTGAAGACAAAGTTTCTACTGAAGTTCAGATGCTAAAAACTTAGTTTCTAAAAGACAACTTGTTCCGAAGAAACAAAGTTCCAAGATCCGAAGACAACGTTTCTATTGAAGTTCATATGCTGAAGACTTGTGTTTCTAATAATAAGTCTCTTAAAAGGATTCTTAATGAACCAAGTGCTAAAGATTCTAAAGACAAAAGTTCTAAAGATTCCAAAGACTTAAAGTTATAAAGATCCAAGGTTCTCTACAACGGGTTCTCAAGACCAAGTGCTGAAGACTCTAAAGACACAGTTCTTAAGACTCTGAAGACTTGAAGCTCTTCTGATCCAAGGTTCTCTACAACGGGTTCTCACAGCCAAGTACTGAAGACTCTGAAGACAAGGTTTTGAAGACTCTGAAGACTTAAAGTTCTGAAGACCTTATGTTATGTTCCCGCTTCTAAACTCATGCTCGTAGAAGCCTCTGAAGTGCAGAAGGAAACAATATAATGTTAACATGGTACAATAGTACACATTACGAAAAAAAAAAGCCTTATTCCACTACCTCTCCACTAACTTGAATTGTGGAAGAGAAAAGGACGTAGCAGTACTATTTGTAATGAATATTTTTCAAATAGCTAACGACTCTGTTTTACTTGGCTATATAAGAAAAGAATCACATGTTTAAAACGTATTTGGGTGTTCAATGTTAAAATGAAAGTTGTCATTATTGGAACACAACCAAAAATTTATCAAACACTATAACAACAAGAATAACTGTTATCAAAATGATTCTTCAATCATGTTGATAATGATTACAATGAAATAATTGATTCATAATGTGCTTAATTTCATATGCTACACAAAGATTGCTAAGCCGCAGAAGATAATGAAGATTATCATGAAAGCTCCATTTACAAATCCACAACACAAATGTTGTGCTCTAAAGTGATCATAGAAGAAAATAGAACAAGGTATACTGTCCAGAATGTTCTAAGGTGGATGAAGATGAATAAATTCTTCTCTTTACCACATCAAGATCAACGAAGCTTCCAAAAGCTTATGAAGAAGAAGACTTCAGCAATGCAAGTACTTTGGTTTGTCGTCCGAGAAGAAGCTACTTGAAAAAAAGAAGAACACTCATTAAAGCTACAATACAATGTAATATCTTTTAGTGTATATTAGGTTCTTTTGATGTACTTAATTCTATTTACATACAGCTTGTGTATAAGCATATTATTGTAAAAAAATGTAAATAAAACAATTGTTTGATGATACCTTGAGAGGTTGAGTGAAGGTCTATTCTCAAGAAGATAGTGACTGACGGTCATTATGAAATCCTGCTAGTGGTTTCTATTGGGTCAATGATATTCATATCTCAAAGGGGAATGAGTGAAGTTCAGCCTTGTGAGATCACTGATGGATATCATTGGAAGGAAATCTTGGTAGGAGATTCTGAGGGATCAGATTCTATTGGGTCAATGAATTTTATATCTAGTATGGATCACTCAATGTGTCATTGGATGTTAGTCACCAGCGGTTTCCCGTGCGATTGTAATCAGTTTGGTTATAGTGGATTAAGTCCTTGAGTTCAAGGCGAAATCACCTTGGAAGGATGGACGGGACTAGCTTGAGGGTTTCTCAAGTGAACCGGGATATATCATGTGTTCTTTACTTTTGCTTATACTTTAGAGTTTATGTTTTCTTAACTTAATTAGAAGCATTACTTATAAGTAACACTCAGAAGCATTGTTCAATGAATAATTCTTAGAAGCGAAAGTTATTCAAGAAAGGAAAACCCAATTTAAACCCCCCTTTCTTGCGCTTTCTTCACACCTTTAATTGGTATCAAATCCAGATTTTGTTATTGATGGATATCAAACACCTAACAGTGTCAGATAAAGATCTAGATGTTGTGTGAAGAAATACTCTAAGGTGATGGTTATTCAATTTTCAAGTACTGTCTAAAATCAGAAAATTGAAGAACAAGCTAACAAGAAAAGATTCACTAGATAAGAAGATATATTTGTTAATGCTTTTGATTAAGTTCCTTGAGAGTATGAGATGTTTTCAAGAAACAGATTAGTCCACCTTGACTTTCTCATAAGATCTCATTACGAATCTTTTCAAAAGAAGAAAGACTGATGTCTTATGATACATAAGAACTTCATGATAAAGTTGTCTATTTAAGCGGACAAAAGATCTTATGCATAGAAGATCTAAACATTGGCTCTATTAAAGGAGGCTTTTTTGAAGACCAAACATTGTTGAGGAAAGAACGCTCATTGATTCATCAGAAGTATAATCAAAGACTAACTCTAAGCAAGTAAGCTCAACATTTCAAGAACTATATTGTCAGTCAAAATCGTCAAAGTTTGATGATATTTTTATTAGAACAGAATTTGAAATTTGTTCAAGGAATCAAAAAATTCAGAAGACGTTAGGCAATGATAGTTAATTCTATCTAGCACATAGCTTCTCATAAGTTCATGAAGTATTGACCTTCTAAAAATAGGCTTTTGTTCAAAGGAAGTTTGACAAACAAATGGATGTTCTGATAATAAAGGATCATAATATTTGTACTATGAGGATTACTCTCAAGAAGTCAGACATGTGTGAAACAACCGGTTGAAAATCATCAAATAATGAAGTCGCCATCGAACGTCTTTTATCCCACATCTAGGGAAAGGTAAACATCGAGAAAACCTGAGAAAGGAGAAGTCACGGTCTTGCGACCGAGAGATCGGGTAAGGGAGTCTGTTACGTGAGGGGAAGGTATTAGCACCCCACACGCCCGTAGTACTCTACGGTATCCACTCTTGTTATCTATCTTATGGGTGTGTTTAATCTATGCTTACTGTCTACTATACTACTGAAGGGAGAATGCATTCAAAAGGAAGGGAAAAAGAATGTTTGTGCTCGCTTGGGCCCTACCCTAATGCCTACGTATCCCTTTTGAGGAATCAGAGCTACCATAGTTCGGCTCACATGTTTTCGTTTGTTTGTGTTTTTTATGGCCGAAGTTAATTTCGCCTTCTGCCGCAGCTCGACCTTTGGAGACTTATGCGTTGGCACAAAAGTAAATTAATCATGTCCTTACCTGAAAAGGGTTTTAGATAAAGTTGCTCGAGCGCACAAAAGGTTTGAATTGGTTTGTATATTTGTTGCAGATAATGACTAGTTGACCTCAAGAGAGAGATATTAGCCACTTTTCTACTTAGCCATGAAAGGAGTCTTTGAGAATTGAATCCCACCTAGACTTGAGATGAAGAACAATAAGATCGAGAAGAGACCCGCTTATCATTTCCCATACTAAGAAAAGGTGTGATTCTCATCAGTAGCTTTAAAGTTTTTTGAAGTTTGAAAGAAAAAAGAAGTCTTAGTTTTAAATGCATATGCAAAAGGAGAAAGAAAAGTCAAAGGGAGACTAGCCTATTTCTAAACCTAATGTTATTGTGCAATAGGGTCCTAAAGTTGGAATTTCAAAGGAATTCTACCTAATGTTAGCATGCATAGCTTGCAGTAAAGCCCTACTTCTCATGATTTCAAGAATAAAATGGCAAAGAAATGCGATAAAGAGGAATAAAATGAAGTCACCATGATACCGAACGGAGGAGGTCAGTTGCCTCTTCATAACCATGCAAACAATAAGAAAACTTTACCAAAAGCTTCCTCAAATTTACTTGATGACAATTACGCTTTACTCATTTCAAAACTCTTGAAACTTCTCATTCTAGTTCCTCTTATTCATCCAGATCCCACAAAATTATCATATAACCAATTAAAAATCAATCATAACAATTATATAAAAGATGGAGGTGCAAGGATGAATTCAATGGTCCATTGCAAGTAACTGAAATAGGCATTAAAGAGAAGATAACTCAGCCCAATAAGATCTTTTTGTTTACAAACTTCAATCTTCTCCAAAAAAGCTAAAGTGGGCTCATGAGACGTTATACAACCCAAATCCATAATCAATCATCTCTATTTTCAGCATTATTATTATTCAACTATCTAAAGAAAACACCAATAACAACATTAATTGAAACTGAAAATGAAAAAAAAGAAGAAAGAGTTACAAAAAGAGGTGTTGGCTCCGCTAGGGTTCCAGGAGGTGGTTATTGTGCTTCATGAACAAAGAATCTTCTTATTAACAAATCGCGCCGCTAGAGATTACCACCATCTCCGATCAACACGGCCACGCTCCTCACTGTCCTCTTGTTCTTCATCTGTAGACTTTATTTCTCTCCGTCTTTGTCTCATTTGTGGCTGATTCATCTCATACCAAATGCTTCACTGGCCGCTTGTGATGCACTTTGACTTTCTTCTTTGAATCGTGATTTCACATCACTTCTCCATTCCGTTTCTCCATATCGCAACACCGATTCGCCTCAACCTTATTCATCGATTCGCTTCTGCGAGATCTTCGTCTTGTCCGGTTATCAAGGTATACAAATTCATGAATCAATATTCTTCTACATTCTGAATTTTGAGTTATGGTTGGTGTTCTGAGATATTATTTTGTGAAGACAATAAATCGAGGATGAAGTTGTTGTTGATCTATGATGCAGTAGCGAATAATTGCAAATGAAGATGCGTGAAGAAGTCGTGTCAAAAAATTATTGAGCCCTGAAGATGATGAAGATGCCGAGTTGATGAAGATTAAGAAGATGTATGGTTCAGAGAGATTTTGCAGAGGGAGCTGAGAGATCATTTTCAGAGAGGGTGAAGAATCCCCTGTAATTGCCAGGTAATTTTCTGTTATGCAGTTTCTGTTATATGGCTTGAGAGTTTGTTACAGCAAAGTGAATCCCCGTTTTCTGTTATGATCTGGTTCTCTTCTGGTTTATTGGAAGTTGAAAGTTAGTTATAGGTTAGAAGTTATACAGTGCTGTTAGGAAGTTTGCTGGACTAGAAGTTAGTTATATCTTTTGTCAGTTAGTTAATTTCTATTTTATAGGGGTTTGTTAGGAAGTTAGAAATTCAGTTACAGTTGGTTATGGAGCTAGGAAACTTAGTTGGAGTTGGTTAGAGGTTAGTTGGAAACTGTTAACAATTGGTTGGGAATTAGTTAGTTTTGCTAGAAATTCTGTTAGGAGCTGTTTTTTTTGTTATGCGGTTTAGAGTTGGAAAACAGTTACGGGTTGTAAGGTTGGTTATGATGTTAGAGGAAATTCTGTTATAATTGAATGGTTAGGATTTTTTACAGGCTATTTTGGAAGATAGAAAACGATTAAGGAAGTTTTAAACTGTTGGAGATTAGGAAGTTGGTTAGAAAATTCTGTTAGGCTGTAACTGATTCATTTCTGATTTGGCCTCTCCCTTTTCCCATAGGGTTTCCACCCTTTAGTGATTTATTTTTATGCTTTTTAAAGTGAAACTTGTTTTTATGAATGGAATTGATTTTGGGGATTAAATCGTAGCAATTATCAACTGTTTTCATGACAATTTTGCAGGGCTGCAATCGCGTGTAGAAGGCTTGGATTTGGACACATGAAAGCTTGAGGACATATTTATGTTGGCGTCATGATATGAAAGTGAATTATTGGTGATTTCAGCTTCCTTGAATTTCTGAGCAACAACCATAGTTGTTGAAGGCAAGAGTAACAAACTTAGAGGGAATGGTTCAATGAAGAAGAAAGCTCTCGTTCGCCTGGTGACAAAATTTGAATCAGAAATGGAATGTAGAGTATGAGAAAACTTGGTAGAAAAACTTTCTTAGGATGTAACACTACTTGAACTCTTGTAACGTTCCTTTGTAATTTTGAAATGGTGTATAATGTTTTGAACTTGGAGACTTGGTAATGTAATTAACAGGTACTAAACATGTATTGTGATATTTTGGTGTAATGGATTTTCGTAATTGTATTCCCTCTGAATATGTAAAATTTTGAATGTTTCCCTTTTTTGTAATGGAGAGTTCGAATTCAAAAGAATGAAAATATTGATATTTCCTCCTTTATTTAACTTTGACTTCCTAATCTTCTTTTGGCCCTATGTCTTGATGTATCTATGATATGCTAAATCATTCAGTAGTAACTTGTATGGATCTATGTTCTTCTTCTCCGACTTAATCACTTTGAATAACTTATCATGTCACGAACATCTTGCCACTAAAGATCTTTTGATGAATTAAAGGGATTAACATGTTTAAGTATCTCTTGATTCAACTTTAATTCAAAAATCATTAATGCTTTCTAAGAACTTTAGGCTTTAGCTTGAGCTAATTGAATGGAGTTCAAATAATATAGCTTGTACCATAAGTATACCAAGTGATTAAAAGGAGATATTTTCCTCAGGGTACACAAACCCTGATTTTTAGATAGAATCCAAGTAAAACCATCTGCCTCTCTCACATAAAGCCCATGACCACATGACTTGAGATTCAAGTAATAAGTACCCTATTGTCTGATGAAGAAAGAACAATAGAAACTCTGGCCTATAATGCATTAACACATACACCAAAATTTCTTTAATGATTTGCATCTTGAACAATGATAGAATCCCTTGAATGATGACTTCCACTGATGAACCCAAGACTTCACAAAGAATTGCTCTTGAATAGCGATAAGAGAAATAAACCTTTATCAATTGATGATGGTGAACATAAGAAGATGATGTTTGTAAAGTCTCCATGCCCTCACGGTCTCTTGAATGCCACATTATAGGATGCCTTGCATTATAAGCAACCATGAAGCCACTTTACATATTGAAGAAGACCAAGAAAGGTCGAGAATAAAGAACTCTAAGGATGATGTATAACCAAGTCTTTGTATTCATCAAATAATCCTGAGGATAAGGGATAACCCTAATTCATGCTCCATGTATCTTCGATTGAGACAAAACGGCAAAAGAGATGAATCCATGATGAACTATGTGAAACCCTAATCCCATGAGCATAAGTACCAAACGTTATTGTTAGTGAATCCGTGCAATGCTAGATGACCTAATGAATTATGTGCATGAAGAATGAGAAATGCGTAAGCCAGACTATCCTTATAAAGAGGTAGGACAAATTTGGGGTATTACAGTTGCCCCTATTTAATCGTCTTAAACTTGAAAGTACAATTGGCGCGTGCATTTTTGGAAGTTCAAGATTGAAGATGGTTAAATACCAATTCCAAAAATTTGTTTTGGGAGATAGCGCGAGTATTTTTTATTTGCTGGGGGAAGAATCCTTTTGTTTTTTCCATTGAAGAGACGGAGATTGGACTTGTAACGCGGCGTGATGCCAATACAAGGAAGGTATAACACGGACGAGTGTTTGAATCAATATGGACGAGTATTGAGAGAAGATACAGACGAGTATATAAGGTTAAACATGGACGAGTGTCTGAATCAATACAGACGAGTATTGAAAGAAGATACGAGCGAGCATCAAAGGTTAAACACGGACGAGTGTTTGAATCAATACGGACGAGTATTGAAAGAAGATACGGACGAGTATCAAAGTTTAAACACGGATGAGTGTTTGCATTAATACGGATGAGTATTGAAAGAAGATACACACGAGTATTAAAAGTTAAACACGGACGAGTGTTTGCATCAATACGGACGAGTATTGAAAGAAGATACAGGCGAGCATCAAAGTTTAAACACGGACGAGTGTTTAAATCAATACAGACGTGTATTGAAAGAACATACAGGCGAGTATCAAAGGTTAAACACGGATGAGTGTTTGAATCAATACGGACGAGTATTGAAAGAAGATACATGCGAGCATCAAAGGTTAAACACGGATGAGTGTTTGAATCAATACAGATGAGTATTGAAAGAAGATACAGGCGAGTATCAAAGGTTAAACACGGATGAGTGTTTGAATCAATATGGACGAGTATTGAAAGAAGATACAGGTGAGCATCAAAGGTTAAACACGGACGAGTGTTTGAATCAATACGGACGAGTATTGAAAGAAGATACAGGCGAGTATTAAAGGTTAAACACGGACGAGTGTTTGAATCAATACGGACGAGTATTGAAAGAAAATACAGGCGAGTATTAAAGGTTAAACACGGACGAGTGTTTAGGAATTTATACGGACGAGTGTTTAAGAATTTACACGGGCGAGTGTTGGAAATTTGAATTATTTGTCAGACAGGAGTTGGCTACCAGAAAAAAATTGGGTCTAGAATGACAAAGTGTATTGATTTTGTTGGGTATCAAAAAGGTGAAGGTCATTGACTGGGGATTTTGGGCATGATACCCTCCTGTAGGGATGTATTGTTGTCCTTGAATTATTCAGGTCTTTTGCGTAAGGTACCTGATCTGGCTTATGCTTTGTATGCATGTTTGAATTTCTTTTGCCGCAAAGATCCATTTTGATGGATCGGCTACACGCTTTTGAGGATGAAATTTTATGCAGTGATAACTATATGCAATGTGTGATCGGTGGAAATAGAACTGACTGTTTTTGAAATGCTGGTTCACGAAATGTCGCGGTAAGCAAGAGACACCACCGTCTTTTATGTTCTCCAACAAGGAAAGGACAAAAGCACAGCAAAATTCCTTTTTGAGATGTTTCTCGGTTCGGGAGGCAGATTATAGAAAGGGAAGGTGTTAGGACCCTTTCTATCTGTCGTTATCCACGGGCTCTTAGGTACTTTCTCACTATGTTTTCAAAAATTGTTTGCTTTTCTTGCGTATGTGGGTTTTGAAAAAGTTTCATTTTGAAAACTTCTAGGTAACTCTTGTATCAGTCCTCAAGAGTGTATGAAGTGTTTGTTTGAAAACTTTTTGAAAGTGTAAGTGCGAAAAGTTGTTTTTGTTTTTTGAAAGAGCAAGTACCCACGAGAAATCTACCTACTCTAAGGAATTAAGCCGTGTAAGAGTCCTTTAGACAGTACTATCCCACTATTGAGAAGTAGGTAGCACCGTCGTTGGAGTTATTCAGGTCAATTCGATGATAGGGACATGTGTGGTCACCAAAGCAATAGTAGGACGCCTTAGCGGTAACCCTAATGTCCTAGATCCTTTTTATCCGAGGCAACCGTTTCGAGGCAACTGGATCTTTAGACAGGAGGGCGACCTCTAAAACACCCTATACTCAATGACCACGTCGAGGCAACCAAGTGAGGCGTACCCTAGAAGTGGCATGTGCACGTGTGTCAGGATTCAATTTATATTATCTTTGCACATGTATCATTGTGAGCTACGAGTTGATTTTTATTTTTCAGGCAAGTCTTGTCATGCATAGTTAACAGTTAATAATTATGCGGAAAATAAATTGCGGAAAGTGAATCTACGCTATTACAAGGTGTCGGGTATTTACATCGCCAAAAACATAACCCTTTGAAAAAATAAACTGCGAGAAAGTAAAGAAAGCGATAAAGATCCTAATTATCTATTACATTCTCGGAGCAGATACATAAATAATGATCAAAATAATAATAATGCGCGAAAGAAATTGAATCGGGGACGTCCTTAGGGTTTTGACCCTTTTTGAGAAAAGAATGGAATTTTGTCCTTTTTGCATTTAATTAATATTAAACCTAATTTACTAATTAATTAATTAATTAAAAGAAAAAAGTATTTTTTGGTTTTTAATGTTTTAATGAAAATAAAAATAAAATAAAATAAATTCAAAAGTTATTAAAACCTAATTCTAATTTATTTTATTTATTATGAAAGAGTCAAAATTAAACCTAATTATACTAAATTAATTTATTAGTATTTTATTTACAAAATAATTAAATTAAGGTGAAATTAATAAATAATAATAATAATAATAAGAATATATTGTTTTCTGAATTAATTATGAAAATAATTATTTGTTTGTTAATAATAATAATGATAATAATTATAATTAAAAGAAAATAAAAGAAAAGGAAAATAAAAAGAAATAATAAACCAGGGGGGGTGCCAGGCCTTTTTTGGAGGTGAGTTTAGAAATTCCTTGCCCATTAAGCTGCAAGCCTGTTTTGACCTTTGAGATTGTCTATGGTACGTATTGATTGGGAGCATGGTAATCACTCACTCTTGGCCTTTGGATGCATGCCTGTAGCCACTTGGCATCTGGATGTTTGGGATGCATGGTGGGACGCTTTGGATAGCCTGCATAGGAACACATGAAGAAAAGAACCAACAAATATTTTGGGGGACCTGGGATTCGAACCCAGGTCCCAATGAACATATGCATGCCTTCCCAACCACTCAGCCAACGCGTTCCAATCATTATGACAATAGGCACACAATATTATATATAATGAAAAGCGATATCCTGGAAATAAAAAAAAAATGCGCGAGTTTTGATTTGAATGGGCCAGTGATAGGAAGACACATCATCGTCTTCTTCACTAACATCCTGGTTCAGTTACCTGCGGATTTCTATCCGCAGGAGGTTTCGTAGATCGCTTCAAAAGTTGTCCCCAGGCCATGAAAACGCCACCTGAGACCATGGGCATGTCCGTCTTTGTCCCCTGATCATCTCTATCCCCATTATTGGGTCGAATTCGCCCTGTACCAAAAACACCTAAAACGCAAGAACATGAACCCTAGAATCGGGCATCACGATTCAGGGCATAAAAACGAAATTGGCTATTGCAGTTATGTTAGAAATCAAGCAATGAGTATGAATATGCTAATGCTTTGAAGAAAAAATGCAAGAATTGAGAATTTAGGTTTCGTGTTCAGGGGCGAGTTTATGAGAACTTACAGCGCTGTATAGGGGGTCTTAGGACGTGATATTGATCGCGTTAGCTTCAGTGGACAGCAAGGAAGGGAACCACGTTCTTATTTTTGTCTGAAAACGCCTCCTACCTTGTTCTTGATCTCCCACTTTTCCAACAATTTTTCAGTTTTGCCTTGGCCGTTTTAGCAATGCTTAGCTCGTGAATTAGGTTTAGGCTTCTTGTATATGTATAAGACAATCAGTCTAGGTCAAAATTTGGGCTTGTATCTTTGTGTATTGAAGTTTGGAGATTTGATTGACCACCATTGAAAACCTTTCTAAATTTGAAGCAAATCTAAGATTTTATGCACAAAAAAGCCCTATCACGAATTGGTTAGTTGGCACATGATATATGAAAGTTGTTCAAATCATAAAGATACTATTCCATTGATTTTTAGATTTTATTTGAATTATTATAGATTTAAAATGAATTAAATCAATAAAAATTAAATAAAATAGAAAAATAAATGTTTGATCTTGAAATTAATCATGGGACACGTGTGTGGCATGACAAGGCTGAATCAAGTGGAAGAAAGTGGGCCCTTTTGTCAAAAATTGAAGTTTTAAGGATAGTTGACTTTTGCAATTTCACAAAAATTTCCCAACTTCTCCAATGCATATCTTGCTCAATTTTGATCCTATGACCATGTTTTTGGACATTTTGGAAAGGTCTTAAAGTCCTCTAACCAATGCCTTTGGTACCATGTCATTTGGATTTACCAATCTCAAGTTATGGTCTTTGACTTAAAGTGCATTTTTGTTGACTTTTGAAATTGACCTATAATGTAGAAATTGATAACTTTTTGTGAGAGCATTTATTGGACTTGGAATGTGAAGATGAATTGTAGGAAATGTCATCCCCTTCAAAATGAGCATTGGATGGGATTTTTATGATGAACCATGAAAAAGTTATGCCCTGGTCAAGTTACAATTGACTTTTCTGCTGTCCAAAAATAGTAACTTTTGCATCTTGATGATTTTTGAGCCATGCTTGAGGAATCATGATCGAGACTTGATCAAATGATGATTGTGGGCTCAAAATAAGATGTTGACCAAAAATTTTGACTTTTGACTGTAAAAATGACTATTTTGCCGCTGCAGTTGGTTGTGAAGCAAATGGGACTTTTGACTGTGCAATTTGACCCTGTGAGTCTTGAAACTTGGCATGTAGGTGCTTGAGAATATGTATAGGCCTATGTGACTTGATTGAGCCATTAAAAACCTCAAATTAATTGAAGGAACCAAAACCCTAATTTTGATTGGCTTAGGAGGCATTTGGACTGTGTAATCCTTGAGTAGTCTTGAACCATTTGAAGATGATTCTTGACAAATCTTGGAGGATATGGGAGGGAAAATTTTGGGGTACAACAGTTTCCCCTGTTCAATCTTCTTAGACCTGAGGATGTAGATTGGCTTGCGTGCCTTTCGTGATCCGAAGGTGGAAGATGATTGAACACTAGAGTGCCCAGAAATTTGCACTCGCATAGTGTGGTATCAGCAACGTGATGTCGGGAATGTGCTTACAGATGCCATTTGGAGATATGATGGATAAGAGGATGGGCTTATAGATGCCATCTGGAGAGGAGACAGAATCTTGTCGGGAATGGGCTTATAGATGCCATTTGAAAATGTAATGGATAGCTGTGGAGATGGGCTTAAAGATGCCATCCAGGGGTGTCGATCGCGTAAGAGATTCCTTAGCGAGAATTTGCATACTTTGAGAAAGAAATATGGATTCCTGGCTTGCTACAGGTGTTGATCTTCAAACTCTTCATGCAGATCCTTTCCTGGCTAGATACAGGTATAGATCTACAATTAATCGCTCACAGATATGCCCTGGCTAGATACAGGTATCAAATCTGGAACTCAAAAGGTTGGTCGAGATAGCTTTCCTGGCTGGATACAGGCGTAGACCTCTAATCAGTCGCTCACAGATATGCCCTGGCTAGATACAGGTATCGAATCTAGAACTTCAAAAGGTTGATCGAGATAGCTTTCCTGGCTGGATACAGGCGTAGACCTCTAACCAGTCGCTCACAGATATGCCCTGGCTAGATACAGGTATCAAATCTGGAACTTCAAAAAGTTGATCGAGATAGCTTTCCTGGCTGGATACAGGCGTAGACCTCTAATCAGTCGCTCACAGATATGCCCTGGCTAGATACATGTATTGATCTTCAAACTCTTCATGCAGACATGCCCTGGCTAGATACATGTATAGATCCACAATCAATCGCTCACAGATATGCCCTGGCTAGATACAGGTATCGAATCTGGAACTTCAAAAGGTTGGTCGAGATGGCTTTCCTGGCTGGATACAGGCGTAGACCTCTAATCAGTCGCTCACAGATATGCCCTGGCTAGATACAGGTATCGAATCTGGAACTTCAAAAGGTAGATCGAGATAGCTTTCCTGGATGGATACAGGCGTAGACCTCTAATCAGTAACTCACAGATATGCCCTGGCTAGATACAGGTATCGAATCCGGAACTTCAAAAGGTTGATCGAGATAGCTTTCCTGGCTGGATACAGGCGTAGACCACTAATCAGTCGCTCACAGACATGCCCTGGCTAGATACAGGTATCGAATCTGGAACTTCAAAAGGTTGGTAGAGATAGCTTTCCTGGCTGGATACAGGTGTAGACCTCTGACCTGAGAATGAAAGATAATTTCCTGGCCTGTTACAGGGGTTGATCTTCAAACTCTTCATGCAGATATGCCCTGGCTAGATACAGGTATCGAATCTACAATCAATCGCTCACAGATATGCCCTGGCTAGATACAGGTATCGAATCTGGAACTTCAAAAGGTTGATCGAGATAGATTTCCTGGTTGGATACAGGCGTAGACATTTAATCAGTCGCTCACAGACATGCCCTGGCTAGATACAGGTATCGAATCTGGAACTTCAAAAGGTTGATCTAGATAGCTTTCCTGGCTGGATACAGGCGTAGACCTCTAATCAGTCGCTCACAGACATGCCCTGGCTAGATACAGGTGTCGAATCTGGAACTTCAAAAGGTTGATCGAGATAGCTTTCCTGGATGGATACAGGCGTAGACCTCTGACCTGAGAATGAAAGATAATTTCCTGGCCTGTTACAGGGGTTGATCTTCAAACTCTTTATGCAAATATGCCCTGGCTAGATACAGGTATCGAATCTACAATCAATCGCTCACAGATATGCCCTGGCTAGATACAGGTATCGAATCTGGAACTTCAAAAGGTTGATCGAGATAACTTTCCTGGCTGGATACAGGCGTAGACCTCTAATCAGTCGCTCACAGATATGCCCTGGCTAGATACAGGTATCGAATCTGGAATTAGTCGCCCACAGATATGCCCTGGCTAGATACAGGTATCGAATCTGGAATTAGTCGTCCACAGATATGCCCTGGCTAGATACAGGTATCGAATCTGGAACTTCAAAAGGTTGATCGAGATAACTTTCCTGGCTGGTTATAGGCGTAGACCTCTAATCTGAGAATAAAAGATGACTTCTTTGCTAGATACAGGTATTGATCTTCAAACTCTTCATGCAGACATGCCCTGGCTAGATACAGGTATAGATCCACAATCAATCGCTCACAGATATGCCCTGGCTAGATACATGTATCGAATCTGGAACTTCAAAAGGTTGGTCGAGATGGCTTTCCTGGCTGGATACAGGCGTAGACCTCTAATCAGTCGCTCACAGATATGCCCTGGCTAGATACAGGTATCGAATCTGGAACTTCAAAAGGTTGATCGAGATAACTTTCCTGGATGGATACAGGCGTAGACCTCTAATCAGTCGTTCACAGATACGCCCTGCCTAGATACAGGTATCAAATCCAGAACTTCAAAAGGTTGATCGAGATAGCTTTCCTGGCTGGATACATGCGTAGACCTCTAATCAGTCGCTCACAAACATGCCCTGGCTAGATATAGGTATCGAATCTGCAACTTCAAAAGGTTGGTAGAGATAGCTTTCCTGGCTGGATACAGGTGTAGACCTCTGACCTGAGAATGAAAGATAATTTCCTGGCCTGTTACATGGGTTGATCTTCAAACTCTTCATGCAGATATGCCCTGGCTAGATACAGGTATCAAATCTACAATCAATCGCTCACAGATATGCCCGGGCTAGATACAGGTATCGAATCTGGAACTTCAAAAGGTTGATCGAGATAGCTTTCCTGGCTGGATACAGGCGTAGACCTCTAATCAGTCGCTCACAGACATGCCCTGGCTAGATACAGGTGTCAAATCTGGAACTTCAAAAGGTTGATCGAGATAGCTTTCCTAGCTGGATATAGGCGTAGACCTCTGACCTGAGAATGAAAGATAATTTCCTGGCCTGTTACAGGGGTTGATCTTCAAACTCTTCATGCAGATATGCCCTGGCTAGATACAGGTATCGAATCTACAATCAATCGCTCACAGATATGCCCTGGCTAGATACAAGTATCGAATCTGGAACTTCAAAAGGTTAATTGAGATAACTTTCCTGGCTGGATACAGGCGTAGACCTCTAATCAGTCGTTCACAGATATGCCCTGGGTAGATACAGGTATCGAATCTGGAATTAGTCGCCCACAGATATGCCCTGGCTAGATACAGGTATCGAATATGGAATTAGTCGTCCAAAGATATGCCCTGGCTAGTTACAGGTATCAAATCTGGAACTTCAAAAGGTTGATCGAGATAACTTTCATGGATGGTTACAGGCGTAGACCTCTAATCTGAGAATAAAAGACGACTTCCTGGCTAGATACAGGTATTGATCTCCAAACTCTTCATGTAGACATGCCCTGGCTAGATACATGTATAGATCCATAATCAATCGCTCACAGATATGACCTGGCTAGATACAGGTATCGAATCTGGAACTTCAAAAGGTTGGTCGAGATGGCTTTCCTGGATGGATACAGGCGTAGACCTCTAATCAGTTGCTCACAGATATGCCCTGCCTAGATACAGGTATCGAATCCGGAACTTCAAAAGGTTGATCGAGATAGCTTTCCTAGCTGGATACAGGCGTAGACCTCTAATCAGTCGCTCACAAACATGCCCTGGATAGATACATGTATAGAAGCTGGAACTTCAAAAGGTTGGTAGAGATAGCTTTCCTGGCTGGATACAGGTGTAGACCTCTGACCTGAGAATGAAAGATAATTTCCTGGCCTGTTACAGGGGTTGATCTTCAAACTCTTCATGCAGATATGCCTTGGCTAGATATAGGTATCGAATCTACAATCAATCGCTCACAGATATGCCCGGGCTAGATACAGGTATCGAATCTGGGACTTCAAAAGGTTGATCGAGATAACTTTCCTGGCTGGATACAGGCGTAGACCTCTAATCAGTCGCTCACAGACATGCCCAGGCTAGATACAGGTGTCAAATCTGGAACTTCAAAAGGTTGATCGAGATAGCTTTCCTGGCTGGATACAAGCGTAGACCTCTGACCTGAGAATGAAAGATGATTTCCTGGCCTGTTACAGGGGTTGATCTTCAAACTCTTCATGCAGATATGCCCTGGCTAGATACAGGTATCGAATCTACAATCAATCGCTCATAGATATGCCCTGGCTAGATACAGGTATCGAATCTGGAACTTCAAAAGGTTGATCGAGATAACTTTCCTGGATGGATACAGGCGTAAACCTCTAATCAGTCGCTCACAGATATGCCCTGGCTAGATACAAGTATTGAATCTGGAATTAGTCGCCCACAAATATGCCCTGGATAGATACAGGTATCGAATCTGGAATTAGTCGTCCACAGATATGCCCTGGCTAGTTACAGGTATGGAATCTGGAACTTCAAAAGGTTGATCGAGATAAATTTCCTGGATGGTTACAGGCGTAGACCTCTAATCTGAGAATAAAAGACGACTTCCTGGCTAGATACAGGTATTGATCTTCAAACTCTTCATGTAGACATGCCCTGGCTAGATACAAGTATATATCCATAATCAATCGCTCACAGATATGCCCTGGCTAGATACATGTATCGAATCTAGAACTTCAAAAGGTTGGTCGAGATGGCTTTCCTGGCTGGATACATGCGTAGACCTCTAATCAGTCGCTCACAGATATGCCCTGGCTAGATACAGGTATCGAATATGGAACTTCAAAAGGTTGATCGAGATAGCTTTCCTGACTGGATACAGGCGTAGACCTCTAATCAGTCGCTCACAGATATGCCCTGCCTAGATACAGGTATCGAATCCGGAACTTCAAAAGGTTGATCGATATAGCTTTCCTGGCTGGATACAGGCATAGACCTCTAATCAGTCGCTCACAGACATGCCCTGTCTAGATACATGTATCGAATCTGGAACTTCAAAAGGTTGGTAGAGATAGCTTTCCTGGCTGGATACATGTGTAGACCTCTGACCTGAGAATGAAAGATAATTTCCTGGCCTGTTACAGGGGTTGATCTTCAAACTCTTCATGCAGATATGCCCTGGCTAGATACAGGTATCGAATCTACAATCAATCGCTCACAGGTATGCCCTGGCTAGATACAGGTATCGAATCTGGAACAAAAGGTTGATGGTAATCATCTTTGGATTGACCTTTTCCTGAAAAGGCAAAACATTAGTTGTATGCAATGTCATGATGTATGAAATGCATGATGTCATGATGTTCTCAAAACGAGATCGTGTCGTATGCACTTTATCATGTATGTAAATAGGAGGTATGAGCTGTGATATGTTTATGAATGTATTTCGTCTGGGAAAATAAATCCTTGACGAATGCCAGGAGGTTTCTTAAATCCTGGGCTGATGTTGAAGGGTAGAGTTCTTCGTTTCCGCTGGGGATGATGAACGCAAGAATAAACCGGTAGGAGAAGATGACTCCGTTAGGGAATAAACTTGGCGTAGATTACTCTGCGGGGAATTACTCTGTGGGAAGAGATACTTCGATGAGGATTTAACGATAACTCCTCTGGGGATACCGTTGATAAGCTTTGTTGGAGATTTTGATGAACTCCACTGGGGATAGGAAGAACTTCGCCGAGGACGGTCTTTCCGTTGTAATTTGCTGAGGATAACCCAATTATAGGCTCTGGTGGGGGATAACCTTTGAATATGGCCGAGAGAGATGCGTTGGTGCTCTGCAGGGGACAAGCTTCCCGAATCTACTGGGGATAAGCTTCCAGAATCTACTGGGGATAAGCTTACAGAATCTACTGGGGATAAGCTTCCAGAATTTACTGGGGAGGATGATTCAACTCTCCTGGGGAGACTTTTGGACTGCACTGGGGAATGGCTCCACTGGGGTGTCTGTATTCCGCCGGGGAACAATCTTATATTTCCGTTGAGGAATACTAAGACGGTCGGGGATGCATGCTGAGGAATATCTGTATACCCTGCTGGAGAATATTGAGATTTTCTGGGGATACCCAATTTCCTTAGGGCTGACAGTAGCCTAACTCTACTTGGGGAGAGTGTCGCTGACTTGCTGGAGATACTGTGCCTTTTTTAGGGCTGATGGGAGACCGACTCTGCTTGGGGAGAGTATTGCTGAATCTTGCCTTACTCTGCGGGGAATGAAGGTATCTTGGTCAAATTCTTCAGCCGAACATACCTTGGTACCTGGAGGACAGAGCAGCTTGTACATTTCAGACAATTCTTATTGCCCCAGTTTCTGTGGGAGAAGGTCTATGAGGTGCTTGATAAATGCCGATTGACAAATCTTCTTCTGGTAGGCAAGTGACGAGATGACGGGACATAGTGATACGCTTTGATCCCTAATTTTAGCCTGGACCGCCCTTTCGGGTTTTCAGTCCACCGGGATACCCATTTTTGCCCAAGCCGCCTTTTCAGGTTTTCGACTTGCCGGGTGTACAGATTTTTTCATTTTCATCCCTTATTTTTGCCCAAACCCTTTTGGTTCGCCGGGAAGCCCTTATTTTTGCCTAGGCCAGTCGACCTAGCGGTTCTTTGATCATGCGTAGTATTTTTTTCGACTATGTCCACGTTCTCGGAGTGTAGGGAGTTGTCACTGTCAGTAGTGTTGTGTTTCCATACCACCCGAAGATGTTTGATTCATGCAAGATTCACAGCTGGAATTCATGTCCAATGCCCCAAGTGACTCGGGCGGAGATTTGCCCCAGGCTATTTGGCATCTGAGAGATTCTATGAATCTTGACTTAACTGCCCCAGATGATAGACAATGATCATGTCGTGCCCCTTGATTGGAAGTGCTTTTCCGTTTGATGTGACCCTTGAAAAGATTTTTGTTCACAAGATATTCTTCATGCGAATTTCTCTGCTGTTTGAACAAATAGTCATATGCAAACAATGTTATATTAAAAATGCAAAGCTTATGTCTGTTTTGAAGTTTTTGAAAATGCAGTTTTCAATAAAACAAGTGAATTTTTGTAAAATGTGATGTCAACTCACGATTTTACAGCAAGCCCTACAGGAGTCAGGATACCTTTGTAACAATATGCTTTCGAACTAACCCATGCTTTAGCTAGGACTTTTAAGGGTTATAACGTGGCCTGGTTCACGGTTTAAGAAACAAAGGATAAAGGCTCAAAATTTATTTGTACCCACCCGCTCTTCGTGATGTTCTTCGATCCTAAACTCAGCTAACCGTGCATTTAGATCCTGTTTGAGTCTTTGCTCTGATATTCTGGTGATGGTTCGGATACTGATAGGTTATTTTGACCAGGCAGTCGTTTCTTTTTTGTTGAGGGTTTGTAGGACCTCTCTCTTTTTTTTTTGATTTTATTATCCCTGTTTTTTTTGCCTGAACTATTTCTTTTGTGATTAGTCAGCGGGATGCCCCAGTTTGCAAGTCTCCTTCATAGGTTTTGACTTATTGGGCTTTTATTTCTGAGATAATGACTGCCTGTCTTGACAATTATAGGGAACCATCACTTGTCTTTTATTTCGGAAGGATTTCTTTAATTCCATTCATTGTGCACCTGAATTAACTGAGAGAACTACCCTGCCCCAGGTTATGATTAAGGGTTTTAATTTTTGAAAAGAAAAAACTCCGACTTCTTTGGCTCAAAGGGGTTGACGAGGGATTTTCTTCCTTATTACTCCACTGTTTAGGATTTGAAACAATGCCTGTACCTCATCAGCGGGGTCTATTCAAAAGCATACTGTAAAGATCGTGGTATCGTTTTCGTCATCCTCCCTCAAAAGGCTTAGAATTTTTTTAATCGGGAGTTGAACATCACAAAAATGAAAGCAATTTGAATATAGTGAATACGAATGGATTAATTTAAAACAGACATATGCGATGCACTAATGAAATAAAAAAGTTTGACATGATAATGATTGTTTGAATCAAGCAAAGAAAAATACAACTTGAACATTCAAATGAACAAAAGTTTCTTAGTTTGAACTAGTCATCTCAGATGGAGAATTCCCAGCGGAAGATTTTCATCTTGCCATCCGGCATAAACTCCAGCACCCTTCCGTCGATCAAGTCCTGGATCTTGTTCTGTAGAGTCCAACAATTGTCGGTGTCATGTCCTGGACCGTCAGAGTGGTATGCACACCTTTCATAGGGATGATAGGTAGGAGCAGAGGTGTTTGGATTCTGGGGAGGATCCTTCAATGTAATCAGCCCTGCCTTCAACAATTGCTGTAGCGCTTGAGTTGGTGACATGTTGATCTTGGTAAATTGCCTCTTGGGCTTGTTTGGCTTTCTCTGATCAACCTGTAGTTCTTGGTGAGGTTGTTGTTGGACCCTCGATGTAGTAGCAACTTGGAGAGGTCCATTCTTCACCATACCAAACTCCTGTCTTCTTGGAGGCTGATTACTAGTTTGACCCCCAGCCTTGACCGTTTGCTTCATACTATTGTATTTGTCTTGATGAAGTTGGCTGATCATGGCTCTCAACTCTTCTTGTTCCCGAGCTAAGCCTTAGATAAGAGCCATTTGCCCCAGCATCTGGGTTCTCATTGTATCTACCTCAGCTTGCAGACGTTTCAGCCGTTCGTCCTTATCGTCTTCAGGACTCTTCTTGACCAAATTCCCCATGAGGAGTGTTCTCAACTCTTCCTGCCCCTTGGATAGGCTTAGGAAGATTTCCTTGAACTGAGTCTCTTGAGCATGAAGGTCCCGGTTGTCTTGTTGGGAAGCCATTGCTGAAATAAACAGCGAGAATATGAGAGACCTGTATCAGATGACCTGTTATGCAATGATATGTATGATATATGTATGCAATGTTTTCAAGGATCTCGCGGGGTAGACAAGAAAATTGTTAGAATTTGAATTCGGTAGCTTGATTGAAGGAACTTCATGTTGTTGAGAGTCCTTCTTCAAGAGTCAAGGCTCACCATATCGAGTGGGTCATAGCCCCTGACTCAAGTTATCATGTTTTAATCTCCAACAACCTTGGCTAGAGGAAAACAAATCCCCTTTGCCCCTTGCTAGACATTTGATTCATCGTGACCTGCATCACAAACCCTTGAGATCCTTGAAATGGTTAAGGAAATGCTATGGTATGATGTTATGATGCGTATGATGTTATGTACGTGGATGCAAAGGTGTGAGGTGTAAGTAAGCCCTATAATAAGTCCAGATTAAGGACTGTAAACAAAACCTGCAAGGAACTCATGTTGTCAGATAACAAGAATGTGCAAGTAGTTCAGATTTGAAGGCACACAAGTCACACAAAAGAGCCCTTAGATTTCAGGCTGGCATGAAGTTTAGGTACTACCCTCTTTTAGTTTCAGTTGGTTAAGACCTGTCCTAGAAAATAGTAACCGAGTTCTAGAGGATCTCAATATCACTGACTACCCTCAATCGGTCATAACTCCAGCTTCACAATCTTTTCTTGCGGCCGGAACCATCGCGAGAGTTTAGCCTCAATGAGTGTAGCATACTGCTACTGTTCTATGGCCAAGTTGGGTCAATTTAAGGTTCTAAGGTTGGCTGGTGCTTAATGACTCCTCAGAAGACCCATATTCTCCTCGTTCCAATACAAGGGATATCGGTACAGACCAAGGTGTCACACCAACGTAGCTACTGCTTCACCCGTGTCGGTCTACGCCGGACAGGTCCCTCACAGCTTTTTGCTACCTAAAGGGTATTCCCCAGATCCAGGTTAGGATCTATGAAACTCCGATGCAAGCCCACAAATATAAAAGCAAACAAAGCATACAATTGAAAACATAAGAGTGGTCTAATCCTAAGGTACACCTCACTTTTAATATCCCCAGCAGAGTCGCCAGTTCTGTGATCGGTGGAAATAGAACTGACTGTTTTTGAAATGCTGGTTCGCGAAATGTCGCGGTAAGCAAGAGTCGCCACCATCTTTTATGTTCTCCAACAAGGAAAGGACAAAAGCACAGCAAAATTCCTTTTTGAGATGTTTCTCGGTTCGGGAGGTAGATTATAGAAAGGGAAGGTGTTAGCACCCTTTCTATCCGTGGTTATCCACGGGCTCTTAGGTACTTGCTCACTATGTTTTCAAAAATTGTTTGCTTTTCTTGCGTATGTGGGTTTTGAAAAAGTTTCATTTTGAAAACTTCTAGGTAACTCTTGTATCAGTCCTCAAGAGTGTATGAAGTGTTTGTTTGAAAACTTTTTGAAAGTGTAAGTGCGAAAAGTTGTTTTTGTTTTTTGAAAGAGCAAGTACCCAGGAGAAATCTACCTACTCTAAGGAATTAAGCTGTGTAAGAGTCCTTTAGACAGTACTATCCCACTATTGAGAAGTAGGTAGCACCGTCGTTGGAGTTATTCGGGTCAATTCGATGATAGGGACATGTGTGGTCACCAAAGCAATAGTAGGACGCCTTAGCGGTAACCCTAATGTCCTAGATCTTTTTTATCCGAGGCAACCATTTCGAGGAAACTGGATCTTTAGATAGGAGGGCAACCTCTAAAACACCCTATACTCAATGACCACGTCGAGGCAACCAAGTGAGGCGTATCCTAGAAGTGGCATGTGCACGTGTGTCAGGATTCAATTTATATTATCTTTGCACATGTATCATTGTGAGCTACGAGTTGATTTTTATTTTTCAGGCAAGTCTTGTCATGCATAGTTAACAGTTAATAATTGTGCGGAAAATAAATTGCGGAAAGTGAATCTACGCTATTACAAGGCGTCGGGTATTTACATCGCCAAAAACATAACCCTTTGAAAAAATAAACTGCGAGAAAGTAAAGAAAGCAATAAAGATCCTAATTATCTATTACATTCTCGGAGCATATACATAAATAATGATCAAAATAATAATAATGCGCGAAAGAAATTGAATCGGGGACGTCCTTAGGGTTTTGACCCTTTTTGAGAAAAGAATGGAATTTTGTCCTTTTTGCATTTAATTAATATTAAACCTAATTTACTAATTAATTAATTAATTAAAAAAAAGTATTTTTTGGTTTTTTATGTTTTAATGAAAATAAAAATAAAATAAAATAAAGTCAAAAGTTAGTAAAACCTAATTCTAATTTATTTTATTTATTATGAAAGAGTCAAAATTAAACCTAATTATACTAAATTAATTTATTAGTATTTTATTTACAAAATAATTAAATTAAGGTGAAATTAATAAATAATAATAATAAGAAGAAAATATTGTTTTCTGAATTAATTATGAAAATAATTATTTTTTAGTTAATAATAATAATGATAATAATTATAATTAAAAGAAAATAAAAGAAAAGGAAAATAAAAAGAAATAATAAACCAGGGGGGGTGCCAGGCCTTTTTTGGAGGTGAGTTTAGAAATTCCTTGCCCATTAAGCTGCAAGCCTGTTTTGACCTTTGAGATTGTCTATGGTACGTATTGACTGGGAGCATGGTAATCACTCACTCTTGGCCTTTGGATGCATGCCTGTAGCCACTTGGCATCTGGATGTTTGGGATGCATGGTGGGACGCTTTGGATAGCCTGCATAGGAACACATGAAGAAAAGAACAAACAAATATTTTGGGGGACCTGGGATTCTAACCCAGGTCCCAATGAACATATGCATGCCTTCCCAACCACTCACCCAACACGTTCCAATCATTATGACAATAGGCACACAATATTATATATAATGAAAAGCGATATCCTGGAAATAAAAAAATGCGCGAGTTTTGATTTGAATGGGCCAGTGATAGGAAGACACATCATCGTCTTCTTCACTAACATCCTGGTTCAGTTACCTGCAGATTTTTATCCGCAGGAGGTTTCGTAGATCGCTTCAAAAGTTGACCCCAGGCCATGAAAACGCCACCTGAGACCATGGGCATGTCCGTCTTTGTCCCCGGATCATCTATATCCCCATTATTGGGTCCAATTCGCCCTGTACCAAAAACACCTAAAACGCAAGAACATGAACCCTAGAATCGGGCATCACGATTCAGGGCATAAAAACGAAATTGGCTATTGCAGTTATGTTAGAAATCAAGCAATGAGTATGAATATGCTAACACTTTGAAGAAAAAATGCAAGAATTGAGAATTTAGGTTTCGTGTTCAGGGGCGAGTTTGTGAGAACTTACAGCGCTGTATAGGGGGTCTTAGGACGTGATATTGATCGCGTTAGCTTCAGTGGACAGCAAGGAAGGGAACCACATTCTTATTTTTGTCTGAAAACGCCTCCTACCTTGTTCTTGATCTCCCACTTTTCCAACAATTTTTCAGTTTTTCCTTGGCCGTTTTAGCAATGCTTAGCTCGTGAATTAGGTTTAGGCTTCTTGTATATGTATAAGGCAATCAGTCTAGGTCAAAATTTGGGCTTGTATCTTTGTGTATTGAAGTTTGGAGATTTGATTGACCACCATTGAAAACCTTTCCAAATTTGAAGCAAATCTAAGATTTTATGCACAAAAAAGCCCTAGCACGAATTGGTTAGTTGGCACATGATATATGAAAGTTGTTCAAATCATAAAGATACTATTCCATTGATTTTTAGATTTTATTTGAATTATTATAGATTTAAAATGAATTAAATCAATAAAAATTAAATAAAATAGAAAAATAAATGTTTGATCTTGAAATTAATCATGGGACACGTGTGTGGCATGAAAAGGCTGAATCAAGTGGAAGAAAGTGTGCCCTTTTGTCAAAAATTGAAGTTTTAAGGATAGTTGACTTTTGCAATTTCACAAAAATTTACCAACTTCTCCAATGCATATCTTGCTCAATTTTGATCCTATGACCATGTTTTTGGACATTTTGGAAAGGTCTTGAAGTCCTCTAACCAATTCCTTTGGTCCCATGTCATTTGGATTTACCAATCTCAAGTTATGGTCTTTGACTTAAAGTGCATTTCTGTTGACTTTTGAAATTGACCTATAATGTAGAAATTGATAACTTTTTGTGAGAGCATTTCTTGGACTTGGAATGTGAATATGAGTTGTAGGAAATCTCATCCCCTTCAAAATGAGAATTGGATGGGATTTTTCTGATGAACCATGAAAAAGTTATGCCCTGGTCAAGTTACAGTTGACTTTTCTACTGTCCAAAAATAATAACTTTTGCGTCTTGATGATTTTTGAGCCATGCTTGAGGAATCATGATCAAGACTTGATCAAATGATTATTGTGGGCTCAAAATAAGATGTTGACCAAAAATTGTGACTTTTGACTGTAAAAATGACCCATTTGCCCCTGCAGTTGGTTGTGAAGCAAATGGGACTTTTGACTGTGCAATTTGACCCTGTGAGTATTGAAACTTGGCATGTAGGTGCTTGAGAATATGTATAGGCCTATGTGACTTGATTGAGCCATTAAAAACTTCAAATTCATTGAAGGAACCAAAACCCTAATTTTGACTGGCTTAGGAGGCATTTGGACAGTGCAATCCTTGAGTAGTCTTGAACCATTTGAAGATGATTCTTGACAAATATTGGAGGATATGGGAGGGTAAATTTTGGGGTACAACACAATGAAAAGAAATAGACTTCATGGGGATAAGCGAAAGCTTGCTGGGAACCATTCCTCATCACTGGATGCCAATACATATCGATGCTGGAAGCCTACAGTACCGAAGGTCGTTGGGGATACTGATAAGAATTTGCACTGGGGAGTACACAATACCTCCGATTATTGATGACTCCGTTGAAGATTGAATTGCTGACGAAGCGAGTTTTCAGATACGCCGCTGAATTCTGAATCGTACCGTTGGGGAAGAGATAATCTGGAAAAACTTCCATATATCCTGAACCGTCGAGGGGATGATAGAACTGAATACACCAAAGAATGGATATTTAACACCATGTGAATCTCTTTGAATACATGTCCCAAGTTTACGCACACTAGGGGATTATCTCTTGAATCACTTGGGGATAAAAGATGGGCATGGGCACCTATGAGTGCCCCGGTTTAACTCTATGAATGCCCCAGTTGAGCTCTGCGAATGCCCCAGTTTAGCTTCACTGGGGATGTTCTTGATTAACTCCATTGGGGATGCACTTGTGCGTGCCAAGTCAAACGATGACTCCAAATTTTCTGAATTCGCTTGGGGAATCAAGTTTGAAATTTTCTGTAGCAGATGAAGACAGCTTCGTGCACTGGGGAGGTCAGGGTGACCATTATGGCGCTTTTAGCTTGATTCGTCTCATACAACATAATTGGCTTGAGCAACTTTGCAAGTACGGATGAGGAATGCCCCTGTCTGGAGGATCTTTGAAAAGATCTATGTTTAATAGAAGACCAGAATGTTCGTGCCACAATACGGTATGAGGTGGCCTGCCCCAATGTCTCAAGCCACGAAATAAATTGCTCTTGATTACAACTTTCATGGAGAGATTGTCTAATCTTGACGTAACCGCCCCAGGTTGAATGAATTCTGAATATATTTATCGATGTGATAGCCTCTGATTGATGGAAATTTGAAGAGATTCATCAACGTGATAGGCTTTGATTGACAGTTTTGAGGGAATGCCCCAGATTTGGATGAACTCGGAGAGATCGACTCTCAACTTGATTGCCCCAGATTGGTGGGATCTGCTAACTTCATCCCTGAATGGTACTTAGACTGTGCAGCACCAAGATGTTTTCTCTTGACAGAATCTCTAGTTAATATGTCGCTAGATAAGTCATTTCTTTTGTGGCAGTTGACTCTTGCTTCAACAGGGTATTCAAGCCTCTCTTCTCTGACAAGATTGAGCTCTTTACCGATTGTTCATTGTGTAAACTTACTTGATGTCAATCAGTTGTTTTGTATGCAGAAGAATGTTTATTATGAGAATGATAATTCTAATGCAACACATATGTAAGTCTTTAAGTTTGAAAAAACTTTGAATGAAATGATGCCATAACTCTGTTGTGAACGAGTCACTAGCTAGAGAGAAAGATTTGCAAATTCTTTTTTTTTGTGAAAAACAATGCAAGCATATGATGCTAACACAAATATTGAAACGTACCTTTTAAGAGTCAGTTAAACGCTATCTCGCTGTAGCACACTTTCAAATTGACCCATTCTTCAGTTAGGACTTTTATGGGTTGTAACGTGGCCTGGTTCACAGTTTTAGATAAAAGGATTTTAGGCTCAAAATTATTTGGTGCCCACCCATTCTCCATGATGTTCTCCATTCCTACATTCAGTTGACCCGATACAAGCATTCATCTCTCTCAAAGAGTTTGTGATGGTTGAGGAACCACTGTGGTTTCTTGGACACGACAGTTGCTAACTTCTGATTTTGATGTTTGATCAGACGACTTTGTTCTTTGATGAGGATTTTCATTGGTAATCCTTTCTCTCCTTTTTAGGCTTTTCAATTCCCTTATTTCTTTTTCCTAGACATATTCTTTTGAATTTCGATTTGAAAGTCCAGCAGGATGCCCCAACTTTTGCCTAAGCGACTTGTTTTCAAGTTTCGACTTAGCGGGGATTTTTGTTTCTTTCTTATTCGTATTTTCCATTTTGAATAAGTCGTTGATCTTCGCATTATTTTGATTTGTTGGAAGTGATCGCGACTTCCTGAGTCTTTATTAGATGATGGATAGCCATTATTGTATCGCCATTTGTTGACCTCCTGATGTGCGAGAGATACCCATTGGGATATAGTCAATAGACGCACGTTGTTGATAGATGAGGGTTAAACATTATGGTTTTGGCTTTCCTCGACCTTTTGATGGATAACCATTGTTGTATCTTTGGATGCACACTCTTGATGAGTTCTGAATGCTTGATCAGATTAACTGAACACTACCTGCCCCAGGGTTAAAATGAGGGTTTTTTCTGAATAGAAAAGAAACTCCTACTTCGAAGGCTAAGAGGGGTTGACGAGGGTCTATCTCCCTTATATCTCTGGTGTTTAGGAATTGAAGCAAGGCATGTACATCGTCAGCAAAGTCTTACTCAAAAGCGTATCAACCAGAGATTTTGCGTTTTCAGATTATCGTCATCCTCCTTCCAATCTTTACCTAAGCATAAGACTAGGAAATTTGGCATCAATATGCAAGTAAAACATTTAAAGAGTGATAACGAATGGATGAATAAAAACAAAAGAACACTTCAAGACAAGCATACTTATTGCATTAAGATTTTCATTCAAAAATAGACAAGTTTCCACATGCAAGCAATGTTTAAACAAACCAGCAAGAATGCAAATGAAAATGCAGTAAAGAGAACCAATGGTTGCCATTGTTTAGGAGGCTTGACTCCATATGGATTTCTTGATTCTGATGACTTTCTGTAGTCTTGATGCTTGAGTGGGAGGGAGGATTCCCCTTCAGATCTGATGTGAACACAATAGTCTCTGGATTGAGCCTGTCTTGGACATTGTCTTTGGATGACATACCTTTTAATCGAATGGCCATGTGCCCCAGAATAATATGCATATAAGGTTCTTTCAGGAGAACGAATGAATGATTCACCCAGTGAATTTGTATAAACTACATCACCAAGCATATCGTGTCTCAAAGGAATACTACAGTTTGTCTTCTCTCAGAACAACAGAGACATCCAACTCGTGAGAAAGATCCTGGCTGGCCAAATAGGAATCGGACTTCTGGAAGAGACGCCAGACAGGTGCTGGGCTTTATACTTCAACCCCTTTACAGTCTTCGATATCAAAACCTGGTGTATTAGACACCTCTAGCATGCAATTAGAAGGAATGCTTATGGGAAGAGGACCCCAAAGATCAGAGCTGGAAGGAACAAGATGTAATACATTGGGCTTGCATCAATATGCTCATCAGGCTTCTTTTGTCTTGGCTTAGAAGCTTTTTTTCCCCATGAATTCACTAGGGGAATAAAGACTAACTGCTGCCAGACAGATTAGGGAACACAAAGCTGTGGAGAGTGCCCCTGATTGAATAGTCTGATGCCCCAGTGTAGCAATTATATATGAAATTGGTCAAGAAGGATGGAGCACTGATGTAAGATCCCACAGTAAATGGGAACCATCTGTTGATAAGACGTTTTAAGGACTCAAGATTGTGTAGCACTCCATGGTTGAAAGCATTCCCCAAAAGACGAGGAGAAGATAGAACCACTGTTGCGGTAGTAAGTTCCAAATTGTTGACACCATTATCAGAGATTTCATGACCTGGCTTATCTGAGACTTCAATAAATTATCTTCATGTTCGAAGAAATTTATGACCATGGGCCAAAGCTTGCATGTACCACTCGGAGTTATTCCATAACTGATCTCTGGTGACAGTAAGAATTAAGTTGAACCTCTGAAGAAATCCCCAGGTCTGAATAAGAATCCCCAATCTCCGGGAACCTGTTATGAATGCATGAATATGCCTGGGGTGCATGAATGAATGCCATGTCATGTTCTGTCATTTCCAAGGAATTACTTGCTTTGATTTTGATTTTGTGCAAGTAAGAGATGGAAGAGTTTAGCACAAGACTTGAAAATGTGATTCCTTGGAGATAACAGAACATGTATGTTAAGCATGTGGTTAACCATGTTATGTATGCAAAGGCATGGGTTCAAATGGGATCAAGGTTCCATCATTTCTGAATATGATTGTTGCATTGCTTCTGAACCATACAAGTATCATCAAGTCAAAGGTTTGTCATAGCTTCCGTGCATATAAGAACCAAGTACCATGTAGATCTCCCATTGTACGGGGTCGAGGCTTCTGGAACATCAGATATGTTGAGCATTTTTTGAATATGCTGGGAATGCCAAGATCAGAGGCTCGAATGAACTTCCAAGTAAATAAGTCAGGAACCCAGAAAATAAATTTGAGAACCATATAGTCACCAACAGAATACCATATGCATAAGTCACTGACAGAAATCCATAACATAATCATTAGAACCACTAATCACCGTCTGATCACAGTCTTCATCTGAGCATGGGTAACCATCTGAACATAGTCACCATCTAAGCACGAGTAACCATTTGAACATAGTCACCAACTGAATACCATATGCATAAGTCACTGACAGAAATCCATTACATAATCATTAGAACCACTAATCACCGTCTGATCACAGTCTTCATCTGAGCATGGGTAACCATCTGAACATAGTCACCATCTGAGCACGAGTAACCATTTGAACATAGTCACCAACTGAATACCATATGCATAAGTCACTGACAGAAATCCATAACATAATCATTAGAACCACTAATCACCGTCTGATCACAGTCTTCATCTGAGCATGGGTAACCATCTGAACATAGTCACCATCTGAGCACGAGTAACCATTTGAACATAGTCACCAACTGTACCTGTGATAAAATTTCCCTCCCCACTCACGCGTGAAGACTAGTTCAGGGTAAGACAATGGTAACTCGAAAATCACGGGTCCTCCTGAAAGTGCTATGGGATTACCCACAGACGTGGGTGCCGATAGTAATTCATTTGAACCTCATCCGAGTGTGGTATATGACATGACTGCACTAATCGGACCATGTCCTATAACCGTCATGCCCCCACTCTATTCTTAGTGTCCTAGTGCACTCTGGCCTGGGTACTGGGCCTTTTACCTCGATAGTAACACCCACCCAACTGGAAAACCTGAATCCAGCATAATAGATAACCAATACGGAAAGACATAAAATGCAATGTAAACTTATGCTCAGATAAACATGTACAAATGAGTAAACTGAAAGCATAAAAATAAACACCCAAAGAAAAGAAAACAAGAGCTAGGATCGACTCCGGGATGGACCAACATTTGGTCGACCTGCCCCCAGTGAAGTCCCCAGCTGAAACAACCGGCTGAAAATCATCAAACAATGAAGTCGCCATAGAACTTCTTTTATCCCACATGTAGGGAAAGGTAAACATAGAGAAAACCTGAGAAAGAATAAGTCACTGTCTTGTGACCGAGAGATCGGGTAAGGGAGTCTCTTACACGAGGGGAAGGTATTAGCACCCCACATGCTCGTAGTAATCTACAGTATCCACTCTTGTTATCTATCTTATGGGTGTGTTTAATCTATGCTTACTGTTTACTATACTACTGAAAGGAGAATGCATGCAAAAGGAAGGGAAAAAGAATGTAGGGAAAATAAAATTATGCTCGCTTGGGCCCTACCCCAATGCCTACGTATCCCTTTTGAGGAATCAGAGCTACCGTAGTTTGGCTCACAGGTTTTTGTTTGTTTATGTTTTTTATGGACGAAGTTAATTCCTCCTTCTGCCGCAGCTCGACCTTTGGAGACTTATGCGTTGGCACAGAAGTAAATTAATCGTGTCCTTACCTGAAAAGGGTTTTAGAGAAAGGTGCTCGAGCGCACAAAAGATTTGAATTGGTTTGTATTTTTGTTGCAGATAATGACTAGTTGACCTCAAGAGAGAGATATTAGCCACTTTTCTACTTAGCCATGAAATGAGTCTTTGAGAATTGAATCACACCTAGACTTGAGATGAAGAACAATAAGATCTAGAAGAGACCCGCTTATCATTTCCCACACTAAGCAAAGGCGTGATTCTCATCAGTAGCTTTAAAGTTTTTTGAAGTTTGAAAGAAAAAAGAAGTTTTAGTTTTAAATGCATATGCAAAAGGAGAAAGAAAAGTCAAAGGGAGACTAGCCTATTTCTAAACCTAATGTTATTGTGCAATAGGGTCCTAAAGTTGGAATTTCAAAGGAATTCTACCTAATGTTAGCATGCATATCTTGAAGTAAAGCCCTACTTCTCATGATTTCTAGAAAAAAAGGCAAAGAAATGCGATAAAGAGGAATAAAATGAAGTCACAATGATACCGAACGGAGGAGGTCCTCTGCCTCTTCATAACCACGCAAACAATAAGAAAACTCTACCAAAAGCTTCCTCGAATTTACTTGATGACAATTACGCTTTATTCATTTCAAACCTCTTGAAACTCCTCATTCCAGTTCCTCCTATTCATCCAGATCCCACAAAATTATCATATAACCAATTAAAAATCAATCATAACAATTATATAAAAGATGGAATTGAAATAAGTATAGAAAATGAATCCTCTAGAGGTGCAAGGCTGAATTCAGTGGTCCATTGCAAGTAACTGGAATAGGCATTAAAGCCAAACTAACTCAGCCCAATAAGATCTTTTTGTTTACAAACTTCAATCTTATCCAAAAAAGCTAAAGTGGGATCATGAGACGTTATACATCCCAAATCCATAATCAATCATCTCTTTTTCAGCATTATTATTATTCAACTATCTAAAGAAAAGACCAATAACAACATTAATTGAAACTGAAAATGAAAGAAAAAAAAAGAGTTACGAAACAGAAGTGGTGGCTCCGCTAGGGTTCCAGGAGGTGGTTATTGGGCTTCATGAACAGAGAATCTTCTTCTTAAATGAATCGCGCCGCCAGAGATTACCACCATCTCCGATCAACACGGCCAAGCTCCTCACCGTCCTCTTGTTCTTCGTCTGCAGTCTTTATTTCTCTCCATCTTTGTCTCGTTTGTGGCCGATTCATCTCATACCAAAGGCTTCACTTCCGCTTGTGACGCACTTTAACTTTCTTCTTTGAATCGTGATTTCACATCACTTCTCCATTCTGTTTCTCCATATCGCAACATCGATTCGCCTCAACCTTATTCATCGATTCGCTTCTGCGAGATCTTCGTCTTGTCCGGTTATCAAGGTATACAAATTCTTGAATCAATATTCTTCTACATTATGCATTTTGAGTTGTGGTTGGTGTTCTGAGATATTGTTCCCTGAAGACAATAAATCGAGGATGAAGTTGTTGTTGATCTGTGATGCAGTAGCGAATAATGCAGATGAAGATGCGTGAAAAAGCCATGTCGAAAAGTTGTTGAGCCCTGAAGATGATGAAGATGCCGAGTTGATGAAGATTAAGAAGATGTGTGGTTCAGAGAGATTTTACAGAGGGAGCTGAGAGATCATTTTCAAAGAGGGTGAGGAATCCCCTGTAATTTCCAGGTAATTTTCTGTTATGCAATTTCTGTTATATGGCTTGAGAGTTTGTTACAGCAGAGTGAATCCCCGTTTTTTGTTATGATCTGGTTCTCTTCTGGTTTTTTGGAAGTTGAAAGTTAGTTATAGGTTAGAAGTTATGCAGTGCTGTTAGGAAGTTTGCTGGACTGGAAGTTAGTTATATCTTTTGTCAGTTAGTTAATTTCTGTTTTATAGGGGTTTGTTAGGAAGTTAGAAATTCATTTACAGTTGGTTATGGAGCTAGGAAACTTAGTTGGAGTTGGTTAGAGGTTAGTTGGAAACTATTAACAATTGGTTGGGAATTAGTTAGTTCTGCTAGAAATTCTATTAGGAGCTGTTTTTTTTTTGTTATGCGGTTTAGAGTTGGAAAACAGTTAGGGGTTGTAAGGTTGGTTATGATGTTAGAGGAAATTCTGTTATAATTGAATGGTTAGGATTTGTTACAGGCTGTTTTGGAAGATAGAAAACGATTAAGGAAGTTTTGAACTGTTGGAGATTAGGAAGTTGGTTAGAAAATTCTGTTAGGCTGTAACTGATTCATTTCTGATTTGGCCTCTCCCTTTTCCCACATGGTTTCCACCCTTTCCTGATTTATTTTTATGCTTTTTAAAGTGAAACTGGTTTTTATGAATGGAATTGACTTTGGGGATTAAATCATAGCAATTATCAAGTGTTTTCATGACAATTTTGCAGGGCTGCAATTGCGTGTATAAGGCTTGGATTTGGACACATGAAAGCTTGAGGACATATTTATGTTGGCGTCATGATATGAAAGTGAATTATTGGTGATTTAAGCTTCCTTGAATTTCCGAGCAACAACCATAGTTGTTGAAGGCAAGAGTAACAGACTTAGAGGGAAAGGTTCAATGAAGAAGAAAGCTCTCGTTCGCCTGGTGACGAAATTTGAATCGGAAATGGAATGTAGAGTATGAGAAAACTTGGTAGAAAAACTTTCTTAGGATGTAACACTACTTGAACTCTTGTAACGTTCCTTTGTAATTTTGAAATGGTGTATAATGTTTTGAACTTGGAGACTTGGTAATGTAATTAACAGGTACTAAACATGTATTGTGATATTTTGGTGTAATGGATTTTCGTAATTGTATTCCCTCTGAATATGTAAAATTTTGAATGTTTCCCTTTTTTGTAATGGAGAGTTCGAACTCAAAATAAAGAAAATATTGATATTTCCTCCTTTATTTAACTTTGACTTCCTAATCTTCTTTTGACCCTATGTCTTGATGTATCTATGATATGCTAAATCATTTAGTAGTAACTTGTATGGATCTATGTTCTTCTTCTCTGACTTCATCACTTTGAATAACTTATCATGCCACGAACATCTTGCCACTAAAGATCTTTTGATGAATTAAAGGGATTAACATGTTTAAGTATCTTCTGATTCAACTTTAATTCAAAAATCATTAATGCTTTCTAAGAACTTTAGGCTTTAGCTTGAGCTAATTGAATGGAGTTCAAAGAATATAGCTTGTACCATAAGTATACCAAGTGATTAAAAGGAGATATTTTCCTCAGGGTACACAAACCCTGATTTTTAGATAGAATCCAAAGTAAAACCATATGCCTTTCTCGCATAAAGCCCATGACCACATGACTTGAGATTCAAGTAATAGGTACCCTATTGTCTGATGAAGAAAGAACAATAGAAACTCTAGCCTATAATGCATTAACACATACACCAAAATTTCTTTAATGATTTGCATCTTGAACAATGATAGAATCCCTTGAATGATGACTTCCACTGATGAACCCAAGACTTCACAAAGAATTGCTCTTGAATAGCAATAATAGAAATAAACCTTTATCAATTGATGATGGTGAACATAAGAAGACGATGTTTGTAAAGTCTACATGCCCTCACGGTCTCTTGAATGCCACATTATAGGATGCCTTGCATTATAAGCAACCATGAAGCCACTTTACATATTGAAGAAGACCAAGAAAGGTCGAGAATAAAGAACTCAGAGGATGATGTATAACCAAGTCTTTGTATTCATCAAATAATCCTGAGGATAAGGGATAATCCTAATTCACGCTCCATGTATCTTCGATTGAGACAAACCTGCAAAAGAGATGAATCCATGATGAACTATGTGAAACCCTAATCCCATGAGCATAAGTACCAAACCTTATTGTTAGTGAATCTGTGCAATACTAGATGACCTAATGAAGTATGTACATTAAGAATGAGAGATGCGTAAGCCAGACTATCCTTATAAAGAGGTAGGACAAATTTGGGGTATTACAATGTGATTTTAAACAAAAGAATGAAGAGATCATCTGAAGAGAAGATTGATCCTAGCTCTCAAATTAGAGATTAGAGTTCAGAAGAAGGTTATTCTTCTCAAACTAGAAAACTGAGAATACTCAAAGAAAAAAGAGGAATCAATATGAAGATAATTCAGAACCTCTTAAAGACCACCCTGAAGAATGCATAAGAATAAATAAGTTGATCAGAAGCTGTATCTAAGAGAAAGCTAAAGTTAAAGACAAAATAAAGATCTTCAAGAATATGACCATATCATTTCTCTCCTTCACTTTACTTACCATATTCTTGCTAATTTTATAGACTCAGATATCAAAAGATGTTTCTGTCAGAAATATCTCTAATCAGATGGAAACCTTTAGTTATCCAGATTTTGAGTATATTGATTGCGTCACTTAGTTAGACATATTGATTAACGCGTGCAACCCTTGGATATTCTTAATCATCACACGCTACCTAAGATAGATCATGAAAAATGTGCGATTTCTTGGAATTGATTCTTTCATGATTGCTTTCATTCATTTCCTCCCATACTGTGTCTTTAAAAAATGTTATTCTTTATTTACATTTAATTGCTATAAAATTAAAATTTCCTTCTCCCTCTATATAACTCACTTTTTCACACTATCACACGTTCACTCTCACTTCTTCTCAAATTAGAAACCCTAAACCCCTCTTCTCCTTCAATCACTTTGTGGGTTCTCCGATAACAATCTTCATTAACCTTCAAAATTAATTCATCTTCTTCTTCAAATCAAATTCATGATGACCAATTCTCAAAAAGAAGCAATTAAGTTCTCCAAGGAATTTGATCAAGCATCAAAACCACCAATTACTTCTGGCTCTTCATCATCATCTACCTTCGCTCCATCATCTTCATCAGCTCCTCCTATAAAGATAACTGTTGCTACTACTTCTTCTATAGAAGTTAATGAGAATCACATCACTCAATAAACTCTCAAGTTCATTGCATCCTTCCTTCACAAGAAGCATATGTTATTTGAGAATTTTTAGTTGATTTCAGCAATTTAGCTTATAATCAGGTTGACCTAAAAGAAGAATTAGAATATCAGGGATGTGAAAACTACTTTTAAAGGATTCATGGTCCTATTTATGGAGATTTAGTAAAAGACTTTTGGAAGAATGCTGATTGTGATGATCTACATATTGTCTTCAATGTCATTGGATTAAGGATTGTCATAACAAAAAAGTACATTGCTGATATTCTAGGTTTGAAGTTTCTGGAAGGAAAATGTACATATAAGATAGAGGAGAAGTTTAAGACTACAAAGAGTAAATTAAAGTTTGCAAATAAGTCACTCAATCAAGTGTTGTTTAATAATTACTCTGATGAGAAGACAAAATACAAGAGCAAGGATCTTCATCCAACTTTAGAGTTCAGCACAAGATCATTTTGGGCTGTATAAACCCTAGACATGCTTCAAACTCTTCTGATTACTTCAATTTTAGTCAGAAGTTCATGTTATATTATTTTCTAACCAAGAAGAAGATCAATCTTCCCTATGTCTTATTCAATTATCTGAAGGATATTCTTAGGAAGATGAAAACCACTGCAAATACTAAGAAGAATGTTCTTACATATGTTCCTTGTGGATGTCTTCTGACTGACATTCTTGTGGAAAGTGGGTTAGTAAAATCTATGGTGGAAGAAGCAAATTACACAAGAGATCTGTCTCCCAGCATTGGAGAATCATTTACTGCACAGAACTTGAGGAACATGCAAATAACTGATAAAATTAAAGTTAAACATCTAGGTGAACCGTTTGAAGCCACTACTCAAAGAAGGACTCCAATTAATGATTATCCTCTTTTTTCAAAGATGGATAATATATCAAGTGTTTCTATATATGTTCGAATGATGGAAGAAGAAGGACATGATATATCCAATTTTGATTACACTAAACTTCCTGCTGAAGAAGTTGATTGTGGTATAAGAAAAAGGAAAGAAAAGATCAAACGCTTTTGAATCAAAGAAGAAGAAGAAGAAAGCTAGATTTCTTCAAGAAACAGTTTTGGGAACTACAACGTCCAAAACATTTAGTAAGACTGATACTCGTACTTTTGATCTAGTTCTCGCTGATACTTCAAAAGAGAAAAGAAAAGAATTATCGAAGGCTTCTGAGCCAAAGAAAAAGGGAAAGAAGAGACAAAGAACTGAATCCTCTGAATCTCAGGGTCTACCTTTTAAATCTGGAAAATCATGTAAATCTTATGTTCTTCCTACTATTGTTTCTGATAATGCTCCTGAATATGTTAATGCATCTTTAACAACTACAATGACACATTCCTCTAAATCGACCATGTCCAATCACAAGTCACTTTCAAACCATCTGTCTCTGCCCCACTATTCTCATCCATTTCAACAACTACTACCAATTTGAACCAACCTACATTAGAATCATCAAATGAAATACCACCATTCCAAACACTATTTCAATTTGCAGTCACAAACCAAAACTCAAACATAAATGAATTTATCACTGACCCATATGATTCTCACCCTACACCCATACAAATAGCTATATCTACTGCACCCTCTGATACTTTTTCACACGAACCTTTTGTGATACTAGTTTCTGAATAATATACCTTTTTCGATCTTGATGATCTATCTGAACTACCATTTGAAACTATCAACTCTGAAGCTTTTACTTCTCAACTTGAACGTGAAATAATCATCTATGAACAACCCTTTCCAAAAACCCTTGAAGAATGCATTAACAAGTTTAAAAGCAAGGTTAATAACATAGTAGCTATGCTACAAGATGAAGCATGTACCAATTTTAAACTTCAGGATCTGAAAAATTCCTGGAAGGTGTTTCAAAAATGGATGTCATTAGAATATTAAAAACTGCGTGAGTGATCTCAAGTCTAATGTTGATAGGATGCTCGAGCTTCTGCGAGCTGGCATTAAGGGGTGATGATCTCCCGAGAGAGGTAGTTTTCCGCCTATGTATGAGTGGCATTAGCTATTTCCATATGATAAGTAAGATTTCCAATTTTCCCATAAAGAGCATTAATCTCCTGTTGCAAGGCAGTAAGCTCAAAGTCTCGGTCACTCCACTCTGTGGAGCCAGTGGAGGAAAATGTTGTAGCATATCTGAGAGGAGTAAAGGGTGATACGCAGGAGTATAAGGTGTGACACGCCTGGTGGGTGTTTCTCCTTGGTCCTCTAAAGCATAAATCTAATTCTCCCTATTATGGATACTTGTGTTTCTCTAGGTTGGGTAGGTAAAAGTGGTGAATGACTTCATTATTAATGAGAATTTTATACTCTTTATTCCTGAAATACACTCGTCGTATCATGCCTTTTTCAAGACAATGGTTCATGTCTAGAAGTGAAAATCCATAATAGGGTACTAGGTGGGTGAGCTTGTTTTGAAGGCCAAGGGAAAAAGCAATTTGGGCAATTATCCCTCCTACATGGATATGTCCTACTGCAGATAGGGCTATCCGTCCTAGATTTTATATGAGAAAAGTGTCGGATTCAACTAGACAGGACTTGGTGATACAAAAGAGAATAAATAATTCCTTTGCACTTACAGGTTCACTAGTCTCATTTTTACCAAAGAATGTTTGTGCTAAAATCATCTGGAAGTACCTGAATGTCAGATCATGGATAAGGTTTAAAAACTGGGTGGACGGGTCAGGGCTTCCGTTACTGGTAACAACTTTCCAGAAACTGTCTAAGACGTCCTGCATGTAATTATCAATGGGAACTTTAGGTGCAACATTTTGATCATACTGGAAACCTAAAAGGCGAGCAAAATCCAGGTGGTTTAACTTATACTCTCGTTAAAATAACCTAAAAGAAATCAGGCCTCTATAGAATCCATGACCTTGATATGATTGGTAAGTAAGTGAGCTAAGGAACTCCAGGGTTAGGTCTCGGTAGGTGACATTTTTGGCTTATGCATACTCATCTCACTCGAGTTGGTTACACATATACCTAATGCTAGCCTCAATCCCTAGGGCTTCTAAGCAAATGGAGTCAGGGTATTTGTTGGGTAACATAGGTCTCTCAAATAGGACCACATAATGTTCCTTTTGGGATTCATCTCTGAACGGAATATGCATGTCATCAAATTTATGCATTCTGAAAAATATAGTTAGTGGGAATAAGCAATGTAGAATGATGAGACCTGAAACGTAGACAATCACATAAGTTAGTTTCTTTTAGAAGGAATAATTCACCATTTTAATAAAAAGGGGGAACAAATAAGATAAAATATAAAAAAGAAATCGTGGGTTGCCTCCCATGTAGCGCTTGTTTTATGCCGGTAGCTAGACAATTAAAGGGGAAATCAATCTTTAGTATAACCATTTGTAGTATTTGGTTTCAAGGGCCACTTATCGAGCCATCTTTCATATCCATCAATTTTTTCTTCTTTTCACTGTAGAATGGTTCATACTTCAGGTAATTTACGGATGGCTCTGGCTCGATCCTAAGAATAGGTTTTTCTGATTTAGTTTTTATTCCTTCACGTACCTTTGCAAAGGTGAGATTTTTAAAATTCACGACTCTACCAGTTTTAAAGTCCTGTAATTTTTTCTTTATCTGAAGGGCCTCAGACATTGTAAAATACTTTTTAAACTGGGAACGTACCTTAGTTTCTAAGGAATTTAGTGAAAAAAAATTCTTACCTTTTCCTTTCTACAATTATTTCCTCTCCTAGGATCTTTGATTGGTTTTTCATTATCAACCAGGATAATTTTAGTCCCTAGTGGAGATTCGTCTAGGTGTCTGGGAAAGCAACAAAATTTTAGTCTCCAAATCCTTGTTGCTAGTTACGAGAGACTCGGCTACAGTGTTTAGTTTTCTAAGGGTTTCATTAATATGGAGAATTTTGTTTCTAAATTCCTTATTCTGGAGAGTTTGTGTTTGTTATTTCTATGAAATTGTAATTGGAATACATTTTGGTATAATCAACTTGGCAGCAACATGTTGAATAAAGAAGTCCCAACTTGCTGTTTTCAACATGTCGAAGAAGATGTCCCAACCCGGAGATAGGACATCGCGTCTACATCAGCTGTTAGTTATGTTTAAGCTAATTTTTTAAGTTACTGAATATTTGGGGAATATTCAGTTAGCTTATGTGGCATCCAAGATTAACAAATCATAATATTTTTATGTTGGTTTTCGAAGATTGCATAGTTTCTAAATATGGAGACTTTTTAGGAAACTAATGATTGAAGACCTATTACCTTGGAGAAGAATATGCAGACTTTGTGAAACCTCATTGTTGCGGTTTTGAAGCCCAACCCAGTCTAGAATAATGTTATGAATAGACTGGTGCATACCAAGTATTAGGTGGAACTTACATATGTATTTTTGTTAGGGTTTTTATAATCCTTATCGTGGGTTGTAAGTTTCATGTCAGATGTTCTTAAGCTTTTAAGCATAGAACATTTATGTGTCATATGCTCATAAGTTGTTAAGCATCGAGTGTTTATGATTCAATAATCATAAGCTCTTAAACATTGAGTTTTGTGTGTCTTGGAAGAGTGACTTCCAGTTTTGTTCTCTACTTGTGTTTAGAGTTGCTCCAATTGATGAGTGTAATTGAAGAGGGATTTGAGGAGGGCCTCATACCTAGGTGTGTCTAAGGTAGAAGTTAATAAATGGTAGTGATTAAGTGTGTAGGCTGTAACCTGTGATGTTTGCTCTGAGGTCTACACATTGATACTATCTAATTAATTTTGTCCCTGGCTTGGTAGCCCTCAGAGTATGAAGGTTATTCTGAACTGGGTAAACATATCTTGTGTTATTTACTTTCAGCACTATTTAATTTTCCTATATATCTTAATATTGTGTGTGAAGTCCGATCCAGTGTCTCGACATCTCTTAGGATATCCAGGATCTGACAGCCACCATTTCAAGTGGTATTAGAGCAGGCATCCTGCTCTGACTCTGGGTGAGATTCAGGGAAATTACTTTATGGTGTAATGGGCAAGGATGGTGGAATCACGGTGAAAATACCTATTATGGATGGTACCAACTATGACAGTTGGGAACATCGTATGGAAAGCTACATAAAGTCTCTAGGCCACAAGGCCTATAAAATGTTGTCAAAGGATGGGATACTCCAAAATTTAAGGGAGAAGATGGTAAAGATACTGATGTGCTGAAACCTGAAGAAGATTGGAGTGATGATTATGAGGCCTCATCTCAAGGGAACTCTAAAGCATTAACTGCAATATTCAATGGGGTTGATAAGAACTTGTTTAAACTGATCAAGAATTGCAAGCATGCTAAGGTTTCTTGGGAAACCCTAAGGGTTTGTTTGGTTCTGAAGAAAAATAAGAAGAGAGAAATAAGTGAGATAGAGTATGATAAGAGAGAAATATGTGAGAAATAGAGTAGATTTTAGGTATTATTTGATTTAGGAGAAATAGAAGAGAAATAGAAGAGAGAGAGAAGTGTTAATATTTTTAAAAGTACAATAATACCCTTATTTGTTAGCTTAAATATAATAATTTATTAAATTACTTATTATTTAATTTAATTAATTAAATTAATCTCACTAATCTACCTAAAACAATTTCACTTATTACTAATTCAAATAATTAAAAAATACTAATTTTAATTATTAATTAATTTAACATATTCACATTTTAGTTTAACTTTAATTAACTAATCAATTTATATTACATTACTTAAAAATTTTCTTTTCACATTAAAAAAAACCTTGTATTTTTTCATTATTAAAAGAAGACCATAATTTCATGCTATCTCACTCATACGCTCTAACGTTCCAGCAATTATGTGTATACATAAATGTTGATTAAAAAATAGTGTGAATAAGGGGTAATAATAAAATGTCACTTTATCATCTTCTTTCTTCTCAAATTGGACAGAGTAAGAAAATATGTGGGTCCCACCATTATTTGGTCTCTTTTACCTACTTCTCTTCAATCCCAAACATAAGAAATTGTCTATCTATTCCCTACTTCTCTCTCACCTATTTCTTTCTTATGTCTTTCTCTTGTTCCAAACACACCCTAAAGAATATGCATGAAGGAAATCCTAAGGTGAAGATGACAAGACTTCAACTTCTCTCTACAAAATTTAAAAACTTGAAGATGAATGAGGATAAAAGTATTTAGGACTTTCACGTGACTGTGCTAGACATTCTAACGACTCAGAAGATCTGGGAGAGAATATTTCAAAGAATAAGCTGACAAGGAAGATGCTCATATCTCTTCCAAAGAGGTTTGACATGAAGGTGATTGTCATTGAAGAATCCCATGATAAGCTCTCTTAAGACCTTTGAATCTGCCATCAATCAAAGATCTGAAAAGAAAAAGAGTATAGCTTTTGTTTCTAGCAGTGATGACTCAGAGAGTAGAGGAAGTGTGAACTCATAAGGAGTGTCTGATGACCTTGTGCTGCTGGAGATAGATTAACAGGGTATTAAGGAAGTCTAGGTTAAATGCTAAGAACATGTCATCCGACATCAACAAAAACTAGGACCTAGGAAGGAAGTCAAGATTTGAGGAGAAGCCAAAACAAGGGAAAGATGTCCAGTGTCCTGAATGTAAGGGATACAGACACATAAGAACTGAATGTGCTACCTATCTCAAGAAGTAAGGGAAGAACTTATTTGTGTCATGGTTAGATGAAGAATCTGAAAGTAATCATGAAGAAGATTCATCGAAGCAGGTAACTTCCTTGACTGAAATTTATGGGTCTGATCAAGAATCCTATAATCTGATAAAGAATCATATATTGGAGAACTTACGGTTAGTGAACTAGTTTCTAGGTTCATAAAGATGTTCCTTAATAATGGGTGAATGGGGCAAAGAATATTTGAGCAAAAGATACTTATTGCTCAATTGGAGGCTGAGAAAGAAGAACACCTATCTATCATTGCAAATCTTAGAGAGGAGTTAATATTGTAAAAATCAAAGTTTGACAATATGACCAAATATGTGAGAATGCTAAACAATGGCACTGCTATGTTGAATGAGGTTCTTCACACTAATGCTGGAAATATGAAGGGTCTTGGTTACAATAACCAAGCTGAGAAGAACCACAAGAAAATTATGGAGTTTGTTCCTCAAAGGTTAAAACAAGAATAAAAGATGTCAAGGCACTTGTCCCAACATCAGCTGAGACATAATGGAAGATGCTATAGTCCTATATATCATCCATGGAGATGTCACCATTATGCATTTCTTGGTCATTTAAAGTCCTCCTATTAAAAACTATATGGCTATTCCTACCATAGGACTCGTTACAGAAGAAAAGATGTTAATACTGAGGCAGAGTCAAGAGGGGGGCCCCATCATGGTTCATATGGACTGATAGCTTACACTTATCTAAAAGCCTCAACTAGAGAAGATTTGTATTTTGATAGCGGATATTCCAGACACATGAGTGGTGTTAAGAAATTCTTAGTGGACATTAAACCACGTTCCACTAGCTATGTCACCACCTTTGGAGATGGGTCAAAAATTGAAATAAAAGGTGTTGGAAAGGTGGATTATGCTGAACAACCTAGTCTCAGAAATGTGTTGTTTGTGAAAGAGCTAGCAGCAAACCTGATAAGTATCAGTTAACTATGTAATCAAGGTCTCAAAGTTAACTTTACTCAATCTGAATGCCTAGTTAAAAATGATAAGAAGGAAGTTGTTATGAAAGGAACTAGATTAAAAGACAATTGTTACTTATGGATCTCTCTAGAAACAAAATATCTCTCAACATGTTTAATGTCAAAAGATGATGAAGTCAACACATGGCATCAAAAGCTTGGTCATCTACATCTGAAAGGTATAAAAAATATCATGTCAAAGGAAGCTATTAGAGATATTCCCAAGATAAATATTGATAAAGGGGGAATTTATAGTGAATGTCAAATTGGGAAGCAGCCAAAGATGTCCCATAAGAAAATCCAACATCTTGCCACCTCAAGAGTTCTAGAGCCACTTCACATGGACTTGATGAGACCTATGCAGGTTGAAATTCTTGGAGGAAAAAGGTATGCCTATGTTGTTGTTGTTGATGATTACTCAAGATTCACTTGGGTGAAGTACATCAAAGAGTAATCTGAAGTGTTTGAAGTCTTCAAAGAGTTTAAAAATTCAAAGAGAAAAGGACCGTGGTGTTGTCAGAAACAAAAGTGACCATGGGAAATAATTTGAGAACAACACGTTTGAGGAATTTTGTGCTTATGATGGAATTAGTCATGAGTTTTCTTCACCCATCACTCCTTAACAAAATGGTGTGGTTGAACGAAAGATTGGGACTATTCAAGAGTGTGCTAGATTTATACTTCATGCCAAAAAATTACCTATTTACTTTTGAGCTAAAGCCACGAACACTGCTTGCTATATTCACAATAGGGTGACAATCATAATTGGAACCTCAGTTACTATTTATGAATTATGGAGAGGAAGAAAGTCAACTGTCAAATACTTTCATGTCTTTGGGAGTAAGTGTTACATTTTGGCTGACCGAGAGCCAAGAAGGAAGTTGGATGCTAAAAGTGGTGAAGGAATTTTTCTGGGATACTCTACTAACAACAAAGCATATATAATATTCAACTCCAGAACCAAGGTGATGATCGAGTCTTCAAATGTGATTGTTGATGACTCAACTACAAAAGATGATGTTTTAGAAGAAGTTGGGACAATTGTTCCAACTGAAGATGTGGTTCCTGAAGAGAATGTTACAACACCCACCGCAAATGTTGTTGTCTGAGTGCCTACTCTGAAGCTGAAGAACCTCAGGTAGCTGACTAGGGACCTTCTCTCAGAATTCAAAAGGATCACCCTAAGGAGATGATAATAGGAAATCCTAGACAAGGAGTAGTAACGAGATCAAGGGAAGTTATATCAAATGCTTGTTTTGTGTCAAAGGTTGAGCCTAAAAATGTGAAGGAATCCATGACTGATAAGTTCTGGATTAACTCTATGCAAGATGAGCTTGGTCAATTCAAGAGAAATGAAGTCTTGTATTTGGTACCAAGTTCTGAAGGAATGAATGATAGTGTTATGAAATGGGTGTATAATAACAAGATAGATGAACAAGGAGGTGTCATTAGAAATAAAGCCAGATTGGTTGCTCATGAGTATTCTGAAATTAAAAGAGTAGACTTTGATGAAACATTTTCTCCTATGGCTTACTTGGAGTCTATCAGATTGATACTTGGAGTAGCTCGTCACTTAAAGTTCAAATTCTATCAGATGGATGTCAATAATGCCTTTTTGAATGGGTACCTAAACAGAGTGGTTTAAGTTGAACAACCAAAAGGATTTGTTGATCCATCTTTCCCAAATCATGTGTCCATACTATATAAGGCTTTATATGGTCTGAAACAAGCTCTAAGAGCTTGTTATGAAAGGTTGACTGATTTTTTTTGCCAATCATGGATATAGAAAGGATGGAATTGACAAGACTCTCTTTGTCAAAGAGAAGGTTGGAGAGCTTATGATAGCTCAGATTTATGTAGATGATATTGTCTTTACGGGAAAGTCATATGAAATGGTACAACATTTTATTGAGAAGATGCAATATGAGTTTGAGATGAGTTTGGTGGGTGAACTGACTCACTTTCTTGGTTTACAAGTTAAGCAAATGGAGTATTCCATTTGTTTTGTCAAAGTAAGTATGCCAAAAATATTGTGAAGAAGTTTGGAATGGAGAGTTCCAAACATAAGAGAACTCCTACTCCTACTCACATAAAGCTGTCTAAAGATGAAAATGGGGTGAGTGTTGATCAAAGTTTGTATAGAAGCATGATTGGAAGTCTTCTATATCTCACTACAAGCAGACAAAATATAACCTTTGAAATTGGAGTTTGTGCTAGATATCAAGAAGAACCTAAGGCGAGTCATATCAATCAAGTGAAAAGGATTCTGAAGTATGTCAATGGCACTAGTAATTATGGAATGCTATATTCCCATGATTCAAGTTCCATTCTTGTGGGATTCTGTGATGCTGATTGGGCTGGAAGTGCAGATGATAAGAAGAGTACCTTTGGTGGAGGATTCTTTATGGGAAACAATTTGATTTCTTGGTTCAGTAAGAAACAAAAGTGTGTTTGTCTCTACTACTGAAGCTGAATACATAGCAGTAGGAAGCAGTTGCTCTCAACTGGTAAGGATGAAGCAAATGTTGTCTGAGTATAATGTCACACGAGATGTTATGACATTATTTTGTGACAACTTAAGTGCTATCAACATTTCCAAAAATCCTATTCAATACAGTAGGACCAAGCACTTTGACATTAGACATCACTTAATCAGAGAACTTATGGAGGACAAAGTCATAAATCTTGAGCATGTGAGTATTGAAAATTAGCTTGTTGATATCTTTACAAAAGCTCTTGATATAGCGGAGCTTGAGAACCTGAGAAAGATACTTGGAGTCTGTATCTATGAAAAATTGTAGTAATTATTGTTGGTGTTGCATATATTGATGAGGATACTGGGGAAGGTGTTGCACTTGATACTTGTTCTACAGAGCTGAAGAAGATTCCGATACATGAAAGTTGGTCATGTAGCTTTGTTTGGATTTGTCTTGCGATCGTGTTTATTTTGGTTTATGATTTTGTAAGGGCTAAATGCCCATGATATTTTTAATTTTCTGCACCCTACTACTTAACTCTTAGGTGCTTTAGTTTTTTTGCTAATATTGTCTACTTACCTTTGTCACGTTATGACTAAAAAGGATATTGAGGGTTTTGGAACATGTACTACTGATGGTACTTTTAAGGGGGAGTCGATGCTCTATTCTAGACTGAAGGCTCTGATGAGATGTCAGACGTGATGTCTTGACATCATGTTGTTTAGAATTTAGTTTCTCTATTTGTGTTGTAGTTGTGTTAGTAGATCTCCTAACTACTAAATGTGTTTTGATTTTGTGTTGCTAACCTTGCTTGTTTCTTTTTCGCTGTTGTGCATCTGATGTGTGTGTTTGATTTATTTTCAAACATATTTTGGTGTTTTATTGTCAAGGGTTATTTGGTTGTTTTAGCCAAAATGTGCCAAAGGGGGAGATTGTTATTTCTCTAAAATTTTAATTGACATACATTTTGGTAAACCAACTTCGAAACAACATGTTGAATAAATAAGTCCCAACTTGTTGTTTTTAACATGTCGAAGAAGATGTCCCAACCTAGAGATAGGACACTACGTCTGCAACAGTTGTTAGTTATGTTTCAGCTGATTTATTAAGTTACTGAATATTTTAGGAATATTTAGTTAGCTTATGTGGCATCCAAGATTGACAAATCATAATATTTTTATGTTGGTTTTCGAAGATTGTATAGTTTCTAAATATGGAGACATTTTAGGAAACTAATGATTGAAGACCTATTATCTTGGATAAGAATGTGCAGACTTTGTGCAACCTCATTGCTACAATTTTGAAGCCCAACCCAATCCAGAATAATGTTATAAATAGACAGGTGTATACCTAGTATTAGGTTGAACTTACGTATGTATTTTTGTTTTTTAGAATCCTTATTGTGGGATGTAAGTTCTGTGTTCGATGTTCTTAAGCTTTTAAACATGGAACATTTGTGTGTCAGATGCTCATAAGTTATTAAGAATTGAGTGTCTGTGTGTCAATTCTCATAAGCTTTTAAGTATTTAGTTTTGTGTGTCTTGGAAGAGTGACTTCCGGGTTTGTTCTTTACTTGTGTTTATAGTTTCTCCAATTGTTAAGTGTAATTGAAGAGAGATTTAAGGAGGGTCTCATACCTAGGTGTGTCTTAGGTAGAAGTTAAGCAAATGGTAGTGATTAAGTGTGTAGGCTGTAAACTGGGATGTTTGTTATGAGGTCTACAAATTGATATTATCTAGTTAATTTCATCTCTGGCTTGGTAACCCCCAGAGTAGGAAGGTTGTTCTGAACTGGGTAAACATATCTTGTGTTATTTACTTTCAGCAATGTTTATTTTGCCTATATAACTTGCTGTTGTGTGTGAATTTGGATCTGGTGTCTCGACATCCCTTAGGACATCCGGGATCTGACAGCTAAAATTTTATTGTTGCCATAAACCTCCGCATTGTAGATTCTAGCCTACAAGGAGTTTGTGTCTCAATGGAATTCTCCATTATTATTTTTAGGTTGGATCTATGGGAATTTTTTGGTTCCTCAGATTACTTGGGGTGATATTTGTAGGGAAATCTTGGGTGATCCGTCCTCCTATGGTTATAGTAACAAAAGTGCATTAGTCTAATACAATGTAATAACAAGGTTGTGATATTTGATAAAATTGGTCCTTGGCAATAACTCCAAAAACTTGATGGGTGATTTCCGCAAGTATACGGAGTCAATCAGAGTAATATAAAGAGTTTCGAACATACAGAGACCAAATGGTCAATATATCATTTACTATTGCTACGGTGTTTATATAAGGAGGTTAAAAAAAGGTGTTTGGGTTGTGAAAACAAATAAAGTAATAAACTAGAATTAATTCATAATAGTAATGCTAGAATATGGCTTTCATTGATCAACAATACTCTTATTATTTCTAAATAGGATTACTTACTGGGCAATATTTTCTACTTTGAAAAAGAATTAATTGAACATGAATTATCGCTTCCGCAGATTCAGAACCAAATTTTACTCTTTAATCTTTACTAGAGCTCTCACGTTCCCCGTTTGCGTATGAGTTAAAGAAGTAAATGTTTTCTTTAAGAAATTCAATCTTTTACTTAGTTGAAAAGTAGTTTTGATTTTAAAGTTTAACTAAAAAGGGTTCTCGGCTTTGGCTTGGATAACTAACATGTTCACAGCTTTACTTTCGTAATAGCCGATCAGATTAAGTTCAGAAAAATTGTATAAGAAACAAGAACATGCCATTGTATCAATCCTAAGAAATAACTAACATAGTACCGTAGAATCGATGGTGCTTACATTCCAACACTAATAAATTAGTTGGACATAATTATGGTAAAAGTAAAAATGCTTCTTTGAAAAACATAATTAAATATGTAAACGATAATTTAGAATGTGCGATAAAATAATCGTGCAAGGTAAAGTAACCAAACAAAATATAAATAATGCTGAATTAAATAAGAACTTGCTCCAAACGAAGGCTTGAATCTGGTAAAATGAAAATAAACTTTGGCAGAATGTAAATGACAGAAATAAACTTCGACAGAATGTAAATGCGTGAAGACAAATAACTTCAAGGTAAATAGGCTCCAAACCCGACAACAATAACAATGCGATAACTCTTCGATGTGAAGAATTAAAGCCTTTGAAATGTAAATTTATGAGTCATACTAAGTTTGGATCCCTTAAAAGTGAGGTTTTACACGTATTTATAATTCTCTAAACCCCCAATATGCCATGAGGAAGTTCTTGACTCCGTGTGAGAAAATATAGGAAGGAATGGAGGAGTGCAAGACCAAGTAAAGCCCATTTTGAAACTGCTGTTATTTTTCAAAGGATGATGAACACCATCCTCTGTGGGGAACACCACCTTCACAAAATTGTGATGACCCGGTCCTTGTGACTATTGAATCCTAAGACACATCACGTAACCCATGGTTACCCCTATGGCGAATTCCATGCTGGTCACCTTGAGTGTAAACCGCTCATTTTTCTCTGTTTTTCATCCAAACTGCTTCGTTTCTTTGCAAATTGTTCCTATATGATCAAACATCTGAAATATGGAAAACAATACCAATATAACACTGGAAATAAAAGAAAAATAACTAATAAAATATGTTAAATTCAAGTAAAATATACAGTTTGTTTTAACGTTATTATCAGGATCAAAGAACAAAGAATCCATCATTATTAAAACTTAATATGAATTGCATATAACATCATGGTCGGGATCAAAACATAAGTACTAGCACAATTACATCTAACCCCGAAAAAGATAAAATTAACTACATTTACTCATTGTAGCTTTAAAATTAAGCCCTAGAAGAAATAAGTCAAACAACATTTGTTGACAGTTCCTCAGAATGTGATTATACCTTCAATCTTCTACTCATATTCTATCATGTTGTGATTTGTGGTGAGAACCTAATATCACTAGGAACTTGTTGGGCTTGCGTTCCCTTCCTATATGGAGAAAGGCCCAAAATATGAATAGTCCATTTGTCTCATATTTATGTGGAGAATACCAATTTAGGATTAAGAAATATAGAGAGTAAATAAGGTTTCAAAAAGAGAGAAAAGAGGAGAGAAACTCATTCTCGTTTTTTTTGCACCAGTCTCACTAAATCGATGATCACCGATTCTTTATCCATCTGATTGAGCTCAAATTTGAAGGGTAGGTTCGCAACACCTATATCTAACTTTTTACTGTTATGATATTCAAAACAAGGTCTGAGTTGAGAGATATCGGCTTCGCACTGAAGCAACAGATTTAGGAAATTTTCAGCCTTTTGATTCTTATTTGTAAGTTAGTTTGACTTGTGATTTGCGACTGTTATCACTATTTTGTGAATCACTTTAAGACTTTATTGTAACCTTAATTGATTATAGTGGAGCTATTTTATTTAGTATAGACTATTCATGGTTTTTACTCTCATATTGAGGCGGTTTCCATGTTAAAATTATTAGTTTTCTTTTGTGTCTTTATTGTTCGATTGTCGTCTTATACTTTTTTTTATCCTCAAGGTTCCTAAAAGTTTGAGAAATATTATATCCGCTGCATATTGTTTTATATTTTTGTTTTAATTTCGCATCAGAGTGGCATCATAGCTCTTAGTTAAGGGCTATTTTACTTGTTCAAATGATGGAGTCAAATACAAAGACGAAGATGGTATTGTTGAATGGTTATAATTACCATTTATGTAAGGGAAATATGAAAGACTTACTATTTGTGAAGAAATTGCATTTACCAGTTTTTAGTTCTGCAAAGTCAGATTCTGTGTCTAATGAAGAATGAGAGTTTGAACATCAACAAATATGTTTTTTTATTCGACAATATCTAGAAGATAATATTTATAATCATATTGCTAATAAGACATATTCAAAAAATTTATGGGAGAATATAGAGTCCTTGTATGCTTTAAATTAGGGAATAATAAATTGTTCTTGTTCAATAGCTTTATAAGTTTGAAGTATAAGGAGGGTACTTCCATTTTAGAACATGTACTTGAGTGAATTTTAAGGGATCCTTGATCAGATGTCAGGAATGTGTATTAAATTTGATGATGAACTTTTTGTACTATTTCTATTTCTATCTTTACCAGAGTCTTGGGAGACGTTTTGGGTTTCTATTACAAGTTTTGCTCCTAAAGGTGTTGTTTCTTTAGAAACGACTAAGGGTGGTATTCTTAATGAGGAGATGAGAAGGAAGGTGCTGGGTTCTTCATCTCAATCTGAGGTGTTTTTCATTGAAAATAGGGGGGAGGAGTCATAAAAAGGAAGCGAAGGGTGGTAGAGAGAATAGCAGAAGCAAGTCCAAGCCACGATACAAGAATTCAGAGTTTCATTATTGTCACAAAACAGGACACGTACAGAAGTATTGTCATTAGTGGAAAAGGGATAACAACGACAAGAAAGGTAAGTCTAAACAAAGAGATCATGAATATCATGATGATGATCATGTTACTATTGCTACTTGTAATGATCTTGTAATTCTACGTGATCATGAGTATGTTAATCTCGTATCAGACGAGAGAAGGTGGATAGTTGACAATGGGGCTACATTGCATGTTACACTGTTGTACCCCAAAATATGCCCTCTCTTTTCTCAAGACATTTCTCACAAGATCTTCAAATAGCTCAAGTTTGCACAAGTGTTGACTAGGTCAAACCACCTCTTAAACACTGATGCCTCAAATTAGGGTTTTGATTTTCACAAGGAAAATGGACTTATAATGTCTCAAGCGACTTTCATGGATCATTATAGACCTCCAAGAATACTCATGTCAAGTTTCAAGTCTTGAATCACAATTTTGCTCAGCCAATTGATCAGATGACTAAAAAACAACTATATTGGTTAAAAAGTCAATTGTGGTCAACTTACAATCAAACTTCAAATTTTTTAACTAATATCAACAATTTGAAGTCATATTCACCAATTGATCAAGTGTGGGTCACAATTCGTCAAGAAAAGTGTTCAATTCACCAAAAGGGTAAAATGGTCAAAATTAGGGTTTTGATTATAATGACTGATTTTTAACTTTTAACCTAGTACATGACTTATTGGTTTGAAACATGATCTCAAAGATTCAAGTACATCATTTTAACCTAATTTCATGATTCAGTTCATCCCTCAAGATCAAACAATTGATAGATGAAATTTGGTCAACTGATGAAAAGTCAATTGATATACCAAAAGTCAAACTTTGACTTTTTAATCAAAATTAAGTTTCAAAAGTCAAGATTCATCAAGAAATTCAAAAATATGAAGCTTGATCATCAATAAATCAAGAAAGTCAAAAATCAATATGAAAAGTCAAACTTTTCAAGACTTAGTAATTTTTTAAGTGTTTTTTGTACATGATAATTTCACTACTTCATGCTAATTTTTAACCAAGATGCAAGATGATTCAAAGAACACTTTCAACATGAAAGTTGTAGATCTTTATGAGATATAAAACTTTTCTTTTCTGATCAAGTCGTAGAAGTATTTTGATCTTTAGTTATAAATTCATGAAGTCATGCACTTTTTCTAAAAAACACTTAGTGAAAATTTTGATCAATTTGGTCAGGATTTTGCCCTAACTTCTTGGCCAATTTTCACATATCTCCAATTTGGTTTAGCAAAAGTGTAAAATATGAAAGTTGTAGAGGATGTTTCAATATTTCCAAAATGTCATAGAACTTGAAGAGATTATTTATGAGCTAAGAGAATCGAATAGAGGAAGTTGGGCATTCATTCTTGAATTACAAGGCATTTTTGTGATGAACACTTGACTAAATCTCTAACCATGCTGCACAAATCTTTCTTTACAAGCTTCTAACTTGTGTTTCACTCCATAATTAATTGATTACACAACTGATAGAGTCATTGTCCAAGCATTTGAGCCCTTATCCAAGTTGCATTTCCATTAATGGCACAAAGTAACATTGCCATTCTAGTAAAGTGGCTTTAATTACAAAGTCAACTTGTCTTGAGCATTGCACTTGTTATTTCTACACAAGCATCCTCTACAAAGTCAAATAAACATGTTTAAGGTTTGCTATCCCACCTACAAGTCATGTACCTTACCTTGGAACAATGCTTGCCAAACTCACTTAAAAAACAAGTCAAAATCCACAAAACATGTGATCTTGTGATTCTGACCACCTCAAGCCTCCAAACCTTCTCCTATAAATTAAGACAATATTATGCAACTTAGGACAAAATTAGAAGCCTTGAAACTCCATCAAACCATAAATTTCTCTAAAAACACCACAACTTGTCATTTCTGCCCAAGAATTTCCATCTCATAAACCACTTGTGCGTTTCTTCTCCAAATCAATCCTAAAGCTTCCTTACATCAAATATAACTCATCCCTTCCCTGTTTCACAGCTATAACACCTCCATCACCATTGTCCAAACCTAACTTTGTACCTCTGCAACTTGACTTCTCCAGAACATTCCATGTAATCTCAGCTCAAGCTAAGCATTGCATTAGCTTCCTAGAGGTTCAAGGAAGCTAACCAAACCATTGCAGCACCTTGAAGTGAGCTCTAACTCAAACCACGATCTCCATCTGCATGGTGAGTTTTCTGGAATTATAACTCTTTGTACAAGCATCATTTAGCTTCCATTTTAAAAGATAAAATCTAGACATCATAGCCATGAAACTAACCATGTCCTTAGAATTCATTTATGTTGCCTGAGCAGTGAGAATTTTGAGCCTGAACTTTCTAAAAAAATTAGGTTAAATTTGGTACCATTTAAAATTTTTGCTCATCTTTGATCCATTGCTTAAGTTATTTATATATTTGAAATCGTGGTGAAATTTCAACTAGTTTGATGTTCATACTATTGAGAATGGTTAAGAGATGAGAAAGTTACATAGCTCTGGTTATGGCGCAAGGAAGAAGATGAAGTTGTCACTAGAACTTGTTTTATAATATAATGTGATGGTTTTGTATAAATAAACAAATGTATAACCACCCTAGTGGTTTAGAGCGCGCGCGTAAGGCATGCCTATAGAAGGTCCCGGGTTCGAGCCCCAGCGAGACCTTTTGGTTTTTTTCTTCCATATTTTCCTGGTTTCATTTTTGTTGATTGCAGCGCACTTGGGCTCTTCAGCAATGGACATGATCCTTTTTTCTCATCATCACCCCTGATCAATATACAACACGCAAGCCCATCCCTTTGTTTTTATTTTTTTTTATTATTTCTTTTCTGATTACAAAAAAAAAAGGGTTTGGGCCTAAGACACACAAAAACTGTTTTACTTTCTTACACCCTTTTCACTTTCAAATCCCCTGACCCAATTTTTACTTTTTTATTTTATTTTCTTTTATTTCCTTTTAATATTATCATTTTTATTATTTCTAATTAAAAAAATACAAAAATATATTTTATTATATACTTAGGCTAAATTTTTATTTTTTCTCTATTTTATTTCACTTCTTTTAAACAAAAACCCTAAAAAATATTTTCTTTCTTAAATTAATTAAAATTTATTTAGACTTAGGTTTTATTTTAATTTTCTATTTTAATTAACTTATAATTTAGGAATTTAATTAATTAATTTCTTTCTTTCTATTAATTTAGCTAATTAGGTTAAAACCCTTTTTCTTACAAAAAACCATAAAAAACAATTTTTTTCTTTTCTTTTATATTATATTTATATTCTTGTACATTATGTTTGGTATTATTCAATATGGTTTTAATAGTAATTAGGTTTTAATTTCTTTCAGCCCATTTGTAATTTATATCCCCATCCCCTAAAATGATATAATAGCGTAGAACTTTTAATTTTCGCAATTTATCGCTTTCCATATTATTGCTAGTAATTAGGGTTTGTATGGAAAGACTTAAAATCAAACAATAGATAACCCTAATTCAAGACAAATGCATGAAGATAATACACTTTCCACACTTGTACCTCTAGGGTTAACCCACACTTGTTGCCTTAGAATAAGCAGTCATGTCACGCGAACGTGGGATACTTTAGTAAAGACCCTCAATTATAAGATCGTAGTCCATCGATAACCCTTCGATGTTGCCTTCAATAAACGATCTTAGAACTTTATGACAAATTGCTAAGGTATCCTACAATGTTTCCTTCTATGACTGTATGACGACCCACACACGTCCCTTCACATCCAATGACAGGGCTTCTTACCAACCAGTGGTAAGATAATAATATATAAAGGAGGATGAAAAGAACAAAGACTTTTGAGTAGGTAGAACGCTCGTAGTTGCTTGCTCACAAACAAAACCATTTTTACACCTCACGCTTTCAAAACATTCTTCAAAACAAACATCTCTTTGAACTATTTTCAAAACCAACACTTTGTACACATTCTTATAGAGACGGGAATCATTATGAAGTTTGCCGAAACAAAGGCGTTTTCAAAATATTTTCAAACTTACACAAAACACACAAAAAACATTTAACAAAGTATTTCAAAGTGAGCTAGCAACTAAGAGCCTGTAGATAACTACTGATGAAAAGGATGCTATCACCTTCCGTTTTCATAACCTACCCCCCGAACTCATGAAAAATTGTCAAAAGTTTTTTCTTGTTCTTTTCACATTTTCCTTTATTGGATAAAAGAAAAGTCGGTGGCGACTCTTTCTCTTTGCAACAATTGTGATAAAACGTAAAACACCCAAGTCAGTTCTCCCACCGTATTACAGAAATGGCGACTCTGTTGGGGAGTAAAATTAAAAGTGGGGTTACCTTAGAGACTAGATCACCTTTAAATGCTTTCATTGTTTGACTTGCTTTCTTTACTCTTAAAAGGGTGTTTGGGATTTGTATAGATCCTCTACCTGGATCTGGGAACATTATTAGGTAAGTAGCAAAGATTGCGGAGACTGTACGGTGTAGACCGATATGGTTGAAACAATAGTTAAGTTAGTGTGACACATTTGTTGGTACCGGTATCCCTTGTGGTGAATCAAGGAGAATACGGGGCCGTTGTGTGTTGTCATAAAGCACTAACTGACCGTAGAACCTTTAGTTAAACAACTTGTCCATTAGGAGGTAGTGAGATAGCCGGATTTGGTGCAGTATGAAGTTGGTTGATACTCGATACTACGCTCATTGAGATTTGACTTTCGGGATATTTCGGTTGCCAATAAAGAGGCTTGCGCTAAAACAATGCCTGATGAAGAAAGATCAATGATATTGAGATTCCTTAGAACCCGTTTACTTTCTAGGATAGGTTGAACCAACTAAACTTCAAGAGAGTACTTACCTATAGACTCCTTGCAAGCCTAAACCTAAGGACTTTTTTGTTTTATTTTGTATATGATTATTTATATATAACTTCATGACATCATACCATGGCATTTACACTAACCTTTTCAAGGACCTAGAGATTTATCTTTGTTCTATTTTGTAGGATATGGCTTCCACTCGCAGAAATACCGTCTGAATAAACCTTGTGAAAATGCCTCCTCAACTCAAAGTGTTAGAATCAAGGGTCCCTGAAAATTCTCTGTTCACCAAGAAGTTTGTTCGAATCCTCAACTTGGTTACCTCAAACTTTTAAGAAGACATGGTACATGTGCTTTTTCAATTCTTTGATCCTAAACATCACTGTTTCACATTTCCTGATTACCAATTGGTGCCTACCATGGAATAGTTCTCTCAACTTTTGGGAATACCTATTCTTGATCAAATACCCTTCACTGGTATTGAGAAAGACCCAAGACCTGAACAGATTTCTCTAGCCTTACATTTGCAACAGTCTGACATCATGGCTAATTGGGAAACAAGAAGTGGTGTTAAGAGTTTTCTAGCCTAGTTTCTGTTTAAGAAGGCTGAACTATTTTAGGATGCTCTGGATTTGCAAGCTTTTGAATAAGTTTTGGCTCTTCTAATTTATGGGATGGTACTATTTCCTAACCCAGACCAACTTATAGATGTGAATGCGGTTAAAATATTCCTATCTCGTAACCCGGTGCCTACCCTGCTCGGAAACATTTTGCATTCTCTTCACTCCTGTACCATGAAGAGAAGAGGGATTCTCATGTGTTGCACTCCATTGTTGTCTAGGTGGTTTATTTCACACATTCCTCAATCAGTTTTGAAGAATGAACAAGGCATGAGGTGGTCTCAAAGTTTGATGTCACTCTCGCATTCAGATATTCATTGGTGTTCTCGATATTTGGAGGAGGTTACCATTATTGATCGCTATGGGGAATTCCGTAATGTCCCACTACTTGGAATTAGGGGAGGTATCACTTACAATCCTTGCTTGGATCTACGATAGTTTGGTTATGCTCAGAGGGATGGTCCTCAGGACACACTCGTCCAAGTTATTGTATTTGACTATGAGAACGATGTCCAAGGTTATCGTCAAAGATTTATACGAGCCTGAGGCATGGTAAACAAGGTTGATATCAAAGCTTTGGGGCATAAGAACTCCATTCCATCAGAGCCTTATCTCAAGTGGGTGTGAGCTCACGCTCAAAACCTCATGATGCCGTATGTGGCCATCTTACCAATAATTATGGAGCCTACCACCGAGGGGGATGTTCCTTATATCGTTCTTCATCCTGACATGCCTACTACTCTCGAGGAATTTCAAAGATTGTGGATTCAACTCAAGGGAGAGCGAGACACCTTTGAAGCCCAATTCTACTCAAGCGAGAAGAAAGTGTTGAAGCTCACAAACCAACTTCACGAGGAAGTGTCCATGGGAGACCTGATTCTTTTGTTGTATAATTTCACTTTGTTATTTTTCTTTCACTGTAAGCCCAAGAGGAAATTTGTAACCTTCGAACTTACTAATACAATTAATGTTTTGTTCCTTCTTTGTTTAAGAAAATTTAAATCTTAAAGGTCCTTGAAAACATTGCATACGCATAACATGTATCATATCATAAGCAGGTTTTTCCGACACAGGTTTCCTCATCTTTCTACTGTTTATTTCAGTATAAGATGGATCTCGAGCAAAATGTCAAGGACTTGCAGACACAAAGCTCTCAGTTTCAAGAGACGCTGCTCAACTTAGCAAAGGGGCAACAAGAAATGATGACACTTCTTGTCACGAAGAAGAAGACCAAGAAGAAAGTTGTAATCAACATGGAGAAGAGGTTCAAGGGCCCCATCTGACGAGTTCAAATTTAAGAGGACTCCTCCGAAGAGGATGAGAATCAAGATGAAGATGCTAGGAGCACCCATGCTGGGGGTGGAAACAATCAAATCTCTAAAGACGGGGATTATTTTGATGAGTAATATCCACCGACCGACGACAAATATAAGCAACTAGAAGACAGACTAAAGGCTATAGAAATTCAAGTTGTTCCTGGCTTGGACTTTAATGACTTGGGTTTGGTTCCTGGGGTAGTCATTCCCCACAAATTCAAGATCCTCGTTTTTTCCAAGTACGATGGTTTCTCATGTCCAAAGCTTCACCTAACATCTTACGTCCGTAAAATTCAACCGCATACCACTGATAAGAAACTATGGGTGCACTTTTTTCAAGAAAGTCTATCTAGGATGCAGTTGGAGTGGTTTTACCAATTGGAAGGGACTAACATCCATACTTAGGAGGATTTGGCCAGTTCCTGTTACCGCCAATATCAATATAATGTTGATCTTGCGCTAACTAGGTTACAATTACAAGGAATGACCATGGGTTCCAATGAGGGCTTCAAAGAATACGCTCAAAAATAGAGAGACTTGGCTGGAAGGGTGCAACCACCTTTGACTAATAGAGAATTAGTAGACATGTTTATGGGAACATTGACTGAACCATTTTTCAACTTACTGATTAAAAGTTCATCATCCGGATTCACTGAATTGATCTTGACCGGTGAGAGGGTTGAAAGCAGGATTTAAAGCGGGAAGATACCCATGGAATCCACCTCAAATGCTGTGAAAAAGCCATTTATTCGTAAAAAAGAGACTAATGTTGTGTATGGTCAAGGAGTCATGCTAGGAAGGACCGTCCTCAGTCAGTAAGTGCAATTCTAATCTCTAATCCAACTTCTACTCAACAACCACAACAACGAGCTAATCAACAAAGGTTGAATGCTCCACTAAGACAGTACACCAAGATTTGGATGTCCTTACCACAAGACCTACAACATTTACTAAAATCTGAGCTCATTTCACTAAGAGATCCTCCACAAAATCCCAATACATCCTCACCAAAATACAATCACAATGCAAGATGCGCGTACCACTCAAACAACCCTGAACATGATACCAACAACTGTTGGGCATTAAAGAACAAAATACAAGACCTAATTGATAATAAGACAATTAAATTTGACCCTCCGCCAACTCCCAATGTGATCGCCGTACCCATACCAAATCATGGTAAGGGTGTCAATGCTATTGAAGATGCCTCTTTTGGTTCCTCCATCAAAGATTTGACCACTCCTTTGAAGACTATTAAACATAATTTGTTAAAAGATAGGGTATTCCCTGGCTTCCTTGTAGACTATTGCTGTTGTGATGTACAAATTAATGGTTATGAATGGCTTAAGAAAGGTGTCCAACACCTAATGGATAGCCATGAGATTCTATTTGAAAAAGCTCCATCTGTGAAAAGTTTGACTCAAAGTGTATCCCATGAGTTTGAAGACGTTTCCATCATTACTATATCAAACAAACCTATTAGGATCACCTCCAAAGGTCCTATTAAGATTCCCGTTGAACCAAGAATAGCTCCACTAATTATCACCACACCGGGGCCAGTCCCCTACTCTTCTGATAAGGTTGTGCTCTGGAACTATGGGGGTAGAAGTGTATTACCATGGTATTAACCAAGATTCACGGATTGATGAAGATGAAATTGTTGACATTACAAACATGGCTGGATCAAGTAAAGTTACTAAGACAAGGAGGATCTTCTCTCCAGAGATTTCAACTCTGACAACCACAATTACACCCGTTTGTTGTCAAATCTAGTGCTGATGCTAGAGGAAAATAAAAAATGATTGAGCCTGCCCCGACGGAGGCGCCCACAAAAGTTATTACCACCGAGGAACCATATACCCAAGAGATGGAGGAGATTTTAAGAATTATCAAAAAAAGCGACTATAAGATAGTGGAACAGTTGGGGAAAACACCCTCGAAGATTTCTCTGATGTCTTTATTGCTGTGCTCCGAGGCACATGCTCAAGCACTGATAAAATTCTTGAAAAATGCATATGTCCCTCAAGAAACTATGGCTGACCAATTTGAAAACTGTGTAGCCAGTTTGACTGCTGATAATGGTTTAGGATTTTCGGACGCGGATCTGACTCCACCCAGGAAAAATTACAACAAAGATTTGCATGTTTCCATCGAGTGTAAAAGCACCACTTTAGCCCATGTATTGGTGGATACTGGGTCCTCCCTGAATGTCTTATCTAAGGGTGCTCTAGATAGGTTGGACTGTGAAGGTTTAGTGTTGAAACCCAGTGATATCATGGTGAAAGCTTTTGACGGATCAAAGAGAATGGTCCATGGAGAGGTTGAACTCCCTATCAAAGTTGGTTCTCAAGTTTTCAGCTCAACATTCTATGTGATGAATACCCGTCATGCTTATTCTTGCCTGCTTGGATGCCCATGGATACATGGGGCAGGTGCAATGACCTCCACACTACATCAAAAGATGAAGTACCCGGTCAAGGGGAAAATTGTCAGTGTATGCCGAGAAGAAGAGTTTATGATTAGTCATCTGAATCCATTCAAGTATGTTGAAATGGATGGCAAGTTCATAGAGACTCCTTGTCAAGCCTTTGAAGTGGTATCTCCCATGGTTTCTGTCGCCAAAGCCACTCCTGACATTCCCAAAGCTGCTAAAGATACACCAAAGATGGCCTATCTCAAAGATGCTTGTGATGTTATTAAAGATGAAGGCTGCACCATTTGGGGACAACTCCCCGATATCCCTTTCACGTCAGACAAATTTGGGTTGGGCTTTACTGCCAAGGCTCAGAAGGAGGTTCGACGTGCTCGTATAGGGAAACAACCTCTTCACATTAGTAACCATGAGATTAATGCCCTTGAAGACTCTGATGCTGATTGTGAATTTGATGACTGGATCTATCCGACTGCTGGTGGAGGACTCAACAACTGGAAGACCAAGGACTTCATCCCAATTTCCTTCAGCCAGGAGTAACTACCATTTCCTATTTTTATTACTTTGAGAACTTTGTCTGTAAATTCCAATAAAACAATGATTTTAAGCCATGTGCCTTTCCCGGGGCACAATGGTCCATTTGTTAAGGGTTTGTTATCTTCATATGCCATATGCTCATTTTAATGAAAAATGTTGGACTATTTTGCATTCAAATTTTGCGATCTTTGCCTTTCTTTATTTCATTTTTCAATAACCATGTGTCCTTACATGCACACACACACACACACACATTTGCAGATCCACGTCCACTCTGGATCTCATTGACAACGACTCTGCTATTGCCATCTATGACTTTGAACATCAAATCCATCAATCTAAAGACGAAGGTGAAGAAGATTGTGAAATACCTGGGGAACTCGCCAGACTTCTGATACAAGAGGAAAAGGCCATCCAGCCACATGAGGAATTAGTTGAAGTGATAAACCTGGGTACTGAGGCAGATAATAAAGAAGTAAAGATCGACGCCAATTTGGAAGACAACGTCAAGAGAAGATTGGTCCAGATGTTGCACGACTATGTTGAGGTGTTCGCTTGGTCATATGAAGATATGTCAGGGCTTGATACTGATATCATAGTTCATCGTCTGCCAATGAAGGAAGGTTGTCCTTTGGTCAAGCAAAAGGTTCGACGCATGCGTCCATATATGTTTAAGAAAATAAAAGCAGAGGTAATGAAACAGTTCAATGCAGGTTTTCTTGCATTGACATCATATCCCCAATGGGTTGCAAATGTGGTCCCAGTGTTGAAGAAAGACGGAAAGGTCCATATGTGTGTGGATTATAGAGATTTAAATAGGGAAAGCCCTAAAGACGACCTTCCTCTACCATATATCGATGTTTTGGTTGACAAAACAGCTCAACATAAAGTGTTCTCCTTCATGGATAGATTCTCGGGTTACAACCAAATCAAAATGGCGCTTGAGAACATGGAGAAAACCACTTTTGTTACACAATAAGGTACCTTCTGCTATAAGGGCATGCCGTTTGGACTGAATAATGTAGGTGCAACCTATCAATGGGCTATGGTAGCTCTATTTCATGACATGATTCATCATGAGATAGAAGTATATGTTGATGACATGATCGCAAGATTGCAAACTGAGGAAGAGCACCTAGATCATTTACACAAGCTATTTGAAAGGTTAAAAAATATAAGTTGAGGCTAAATCCCAACAAATGCACCTTCGGGATAAGGTTTAGAAAAATCCTAGGGTTTGTTGTTGGTGGCAAAGGTATTGATGTCGACCCTGCAAAAGTCAAAGCCATACAAGAAATGCCAGCTCCCATCAAGTATATCTTCGAGAAACTAGCTCTCTCTGAACGAATAGCTAGATGGCAAATGATCTTGACTGAATATGACATCCAATACACTATACAAAAAGCAATCAAGGGAAGTGTGTTGGCGGATCATTTGGCCCATCAAGCTGTTGATGACTACTAATCCATGAACTTTGAATTCCCGGACAAGAATATCATGCTGATAACTGATTGTGAAAAACATGGACCATATGAAGGACCTGAACAAGGATCCCAGTGGACTATGGTTTTTGATGGAGCTTCCTATGCATTAGGTAACGAAATTGGTGTTGTGGTCATTTATTCTAAAGGTTCCCATACACCTTTCACTGCCAGACTTTTCTTCGACTGTACGAACAACATGGCCGAGTATGAAGCATGCATCTTGGGTCTAAAGGCTGTCATTGACCTAAAAATCAAATTTTTGACTGTATAAGGAGACTCAACCTTAGTGGTAAGTCAAGTTAAAGGAGAGTGGGATACCAAGCCTCCAAACTTGATCCCTTACAAAGAGCTTGTGCTAACCTTAATCCCATACTTTGAGGAGGTCACCTTTGAACATACCCCAAGGGAATAAAATTAGTTGGCAGATGCTTTAGCAACTATGTCGACTATGTTTAAGGTCAATTGAGACAAAGAAGCTTCCATAATTATTATAGAAAGATTTAAAAAACCTATACACTATTATGAGATTGACACTGATGAGGAGAAGCCTTGGTACCATTAGGTGAAAAGGTACCTTGAAGCACAAGTGTATCCTGAGGGAGCCTCAATCAACGACAAGAAATTCCTGCGAAGGTTCTCAGCTAAATTCTTCCTAAGAAACGAGATCCTGTATAAACGCAACCATGATTCAACTCTGCTCCGCTGTATGGACAGAAGGAGGCAGAAAAGATCATAGAAGACATGCATGAGGGTATTTTCAGAACTCACTCTAGTGGATACATTATGGCTAAGAAGATTCTGAGGGCTGGTTACTATTGGTCGACTATGGAAAATGATTGTTGTTGTACCCCAATTTTTCCCCCTAAGATTCCTCTATCATATCATATCAACTCGATCATAACAAGATCACATTATGGTTGGTTCTTCCTCTTTTTTCCTATCTTTAAGTTTGCTCTTGAGGAATCTCCAAGCACCTTGGTTGTGTATTTTGTATATGTGTTGTTGACTAACTTCTAATCAAAATACAAAAAATATTTGTCTTTGTCTTTGTATATTTTTGTTTTGTAGGTACCAAGTCGAAGCATCTGACAAATAAGGATTTCTGGTATTATTTTCCTAAAATCTCTATTTGCAAAGAAAAAGAATTAAAAAAAATTCATTTATTTCATTGATGCAATCGATTGCTCTTAAAGTGCAATCGATTGCACATAGTGTATTTTGTGCCATTTTTGAAAAAAATACACTATGCAATCGATTTGCACTGTAGTGCAATCGATTGCACAACGTGAAAATTTAAAAAAAAAATCAGCATTTTAAAATTGTCAAATTTTGGCTCCAATTTTCCTTCACTTTTGAAAGATGTATCATTAATTCAAATTTTAGTGCCAATCTTTCATTTTTAAAAAGAATTATCATTAATTCAAATTTTGGCTCTAATATTTGAAAGAATTATCATTAATTCAAATTTTGGCTCTAATATTTGAAAGAATTATCATTAATTCAAATTTTGGCTATAATTTTTGAAAGAGTTATCATTAATTCAAATTTGGCTCCAAGAATCAATTACCAAATTACAACTAATCCCAATCCTAAAAATCTATAAATAGAGCTCTCATTTCATTCAAATTTCAAGCTTTTGATAGCCAAATCCACCTTGCTAAAAAATCTCTCAATTCTCTCCATCTACCAAATTCACTCAAAGCTCTATTTTCAAAAAGTTAGTAAGCTTTGCATTGAAGCTTACTAATCTTTGAGCTAAACTTTCATCCAAACACTTTTTCTCCATCAATTCTCTACATCTAAGCTTGGTCAATTGATTCTTGTGGTTGAATTGAAGCAAATTCTTGAAGTTGTTTTGATAATTCTCTAGATCTACCTTTGGTAAGTTGGATAATTCATCTTTCACAATGTGATCTCTTGTTAATCTTTGGGTTTGATTCTTTGAGCATTATTTTGTGATTCCATTGGTGTTATTTTCTCATAATTTGATGAAATTTTCGTGCTCAATTGGATCCATGATCATAAGGTGTTTGATGGAAAGTTTGAACAAGAAATTGCTCTTTTAAAATGTTGTTTTTTGCTACTGTTATTATGTGCAATCGATTTGCATTGTAGTGCAATCAATTGCACAGAAGCTTTTCACACAATTTTTTGAAAACTGTACTGTGTAAATCGATTTACACAGGGACAAAATGCACTTTTTTTCCTTGTTTTGCGGCAGCTTTGATCCAAAATTCTTTTTCTACTCACTCCTTTTTTATTGTTGGTTTGGATTGCAATTTTAAATGTCCAATTTGTCTTTAAACTCAATGGACTTTGTGATGTAGATGAAGTTGGATAAATGTTCATCAATTCAAATCTACCTAAGAGTGAATTATTTAATTCATTTTTGGTGCTTTGGATTAATGATATGTTTAGTGCTTTAATCCATCTATAGGAGTGATTGAATTTAAAGATGGAAGAATTTTGAAATGGTGATCCAAATTAGCTTATCATTTCCCTCCCTCTTCATCTTATCCCTTTCTTTTTTTAATTGTGCTACATGTTAATGGATGGTGATCTCTATATCATTTATCCAAACATGAAGTACAAAGATTTCTATTGACCGACCTCAAAATAGGTGTGACTTCTACATAAGTCCACTTACGATTGCTTAACATAGCGCTAAATTTTGTCTCGATTCGAATAAATGATCATTCGTGGCCCAAACTTATGATTGCAAGCCCAAGTATGTTAATTTGATCTCTTTGATCCAATAACCTTGAGATTCATTGTGTGGAGGCTTTGGTTCTACCAATCCTCTAATGGATCTACAACACCTTTGGTTAACGCGGATCACTTAAACATCGTTGATCATTACATGTTGCCTTGTGAGAATTCCAAAATGGATGATATACTTGACAAAAAGCAAATGCAACTTGTTGTGTGGAGGCTTTGGTTCTACCAATCCTCTAATGAGTTCCAAATGAAAGTTTCAAGATGGTCATCCAACTAACCACTAATTACTAACAACTAACTTTACTTTACACTTTTATTTTCATGCTTTATGTACCATTTACTTTTAGCATTTTACATTTCATGCTATTTTCATCTTTGCTCACTTAAGCATTTACTTTTATGTCATTTTTATTTTGCTCACTTGAGGTTTTCTTTTCCTTTTAAAGACACCTAATAATCAACATGAACCATAAAAATCATTAATGATACTTGGACTGCATGGTTACTATCCTTTACATTATGGAGTGATGGTCTTCTTGGACTTAGGATTAGAGACCTTGGCCTATCTTGGAGACTTTGTGACTTTAATTGATATTTTGTCTAGAGTTCTTGATGTTTACCTCAATACATTGGGTTGTTTGTTTGTTTTGTGTGCAGGTTATTGAGATTACGATCTTTGTTTGTAATCTGGAATTCACCCGTATACAGCCGTTACTCTGCCCAATTTTTGCGAAGACTTAAAACACTTGAAGTTTGGTTCTCTCAAGAGGTCTAGTATCTTTGCTTGCTTGGTTTCAATTCGAAGAATGGGAATTCTATATTGACTCATAATGTCAAGTATTGGCTTCTTGTTGGTTAGATGGTTCTTATCCCTAGCTTTTACCTTATGCTTTAGGATAGCCTCTTATTCTCCTCCCATCTTCTTTAATTTCAAAAATCTTCTCCCTCCTTTAAAAAAAAAACTCTTCTTGTTTTGAAACTTGAAACATTTTCATAATAAACTTGGACTTAGGTCCATGCATCTTCGAAACATTTTCATAAATAAATTTCAATCAATTTAAAAATACCTTGACCTTTTTTTGTGAGAAGACTAAAAGTTAATCAATCTCATTTCAAATCATTTTTGCCACTTTGGCTTTTTATTTTAAAATCTATCTCAAAAGATTAGACTCTTGTCAATCCTTGTAGTGATGTAAACAACTATACTTCTACAATATGTAGTGAAGTGAGATATTTTCCACTTGGGTGTTGAGTAAGGCATTGTTGATTTTAAAATCCAAGCCATATCCTCCACTTTGAGATGATGCAAATTCTCCTTTCTCATGATTGTGGGTAGTAAGTATGTTTTTCACACGGACAATTGCGATGATGTCTTATCTCATAAAATCAACCAACACACTTGTGTTTCAAATTTTTAAAAGAGGAACTACGTGTACCCTGATCCCCTATTTCACGAAAGGTGGTACGTAGGCACTAAAGGTTCGCAACCGTGGCGGGTGCAAAAATCATAAAAAAAATATTTCTCTTCTCGCCTCTATCATCCATTTTTTATATAACACATTTTTATAGCCAAATATACAGATTTTTCAAAGAGGTTCTTGCGGAGTACTGTAGATGTTTAGGGTGCTAATACCTTCCCTTTGCATAACCAACCCCCTTACCTTGAATCTTTCCCCCTCTTTTTGGGCTATTCGCTCTTTTCCCATTCCTTTGGAAACAATAAAGCGCGGTGGCGATTTTTATTTTGATTTGTATAAAGTCTAGTCAATCCAATGGCTTAGTCTTGCACATTTCTACCGCCACAGAAAAAATGGCGACTTAATTGGGGAAAGATTGACCTCTTGCTGGTCCATCCCTAAGTGGGTTAAACCTATCTTTGTTTATATCTGTATATGTGTTATTATTGTTTATGTGTTATATTTTGTATATATGTTTGTCTGGGTTTTCCTGGTTTACAGGGTGCTTGGTGATTACTCATAAGTCCTATACCCGGACTTTGGCAAACTTTAAGATAGGACTGGCGGTATAGTCATGTTAACTTTGAGGGAGTAATCCCAAAAAAGGAGGCATGAGATCCCCCCCTCAGTGGAGGCCCCTTTGACTGTAGTGTCGTTTACTGAGTAATCGGGAAGACGTACTGCTTTCGACCTGGGAGCCTGCCGAATCTGAGGACCGTAGATTACTTAACCCCTCTTGGCCTTTTAGGTGTAGTGCGGAAGCTATAACGGAGTAATACGGAAGTAGTTGTCACGCGATACTACGCTCAGACGAGTCTTTCTTGAGAATATTACTAATTACCGAGTTAATCGGGAAGTTGGTAATATCCAAAGGAAGGATGTAGACTCTGAGAACCTCTAGAACCTTGTTCAGCAGGTGATAACTTTTTAGACCAATAACTTATGGGTAGTACCTTCGGCCTCATGCTCGTGACGTTGAACCTATGAACCCTATATGTGTGATCTTGTGTGTGATTGTTGCATCATGCATCCATGCACTCATAAGCATCTTTTGAAAAAACAATATTTCAAGGGATTCAAAGGTTGACTATTTGTGAATACCTTTGGTACTTTTAAACCATGGATTCTGAAAAGAGAATAATAAAATTTTTCAGTATTTCAAAAGCTTTATTACTTGGATGTTTGCAATATAAACCATAAATCCCTTGAAATATTAAATGATAAAGCAAAAATAATCATGTGCATTGCATGTCATGCATCATATTGCACATGTTTTTGCATTTGTTATGCATATCCAGGTGCCTTACCCAGCTTCTTTACTTCACTCAGCAAGCTGACTCATCACTACAACACTCGGGCTAATTTCAAAAAGAAGATGGACAACTTAGAACAGGAGAATCGCGAGCTGCGCGAAGAAGTTTCTGCTTTGAAGGCTGGCTTGGCCAACTTGACTACTCTGATGGAAGCTCTGGTGGTTGCTCAAAATCAGCCACCGAGTGTTCAACCTCAACCAACAAGGGCGAGTACTGATGTTCTGACTGTTCCTGTATCCGCTACTCCGGCTGTTGTTCAAAATCATATGCCTCAGGGTTATCCGTGGGGAATGCCAGAGAATTTTGCACCTGAAGGTTTCAATTTGGGTCCTCAAGATGCTCCAGTGGTTCCAAATGTTGTTACTCCTGCACCTCCTGTGGTGCATACTGTTCCTGCTGCACCTCCTTCGGTGAATTTGGTTCCGTTTGTTAATGATGATGTGTGTCGTCCTTTCCCTCCGCCGAGTGAAGACTTGGGTCTTTATGACAGAATGGATGATTTCCAAGAGCAGTTTGATAGAATGCAAAGAGAGATGAAGGCTCTTAGGGGAAAAGAGCTGTTCGGGCAGAACGTGAATGAGCTGTGTTTGGTCCCGAATGTTAAAGTGCCTGCTAAGTTCAAGGTCCCGGAATTTGAGAAGTACAAGGGCAACACTTGCCCTCGTGCTCATTTGGTGATGTATATGAGAAGGATGTCTACCCATACTGATGATCAGCGTCTGCTGATTCATTTTTCCCAAGATAGTCTGACCGGTGCTGCATTGAAATGGTAAATGAGTTTAGACATCATCAACATTCATACTTTTAATGATTTGGGAGAAGCATTCATTAAACAATACAAGTACAATATGGACATGGCGCCTGACCGTGACCAGCTTAGGGCCATGGTTCAGAAAGATGGAGAATCGTTCAAAGAGTATGCGTAGAGATGGTGCGAAGTGGCTGCACAAGTGACTCCGCCCATGGAAGAGAAAGAAATGACCAAGATTTTTCTAAATACGTTGGGAGCTTTCTACTACGAAAGAATGGTAGCAAGTGCCCCAAGTGATTTTACAGAGATGGTAGGAATGGGTGTCCGCCTAGAAGAGGCAGTAAGAGAAGGCCGTTTGACAAAGGGTGAAGGATCTGGAGGTGTGAAGAAGCCATCTTACGGGTTTACAAAGAAGAAAGAGGGGGATACAAATGCTGTTATGCAAGAGAGAAAGGTAAACGCTCCTAAAAGGAATTATCAGCATCATCAGCAAGCCACCTCAGTTACTCGTATTATGAATGCCGCTCCAACTACCGTTGCTTATCAGAGACCATTCCAGCAAGGGAATCAAGGGTATAATCAGAGAAGGGAGAACTATAATCCTATTCCCATGAGCTATGAAAAGCTATTACCAGCATGGTTCAAAAGAAGTTGGTCCAGACACGACCACCTACCGCTGTACCATCACCATTGCCGTGGTATTACAAAGCAGACCAGACGCGTGCCTTTCATCAGGGAGCACCAGGGCATAGTGTTGAGAATTGTTATCCTTTGAGGACTGAAGTGCAAAGGTTGGTGAAGTCTGGAATTTTATCTTTCAAAGACGTGGGACCTAATGTGAAAGACAATCCTCTACCCAAGCACGGGGGAGTGAATGTTGTGAATATGGTGGCCGGTTGTCTAGGTGACTTTCGAATTTTTAACATTAATCTGGTTAGAGGGGATTTGGTGAAGATGCATGCAGATCTCTGTAAATTCAGTTATTATACGCATGACCATACCGGTTGTGCTGTTTGCAGTACATATATACAGGGTTGCGAGAAGATAAATGCTGATTTGCAGGAGATGATGGATGAAGGTTTAATCCATATAATCAGGCCTAGGGCAGAATATGAAGAGGAAGTCAATATGGTTTCTGGATGTCAAGGTGAATTCAGAATTTTTAATGTGGATCATTTGAATGAGGATCTAGTGCAGTTACATGCTACCTTCTGCCATACTGCTGGTCAGGTGGAACACCAATATGGATCTTGCATAATTTGTTGTCGAAATCCCCGAGGATGTTCTGTTGTGAGGGAAGGTGTTCAGTTGCCGTTAGACAATGGAACCATCAAGATCACAGGTCAGAGAGATGATTATCATGAGATTGATATGGTTGAAGTCTGTTTGATGGAAGAGTCAGAGGAAGAGTATGCCTCTGCGGATGAGTATTTCTCTTCAAACAAAGATTTGTTTGCCGGAAATGAATTTTTGATGGCTGATTGTGTTGAGGAAGGGGTGAATGTCATTGTACCTTATTTTGGTGCACCCACTCATCTTGAGGTGGAGTACCATAGCAAACCAGCTGTTTCCCCATTGGTAATTAGTCTGCCAGGTCCTGTTCCCTATGAATCAGATAAGGCTGTGCGTTACAAATACAATGCTACAATCTTAGAAGATGGGGTGGAGATTCCCATCTAGCCGATGCCAGATGTTGGAAATATAGCTGATGATAGCAAAGTGACCCGTAGTGTTCGTGTATTTGCGCCGGTCATTCGAAGAGATGTTGTTGCTGGAAAGAAGATTATTGAAGATGATGAGCCTAAGAAGTCTGCAGGAGGGACTAGTGGAGCTGCATTAGAGAAAGAAGTGGATGATATCTTGAAGATAATTAAGATGAGCGATTACAGAATTGTAGATCAGCTATTACAGACTCCTTCAAAGATATCTATTCTAGCCTTATTGTTGAATTCCTCTACTCATAGAGAATCGCTGATGAGAGTACTAGACCAAGCTTTTATAGAGAATGACATGCCATTAGATCAATTCAGCAGCGTAATTGGAAACATTACGTCATGTAACAATTTGAGCTTCTGTGATGATGAGTTACCCGATGAAGGGAGGAATCACAACCTGGCCCTCCACATATCCATGAACTGTAAGAATGATTCGCTGTCTAATGTGCTAATTGATAACGGATCCGCACTGAATGTCATACCGAGAAGTACCCTATTGAAGTTAAAGTATCAAGGAACATCTGTGCGCCCGAGTGGCATCATTGTGAAGGCTTTTGATGGGTCGAGGAAATCTGTCATCGGTGAAGTGGACCTGCCCATCCATATAGGACCATATTTGTTCTTGATAACCTTCTAGGTTATGGATATTATTCCCGCATATAGTTGTTTGCTTGGACGACCATGGATACACGAAGCAGGGGCTGTCACTTCAACTCAGCATTAGAAGCTAAAGTTTGTGCGCGAGGGGAAGGTAGTGATCATAAATGGGGAGCATGCGTTGTTGATATCCCATCCATCCTCTTTCAGTATTGTAGAAGCGGATGAGGCTGCTATTGGAAACCAATTCCAAGCGCTATCCATTGACAACATAAGGAGGAATGAGAATTCTGTAGTTTCCCTGAAGGACGCACAACAGGTTGTGCGCAATGGTCATAATGCAGTTTGGGGACGACTGGTGGATCCACCCGTGAACAAGAACAGAACTGGTTTGGGTTTTTCTTCGAAGAATGGAAAAGGCGAAAGTTTGAAGTTAAAGTCTCCTGTGAACAGTTATCATGATGTTTTTCGCAGCGGAGGCTACCTCCATCCAATTGGCTATGGAATCAATGCTATTGAAGACGATGAAGCAGAGTAGGAAGTACCAAATTTTGTGACGCATGGAGTCCGAGTTCAGAACTGGGTCACCATTGATGTTCCTTCTTGCATACATATTTCAAAGTAATTTGTTTTGTTAATCTGTTTCTTTCTTTGAAAAGCTTTCACTCTGACCAAGGTGAAAGTATTGTATGGGCTTATCCGTTTGCTTTGATTTTTAAGATCATTAATAAAAGTTGTCTTTGCTTCCAAAAATATGTCTTTATTTTCTGCTTTTTCTTGGGAAATGGTAATCAGAAAAAAAACCCTTTCAAAATAAATGATAACTGAAAATTAATCTGCATGATCACTTGTTATATGTGTCAGTTTCTAAAAGCAATCATAAATCATATGTGCAGATTAATTAAAAAACCCGTTGAATACAATGACCCTGCACCCTCTCCCAACTTTGAATGTCCTGTGTTTGGGGCTGAAGAAGAAGATTATGATGAGATTCCAGAAGAGGTCTCACGGTTGCTTGAGCACGAGGATAATACCATTCAGCCATATAAGGAGCCTTTGGAAGTGATTAATTTGGGTTCAGAAGAAGATCCGAAAGAGATTAAGTTTGGAGCATCGTTGTATCTTGATGTGAAGAGCGGGTTGATTGAGCTGTTGAAAGAGTATGTGGATATTTTTGCTTGGTCTTATCAAGACATGCCTGGTCTAGATACAAACATTGTTGAGCATCATTTGCCATTGAAGCTAGAGTGTCCGCCAGTTAAACAAAAGTTGAGAAGAACCCACCCAGATATGGCAGTAAAGATCAAAGAGGAGGTCCTAAAGCAGATTAATGCTGGTTTTCTTGTGACGTCAGTGTATCCTCAATGGATTGCCAATATTGTCCTAGTACCGAAAAAAGACGGAAAAGTCCGCATGTGCGTAGATTACAGAGATCTAAATAAAGCTAGTCTAAAAGATGATTTTCCATTGCCTCACATTGATATGTTAGTGGATAGCACAGCAAAATTCAAAGTATTCTCGTTCATGGACGGATTTTCCGTGTATAATCAAATAAGAATGGCTCTAGGGGACATGGAAAAAACAACGTTTATCACACCCTGGGGAACATTCTGTTACAGAGTGATGCCCTTCGGGTTGAAGAACGCTGGTGCAACGTACCAGAAGGCTATGACAACCCTATTCCATGATCTGATGCACAAGGAAATTGAAGTATATGTTGATGATATGATTGCCAAATCCCAAACTGAAGAAGGGCATATAAAAGATTTGTTGAAGTTGTTTCAGCATTTGAGGAAGTTTCGTCTCCGCTTGAATCCAAATAAATGCACCTTCGGAGTTAGATCGGGGAAATTGTTGGGTTTTATTGTTAGCCAGAAAGGAATTTAAGTTGATCCTGATAAAGTCAGAGCAATTCAAGAAATGCCAGCACCAAGAACTGAAAAGCAAGTCAGGGGTTTCCTCGGGTGTTTGAATTATATTTCCAGATTCATTTCCCACATGAATGCAAAGTGTGAACCGATCTTTAAGTTGTTAAAGAAAGATCAAGGTTGTGTATGGACGGATGACTGCCAAAGGGCATTTGAGAGTATTAAAGAGTATCTGCGTAAACCTCTTATCTTGCTCCCTCCCGTAGAAGGAAGACCGCTGATTATGTATCTAACGGTGTTAGATAAATCCATGGGTTGTATTCTGGGACAACAAGATGAAACGGGAAAGGAAGAGTTCTCCATTTATTATCTCAGCAAAAAGTTCACTGATTGTGAGTTGCGGTATTCCATGCTAGAAAAGACATGTTGTGCTTTGGCCTGGGCGGCAAAGCGTTTGCGGCAGTATATGTTGAATCATACCACTTGGTTGATCTCCAAAATGGATCCAATCAAGTATATTTTTGAGAAGCCTGCTCTTACGGGGAGAATTTCCCGCTGGCAGATGTTGTTGTATGAATATGATATTGAGTACCGCACTCAAAAAGCTATTAAAAGTAGTGTGTTGGCAGATTACCTTGCTCACCAACCGATGGAAGATCATCAGTCTGCAGAATTTGAATTCCCTGATGAGGATGTGATGTTCTTGAAAGTGAAAGATTGTGATAAACCATTGCCTGAGGAAGGCCCTGACCCTGAATCTCATTGGAGTATGATTTTTGATGGAGCGGTGAATGCTTATGGTAAAGGAATTGGTGTTGTGATTGTCACTCCTCATGGATCGCACATTCCTTTTACTGCGAGGCTAACATTTGATTGCACTAATAATATGGCGGAATATGAGGCTTGCATCATGGGTCTTGAGGAAGCAATTGATCTCAGAATCAAAATTCTAGATGTGTATGGTGATTCAGCTTTGGTAATAAATCAGATTAAAGGAGAATGGGATACTCGTCACCTTGGCTTGATCCCTTACAAAGATTATGCTAGAAGATTGCTACCCTTCTTCAATAAAGTTAAATTCTATCACATCCCTAGAGATGAAAATCAAATGGCGGATGCTCTGGAAACTCTGGCTTCCATGTATCAAGTGAATTCTTGGAATGATATACCCTGTATTACAGTTCGACGGCTGGATAGGCCCACTCATGTGTTTGCGACAGAGGAGGTAGCAGATGAAAAACCTTGGTATTATGATATCAAGCATTTTCTTCAGACTCAGGAATACCCGATTGGTGCATCGAGGAAAGATAGAAAGACATTGAGAAGATTGGAAAGCAGTTTCTTCCTCAGTGAAAATGTGCTATACAAGAGAAATTATGACATGGTCTTGCTCAGATGCGTGGATAGACACGAAGCAGACATGTTGATGCATGAGATTCATGAAGGTTCATTTGGCACTCATGCTAATGGACATTCGATGGCTAAAAAGATGCTAAGGGCAGGTTACTATTGGTTGACAATGGAATCTGATTGTTGCAAATTTGCAAGGAGGTGCCATAAATGCCAGATTTATGCAGATAAGATCCATATACCTCCGACATTGCTCAATGTGATTTCCTCCCCGTGGCCTTTCTCTATGTGGGGTATAGACATGATCGGGATGATAAAACCCAAAGCTTCGAATGGACACCGTTTCATTTTGGTAGCGATTGACTACTTTACCAAATGGGTAGAGGCTGCTTCTTATGCCAATGTTACCAAACAGGTGGTTGTGCGTTTCATCAAAAACAATCTGATATGCCGGTATGGTGTGCCGAGTAGAATCATCACTGACAATGGCTCAAATTTGAACAACAAAATGATGACAGAACTATGTGAAGAATTCAAGATTATCCATCATAATTCGTCTCCATACAGGCCAAAGATGAATGGGGCTGTTGAGGCTGCTAATAAGAATATCAAGAGAATTATCCAGAAAATGGTTATTACTTATAAGGATTGGCATGAAATGCTCCCTTTTGCTCTGCATGGATATCGAACATTTGTGCGCACTTCAACAGGAGCAACCCCGTTATCCCTGGTATATGGAATGGAAGCTGTACTCCCTGTTGAGGTAGAGATTCCCTCGTTGCGTGTGATAATGGAAGCCATGTTGACAGAGGCTGAATGGGTCCAGAATAGGTTTGACCAATTGAATTTGATTGAAGAGAAGAGGATGACAGCTTTATGTCATGGGCAGTTATATCAGAAAAGAATGAAGAAAGCATTTGATAAAAAGGTCAAACCTCGTGAATTCAGAGAAGGCGACCTCGTGCTCAGGAAGATCATGTCTTTTAACACTGATTCTAGGGGCAAGTGGACTCCTAATTTTGAAGGCCCGTATGTTGTCAAGAAAGCCTTCTCTGGTGGTGCATTAATTCTTGAAACTATGGATGGCGAGGAGTTCCCACGTCCCATGAATGCTGACGCAGTCAAGAAATACTTCGCCTAAAGAAATAAAAGAACAGCTTGCTAAGTCGAAAACCCGAAAGGGCGGCTTAGGCAAAAAGGAGCGTCTCGGTAGGCTGAAAACCTGAAAGGGCGGTCTAGGCAAAAATTAGAGACATAAACAGAATAAATTTCCCTCTAAGTTGAAAACCCGCAAGGGCATCTTAGGCAAAAGTTAGGGATTTTTCTTGGCAAGTAACTACGTCAGACAAGACTTGATCGTTGAAGCAACAATCTTCTCGGATCCTCACCATACTTCAACAAAAGCTGCTACTCAGGACTTCAAAAGTTGTTAGGGGAATGGTGGTCATTGTATCTCAATGTATCTTTTCCATTATATATTACCATTTCCCAAACTTTGTAATCATCCATGAAGTCTCGCCATTCGCAGACTACCATTCTATTAATAAAATTCGAGCTTTTGCCCAATTCTTTGTGTTCTTATTTTTATTTAGCTTGCAAAGACTTCATTTATTACTGATAATAACTTTCAAAGCAAAAAGATTTAAAAAAAACAAAATTGACTTTTCAAAAAGAAAGACATCTTTACAATTAAATTTACTTTGGGATTTGTGATGAAACAATGACAACAAAAATGGCGATCCCTGGAATGAAAAAACTCCAGTTATTTTAAGAATATTTATTTCCTTCGTGAAGGTTTTTCTCAGGTCATCTTGTTGGTATATGCGCAATCTTTGTGTGTTTCTCAGATAATTAAAGACGATACCAATTGGTGTAAGGTACGGTATTAGGTTTGTGATCCCATGATCCCCGGCCAAGTCTTGGTTCGCTTTTGATTTTGGGTTTGCATGGTCAGAAGCCTCTGTCCCAGGTTCCCCAGTGAAGTTTTCCCTCATATGATGAAAGGTTTTATTCCCTTGGTGTGCTAAGATATCGCTCTTTTTGCAGTATTGGAATTAGTGTTGACTTCTTGATTTCCCGGGAAGACCACACCAAGGCATCTTTTGTTGGAATGGGTTTGGTTGATATGAAGACTCAATCCAATATTTTCCAGTGAAGGCCTTGTTTATTTGATAGAAGTCATTTTTCCCCAGTGAAGAACGTATCTTGGTTTCCCCTCGATGATGTGGTGTCGACCTCCCCAATGAAGTCAGTAATAAGTCCCCGGTAGATGTCTCGATGATGAAGTATTATCTCCCTTAGTGAAGTCCGTATGTTTTTCTTCCTTCAAAGTGGACCTGATTTCCCCAGTGAATGTTTTGACAATTTGGTTTCCATTTTCCTGATTCACAATCAGTATCGAAATCCCCATTAGGAGTACGGACTGTGAAACATTTGTTTTCCCCATGGAAGTCTGTGTGTTATTCCCTGGGAAGGTTATCCCAGAGCATCTCTTGTTGGAATGAGTACTCATGATGAAAAGTTTTCAATCCTCAGTTTTTTTTTCTTCTTCTCCGGGGAAGTGGGTTTGAATTCCTCAGTGAGGTTCGGTTGTCTCGACGTCAGTCTGATTTATTTGAGACTAGTTTTGCAATCTCCAGTAGGTACGTTGTTTTTGGAAAACTGGTTTCTCCAATGAAAACGGAAGAAAGATGTTCTATCCCAGTATCTGTTTGATTTAGCTACATCCGGATTATGTTTCTCCTCAGTGAAGTTGGGACAGACAATAGGTTTGGTTTCCACAGTTGCTTTTACCTTTATTGGATTGATCTTTCTGGTTGAAGTTTAGACCAATGTTGTTAGTACCTGAGGCAGTTTTGTTCGATTATGTATCCTTTTACCAGCATATGCACGATATCACTCATACATTCATACATGCATCATTCATTGTTACAAATCATTTTTTATTGACATTGTTTTTAAACCTTCCTGCAGCGCTCCTTGCTTTATTGGATTTGGTTTTCCCTCTTGAGTTTATTTCTCAAAGGATGTATCTCCGTTGGCCGTCTTACTCCAGTGTGTTTCTAATTGGATTCGTGGTTGCATGACGAAATTAATTACTTTGGATTTCCGAGAACTTCGAGCTTTGATTTATGAATTTATTTTGCACGAGAAGACTTTATCTCTTCAGCAGGAATAATGTGGCATTTCCCCAGGAAGTCATATCTCATTTCCCCAGGAAGTCATATCTATTTCCCCAGGAAGCCACATTTCTATCCCCATAAAGTCGTTTCTTTTTGCAATCCTCCATGATAACAAGCAACAGGTATCTTTGTATGAGCAACTCGTGCTTCCCTGTACAAGTCGACGTAACTTTTTTTGCCATTTCCTCAATGAGTGGTTAGCTTGCAGTCCGTTGTCAGTTTACGCCAGTGGATGGAAAGACTTTCAAATTCACAGAAATTGCTCGTTGTGAAATCTTTGCAAGTGGAAGTCTCTTTATTTGAGACAACTTACATATTACCCTTTCCAGGCGAAATTCCTTGGTTAAGGAAGAAGTTGAGACCCGTTCTAGGTGAAACACCAGAAGTTTGGGGAACATATGATATTTTCAAAATCTACCTTCAGTGAACGTTAGTAGTGCATCGGCAGTGAACGTTGGTGTTTCTTATCTTTTTGCTATCATCAGTGAAAGGTGGTGGTTCCTCGTCAGTGAACGACGATGGTATGATATTTTCAAAATCTACCTTCAGTGAATGTTGGTAGTGCATCGGTAGTGAACGTCGGTGTTTCTTATCTTTTTTCTATCATCAGTGAACGGTGGTGGTTCCTCGTCAGTGAACGACGATGGTATGATATTTTAAAAATCTACCTTCAGTGAATGTTGGTAGTGCATCGGCAGTGAACGTCGGTGTTTCTTATCTTTTTTCTATCATCAGTGAACGGTGGTGGTTCCTTGTTAGTGAACGGAGATGGTATGATATTTTCAAAATCTACCTTCAGTGAACGTTGGTAGTGCATCGGCAGTGAACGTCGGTGTTTCTTATCTTTTTGCTATCATCAGTGAACGGTGGTGGTTCCTCGTCAGTGAACGGCGATGGTATGATATTTTCAAAATCTACCTTCAGTGAACGTTAGTAGTGCATCGGCAGTGAACGTTGGTGTTTCTTATCTTTTTGCTATCATCAGTGAAAGGTGGTGGTTCCTCGTCAGTGAACGACGATGGTATGATATTTTCAAAATCTACCTTCAGTGAATGTTGGTAGTGCATCGGTAGTGAACGTCGGTGTTTCTTATCTTTTTTCTATCATCAGTGAACGGTGGTGGTTCCTCGTCAGTGAACGACGATGGTATGATATTTTAAAAATCTACCTTCAGTGAATGTTGGTAGTGCATCGGCAGTGAACGTCGGTGTTTCTTATCTTTTTTCTATCATCAGTGAACGGTGGTGGTTCCTTGTTAGTGAACGGAGATGGTATGATATTTTCAAAATCTACCTTCAGTGAACGTTGGTAGTGCATCGGCAGTGAACGTCGGTGTTTCTTATCTTTTTGCTATCATCAGTGAACGGTGGTGGTTCCTCGTCAGTGAACGGCGATGGTATGATATTTTCAAAATCTACCTTCAGTGAACATTGGTAGTGCATCGGTAGTGAACGTAGGTGTTTCTTATCTTTTTGCTATCATCAGTGAACGGTGGTGGTTCCTCGTTAGTGAACGGTGATGGTATGATATTTTCAAAATCTACCTTCAGTGAACGTTGGTAGTGCATCGGCAGTGAACGTCGGTGTTTCTTATCTTTTTGCTATCATCAGTGAACGGTGGTGGTTCCTCGTCAGTGAACGGCGATGGTGTGATATTTTCAAAATCTACCTTCAGTGAACGTTGGTAGTGCATCGACAGTGAACATCGGTGTTTCTTATCTTTTTTCTATCATCAGTGAATGGTGATAGTTCCTCGTTAGTGAACGGCGATGGCATGATATATTTTCTCTTCTACCTTCAACTATTGAGTTGGTAGTTTACCGTCATCTGTGAGTCGGTATATCTTCTTCTCTCTACCTTCAGTGAACGTTGGTAGACATCGGCAGTGAACGTCGATGCTTGTTATCCTCCTCTCTGGTTCTATTCTTTTGGTCCACCAGTGATTTATTTTCTTGGTGGGGTTGCTCCTTTGTTTCTTCATTTTTGTGGCATCCCCGGTGTTACTTTGCGTCTCTTTTGTTCTGTTCATATGCATCCATAATCATAAGCATTGCATGGCATCTTAGAGATAAAAATAGCGCTTGTTTTATATTTAAGTATCTTCAATCGCGTCAACACGAAGATTTGTAACCTTCGTATCTCCGGATAGAAGACACTTAAATAAGGGCAGCTGTTGTACCCCAATTTTTTCCCCTAAGATTCCTCTATCATATCATATCAACTCGATCATAACAAGATCACATTAGGGTTGGTTCTTCCTCTTTTTTCCTATCTTTAAGTTTGCTCTTGAGGAATCTCCAAGCACCTTGGTTGTGTAATTGTTATATGTGTTGTTGACTAACTTCTAATCAAAATACAAAAAATATTTGTCTTTGTCTTTGTATATTTTTGTTTTGTAGGTACCAAGTCGAAGCATCTGACAAATAAGGATTTCTAATATTGTTTTCCTAAAATCTCTATTTGCAAAGAAAAAGAGTTAAGAAAAATTCATTTTTTTCACTAATGCAATCGATTGCTCTTAAAGTGAAATCGATTGCACATAGTGTATTTTGCGCCATTTTTGAAAAAAATACACTGTGCAATCGATTTGCACTGTAGTGCAATCGATTGCACAGCGTGAAAATTTAAAAAAAAAATCATCATTTTAAAATTGTCAAATTTTGGCTCCAATTTTCATTCACTTTTGAAAGATGTATCATTAATTCAAATTTTAGTGCCAATCTTTCATTTTTAAAAAGAATTATCATTAATTCAAATTTTGGCTCTAATATTTGAAAGAATTATCATTAATTTAAATTTTGGCTCTAATATTTGAAAGAATTATCATTAATTCAAATTTTGGCTCTAATTTTTGAAAGAGTTATCATTAATTCAAATTTTGGCTCCAAGAATCAATTACCAAATTACCACTAATCCCAATCCTAAAACTCTATAAATAGAACTCTCATTTCATTCAAATTTCAAGCTTTTGATAGCCAAATCCACCTTGCTAAAAAATCTCTCAATTCTCTCTATCTACCAAATTCACTCAAAGCTCCATTTTCAAAATGTTAGTAAGCTTTGCATTGAAGCTTACTAATCTTTGAGCTAAACCTTCATCCAAACACTTTTTCTCCATCAATTCTCTACATCCAAGCTTGGTCAATTGATTCTTGTGGTTGAATTGAAGCAAATTCTTGAAGTTGTTTTGATAATTCTCTAGATCTACCTTTGGTAAGTTGGATAATTCATCTTTCACAATGTGATCTCTTGTTGATCTTTGGGTTTGATTCTTTGAGCATTATTTTGTGATTCCATTGGTGTTATTTTCTCATAATTTGATGGAATTTTCATGCTCAATTGGATCCATGATCATAAGGTGTTTGATGGAAAGTTTGAACAAGAAATTTCCCTTTTAAAATGCTGTTTTTGCTACTGTTATTGTGTGCAATCGATTTGCACTGTAGTGCAATCGATTGCACAGAAGCGTTTCACACAATTTTTTGAAAACTGTACTGTGTAAATCGATTTACACAATAGTGCAATCAATTTACACAGGGACAAAATGCACTTTTTTGCCTTGTTTTGGGGCAACTTTGATCCAAAATGCTTTTTCTACTCACTCCTTTTTGATTGTTGGTTTGGATTGCAATTTTAAATGTCCAATTTGTCTTTAAACTCAATGGACTTTGTGATGTAGATGAAGTTGGATAAATTTTAATCAATTCAAATCTACCTAAGAGTGAATTATTTAATTCATTTTTGGTGCTTTGGATTAATGATATGTTTAGTGCTTTAATCCATCTAGAGGAGTGGTTGAATTTAAAGATGAAAGAATTTTGAAATGGTGATCCAAATTAGCTTATCATTTCCCTCCCTCTTCATCTTATCCCTTTCTTTTTTTAATTGTGCTACATGTTAAGGGATGGTGATCTCTATATCATTTATCCAAACATGAAGTACAAAGATTGCTATTGACCGACCTCAAAATAGGTGTGACTTCTACATAAGTCCACTTACGATTGCTTAACATAGCGCTAAATTTTGTCCCGATTCGAATAAATGATCATTCGTGGCCCCAACTTATGATTGCAAGCCCAAGTATGTTAATTTGATCTCTTTGATCCAATAACCTTGAGATTCATTGTATGGAGGCTTTGGTTCTACCAATCCTCTAATGTATCTACAACACCTTTGGTTAACGCAGATCACTTAAACATCGTTGATCATTACATGTTGCCTTGTGAGAATTCCAAAATGGATGATATACTTGACAAAAACCAAATGCAACTTGTTGTGTGGAGGCTTTGGTTCTACCAATCCTCTAATGAGTTCCAAATGCAAGTTTCAAGATGGTCATCCAACTAACCACTAATTACTAACAACTAACTTTACTTTACGCTTTTATTTTCATGCTTTATGTACCATTTACTTTTAGCATTTTACATTTCATGCTATTTTCATCTTTGCTCACTTGAGCATTTACTTTTATGTCATTTTTATTTTGCTCACTTGAGCTTTTCGTTTCCTTTTAAAGACACCTAATAATCAACATGAACCATAAAAATCATTAATGATACTTGGACTACATGGTTACTATCCTTTGCATTATGGAGTGATGGTCTTCTTGGACTTAGGATTAGAGACCTTGGCCTATCTTGGAGACTTTGTGACTTTATTTGATATTTTGTCTGGAGTTCTTGAGGTTTACCTCAAGACATTGGGTTGTTTGTTTGTTTTGTGTGCAGGTTATTGAGATTACGATCTTTGTTTGTAATATGGAATTCACCCGTATACAGCAGTTACTCTGCCCAATTTTTGCGAAGACTTAAAACACTTAAAGTTTGGTTCTCTCAAGAGGTCTAGTATATTTGCTTGCTTGGTTTCAATCCGAAGAATGGGAATTCTATATTGACTCATAATGTCAAGTATTGGCTTCTTGTTGGTTAGATGGTTCTTATCCCTAGCTTTTACCTTATGCTTTAGGATAGCCTCTTCTTCTCCTCCCATCTTCTTTAATTTCAAAAATCTTCTCCCTCCTTTAAAAAAAACTCTTCTTGTTTTGAAACTTGAAACATTTTCATAATAAACTTGGACTTAGGTCCATGCATCTTCGAAACATTTTCATAAATAAATTTCAATCAATTTAATAATACCTTGACCTTTTTTTGTGAGAAGACTAAAAGTCAATGAATCTCATTTCAAATCATTTTTGTCACTTTGGCTTTTTATTTTAAAATCTTTCTCAAAAGATTAGACTCTTGTCAATCCTTGTAGTGATGCAAACAACTATACTTCTACAATATATAGTGAAGTGAGATATTTTCCACTTGGGTGTTGAGTAAGGCATTGTTAATTTTAAAATCCAAGCCATATACTCCACTTTGAGATGATGCAAATTCTACTTTCTCATGATTGTGGGTAGTAAGTATGTTTTTTACACGGACAATTGCGATGATGTCTTATCTCATAAAATCAACCAACACACTTGTGTTTCAAATTTTTAAAAGAGGAACTATGTGTACCCTGATCCCCTATTGCATGAAAGGTGGTACGTAGGCACTAAAGGTTCGCAACCGCGGCGGGTGCAAAAATCATAAAAAAAATATTTCTCTTCTCGCCTCCATCATCCATTTTTTATATAACACATTTTTATAGCCAAATATACAGATTTTTCAAAGAAGTTCCTGCAGAGTACCGTAGATGTTTAGGATGCTAATACCTTCCCTTTGTATAACCAACCCCCTTACCTTGAATCTTTCCCCCTCTTTTTGGGTTATTCGCTCTTTTCCCATTCCTTTGGAACCAATAAAGCGCGGGTGGCGATTTTTATTTTGATTTGTATAAAGTCTAGTCAATCCAATGGCTTAGTCTTGCACATTTCTACCGCCACAATTGTCACCACCACTCGAGGACTTGCCATAAGTGTCAGATATATGCCGACAAGGTTCATGTACCTCCAATACCTTTAAACGTCATGACCGCTCCGTGGCCATTTTAAATATGGAGAATTGACATGATTGGAGAAATCAAGCCCACTGCCTCTAATGGATATTGTTTCATCCTCATCGCCATTGATTACTTCACCAAATGGGTTAAAGTTGATTCATTTTCCTCAGTTACCCAGAATTTTGTAGCCCAGTTTATCAAGCATAACCTCATTTGCCAGTACATCATCCCTGAAAGGATCATCACTGACAACGGAACCAACCTCAACAATACCATGATTACTGAACTCTACACGCAATTTAAAATCAAGCATCATAACTCTTCTCCATACAGACCTAAGATGAATGGCACAGTGGAAGCTGTTAATAAGAACATAAAGAAGATTGCAAAAGATGGTGGTGACCTATAAAGACTGACATGAGATGCTACCATTCGCTCTTCATGGCTATCGTACCTCAGCACGAACATCAACTGGGGCAACCCCATTATCTTTAGTCTATGGCATGGAAGTCGTCCTTCCTGTCGAAGTTCAAATTCCTTCTCTGAGGATTATGAAAGAAGCAGACTTAGGTGAAGATGAATGGATTCAGACAAGATTGGATCAGTTGAACTTGATTGACAAGAAGAGACTGGTTGGTGTTTGTCATGGTCAAATGTATCAAAAGCGTGTGATCAAGGAATTCAATAAGAAGACCAAACCTCGAGTATACCAGGCTGACAACTTAGTAATAAAGCACATCATTTTACAACAAGATGATCCCAAAGGCAAATGTAATCCCACTTACGAAGGGCCATTTGTTGTCAAGAAAGTATTCTCTGGAGGTGCTATGATGTTAACCACCATGGACAATGAAGATTTCCCACATCTTGTGAACGCGGACATAGGAAAAAAATACTACGCATAAGAATGACTCGTTAGGTTGACATACCTAGGAAAAAATAAGGGCATCCCAGCAAACCATAAAGGTTTCGAAAAAAATTAGGGATATATACAAAATATTGTACACCCGGCAAGTCGAAAACCTGAAAGGGCGGCTTGGGCAAAAAAAGGGTATCCTGGTGGACTGAAAACCAGAAAGGGCAGTCCAGGCAACAATTAAGGATTAAAGCGTACGACTATGTTCCGTTGGATCACTACAACCAGTCTTTATTACCAAGGTTAAAATTCAAATGGTACGAAATCAATTCAATCAACTTCTTTCGACGGCAAGAGGTGATGTTCGAAGACATATGGGAAATAGCAGAGTTGGAACCCAATGAGATCACTTCCACATGGCTATACAATTTTTGTTTTCACTTTGTATTCTTTTCACTTTTTCGACGACTTCCTCTAACTAGGATTTCTGTCACCTTGTACAAAAACGCCTGTTTTTAGGCAAATTCTCAATACAAATATACTTTGAAGTGAAAACTTTTTGTTTTTTCTATTTTGAGTGCAAAAACATCCAATGACTAAAATTGAATGAACATATGCATATGAACATGATTAACTGTAAACAAATGTACACACAAGAACAATAATAAGCATTTACTCAAGGATTTGGGATATACTCATAGAGTTACTTCAATAAGATTATCCCCACAAAGTGAATTCATACATTCTCCATCCAGAGTTCCAATCAGCATATTTCCTAGAAATTCTCTTCCACAACTGAGTTTTCCAAAACCAAAAAAGAAACCTTGCAAAAGTTCTTCCCCTGATGAATTCATTTCCCCAGTAAGGTCTTCAGAATACTTTCCTCAACCAGGTTTATTTCCCCCAACAAACTACAAATTCCCCAGCACGAGTCTATTTCTCAGACTACCGCAAATCAACTGACATAACTCTTCTTCTCAATAGAGTTGATACTATCCCTAGAAAATTGCTGAAAAGCTTGGAACCCGACTAGATACCAATTAAATTCATCCTCCCCAGACCACCAGAAGTCTAATCATCTCTTTTATCCCCAATTAGGGTATATGAGAATTAAATTACCCAGTAGAGCAATGGACAACCAAGATTCCTAAACTCTACTCCCCAAGCAGAAATCAACACTCCATGCAGAGTTTCTTCAAACAACAAACATGAATTCCCAGCGGAAGCACTCCAGGAAAGGTTGAGGATACACATACTCTTCGTCTCCAGCAGTAGTATGGGATTTAGATTCCCAAAATCTCCAGTAGTAGTCAGGGATTTATTTTCCAAACAAAGATACATTTTAACAACATTCATGCATCATGACATATGCATACTAAACATATAGCTCAATCTCATTTATTTTGAGAACATCATTACGCAATGCATGCATCTTCATGAAACTAATTCTTTACCTATTTCAGGAAAGATCAATCAAAAGACATACAGTTTATCTACTGGCTCAGATTAAGTTCTGATACCTCCTTCAATAAACCTTTCTCTGGATCAGATTAAGTTCTGATACTTTGTTCGGTTAAAGACATCAAGATTATCTGTTGGCTCATATGAAGTTATGATACCTCCTTCAATAGGCCTTTCTCTGGCTCAGATTAAGTTCTGATACTTCGTTCGGTTAAAGACATCAAGATTACTTGCTGGCTCATATTAAGTTATGATACCTCCTTCAGTAGACCTTTCTCCGGCTCAGATTAAGTTCTGATACTTCATTCGGTTAAAGACATCAATATTATCTGCTGGCTTAGATTAAGCTCTGATACCTCCTTCAGTAGACCTTTCTCTGGATCAGATTAAGTTCTGATGCTTCGTTCGATTAAAGACATCAAGATTATTTGCTGGCTCATATTAAGTTCTGATACCTCTTTCAGTAGACCTTTCTATGGTTCAGATTAAGTTCTGATACTTCATTCGGTTAAAGACATCAAGATTATCTGTTGGCTCAGATTATGTTCTTACACCTCCTTCAGTAGACCTTTTTACGACTCAAATTAAGTTCTGATACTTTGTTCGGTTAAAGACATCAAGATTATCTGCTGTCTCAGATTAAGTTCTGATACCTCTTTCAGTAGATCTTTCTACGGCTCAGATTAAGTTCTGATATTTCATTCGGTTAAAGACATTAAGATTATCTGCTGGATCAAATTAAGTTCTGATACCTCCTTCAGTAGATATTTCTATGGCTCAAATTAAGTTTTGATACTTCGTTCGGTTAAAGACATCAAGATTATCTACTGGCTCAGATTAAGTTATGATACCTCTTTCAGTAAACCTTTCTACGGCTCAAATTAAGTTATGATATTTCATTCGGTTAAAGACATCAAGATTATCTATTGGCTTAGATTAAGTTCTGATACCTCATTCAGTAGACCTTTCTCTGGCTCAGATTAAGTTCTGATACTTCGTTCGGTTGAAGACATAAAGACCTACTCTGGCTCAGATTATTTTTTGATACTGCTTGAATACATAGGCATCTTCTGGATCAAATTAAGTTCTGATACCTTTTTCAGTGGATCTCTCTCCGGCTCAGATTAAGTTCTGATACTTTTTTGGGTAAAGACAAAAACACCTCTCTGGTTCAGTTTTAAATCAACCCAAGATTTATTCTGACACTTTTACTAGTTAAAGTTAAGCAATTATCTTTGGATGGCATCTAAAATCCCATCTCCAAAAACTCTTTATTACCTCCCCAAATGGAATCTTTAAGCCCATTCCCGATACAATCAACCAACACATTACCTCATGCATCAGCGAGTGCAAATTTCTGGGCACTCTAGTGTTCAATCATCTTCCACCTTCAAGTCACGAATGGCGGACAAGCCAATCTAACTCTTACGATTTAAGAAGATTGAAAAGGGGAAGCTATTGTACCCCAAAATTTTCCCTCTCTTTTCTCAAGACATTTCTCACAAGATCTTCAAATAGTTAAAGTTTGCACAAGTGTTGACTAGTTCAAACCACCTCCTAAACACTGATGCCCCAAATTAGGGTTTTGATTTTCACAAGGAAAAATGTACTTCTAATGTCTCAAACAACTTTCATGGATCATTATAAACGTCCAATAATACTCATGTCAAGTTTCAAGTCTTGAATCACAATTTTGCTCAGTCAGTTGACCAGATGACTAAAAAATAATTGTATTGGTTAAAAAGTCAAATGTGGTTAACTTACACTCAAACTTAATTTTTTAACCAATATTAACAATTTGAAGTCATATTCACCAATTGATCAAGTGTGGGTCATAATTCCTCAAGAAAAGTGTCCAATTCACCAAAAGGTAAAATGGTCAAAATTAGAATTTTTTTTATTAATAACCATGTATTAAAAAAATATTTCGTAAATAACCGGGTTTCGGAAAAAATTACGCAAATAACCATGTTTCAGATGGCTCCACAAAGGAGGAGCTATCTCAATTGGCGCATGCACCTCCTTTTTTAAGGGAGGCGCCATCTCACTTGGCGCCTAAGTGCTTAGGGCATGCCCTAAGCCAAGTGAGATGGCGCCTATGTACAAAATTAGGGAAAAATTTTTTTATTTTTATTTTCTTTCCTGTGCGTTGCCTATTAGACAGAGATCAACAAAATGGATTTTTTATTTAAAAAATAATAATTACATTCAACTGTTTTACATTAAAAGAACAGTAAAAAAAATGGATACAAAAAATACTGGGAAAAAAAAGATACATCAGTGATCCCCCGGAACCCGGTAATGACCCCCGGTTCCGCATCCCCGTCCTCGCCTTTCTCTTGCTGGGTGCCGTCGCGTTTCCTGCTGCGGCAAGGTCGATGGCCCAGCGAAGTCAATGCGATCCGAATCCATAAAATCAGTAAGATCTCCATATCTCGAAGATCCGCTCTGGTATAGTCGGTTACCCATACCCTCAAAGTTTGGTCGTGTTGGCGGTGGGTGGGGTTCCATGGTTGGTCGGTAGCATTGGTCGTCTGAGCATGGGGGTAGAAAGGAAATGGATCTTGGGGTGTTTGGTATTGTGGATGTTGGGTTGTTTGGTGATATGGTGGTTGATGGTAGGTTTGGTCGGCTTGGTCATAATCTTCTGACATTCCCATATCAGGGCTAAGGCTGGATGTTGAGGGCGCCATATTGGGATATGTGGAAGACTGAAATTGTGTCTGGGGTATGTGGGTGTGCTGGTATTGGGGTTGGTATTGTGGTTGGGTTTGAGGCATATCCAGGTATTGGTAGTTTGGTGGTGATTGTGGTTGGTAGTACGGCATTTGATTGTAGTTGTGTTGTGGTGGGGAATGTGGTTGTGTGTTTGTTGGTCTGTTTCTTCTTGGGGGTTGGTTTGAGGTTGATGGATTTTGGGTTTATTGATGGGGAATCGAGGGTTGTGCCCATTGTGTGCGTGGGTCAACCAAGTACCTCGGATGAGACACGTGCATTTCTGGGTTACTAACCGACCTGTACCACGACATATTTTGATCAGTGTGTCGTATGTTACCTTGAGTAAGGAAAACCGGGGATTGCAAGATGTAGCGGTGACGCCTTTGCCACATTTTACACCATTCCGGAGCAAAGTATTTCCAGTTGGTAAGACCCCACTGGGCGTCGACCCTTTTTAGATGCCAGGGGGACAAATCTGTTGGATCACTTGGTATCTCTTGATGCATTCTGAACTGCATCTTCACACGGTCGCTGTGGTGCATCTCCACAATGTTGAACCGAATGAGTGCAGTCTTTGCAGTCCAAGTTGCTGCATCCTCTGGGTTTGGAGAATGGCCCAAACCCAAATTTGGTCTCAAGACGAACTGCGATAAAATTTAAATCAGGTTAGCGTAAAAGTAATGTATAAATAATTAAAATGAACAAAAGTTAAAAGCTACGACGTACGTCATCTGGGCCTAAGTGATCCAACAGATTCCGGTAGAGTGCGACATTGAATCTTGGATTCTTGCCGTAATCCATACCCCTCACGCAGTACCTAAAGGAAATGAGAAACATGTTATTTTTAGCATATATTTTGGAAAGAGAAGAATAGTTATAAATGCTATAACTTAATGACTTACTTTGTTGCGTACGGGAAACCAAAAGTGTTGTTGTTGATGGGGTTTAAGGACTCCATCCTCCACTAACCCCAGGCTTGTAGTAAAAATGCGCACCCATAAAATGTACATTTTTCCTTAACTGCGTTTTTGCACAAGGAACTGTACAGGTGGGCTAATACTGCAGAACCCCAACTATATTTTCTAGTTTTTTCAAAATTTGTTAGTAAATGTAAGTACATGAAATTTACACTATTTCCCGTACTTTCGGGAAATAAAAATGTACCAAAAAGTATCATAAGATACGTTCTGGCTTTTACTACTCGGTCATTCTCTGAGGAATTTTCATTTAATTCCATACTTGCATAATGTCGTTTCAGGTCAGTGAGTAGTATTCCTTGCCCTCTTGCTCCACCACCTTCTACCATATCCCTACCCAACAGTTCTTCACACTGTGAGTTGGGTTGTTGAACCGACCCGTTCACCGCCTTACCGTCGATAGGGAGGCCCAGTAGCATGTACACATCCTCGAGAGTGATGGTACATTCACCTATTGGTAGGTGAAATGTATGGGTCTCCGGTCTCCACCTCTCCAACATTGCAAGAATGAATTTTGAGTCAATGGTGCAGTTGGAGATCTTTATTACATGTCCAAAACCTGCATATTCCAGATAAGGGACGATAAATGGGTCGGGAGCCAGGTAGTTGTGCGAACGGATTCTGAATCTTTTTGTATCTTGAGATCATAATTAAACAAGTGTAAGATTAATTAAGATGAACAACACGTTATTTGAAGTATGAAAAATGTATAACCAAAGAAGAGACTTACAAATGCAGCAATGTTTTCCCTTGTGCCTCTGTGAGTATCGCCCATTGTTAGAAGAGTCATTGTTCAGAATGCTTGAGAGTATGAAAGACTTAGGAAGAAATAGAGAGTATGATAGACTTAAGAAATATTTCGTAGCAGAGAGTGAGAGTTGTGTGGGTGTGAGAGATGTTTCATAAGGTATGTATTTATAGGCAAATAAGTTTGATGTAGTGGTTGCTTGTGCTTGCATGCCTGAGAAGTGTCACATTTGCATGCTTAGGGTGTTACACATATGCATGCATGCATTTATAAAAAATGTAAGGTGTCACTCTTGCAGGCTAGGCGAAAGAGTACAAAAATGAATGGTGTCGCCACCCCATTTGGCGAATAAGAGGTGTCACTTCTTACAGCATAGGCTCAGGCTACGTGACAGCCTTTGGGATTCCTTTCTTTGTTGCATGCAAGGCCATTGGAGTTGATGGGTGGAGTCTTACACAAAACATTTATGTGTGCAGAATAGGGCCGGGATAGGTGGCAGGCTAGGTGGCTTCATAAGCCCATGCATGTATCACGATTGAACAGTAAGGGAGGCGCCATCTCACTTGGAGAAAGAGTACAAAAATGAATGGTGTCGCCACCCCATTTGGCAAATAAGAGGTGTCACTTCTTACAGCATAGGCTCAGGCTACGTGACAGCCTTTGGGATTCCTTTCTTTGTTGCATGCAAGGCCATTGGAGTTGATGGGTGGAGTCTTACACAAAACATTTATGTGTGCAGAATAGGGCCAGGATAGGTGGCAGGCTAGGTGGCTTCATAAGCCCATGCATGTATCACGATTGGACAGTAAGGGAGGCGCCATCTCACTTGGCGAAAGAGTACAAAAATGAATGGGTCGCCACCCCATTTGGCGAATAAGAGGTGTCACTTCTTACAGCATAGGCTCAGGCTATGTGACAGCCTTTGGGATTCCTTTCTTTGTTGCATGCAAGGCCATTGGAGTTGATGGGTGGAGTCTTACACAAAACATTTATGTGTGCAGAATAGGGCCAGGATAGGTGGCAGGCTAGGTGGCTTCATAAGCCCATGCATGTATCACGATTGGACAGTAAGGGAGGCTCCATATCACTTGGCGAAAGAGTACAAAAATGAATGGTGTCGCCACCCCATTTGGCGAATAAGAGGTGTCACTTCTTACAGCATAGGCTCAGGCTACGTGACAGCCTTTGGGATTCCATTCTTTGTTGCATGCAAGGCCATTGGAGTTGATGGGTGGAGTCTTACACAAAACATTTATGTGTGCAGAATAGGGCCAGGATAGGTGGCAGGCTAGGTGGCTTCATAAGCCCATGCATGTATCACGATTGGACAGTAAGGGAGGCGCCATCTCACTTGGCGAAAGAGTACAAAAATGAATGGTGTCGCCACCCCATTTGGCGAATAAGAGGTGTCACTTCTTACAGCATAGGCTCAGGCTACGTGATAGCCTTTGGGATTCCATTCTTTGTTGCATGCAGAATAGGGCCAGGATAGTTGGCAGGCTATGGGGTTTCATTATTGCATGTAATATTATTGGCAGCCTTGGGGGGTTGCATCCTTTACTTAATTGAAATTTTTTGCCTTACGTTGAACATAACATTCATTCACATAATCTGTAAAATCTTCCAACCTTCGAATCAGTCATCAAACCTTCAAACATTCCAGCATTCATACCTTCATACAATCAATAAACCTCAAACATTCCAACCTTCAAACCTTAAAACAATTCTACACAATGGCCTCTCACCACAATTTGTTGTCAAAGCACATTTCAACGGTGAGACATACATGTGTCCCACAGTTGGGTTTTTGTTTAGAAACACCGACAACGTTCGATTTCTCTTAAACGGGAAAGCAAATTTCTCGTACTTTAAGAAAAGATTGGAGGCCAAACTTGAACGAGGCCCGGTATCCCAGATATTTTATTAGAGTCCAGTCTTTTTTGGAAACAACCAAGTAATTTTTTATAAGGTTGAAGTTCAAGATGACGAGGATCTCCAGAACATGATTTCCAGCTATGTCTATTCTGGAAACGACTCTATTGAGTTGTACGTTTTGCTTCAAGAGCCTCCGGTGACACAGGAGGTAGAGCCTCCGGTGACACAGAAGGTTGATCCTTTGGAGAATGAACAAGATGAGGTGGATGCAGTTGATAATGAAGAAGAAGATAACGAGTTAGAGTTTGATGAAATGGTGAACGACGATTCTGACGATGATGGCATCCCAAGTATTCCTACTGACAAAATCTACACACCACCTACGCACATGACAAACTTCAACATGGGCGGAGATGAACCTTCTACTGACTTGTTTTTCCAACCGTATATGCAGTCGGATGAAAATTTAAAAGAGAAGGACAAGTTTCGTAACAGAGAGGAATGCATCAGGGCCATCAAAAAATTTCACATGCTCAACTCGGTTGATTATAAGGTGGATCGTGTAAACCCGGAAAGGTACAAGATCAAGTGTGTCCACCCTGACTGTATGTTCAAGCTGATCGCATCATACAGACTAAGGGGTGAGTGTTGGGTCATAGGTTCCATGACTACCCATACTTGTGTAAGTTCCACTCAATCACAAGACCACCGAAAACTCAACCATGATCTAATCCGTCAAGAAATCCTACCCCTGGTCAGCAACGACCCTTCTTTGAAGGTGAAAACAATCATCTTCCACATCACCACGGTTTTTAACTACACTCCGTCTTACCGTAAGGCGTGGTTAGCAAAGACTAAGGCGATTGAAAGGGTGTACGGAAACTGGGAGGAGTCATACCGAGAACTTCCCCGCTACCTAAATGCACTCAAGACATATTCTCCAGGTAGTGTTTATGTTCTGGAAACATTGCCAGCGTACGCCTAAGATGGTAGTCTACTGCATGGCAACGGAATATTCAGTCGCGTGTTTTGGGCATTTCAACCATGCATCACAGGGTTTGCATCATGCAAACCAATTCTACAAATTGACGGGACTTGGTTGTATGGGAAGTACAAAGGCACGCTATTGATGGCAGTTGCACAAGATGGCAACAATAACATTTTCCCCGTTGCGTTTGCCCTTGTCGAGGGGGAGACCGGTGGTGCTTGGAGCTTTTTCCTGAAAAATCTTCGTACACACGTGGCTCCTCAACCAGATCTATGTTTGATCTCGGACAGACATGCCTCCATTGAAAGTGCCTATAATAATCCAGCAAATGGTTGGCATGACCCTCCTTCTACGCATTTCTATTGCGTCGGGCATATCGTCCAGAATTTCTCGAGGGAGGTCAAGGACAAAACGTTGAGGAAAGCGGTGATGAATGCGGGATACGCACTGACACAACCCACATTCAAATATTACTGCAACGAGATCCGTTTGTCTAACCCAGAAGCCGGTACATGGATCTACAATATACCGGTCGAAAAGTGGACTAGGTCATACGACAATGGCCAAAGATGGGGGCATATGACAACAAATCTTATTGAATCAATGAACGGGGTATTCAAGGGCATACGAAACCTCCCAATCACTGCCTTGGTGAAATCCACGTATTTTAGGATGGCTGCGTTATTTGCCAAAAGAGGTGAAATGTGGTATGCGGTCTTGCAATCAGGACAACTATGGAGTGAAAGCTGTATGAAATACATTAAGGCTGAAAGTGCTAAAGCCAACACTCACATGGTTACACGGTTTGACCGACACAGCCATAACTTCATTGTGAAAGAGACAATCGACCACAATGAAGGCCTGGCAAGACAAGAATACAGGGTCATTTTACCTTCTCAATGGTGCGATTGTGGCAGGTTTCAAGCATTTCGTATGCCTTGCTCTCATGTCATTGCCGCTTGTGCTCATACCCATCAAGACGCGCTTCAACTGCTCTCAAACGTTTATAAATCTGAAACGTTGCTCACTGTTTACAACAACAACTTTCCTTTGGTGGCAAAACCGGACTACTGGCCTGAATACAACGGCGATATAGTTTGGCACAATGACCAAATGCGAAGGAACAAGAAGGGTCGTCCCAAAAGCAGGCGCATCACAACAGAAATGGACGATCTTGACAGGTTGGAAAGAAAGTGTGGTTTATGCCGTCAGGTCGGACACAATCGCAAAAACTGTCTGAATCGGGCGTCTGGCTCGACCACATAAATTTTGTAATACAATAAATCTTTTCAATATTTGTGTTGTAAACATTAGGGTTTTCCGTTAATAAAACTGTTAACACAATTTAAGAAATTCAATATAGGAAATTACATTAGGGTTTTCGCGTACAACAATGATTAACGATATTCAATCTAGGAAATTACAACTGTTAACACAATTTCATCTGACCCATGCATCATCAGCATTACATCACTGTCTGTTTTGACTTCCTCCAACCACACATTAGGTCTTCCTGTCGCATGCGAGGTTGTTGTTCGTTTTCGCTGGATCCTTCGAATTTTTCCCCCTCCGCGATGTCTCCATCTAGCCACCGCATCAACTCCCGCTTCAGACGCTCCATGGAGTGAATGTGCCAGAATTTCATTTTCATCGCAGGTTTCGTGGCGGAGAATATAACGTAACCATCTCTGCTAAAAATCATAGGCGACGTCATTACGCAAATAACGGAGTACAAAATAAAAATACAGTGCGAGAAAGTGTGAGAAATTTCAAAGAAACGGACGAATTATTTATAAAACAACATTTTGCCCTAGTTTTGCCCTAGGCGCCAAGTGAGATGGCGCCTCCTCTCATTTTTAAGGAGCATGCGCCATCTCACTTGGCTAAAAGACAAGGGAGGCGCCAAGTGAGATGGCGCCTAAGGCAAAACCCTAGGTGCATGCGCCAATTGAGATGGCTCCTCCTTTGTGGAGCCATCTGAAACATGGTTATTTGCGTAATTTTTTCCGAAACCCGATTATTTGCGAAATATTTTTTTAATACATGGTTATTAATAAAAAAAATTCTCAAAATTAGGGTTTTTGATTAGAATGACTGATTTTTGACTTTTAACCTAGTACATGAATTATTGGTTTGAAACATGATCTCAAAGATTAAAGTACATCATTTTAACCTAATTGCATGATTCAGTTCATCCCTCAAGATCAAATAATTAACATATGAAATTTGGTCAACTGATGAAAAGTCAACTAATACACCAAAAGTCAAACTTTGACTTTTTGATCAAAATTGATTTTCAAAAGTCAAGATTCATTAAGACAATAAAAAATATGAAGCTTGATCATCAAGAAATCAAGAAAGTAAAAAATCAATATGAAAAGTTAAACTTTTCAAGACTTAGAAATTTTTCTAAGTGTTTTTTGTACATGATAATTTCACTATTTCATGCCAATTTTTCACCAAGATTCAAGATGATTCAAAGAAAACTTTCAACATGAAAGTTGTATATCTTGATGAGATCTACAAATTTACTTTGCTGATAAAGTCATAGAAGTTCTTGGATCTTGAGTTATAAATTCATGAAGTCATTCACTTTTTCTAAAAAACACTTAGTGAAAATTTTGATCAATTTGGTCAGGATTTTGCCCAAACTTCTTGGCCAATTTTCAAATAGCTCCAATCTGATTTAGAAAAAAGGGAAAACATGTAATTTGTAGAGGATGTTTCAAGCTTTATAAAATTTCAAAGAACTTGAAGAGATCATTTATGAGCTAAGAGAATCAAAGAGAGGAAGATGGGCATTCATTCTTGAATTATAAGGCTTTTTGTGATGAACACTTGACCAAATCTCTAACCATGCAGCACAAATATTACTTTACAAGCTTCTAACTTGTATTTCACTCCATAATTAATTGATTACGTAACTGATAGAGCCATTATCCAAGCATTTGAGCACTTATCCAAGTTGCATTTCCATTAATGGCACAAAGTACAATTGTCATTATAGTAAAGTGGCTTTAATCACAAAGTCAACTTGTCTTAAGCTTCGCACTTGTTATTTCTACACAAGCATCCTCTACAAAGTCATATAAACATGTTTAAAGTTTTCTATCCCCACTACAAGCCATGTACCTTTCCTTAGAACAATGCTTGTTAAGCTTACTTCAAAAACAAGTCAAAATCCATAAACATGTGATCTTGTGATTCTGACCACCTCAAGCCTCCAAACCTTCTTCTATAAATTAAGACAGTATTATGCAACTTAGGACGAAATTAGAAGCCTTGAAACTCCCTCAAACTAGAAATTTCTCTAAAAACACCACAACTTGTCATTTTTGCCTAAGAATTTCCATCTCATAAACCACTCGTGCGTTTCTTCTCCAAGTCAATCCTAAAGCTTCCTTACATCAAATATAACTCATCCCCCTCCATTTGTCACAATTGTAACACCTCCATCACCATTATCCAAACCTCACTTTGCACCTCTGCAACTTGACTTCTCCAAAACATTCCAGGCACTCTCAGGTCAAGCTAAGCATTGCATTAGCTTCCTAAAGATTCAAGGAAGCTAACCAGACCATTGCAGCACCTTGAAGTGAGCTCTAACTCAAAACATGATCTCCATATGCAAGGTGGGTTTTCTGGAATTCTAAATCTTCATACAAGCATCATTTGGTTTCCATTTTAAAAGATAAAATGTAGACATCATAGCCCTGAAACTAACCATGTCCTTAGAATTCATTTATGTTGCCTGAGAAGTGAGAATTTTGAGCTTGAACTTTCTGGAAAAGATTAGGTTAAAATTTTTACCATCTAAAATCTGTGCTCATCTTTGATCCATTGCTTAAGTTATTTATATATTTGAAATCGTGGTGAAATTTCTAACTAGTTTGATGTTCATACTTTTGAGAATGGTTGAGAGATGAGAAAGTTACAAAGCTCTGGTTATGGCGCAAGGAAGAAGATGAAGTTATCACTATAACTTATATTATAATATAATGTGATGGTTTTGTATAAAGAAACAGATGTATAGCCACCCCAGCGGTAGAGAGCATGCACGTAAGGCATACCTATAGAAGGTCCTGGGTTTGAGCCCATGTGAGACCTTTTGCTTTTTTTTCATATATTCCTGGTTTTAGTTTTGTTGATTGCAGCGCGTTTGGGCTCTTCAGCAATGAGCCTGATCCTTTTTTTTCATCATCACCCCCTGATCACTATACAACACGCATACCCATCCCTTTGTTTTTATTATTTATATTATTTCTTTTCTGATTACAAAAAAAAGGGGTTTGGGCCTAAGACACACAAAAATTGTTTTACTTTCTAACACCCTTTTAACTTTCAAACCCCCTGACCCAATTTTTATTTTTTTATTTTATTTTATTTTATTTACTTTTAATATTATTATTTTTATTATTTTTAATTAAAAAATACAAAAATATATTTTATTATATACTTAGGCTAAATTTTTATTTTATCTCTATTTTATTTCATTTCTTTTAAACAAAAACCCTAAAAAAATATTTTCTTTCTTAAATTAATTAAAATGAATTTAGACTTAGGTTTTATTTTAATTTTCTCTTTTAATTAAATTAGAATTTAGTAATTTAATTAATTAATTTCTTTCTTTCTATTAATTTAGCTAATTAGGTTAAAACCCTTTTTCTTAAAAAACCCATAAAAAATAATTTTTTTTCTTTTCTTTTATATTATCTTTATATTCTTGTACATTTTGTTTGGCATTATTAAATATGTTTGTAATAGTAATTAGATTTTAATTTCTTTCATCCCATTTGTAATTTATATCCCCATCCCCTAAAATGACGTAATAGCGTGGAAATTTTAATTTCTGCAATTTATCGATTTCCATATTATTGCTAGTAATTAGCGTTTATATGAAAAGACTTAAAATCAAACAATAGATAACCCTAATTCAAGACAAATGCATGAAGACAATACACTTTGCACACTTGCACCTCTAGGGTTAACCCACACTTGTTGTCTTAGAATAAACAGTCATGTCCCTTGAACGTGGGGTACTTTAGCAAAGACCCTCGATTACAAGATCGTAGTCCATCGATTACCCTTCGATGTTGCCTTTAGTAAACGATATTAGACCCTTATCACAAATTGATAAGGTATGCTACAATGTTGCCTTCTATGACTGTACAACGACCCACGCTTGTCCCTTCACATCTAATGATAGGGATTCTTACCAATCAATGGTAAGATAGCAATATCTAAAGGAAGAGGAATAGAACAAAGACTTTTTGAGTAGGTAGAACACTCGTAGTTTCTTTATAACAAACAAAACCATTTTTACACCTTACACTTTCAAATTATTCTTCAAAACAAACATCTCTTTGAACTATTTTCAAAACCAACACTTTGTATACATTCTTATAGAGACGAGAATCATTACAAAGTTTGCCGAAACAAAGACGTTTTCAAAATATTTTCAAACTTATACAAAACATACAAAAACATTTCACAAAGTATTTCAAAGTGAGCTAGCAACTAAGAGCCCATAGATAACTACAGATGAAAAGGGTGCTCACACCTCCCCTTTTCATAACCTACCCCTCGAACTCAATAAAAATTCTTAAAAGGTCTTTCCTATTCTTTTCACCCTTTCCTTTATTGGATAAAAGAAAAGTCGGTAGAGACTCTTGCTATCCGCAATAATTGTGATAAAACGTAAAACACCCAAGTCAGCTCTCGTACCGTATTACATACACCAAGGAAGGATTTCTTCACATCTTATACTTCTGGTGATTTTGGAGTGTTAAAGATGGGTAATGATGGTGTATCTAAGGTAATTGGTGTTAGTGATGTTTTCTTGCAAACCAACATGGGAATGCAGTTGTTGCTTAGAGGTGTCAAACATGCTATGATGTCTTCTTTAATTTGATCTATGTGCATATGCTTGATGATTATGGTTATGACAATCACTTTGGTTATGGAAAGTGGAAAATCAACAAAGGTAACTTGGTTGTGGCTAGAGGGAGAAAACTTTCTAAATTGTATTGGACAAAAGCTTTAGTTGCTAGGGACAATGTGAATGCTACTGACATGGAAGCATATTTGTGGCACCAAAGGTTTAGTCCTATTAGTGAAAAGGGGTTGAATGTTTTAGCCAAAAAGGATGTTCTTCCTGGTTTAAAGAATGCATATTTGGAGAAGTATTCTCATTGCATGGCTGGTAAATAGACTAGAGTATCTTTTAAGAGACATCCTCCCTCAAGGAAGTCAAAGTTGCTTCAATTGGTACATTCTGATGTTTGTGGTCTATTAAAGGTAAAGTACTTTAGTGGTGCACTTTATTTTGTTACATTTATTGATGATTGTTCAAGGAAACTATGGGTTTATACCTTATAGACAAGAGACCAAGTGTCAGAGAAGTTCAAAGAATTCCATGCTTTTGTAGAGAGGCAGACATGCGAGAAGCTTAAATGTGTCTGTTCTGATAATGGTGGTGAGTATTGTGGACCATTTGATTTCTATTGCAAGCAACACGATATCGCACATGAAAAGACTCCTCTTAAAACTCCTCAATTGAATGGTTTAATAGAGATGATTAATCAAGCAATAATTGAGAGAGTAATGTGTATTCTCTCTGAAGCTAAGTTGCCAAATCATTATTAGGGTGAGGCACTTTACATGGTGGTGCATGTTCTTAATCTTACTCCAACTGTTGATTTGAACAGTGAAGTTCCAAACAAGATTTGGCTTGGAAAGAATGTCAAGTATGATCATTTGAGAGTATTTGGTTGTAAGGATTTTGTGCATATTCCAAAGGATGAAAGATCCTAGCTGGATCCTATAGGGAAAGAGATTATCCAAAGTCGCGATGTAGTATTCATGGAAGACAAAAATATTGAAGAAATTGATAAGGTAGAGAAGATTACATCTAAGAAAGATATCAGTTTATCTAATATTGATCCATTTCGGTGACCTAATCATATTGTAGATGGTATTGGTAGTGATGATCACAATGATGAGAATCTTGGTGAAGCTCCAGAATCATCTCAAGCTCAACTTAGGAGGTATATCAAGCAGAGACAACCTTTTACAAGGTATAATTCTGATGAGTGTGTGACCTTGACTGATGAGGGTAAACCTGAGTGTTTTCAAGAGGCCATGGAAAGTGATGAAAATCAAAAGTGGTTGGATACGATGCATGATGAGATGAAATCATTTCATGATAATCACACTTATGATTTAGCAAAGTTTCCTAATGGTAAAAGGGCCTTGTAAAACATGTGGATTTGTAGACTTAAACATTAGATCAAAATTTAAGTCTCAAAGATATAAAGCCATATTAGTGGTGAAAGGTTTTTGTCAAAGAAAGGGTGTTTATTTTAATGAGATTTTCCCACCCGTTGTTAAGATGTCATCAATCAGAACCGTGTTGAGTTTAGCTGCTACTCTTGATTTATAGGTTGAGCAAATGGATATGGAAACGACTTTCCTTCATGGTGATTTGGAGGAAGATCATGTTTGTAGATTGAGAAAGAGTCAATATGGGTTGAAGAAAGCTCTAAGGCAATGGTGCAAGAAGTTTGAGTCTGTTATGTGTGATCAAAGATACTAGAAGACTACTTCAGATTATTGCGTCTCTGTTAGGAAATTTTCTAATGATGACTTTATTATCCAATTATTATATGTTGATGATATTCTTATTATAGGGAAAAATATTTCTAACATTAACAGGTTAAAGAAGCAGTTGGGAGAGTCATTTAACATGAAAGACATGGGAGAAGCTAAACAAATTCTTGGCATTAGAATAATGCATGACAGAAAAGAAAAGAAAAGAAACTTTAGATGTCTCAAGAACATTATATCGAAAAAGTGTTGCAAAGGTTCAAAATGGAAAACTTTAAGGTGGTAAGCACTCTTCTGTCTATTGATTTCAAATTGAGTTCTAGTCAAAGTCCTTCAAGTGAATGTGAAGCGTTTGATATAAAATGTGTTCTGTATGCTTCTGTTGTAGGTAGTTTGATGTATGAAATTGTATGTACAAGACCATATATAGCACATGAAGTTGGTACATTAGTAGATTTTTGTCAAATCTAGGTAGAGAGCATTGGAATGCTGTAAAATGGATTTTAAGATATCTTCGCGATACTAATTCAATGAGGCTTTGTTTTGGAGAAGATAAACATACTCTAGTAGGTTACTCTGACTTTGATATGGCTGGAAACATTGATTCCATAAAGTCCACTTCGGGCTACGTGATTAAATTTGCAGGGGGAGTTGTGGCTTGGCAAGTCCAGATTACAAAAGTGTGTAGCATTGTCTACTACAGAGGCTGAGTTTATTATTATTACCAAAGCATGCAAAGAGTTATTTTGGTTGAATAATTTTTGAAAGAGCTTGGTTTTGTTGAACACAAATATGTGTTACTTATTGATAGTCAAAACGTTAGTCATCTTGGTAAGAATCCGACTTTTCATAATAGGTCCAAACACATTGATGTGACATATCATTGGATACATGATATTTTGAATGATAAGTTATTGGATTTAGCTAAGATTCATACATATTATAATTGTTCTGATATGATGACTAAAGTATTACCAAGAGTGAAGTTTGAAGCTTGTTGTGATATCTCCGGTTTGGCGATTTCCCTTCACATAGTTGTGAAGGGGAGTTTGTTAGGCTTGGGTTCTCTTCCTATGTGGAGAAATACCTAACATATGAATAGCCCATTTTATCACTTATTTAAGTGGAGAGTGTCAATTTAGGATTAAGAGAGATAGAGAGAAAATAAGGATTCAAAAAGAGATAAAAGAGGAGAAGAACTCATTCTCGTTTTTTCTGCACTAGTCTCACTAAATCGACGATCCCTAATTTGTTAGCCATCAGATCAAGCTCAAATTTGGAAGGTAGGTTTGAAACACATATATTTAACTATTGACCATTGGGATCCTCAAAATAAGGTCCGAGTTGAGAGATATCGACTTCACACTGAAGCTACAGATTTGGGAAAATTTTCAGTTTTTTGATTCTTATTTGTAAGTTAGTTTACTTTGTGATTTGCGGTTGTTATCACTATTTTTTGAATTAATTGAAGACTCTCTTGTTACCTCAATTGATTATAGTGGAGCTATTTTATTTGGTCTGGACAACTCGTGGTTTTTACTCTCATATTGAGGGGTTTTCCACGTTAAAAATATCAGTGTTCTTTTGTGCCTTTATTGTTCGATTGGCGTCTTATATTTTTTGTTGATCCTCAAGGTTCCTTAAAGTTTTAGAAATATTATATCTTCCGCGTATTGTTCTGTATTTTTGTCTTAATTTCCCATCAGAACTAACTTGAATCCATCGATATACTCCAAATGAATTTATCGATGCCCCTGTTTATAGGGTTTGGAAGGGTAGGTTATCTAAGCGCGCTGCCTAGGCTCGCTTAAAGTCCCTACTTTCTTCTCGATTATGTTATGCCAAGTCACGTGTAACTTTACTTACGGTATTATATTGCTTAGATCACTGCCCACATCCACTTATCCTCTAAACCCTTCTTCCATCTTGAAGTAATTTAACCCTGAAGTCATGAACCGCCTTTGCTTTCTAAGCACACTTGTGTTATTGTCTTAGCAAGGTTGGCACCTTTGCTCACTAATGATGCATATGCTCTTGGCTAAGTGAGCCTTGTTTTGTGTGGAAAGTACATTGGGTTGGTCTTTATGTATATTTGGTTATTTCGTTATCCTTTTTACATGTTTTTAGTCAACACATATTTAAAAAGTCTAAATAGACATTTTTTTTAACATTCTTCATTGTTAAATTAGAGGTTCTTCTGTTGATTTCTTGTAATATAATTTAATAAGTTGCAATGTATTTTTGGAACTAATCAACTATCTCAAACTTATCTTTTTGTTTTTCCTTAGACAAAATTTATTCTAATGGTTAAAAAAAATAAAAATGGATGTTACAGATGAAGTTAGATAACTTGATCAATTTTTTTTTGAAAAAAGTGTCTTTTTATAATGAGATTTTCTTTACAATGCAAGTTAATAATCAACATCATAATTATCATCAAATCATAGCATGGGGATGCAGAATTTTCTTTACCAAAGTAAGATTTTAAATTTTGTCTAGATCAACAGTCAATTACTTATTATAATTATATTATCACTGATTATCTCTCAAAAAGGTAAGTGTTTTCCTCATTATTAGACATTGCATAAAATATAGAAACATTTTGCATTTCATCTAAGCAGTATCAGAAGCTACATTATTAGTCACTGATCACTAAGCTCTTTCTTTTGATTGTAACGTGACTGGACTACAAAAATATTTGTTTTTCTTTAGATTAAAAAAATGTTAAAGATAAGAGAAAAATAATCTTTTTGGTGTATCACTTTTTTAAAGAGTCTCTTTTCTTTTTCTTCTAGTTTACAAAACTTTTATTTTTGGTGACTTTTTTTTTTGTATATGTATGCTTCGATATTTGTTTTTGTTTTGTTTTTTTTTTATGTCAAAGAATATTCTTTTCTTTTTATCACCATTTTCTAGATTTAAAAAAAATCATTTTCTTCCCTACTTTATTGTTTAACATACCCTTGCATTTATGAGTGGTCTCCTATCTTTAAGAAAAGGTGGTGAACATTGCTTTTCTTTTTTAAAATTGGCTAAGGGTTACAACATCGAAATAATATTTTTTTTACTTTTCAGGCTCAAATGGATCATCAAAGGATCACAACCTCACAAGGTAGGCTTTTTGGCAAGTAGTTTTTCACTCAGTAATACACAATGTCTTACCCATATCCATGACTTCAAATATACCAAGTAACAACAAGAGTGATGTAAAATTTATAAAGTTAGTATACACGTATGCTTTCATTATTTATGTAAAATATGAGATTGCACACAACTCACTTGGCTAGGTTGTTATGATTTTTGACTTTTATTGACATGTATTCACTAGACATTAGTAAAATAATTTTTTTTTTGTAAGAAATTAGTTCACGGTCATGCTATAATTCAGAGATAACATAAAAACAATTATGAATGAAGAATTTAAAAGAAAAAACCTTATATCATGTTGTTGTTCTTGACTTTTGTTATTGACCTAGCTTTTGTGATTCCTATGCATTTGGCTTTTCAGTTCAATTGAAACCATATATAGAAAAACAGTTTAAAAATAGAAATTTATGAATTTTTTTCTAAATAAACAAGTACAGATTCATGAAAAAATTAAATATATGAGGTTTTGTGTAGGCTTCAGCTTTGATCATCCTTGCATTCCACCTCCTGCAGAAAAGTTTGTCCAATCCTCGGATAATCAGAATAAGGATGGTGTTGAATATAGCCTAGCTTAGCGACACAAAATTTTAATTAACCACCAATGTGTAGCAGCGCACTATAAGCAAACAATAGGGCTCACTTAGCCACCAATGAGAAGCAGAGTGCGCTACACACACTATAAAGCTCGTTTATATAGATTCCTGCAAATTTTTAGTGAAAATGTTGTACTTGTTTGATTGTATCTCATAACACACCATAATTAGAGGAAGATGCCTTATGTCCAGACAATATTTAATTGTTTTGGGAGCATTGGGTATGCCTACATACCCGAGTCTCGTTAATGGCATAAAAATGCATGAAAATAAAAAGGTATGGTTGTTTTCAGTTAAGCACTTATTTAACGTCATTAGCCCGTCACCTGTTTTTTGTTCAAGGTTCTTCCAATTGAATAATTTAATATTTTATTAATTATCCACCTAGGTATAATTTTAATATTTGACAGTTAATTGTCCATATTTTTTTAAATTGGATATTCTAGTTCCACTACTCAATAAAGTTTAATCTCCTTGATTTTGGATGGTTCAGAACACTTTGACTTTAGTTTCCCTGGGAACATTTTTAGTATAGAATCAAAGAGCAAGACCATTTTTTCTGGCATAAATTTTCTTTTTATGAGGCATTGATCATGGTACCTCTTGATATTTTTCTTTATGTAGTTTGGAGGATTCATATGCCTGATCTCTGATTTCTTCTAATTCATGGAGTTGTATCTTCCTTTTTAATGCTGCCTGGGATTGGTCAAAATTCAAGGATTTTATTGCCCAATAAAATTTGTGATCCAATTCTAATGGGAGATGGCATAATTTACCATATACCATTTGAAAAGGTGTGAAACCAATAAGATATTTAAACATTGTTCTATAAGACCCCAATGCTCCATCTATTTTAATGACCAATATTTTAGTGATAAAGATAATGTCTTTTCCAAAATTCTCTTAATTTCTTGGTTAAACACTTCATCTTGCCCATTAGTTTAGGGTGATAAGGAGATGTTACCTTGTTCTTGACCCCATAATATTCTAGAGCTCTATATAACTAACTATTATAGAGACTAGATCATCTGTCACTTATGAGTAACCACAATGTTCCAAAGCAAGTAATAATGTTTCTTTTAAGGAACTTTATTACCGTAATGCCACCAGCTTTGGGTGTTGCAATTGCTTTAACCAATTTAGAGACGTAGTCTACTACTAGCATGATGCATGTAATGGTACATGAAAGGGAAACACTCCAACAAAATTAATTCCCCAACATTAAAATACCTCTACTTCAAGTATATCTTAGCGACATTTCTTCTTTTTTAATTCCTCATGTCCTTTGGCAACTGGCACAATTGTGAGTTTTAAAATAGAGATAGCCAATAAAAACCTAATTAGAGAATTTTAGCTTCAGTTCTTTCTCCCGTAATTTTTAATGGAAATATAATATATAATAAATAGGGTGGGAAAATCACAAAAGTACAACAAAGGAAGATAACAACACAGGAAGTGTCGATCAACCAACCAATAAAAAAGAAATAAGCAATCAATCGAAAAATAACAAAAGATAATCAGCTACACAATACTAATCAGAAAGAGTCCCAAGATACTAAAAATAAACCTTACTAAAGAAAGGTTAGACCTCTTACCACTAGACCTACCATCAACAAACTAGATACCGACAATAGAGCACCAAAAAAAGAAATACCAAAATCTACCTGAGAAACATGGTAAACACTCGATTCACTAAAGGTGTAGATAGAGGATAGGATTCTGAAGCCAATTAGTGAAGGTACAAGATTTCACATGTGATCTACTAAGTAATTATTTCCATGCCAAAAAAACTCTTCTCCTCCACCTCTTTTGTCATTTTTGTGACTCCGTTGAATATGACATAATTATTGGCTTTCTCCATTATAATGACCTTTGTAAGATGAATTTTGACAGCGCAATAATATACTTTGGGCTTATTTGTTGTTTATACATCTTCTCAATAATTGACATGCTCATATTTTGAAGAGATATGGATCATCCCGGACATATTGTGTGCCATCTCTAATAAATTTCTTTCTTTTATGCTAGTTGAAATATTCTAGGATTACTCTAGAAATCTTGTAATTATTCATATCTACAAACTATAGCCTTTCTTGTATCATTAGCAATTTTTCATCGAGAAATTCTTCTAACACCTCATTTTCTTGTTTAGTCACTTCGTCATTTACCAGTCTAGGAAGATGGTTAGGTACAACATTATATGATCCTTTTTGTCTCTAATTTCTAATTTGAAGTAAGAGAAACCGTCTTATTAATCTTGGTTTGAGTGATACGGTGAGAGAACTGACTTGAGGGTTTTGCGTTTTATCGCAAATGTTGTGGTTAGCAAGAGTCGCCACCGACTTTTCTTTTATCCAAAAGGAAAGGTGAAAAAGCACAGGAAAGACCTTTGAGATTGTTTCTTGAGTTGGGGGGGGGGGGGGGGTAGATTATGAAAAGGGAAGGTATTAACACCCTTTTCATCCATGGTTTTCCATGGGCTCTTAGTTAGTTGCTAGATCACTTGCTTTTGTTTGAAATTGTGCTTTGTGTGTTTTTTTAAATGATTTTGTAAATAGGCCATTGTTTAGGAAATCTTTATAATGATTCTCATTCGTAAGAATGTATACAAAGATGCTTATCTTTTTGAAAATGTTTTCAATATTTGTAAGATGTTTGGAAATGTGTGTGTTTGTTTTGAAAATAGCAAGGATATTTGTTTTAAAATGGAGCAAGTAACTAAAAGAAATCTACCTACTCAAATTTCTTTCTTGTTCATTTTCTTTTCCTTTGATAGTGTTGCCTTACCATTGATTTGGTAAGCAACCCTATCTTTGGATGTAAACGAGACGGGCGTGGGTCATCGTATAGCCATGATTAGCAATATTACAAGGTATCTTAGCATTTTTGAGGGACTAAGATCATTTTGTAAGGAAACTTTGAATAGCGTCATCGAGAGACTATGATCTTGTATTTGTTTGTTTTTGCTAAGACACCTTACATGCGTAATATGGCCATTTTATATAAGGAAACCAAGTGGGATAACCCTAGGGATGTTTGTGTGCAAATGTGTCATTTTAATGCTTGATTTTATCTTGAATTAGGGTTTTCTATTTGATTGATTTTTATCTTCCCATACAAACCCTAATTACTAGCATATTATGTAAAAGCGATAAATTGTGAAATTGAAAGTTACTACGCTATTACAACATTTGTGGGGGGGGGGGGGGGGTATACAATTTATGAATGGGGATTGCAATAATATAAACCTAATTAATCTATTACAACCAAATTGAATATGTACAAATAATTGGAATAAATAGTATACAAGATGAATTAAATATGCAAGAATAGGTAAATGCAAAGAAGATTTTTGTTTGGTTTTTTTTACGTGAAAAAGTTTTAACCTAAACCTAATGATAAAAGAAGTAAATAAATTAAAATTAAATTAACTTAAATTAATTAAGAAAATAAATTAATTAAGAAAAGTATGTTTTTTTGAATAAAACCCTAATTCTATTTGATTGAAAGAAAATGAGTTTTAAAGAAAAAGTATTTTTTTATTTTTATATTTTTTGTCTTAAAAAATAGATTTTAGTATTATGAAATATTTTTGGTCCTTTTTAATATTAAAATAATATATTTAATGGGTATAAAGAAAAAATAAATATTAACCTAGTTCTAATTTAATTTACAAGGTTTAATAAATATAGATAATATATAACTAGATAAAAATATTTTTTTTGTGAGAAAAATAAAATAAAATAAGCCAAAATATAAATCTATCATTTTTATATTTTTTATGATTTTTTATATTAAGCAAAATATATTTAAGAAAATAAAATGAGAATAAAATAAATAAATAAAATGATAATGGGCCAGGGGTGTCACAAGTAAACATGGTGTAAATGTAAGGGAAAAAAATCCATAGGCCCATGAAACAGAAGCCCAGCACTGCAAGGGAAAAAAAGTGGAAAATGTGAGAAAATGCAAAAGGCAGCGCGCTGAGGCTCGAACCCATGACCTCTAGCAATTACGCGCGCTGCCTTACCACTAGGGCGACTATACATCTGTTTTTATAAACAAAACCAAAAATATATATTAGAAACTGATTCCTAAAGGAAACTTCATCTTCAACCTTGAGCCATGGTCGAACCACCTATATCTTCCTCATTTCTCCATAAAAATGGAAAGTTCAAACATGAAAATTGTGGTGTTTCTTCCCACGAATTCAACCATCTAACTTATGTAAACTAAAAGTCAAAGATAAAATCTAATTTTACTGGCCCTAAATTGAAACCTAATTTTTACAGAAATTTCAAATCCAAAATTATCTATACACAGTTAATATAAATGGAAACTATGAACATGGTTAGCTTTAGAGCAAGGATATCTACATTTTGTTTTCACAAATCAGGATCAAATGATGCTTGTATGAAGAGATAGAAGTTTGAGTTTTTACCTCTTGCAGCTGGAATCGTGAATGGAGTTTGAACAAGTTTTGAGAAGGTCTGAGGATCTGTTTAGCTTTCCTGGATCTCCCTAAGTGTATTACAACCCTTACTTTGTCTTGAAAGTCCCTGAATCTCTCTACTCAAGTAAACCTGCAAGCTTGATATTTTGAAAATGGTGGATGGTGATGGAGGAGTTACAGTGAGGGAACAAGGGCCTGGATCACTTTGATATGATGTATATTAAGTGTTTGTGTGGTTAAAACTCAATTCGCACGAGTGGATTTGGAGATGGCTATGTGAGGTTCAAAACTGTCAAGTTAAGGCAGATTCTGAGTTGCAAAGTGTTTGGGAGTGCTTTGGAGTCTTAGAATTCTTTTTCTCAACTTTAAAATAGTGTGTCTACTTATAAGAAAAAGGTCTTAATTCTTGCAACAACTTAGATTTCAAGAACTCACATGTTTTGCTTGGTTACTTGTTTTTGAAGCAAGGCTAGCAAGCATGGTTTCAAGGTGTAGTACCAAGCTTGTAGGGGGGCTGAGACCTTTAAACATATTTTTTATGATTGAGTGGAGTGTGTTTGTATAGAAAAAACAAGTGCAAGGCTCAATGCAAGCTGACTTTGCATAAATCTTGCTTTTCCAAAATGGCAATGTTGCCTTTCTCTCAAAAATGGAATTATTCTTGTACAATGCATTCAATGCTAGGCTTAAAGCTTCCAACAGCTATGAAAATATTTAATTATGGAGTGAAAGTCAAGTTAGAAGCCTGCAAAGTAGGATTTGTTCAGCATGCTTGAGGATTGGATCCAATGTTCTTCACAAAATGGCTTGAAATCTAAGTGACAAATTACCAACTTCATCTCTTCGATTCTCCCTAATCAAGAATGATATCAAGGAGTTATTTGACATTTTGAAAAGCTTGCAATGTGCTCTATAACTCATATTTGAATTTCTTTTGAAAATTCCTCTTGGAACCATGTGAAAAATTTCCATGAAGTTAGGTAAAAAATCTGCCTAACTAGGGCAAAATTTCACTAAGTTATTTTTAGTTCATGAGCATGTATTCACAAAATTATATCTTGAGATCCAAGAATTTTTAGGAGAAATTGTGTGAGGAAAAGTTGTAGATCTCATGGAGATCTACAACTTTCATGTTGGAAGTTTCCTTTGAATCATCTTGCATCATGGTAAAAATTTGGCTCAAAGTTGAGAAAAAATAAGAAATTTTCTATACTTAAAAAAATTTCTAAGTTAAGAAATTTCAACTTTTCAAAACAAAATCTTAAATCCTTGATTTCTTGATGAACAAGTTTCACATTTTGACATGATTTGATGAGTTATGATCTTTGGCACTTGGCTTTGACCAAAAAGTCAAAGTTTGACTTTTCAGTATACAATTTACTTTAGATCAGTTGACTGCAAAATCCATCTGTCAATCCAATGGATTTGTATTGTTTTGAATCAAGTTATTAGGTCAAAATGGTAAAATTGAACTCTTGAAATCATGATTCAAACCAATTGATCATGTACTAGGTCAAAAATCAGAAAATGCCCCTTCCCAGTCAAAACCCTAATTTTTACCATTTTGCCCTTTTGATGATTTGATCAAATTTCTTGAGGAATTATGGTCCAAACTTGATCAAATGATACACATGAGTCTAATAAGTTTATGTGGATAAAAATTATGAAGTTTGACTGTAAATTGGCCATGGTTGACTTTTCCCCCAATATAGTTGATTTTTAGGTCAACTGTTCAATTGACTGATCAAAAGTGTGATTCAAGGCTTGAAACTTGACATGAGTAATCTTAGGGGTCCATAATGGTCCATGAAAGTCATATGAAGTATTGATAGTCCAAAAATCCTTGTGCAAACTCAAACCCTAATTTTGGTCATCAGTGCATGAGGAGGTGTCTTGAGCTGGTCAAACCCTAATGCAGTCTTGAGTCAAAGAGATCTTGTGAGAAAATTCTTGATAAGTGAGAGGGAAAATTTTTGGGTATAACAGCTGCCCCTGTTCAATCTTCTTAAACCTGAAGAGTTAGACTGGCGAGTTCCTCCATTCGTGACTTGAAGGTGGAAGATGATTGGACACTAGAGTGCCCAGAAATTTGCACTAGATGATGTGAAGGTTAAGGGAATGGGCTTAAAGATGCCATTTTGAGAGGTGGTAGAACCATGTTGGAGATGGGCTTGTAGATGCCATCCAAGAATTATTGTTGAATTGTAATTTGTAAGCTGGAAGAATGAGTATCAGAATGGCGTCCATGTTTGGAGCGTAACTGAACTGTATATGGGAGTCGAATCCGAATGAATATCATAATGGAATCTATGTTTGGAGTGTATCCATAATGTATCTGAAAGTTGAATCTGAATGAGTATCAGAATGGCATCCATGTCTGGAGCGTATCTGAACTGTATCTGAAATTTGAATTTGAATGAGTATCAGAATGGCATTCGTGTTTGGAGCACATCTGAACTGTATAAGAAGTTGAAATCTGAATGAGTATCAAAATGGAATTCGTGTCTGGAGCGTATCTGAACTGTATCATAAGTTGAAATCTTAATGAGTATCAGAATGTCATCCGTGTTTGGAGCGTATCTGAACTGTATCAAAAGTTGAAATCTGAATGAGTATCAGAATGGAATCTGTGTTTGGAGTGTATCCATAATGTATCTGAAAGTTGAATCTGAATGAGTATCAGAATGGCATCCGTGTCTGGAGCGTATCTGAACTGTATCTGAAAGTTGAATCTGAATGAGTATAAGAATGGCATCCGTGTTTGGAGCGTATCTGAACTGTATCAAAAAATTTTGAACATTTTTAATTGTAGCTGTTAACCTTATCCTGAAAAGGGTAAAATGTTAGCTATAATGTAAAGTCATGTTTTTATGAAATGCATGGCATAATGCATTCGTGTTATCAATGTTTATGAATATATGGATGCGATGTATGCGTATGTGAGCTAATTTGCTGCATTGCTGTTGGATTGAGGAAAATAAATCCATGAATGTTGCTGAGGATATGTAAGTCTTCATGCCTTGAAGTCGAAGTGTTGATGAATTTCCATTTTGAGAAATAAACTCTGTTGTAAGGGGAATTCTGTATACTGCTTATAAAATCCTATTGGGGAATCCTGAGAAATTTGACGATATCTACTGGGGATCAACAATTTGAAACTTTGTTCCACTGGGGATTTAAACAACGTACTTCAGGGGATTACTTATGAAATAGCCTAAAGGTATTTACCTATCCCTATCACCTATCAGTAACTGCCACCTTTCATTTTGTTTATTTGTAAACAATAATTATGTTCAAATGCATATGTTCAAAAATGAATCACTGAACGCTTTTGTAAACAAAACACAAGCGTAAAGAAAAGACAAATAGTTTTTGCACTTTCAAAGGGATATCTTTGTATTGACTTTGAGTAAGTGTTTTTGTACAAGGGGACAAACATTCTAGTAAGAGAATGCTGTCATAAAAAGAAAAATTTGATACAAAGAAAAGATAGCTATGAGTATAAAAATCCCGTGGGGTTCCCATTATGCTATAGCCTTCGTATCTTTGAGCATCTTGTCTATTTGTTTCCTCGTCCAAAGATGATTGAATTGATCTAAACCTCTGAATTTGTCAGTGGAAGCCAAAGGTTGTTCGTAAAGTGATCCAACAACACATATTCATACGCTTTAATTCCCTAACTTTTGCCTGGACCGCCCTTTCAGGTTTTCAGTCCACCGGGAAACCCTTTTTTGCCCAAGTCGCCCTTTCGAGTTTTCAACTTGCCGGGTGTACAGATTTTTGTTTTATCCCTAACTTTTGCCCGAACATTTTTGGTTCACCGGGATGCCCTTGTTTTTCCTAGGTATGTCAACCTAGAGGGTCTCTTATGCGTATTATCTTTTGACTATGTTCGTGTTCGCAGGATGCGGCAGGTCGTCACCATCCATGGTTGTCAAGATCATTTCCCCCCGGAGAATATGTTTTTGATTACAAATGGTCCTTCATATGTAGGAGTCCATTTTCCCCTGGGATCACCTTGTGGAAATATGATGCGTTTGATCACTAGATCCCCAACTTGATACACTTGGCGCCTGACTTTCTTGTTGAAAGCCTTGATCATCCTTTTTTGATACATTTGACCATGGAAAACAACAGTAAGTATCTTTTCATCAATCAAGTTTAGTTGATCAAGTCGAGTCTGGATCCAATCGTCTTTGTTTATTCCTGCATCTTTCATAATCCTCAAAGAGGGGATCTGAACTTCAATAGGTAAGACGACTTCCATGCCGTATACCAAAGAATAGGGTGTTGCCCCAGTTGATGTGCGAGCCGTGGTACGGTACCCGTGGAGAGAAAATTGTAACATCTCATGTCAGTCTTTGTATGTGACTATCATTTTCTGTATGATCTTTTTAATGTTCTTATTTGAAGCTTCGATAACACCATTCATCTTTGGCCGGTAAAGAGAAGAATTATGATGTTGAATCTTGAATTGCTCGCACAAGGCGGTGATCATAGTGTTGTTGAGATTTGTACCATTGTCAGTGATGATCCTTTCCGGGATACCGTACCGGCAAATGATATTTTTCCTGATGAAACGGGCAACAACATTCTTGGTAACGGAGGCGAAGGAGGCTGCTTCAACCCACTTTGTAAAATAGTCAATGGCCACTAGGATGAAGCGGTGTCCGTTGGAGGCTTTCGGCTTGATTTCCCCAATCATATCAATCCCCCACATAGCAAAGGGCCAAGGAGTTGTCAAGACATTCAGAGGAACCAGAGGTATATGCACCTTGTCAGCATAAATCTGACACTTATGGAAGGTTCGAGAGTGTTGATAGCAATCCGCTTCCATGGTCGACCAGTAATAGCCTTCCCGTAGGATTTTCTTTGCCATCATATGCCCACTGGAATGGGTACCAAAAGTGCCTTCGTGCAATTAGCCATGATCCTTTCAGCTTTATCTATGCACCGAAGCAACACAGAGTCATGATTGCGTTTATACAGGATACCGTTACTAAGGAAGAACTTAGCAGAGAATCTCCTTAAGAACTTTTTGCCATTGACTGGAGCTCCTTTTGGATATTCTTGAGCCTTGAGATACTTCTTGACTTCATGAAACCAAGGCTGGTCCACTACTTCTTCAGTATTAATCTCGTGATAGTGTGCTGGTTCATCCATTCGTTCAATGGTTACTTGGGGAGCCTCGTTATCCCAATTAAGTTCAAACATAGATGGCATTGTGGATAGTGCATCTGCTAGCTGATTTTCTTCTCGCGGGAAATGCTCGAAGGTAATTTTCTCAAAATGTGGCAGCAATGTCAAAACATGTTCTTTATAAGGGATAAGTTTAGGGTGTTTGGTGTCCCATTCCCCTTTGATCTGACTGATGACCAAAGCTGAATCTCCAAATATATCCAAGGATTTGATCCCCAAGTCTATGGCAGCTCTGAGACCAAAGATACATGCTTCGTACTCCGCCATGTTGTTTGTACAATTGAAGCAAAGTCTAGCAGTAAAAGGAGTATGACACCCTTCCGGAGATATGAGTACAACACCAATACCATTGCCAAGTGCATTGGATGCCCCATCAAAGAACAGGGTCCATCGGGATCCTTGTTCAGGTCCGTCATATGGCCTGAATTCTTCACAGTTGTCTAATGTCATGATGTCTTCATCCGGGAATTCGAACTTCATGGACTGGTAGTCTTCTACAGCTTGGTGAGCAAGGTGATCATCTAGTACACTGCCCTTTATAGCTTTCTGGGTAGTAAATTGTATGTCATATTTTGTCAGGATCATCTGTCATCTCGTTATTCTTCCAGAAAGAGCAGGCTTCTTGAAAATGTATTTTATCGGATGCGTTTTAGATATCAACAAAGTAGTATGAGTCAGCATATACTGCCTTAGCCGGCGAGCAACCCATTCCAGAGTGCATCAAGTTTTCTCGAGCAGTGAATATCTGGTTTCACAGTCGGTAAAATTTTTGCTCAGGTAGTAAATATTATGCTCTTTTCGGCCATACTCGTCATGCTGCCCCAATACATACCCCATTGAGTTTCCTAAAATAGTCAAATACATGATCAACGGTCTTCCCTCGACTGGTGGCATCAATGCAGGAGACTCTTGTAAGTATTCTTTGATTTTGTCAAAAGCAACTTAGCACTCGTCATTCCGTTTGACTACTTGATCTTTCTTCAATAGTTTGAAGATTGGCTCACAAGTAGCTTTCAGATGGGAAATGAATCTGGCAATATAGTTCAGACGTCCCAAGAATCCTCTAACTTCCTTCTCAGTACGAGGAGCAGGCATCTCTTGTATTGCTTTAAATTTGGAAGGATCGACCTCGATACCTTTGTTACTGACGACAAATCCTAAGAGTTTACCAGACCGTACTCCAAATGTCCATTTGTTTGGATTCAACCTCAGCTTGTACTTCTTCAGTCTCTCAAACAGTTTTTGTAAGTGATCAAGATTCTCTTCTTCTGTTTGCAATCTGGCTATCATATTGTCCATGTAGACCTCTATTTCAGGATGTATCATGTCATGAAATAAAGCTACCATGGCACGCTGATAGGTTGCCCCAACATTCTTCAGTCTGAATGGCATCACCTTGTAGAAAAATGTTCCCCATTGTGTGACTAATGTTGTTTTCTCCATGTCCTCAGGCGCCACTTTGATTTGGTTGTAACCTGAGAATCCGTCCATGAAGGAAAACACTTTGTGTTGTGCCGTATTATCAACTAGGATATCAATGTGGGGGAGTGGAAAATCATCCTTAGGGCTCGCCCTATTCAAATCTCTATAGTCCACACACATTCGCACTTTTCCATCTTTTTTGGGCACGAGAACAATGTTGGCAACCCATTGAGGGTAAGAGGTGACATCCAAGAACCCAGTGTTGAAATGCTTCATGACTTCTACTTTAATCTTTTCTGACATATCAGGCCTTATGCGGCGAACCTTTTGCTTTACTGGTGGACAATCTTCTCTTGTAGGCAGACAATGTACCACAATGTCTGCATCAAGTCCCGACATGTCTTCGTATGACCAGGCGAAGACTTCAACATAATCGTGTAACAACTTAATCAGACGCTCCTTGACATTGGGTTCCATATTGGCACCTACCTTGACCTCTTTGGTACCTAGGTTGATTGTATCCACGGGTTCCTTGTGAGGTTGAATGGTTCTCTCTTCTTGTTGTAATAGTTTGGCCAGTTCCCCTGGTACTTCACAATCTTTCTCACCTTTGTCTTCGGCTTGGTAGATTAGATTCTCAGAGTCACAAAAGGCCATAGCAGTATCGTTACCCATGGGATCCCGAATGGATGTATACCTGCATTGTGAGTGTGGGTGTGTGTAAGGGTATAGCTATCTTTGAAAGGAAAAAAATGTAAAAGAAAAAAACAATGAGCACAAAAGTTTGTATGAGAAAACGTCCATGATTCATTGATGTCATATGAAAATGAGATAATAACCCTTATAAATGGACCATTGTGCCTCGGGTAAGACACAAGGTTTTAAGAGTGTGAATTGTTTCAATATTATAGATCCAACAAAATGTAAAGATAAATTACTGTCGGATAAAAGTGATCGGGACAAAGTCTCTAGCCTCCCAATTGCTGAGCCCTCCATTGACAGTCAGGAAGATCCAATCCTCCAGGTTGAAATCATCTTCACCATTTTCTACCGCGTTGACTTCATGGTTGCTGATCTTCAGGGGTGGTCCTCCAGCACGGGAACGACATACAACCTTTTGAGCACTTGAAGTGAAACCTAGGCCAAACTTGTCAGACTTATATGGGATATTTGGGAGTTTCCCCTAGATAGTGCATCCACCTTCCTCTACCACTACTTTGGCATCCTTTAGAGATGACATTCGGAGTGGAGGTCTTGTAATCTTGGGAATCTGACACACAACCTTGGTCACTGCCACATCTTGGGGGACCTCTTCAAAGTGTTGAAATGGAGTTTCAATGAATTCGCATCTAATTCCACATATCTGAAGGAATTTAGATGGCTATTCATGTATTCTTCCTCTCCATGAATGGTGATAATCTTCCCTTGAACTGGATACTTCAGCATTTGGTGTAATGTAGAGGTAACAGCGCCAGCATTGTGGATCCATGGTCGGCCTAGCAAGCAAGAGTATGAAGGGCAGATGTCCATTACATAAAAGGTTGAATTGAAATTTTGGGTTCCAACCTTTATGGGGATATCCACTTCCCCTTGAACCATTCTCTTCGATCCGTCAAATGCCCTTACTACTATGTTGCTTGGCTTTAATGTCAGTCCCTCGCAGTCAAGTCTATCAAGAGCCTTTTTGGGTAATACATTCAGAGATGAGCCAGTGTCTACCAAAACATGAGCCAAGGTTGTGCCCATATATTCAACCGAGACATGCAATGCCTTATTATGCTTTCTTCCCCTCGGTGTTAGATCCGAATCCGAAAAACCTAGGCCATTATCTGCTGTCAAGCTAGCTACGCAGTCTTGGAATTTATCAGCAGATGTCTCTTGAGGTGCATGGACTGTTTTTAAGAACTTTACCAAGGCTTTTGCATGTGCCTCCGAACATAGTAGTAATGCTAGCATGGAGATTTTAGAGGGAGCTTGCCCCAGTTGTTCAACTACATCGTAGTCGCTATTCTTTATAATTTTTAGGATCTCCTCCATTTCTTTCTTGGAAGTCTCAGGGATAGTTGATGACTGGGCCTTCGTCCAGACATGCTCAACCAAAGTACTTTTTCCTCGAGTTTCGGCAACAGGAGTGTTGGTAGGAATGATAATAGGGGTTGTAACGGCTTCATCAATAGGAGTGCTTGCAGAGATGATTATGGGTATGGGAGCAACCTTTGGAGAAGCCACAGGGATGATTACGGGTCCAGAAACTGCTTTTGGGGGAGCAATTTCTGGAGAAAAGATCCTACCACTTCGGGTAATTTTGCTAGTTCCGACAATATTACTAATGTCGGAGTCCACTTTATCAGAAATTAAATCTTTGGTGGCCGGCCAGTCTTGCTTGATGCCATGGTAGTAAATGTCCCCTCCCTAATTCCACGACACGGTTTTGTCTAACACATATGGGACTGGTCTAGGCATTGGATTATTAAAGGAGTTGCTTCCGGAACTGATGTAATTCTAACGGGTCTTTTGGTGGAGACCCTGGAAGAATTGGCGGAAATGGTAATGATAGAAACATCTTCAAAAGGAATAGGTGGAACAGGAGTCTTTTTAAACAAAATCTCTTTGTTATCTATCAGGCACTGAATGCGTACTTTCAACAAAGGACAACTAGTTGGTGAGGATAAACAGAAATGACAAACTTCACTACATCCTGGGAACACACCGGCTTTCAACAAGTTCATTTTAACAGTCAGAAGTTGGTTCATAAGTTCATTAACTGAAGTAACAAACAATCCTTCTTCATGGCATTAGTATTGTGACCATGTCTGGCATAGGAGAAGAAATGACGTTTGGCTTCTCGGGCGCATCTAACTCAATTTCTTTTGCTTCAATGAGGTCTTGTATTTTGTTCTTCAAGGCCCAACAACTATTAGTATCGTGACCAGGACTTTCAGAGTGATATGCGCAACGGGCATTGGGATGATAATGAGGAGATGTTGTGTTGGGGTTTTTCGGAGCTTCTTTCAAGGTTACCAAGTTGGATCTTAGTAGATGTGGTAATACTTGAGACATGGTAATGTTAATTCTGGTGAACTGCCTGACTGGCCTTTCCATCCTTGGTTGATTACTTCTTTGTTGATCAGATGTAGGCTTAGGAATCATAACAGCCCCCACCATTGGTCGGTGTTCGGCCCTATCTTGGTTTCTTTGCAGATATACAAAACCCACCTCTTTCTTTCCGATGAAAGGCTTTCTTACCGCTGTAGAAGAAGATGTATATTTTTGAATCTTTCCACTTTTTATGTCGGCTTCTACCCTATCTCCGGTCAATATTAGTTCAGTAAATCATGCAGATGAACTTCCGATTAAATGATTAAAGAAGGGACCAGATAAGGTGCCTAAGAACATGTCTACCAATTCTCTCTCAGACAGAGGAAGTTGAACTCTTCCAGCCAAATCTCTCCATTTTTGCACATAGTCCTTGAAACCTTCATTGGAAACCATGTCCATACTCTGGAGTTGAGTACAAGTAGGCGCCAAATCAGCATTATACTGATATTGCTTGTAGAAAACTACAGCAAGATCTTCCCAATTGTGAACATTGGCTCTTTCTAGTTGGTAGCACCAGTCAAGTTGAGTTCCAGATAGACTGTCTTGGAAAAAGTGTACCCATAAGTCTTTGTCAGCGATATGGGGTTGGATTTTCCTTACATATGATCAGAGATGCATTTTAGGGCATGACACTCCGTCATATTTGGAAAATATAGGTACTTTGAATTTAGGAGGAATCACAATCCCCAACACTAATCCCAATTCCTCAAAGTCCAAGCCTGACACTTTTTGGATTTCAATCGCGCTCAACCGCTCTTCGAGATGTATATACTTTTCATCAGCTGGAGGATATTGTTCCTCAGAGTAGTTGTTGTACCCCAAAATTTGCCCTCTCATGTTTTCAAAGGTCTTCTCTTTATATGGTTAGTCACAAACCCTTGCCTAAGGAAAAAGAAAATTTTTGAGTGGTGCTTTAAGTACCTTTCGATTGGCATTCTGAAAGACCCTTCGATTGGTATTCTGAAGGAGAACTTCGATTGGAATTATGTCAAGGCCTTCGATTGGCATTCTGAAAGACCCTTCGATTGGTATTCTGAAGGATCATTTCTATTGGCATTATGGACAAGCACTTCGATTGGCATTCTGAAAGACCCTTTGATTGGTATTCTGAAGGAGCCTTTTGATTGGCATTATGGACAAGCACTTCGATTGGCATTATGTCAAGGCCTTCGATTGGCATTCTGAAAGACCCTTCGATTGGTATTCTGAAGGATCCTTTCGATTGGCATTATGGACAAGCACTTCGATTGGCATTTTGTCAAGGCCTTCGATTAGAATTCTGAAAGACCATTTCGTTTGGCACCCTGGGCCAAGCCTTTCAATTGGCATGCCAAGGGATCCTTCGATTTAGCATTGTGTCAAGGCAGCTTCGACAGGCATGTTAACCATGTCCTTCGATTAGCATGAACAACACCTTTCGATTGGCCTGTTAACAAAGCCTTTCGATTGGAATTTTAATTAGTACCCTTCGATTGATATTTGGACCACGGCCATTTGAAGAACTCCTTCCAGGCCATTTGAAAGAGGCCATCAAGAGGGCACTAAAAAAAAACATGTCCAGGTACACTGAACATGAGAAAATGGCATGTTTCCCTTGCAAATATGGCAATAATTAAATGTTGATTGTGGATTTAATTCCTGAGTTAAAGGCCAGATTCTTGCCTTTACTGTTCCTAAAGAGCTGATTCGACCAGAGGGATTCTTTTCAAATCAGGACCAATCGAAGAGCAGGGCCTGAATGCATTCGAAAGCCAAAAGTGTCCAGATTCATTCCTGATTCCAAAGAGACACGAATGTTTCAAAAAAGGAAATATTTTAATGTGTTTGATTCTTGTCTCATGGATTTAATGGCCTGGTTAAATGGTTGTCCCTTGCCATTTTCATGCACCCTCACACTCCTATAAATACAAAGTCCAGCATACAGTGCAAGGTGTGGAACAAAAACATTACAAAAATTATAGTAAAGGACGAACAGGCTAGAAAAAACAGACAGAGACAGAACAAAAAAAGGAGGAAAAGAAACAGGGAGAATTTGGAGATACGTTGCCCACCACAGGTTGTCAACATTTTCAGAAGTGATCCAGGCCAAAGCAACCCTTCAACAAAAGTATCCACGCCCAGAAATCCCAGATTGAAAGTGCTCCCATCCAGCCAGTACCCAAATCGAAGATTCAATCTGCTGGTAAGATAGGGTAAATTGTCAAAACTTTTCATTTTGCATAACACCTCCATATTTTCTATCCCATTCGATTTTCCATCCTAGACAGAATTCAAGGGCTTGGGTTTGGCCCCAGGTCATGTTTCTTCGTTTGCTAACATTTGCTGCAGATTTAGCCTGAAAAGACTCAGCCCACGCAGGATCGAAGGGCCTGGGGTTCGATACCAGGCCCTGAGTTTTATTTTGCTAACATACTTTTGCAGGTATAGCATCCCAGATCGAAGGAGACACCTTCTCTGGATCAAAGCTTCCCATAGTCCTCCTGGATCGAAGAAGGCATTTTTCCCAGGACCGAAGGGAAATCCCCTTCCCTGGATCGAAGGCTGTTCATGCCCACTTCCTGGCCCAATCGAAAGAACCATGACCCTGTTTGGATCGAAGCTTCCATTCACTTATTGGCTCTAAGCTCGTTTTTTTCCCTGGATCGAAGGATCCCCCTTGTATTTTATTTTTGTTTTCATTGACATCTTTTTATCTTTTTAATTAACATTAAAATCAAAAAACCACAAAAACATTAGGCTAGTTTTTTTTTCTATTAAATTAATTTGTTAATTAATCTTTTAATTATTTTAACATTTTTCCAAAACTAAAATTAAGTAGATTTAGATCATTTTCCCAAAATAAAATAAAACAACAAAAAGATTTTATTCTTAGGATTTTTAGAGGTTATGTTCAGATTCGTGCGCGTTTATTTTATTGTAACTGCCTACTGGTTTGTGATAGCTTAACTAAGACTTTTACACTTTACTGCTTTATTCCCCCAATTTTGGACATGTAAATAATCCCCCTCCCCGAAGCCTTGTAATAGCATAGGATTTATAATTCCCGCACTTTAAATTCCTGTACATATATTAACTGTTTAGATGTATGCTAACTAGGATTGCATGACAAGATCTATCTTAACTTAAAATCAACAGTAGCTCACAATGACATGTAAAGATAATATAAACTGAAAATTGACACACTCGCACATGCCACTCTTAGGGTACACCTCACTTGGTTGCCTCGAACGTGGTCATTAAGTATAAGATGTGTTAGAGGTCGTCCTTTTGTCCAAAGATCATAAGTTGCCTCGAAACGGTTGCCTCAAATAAAATGATCTAAGACATTAGGATTACCATTAAGGCGTCCTAACGTTGCTTTAGTGACCACACGTCCCTTAAATCGAATTGACCCGAAAAGCTCCAACGACGGTGCTACCTACTCCTCAATAGTGGGATAGCACTGTCTAAAGGACATTTCCATAGTTTAATTCCTTTTTGAGTAGGTAGAGGTTCTTAAGTACTTGCTCCTTTTAAAACAAAACAAAACTTTTCGCACTTACACTCTCTTCAAAAACAAAACTCTTTTCAAAACCCACAAACACAAAGAAAACCAAACTTTTGAAAACATAGTGAGCAAGTACCTAAGAGCCCGTGGATAACCACGGATAGAAAGGGTGCTAACACCTTCCCTTTCTATAATCTACCTCCTGAACCCGAGAAACATCTCGAAAAGGAATTTTTCTGTGCTTTTGTCCTTTCCTTGTTGGATAAAATAAAAGACGGTGGCGACTATTGCTTACCGCGACATTTTGCGAAAACAAACGCAAATGCGAACCAGCATTCCAAAAATAGTCAGTTCTCATTCCCACCGATCACAGAACTGGTGACTCTGCTGGGGAATTTATAAGTGAGGTGTACCTTAGGATTAGATCACTTGTGTTTTCAATTGTATGCTTTGTATGCTTTAATCTTGGTTCTATTGTTTGGGTTTGAAATCCTCCACTCGGATTTGGGAAACATTCATAGATAGCAATACGTTGTGGAAACTGTGCGGGGTATACCGACACGGTTGAAGCAATAGCTATATTAGTGCGACATATTTGTGAGTACCGGTAGCCTTTGAGTCAATCAAAGAGAATACGGGGCCGCTGAGTGATGTCACTAAGCACTAATGACCTAGAACCTTACTTGACCATCTTGGCCTTTTTTAGGGGTAGTGAGATGACCGACTTTGGTGCAGTCCGAAGTTGGTAGATACTCGATACTACACTCATTAAGGATTGTTTTCTTGGAATATTTTGGTCGCTAGTTCAGTGGCTAAACCAAAACGATGAACATAGAAAACAATCCAATGATATTGAGCTCCTTAGAACCCGGTTACTATTTATAGGACAGGTTTTGAGCCAACTAAACTCAAGAGGGTACTTACCTATGAAACCCCATGCCAGCCTAAACTTAAGGCTATATGTGTGACTTGTGTGCCTTCAAACTTGAACTACTTGCACATTCTTGTTATCTGACAACACGGTTTCCTTGCAGGTTTTGTTTACAGTCCTTATCCAATATTTTGGATTTATTGCAGGGCTTACTTACATCACCTCACACTTTTGCTTAAACGCATAGCATACACATCATAACATCATGCCTTAACATTTCTTTAACCATTTCAAGGATCTCAAGGGTCTGTGATGCAGGTTATGGTAAATCAAAAGTCTAGCAAGGGGCAAAGGGGATTTATTTTCCTCTAGCCATTGTTGTCTAGAAATCAAAACACGATAACTTGAGTCAGGGGCTATGACCCACTCGATATGGTGAGCTTGACTCTTGAAGAAGGACTCTCAGCAACATGAAGTTCCTTCAATCAAGCTACCAGATTCAGATTCTAACAGTTTCTTGTTTACCCCGCGAGATCCTTGAAAACATTGCATACATATATCATATATATCATTGCATAACAGGTCTTCCAGTACAGGTCTCTTATCTTCTTCGCTGTTTATTTCAGCAATCATCATGTCTACTGAACCTTCAATCGAGCAAGCTATCAAGGCCCTCCAGGCCCAGAATGCCCAATTTCAAGAGTTGGTCATGAGCCTAGCTAAGGGTCAGTAGGACCTGAAGACCCTGATTCTGAAAGAGAGGAAGAAGAAGAAAAAGAGGACCATCCTGTTCAATACTGGACGCAGGTTTGGAAACGGACTGCAGAACGAAGTTGATCTGACCACCCCATTGTTTCCAGTGATTTCTGGTAAACAACCGCTAGTCTTCCAAACTATCAAATAATCTTTCTTACTGTTATTCAATTCCTCTGGTAACTCACAGGATCGACTAGATTGATCCTAGGACTCCTTGGATATTAAGGTTACTCTCACAATCGAACAGATATTCATGGTTGATATTGTATAGGTGTTTGGCTTGTTTCGATCTCTCTCTCTCTAAGAGTCTAAAGATGTAATCAAAATGTGTGTGAAAACTAAGTTACACGAATAAATGCTAATTGTAATGCTAATTGTAAAGACATGTAAAACTGTATAAAAGTGAAGTAAATGGCTTCGACTTACAAAACGGTTAACGTAAAGGATTTCTGGAGCATAAAAGTTTGAAATGTGAAGAAAGCATTTAATGCAAGAAATCTGTAAATGATTTTAAGTAAACATATGCGTTCGAAGGATAAGACTTGAAGGTAAAGGTATGGAAAATATGACAGTTTTCTGAAATATAAAGTGCTCGAAGTATAAAGAAAACATTAAAATGTAAAACTTTGAAGAAGAGATTTCGAAGTGAAAAGATTGTAAATAAGAAAACTTGTAAATGTTGTTTGACAAAAGGAATAAAGGAAAGTACTGGAAATGGTAAAAGGTTTTCATTAAATCATAAATACATGGTGCTATCATACATACATTTCTCTTGCATTCGTTTCCCTTGCCATGTGGTAGTTTGAATGTTATTGAGTATTTTGTATAATAGATATGACACCCGAAATCCTAATACTAAGACTTCTATTTATACTAATTCGACCATAACGGTCTTGCTATAGGATTATGCCACGTTTCGAACATGCAGGGCAATGCTTCTTTCATCTTTCCACGTGTCCCCAAATGCTCCAACACATAACTTTCAAACTTTGAAAGTCCCGCTTCCATTTGAATTTTAAATGCTTTGGTGTTTCTCCGTTTCGAACGCTCTTCCCAGACACAGCCTCGCTGTTGTTTCGAGACTCCTTTAGATATGTTACCATAATTTCCGCTCGAAGCTCCAAGCTTTGACACACTTATTCGAAACACTGCTTCTGCTACTTCGAAATATGACGTTTAATTCCATTTCGATCAAAAACGTTTAACTCATTTGGCTTCTAAATAACATTATCAAAATCTTCAGCCAACAAATTGCCCCTTTAAAATATGTATTTCGATTCCTCTGAGAAATACCTATTTTAAACACCTACACAAGATTTTGATAGGACTTTCGAATCATCGTAACATTTAATGCATTTGACCCCAGTCACATCAATCATAGCACCTTTTGGATTCCTTAACCGCCCGGAGCCACTTCACAACGTGGTGCAGTTACAAATAATGATTATCTCTAAATCACGCCTATTACCTATGTTAACTTCACGCCACCTCTTCATCACACCAACCCATGATCTCCACGTATCACACCTCTATTCGGTGGATGCTTAAACTTCCCCATTATAAAACATCAACTTAATCTTCTTCTTTTCTTTTCACACTCTAAATCTTTCACGCTCTGAATCTTTTACCCTCCTTCTCTCATAAAACAATCTAAGCTTTCAACATCTTTCAAAATGTCTTCTTCTACTTCATCCCAACTCAAGAAAGTCTCCAAGAAGAAAGGAAAAACTACAGGAGCTACCATGGAAAGTAAAATCATCACCATCCAAGGCCAATCTGCTCTTGCCCCTCAGATGATTTCCAAAGAAAAAGAAATGCTGTATGCGTCACATGTACTCATTCCTACCCACGTTGCTGGTAAGAGGTTAGCTTTAAATGGCCCTCTTACGGTTTTTGAAATATTAAAGGACACCAGGACGATTTTCCCAGTTTGTTATAGCTTCAAACCCTTATTTAACAAAATGGACGCCCCTAAGGCAGTAGAATCTCCTAGTTCAAATACCATAGAAACCCCAACTATTCCTCCTAAGGACCCTTTTGTTTTGGATTATGTAAAAAGCAATTTTAAGCCATTTCGATCTTGCCCTACTTCTGATATTGCTTATCAAAATTGGTTCACGAAAGTAGAAGCCAAGAAATCCCAACAATGGGAAGAATTAGGCATTTATAACCTGATTAAGTTATCGAAACCTGGTTTCACCTACAGCCACCCTCTGCTACTCGCGTCCCTTTATTTCTGGGACAGTACCTATAACACTTTCCATCTCCCAGGTGGAATGATCACCCCAACCTTCTTCGACATAGCGGCCATCACTGGGCTGTCGCTAGTGGGAGAAACTTATATACCCGACAACGAAGAGCACTCAAGCATAATTGACTTCGAAGTCAAGCTAGCCAGTTTTTCCAAATTTATCAGTCATTATCATGCTGAAGGGGACAATGTGTCTGACGTAGAGCACATTGCTTTCCTAACCCTGTGGCTGTCAAGATACGTTTTCTGCAGTAGATTCCTACAGGTAGCTAGTAGGTTCATTCCTCTAGCTAGGGATTTACATGAAAATCGAAAAGTGTGCCTAAGCGAACTACTCTTAGTTGACCTCTATGAAAGCCTGAGGTCAGCTGTTTCAAGCCTCAAATCCCTTACCTCCAAAAATATTCTATTGGATGGCCCATTTTGGTTACTCCAACTATGGCTAAATGCCATGTTCGAACCCTCCTTATCAACCGCCAATACCATTGATGAGCAAGATTCTGAGATAAGTGATAGGATAGTCGAAGGCACTAGGCTTCAAAGATTAACTCCTAATGATGACAAGGATGACTTCAAAGTTCAATTCTCGAAGTACATCATGATATTCTCCAAAAGGCACAAATTCGAAGAGAGCATGGCGCCTTTTGCTTCGAGGGCTCATGGACCTTCTTGGTTCACCATGGCTCTCTCAGAAGCCATCAAGAGCAAGGAGATTCAGGATGTATGGAGAGCTTTCTTGCTGCCTAGACTCATTTCTTCAAGGATAACCCCAGCCAAGAACCAAATTTTTCTCTTTGCCTACCAACCAAACTTCGTTTCGAGGCAGTTTGGCTTATGCCAACTGATTCCTGAACCTTTGTTTCAAACTGAGAGCGCCATCACTTCTGGACGGACTTTCAAGGCACGGGAAGCCAAAATACAGCAAGAACAATATCAAGGCTTTGCCCAATTTGAGCTGATAACCTTCGAACCTACCCATCTCGCGGCTAAAGGATTTCTGGAGTGGTGGATTAAGTTTTATCAAACTTATATGTTCGATACACTTACAATTTGACAGAAACTAATTGATGCCTTCGATGTGCAGGTACCAGCAAAGAAAGGTATGTTTACTCATGCCAAAGAGATTAAAGCTTTCCAAAATTATTTTGAAACTACTTACGACCCCACGCGCTTGGACTCCACTGTGCATCAAGCAGCTGAGACCTTGAAGGAAAAATTTAAACAAAAAGTTTCTAAGTTAAAACTTCCTTCAGGGCTGTCACCTGAGGATAGGTATAGGTTGGCATTCGAAATGCATCCACCTAAATTTCCCAGATTACCTACCTTAGAATTGGCTCTGGCTTGGTTTCCCCCATATCCATGGTGGTTTACTTGCAAAGAGATGTTCAAATATCTTCAAAGGAAACCAAAGCCATCTGAGACTGTGACATGGGCTCGATACTGGCTTCATGATTTCCCAGGACACCTTCGATACGACCTTTCTGCCATGTCAATTAAATCTGATCAAGGCACAGGTGCGAATGCTTGGGAAAATCCCAAATGTCTTTTATTTTCCATATCTTTAACCTTTGCTTTAATTGTTTCGATTTTCAGCTATCAGGATAAAGACAGCTGCCTCGAAGTCGAAGGAAGGGAGTGCCTCTCAAGCCTCCATCGAAACTACCGACAAAGTGACTCCACCCGAAACAACTACTACTGCTGCAACCACAACAACAACAATAATACCAACAACAACCAATGTTCCAATTCCAACGGTAATCACTTAGCCTTGATGTTTCGAATTCACTCAAGCTTTATGGTTTACATCTAACTTTTCATTTAAAATTCTTTCAGACCAACAAGCTTCCTCCTACTACTCCCAAGAAGCGGAAATCAAGCACCACTGGGGAAGACCCCAAGGCTGGAGGAAACTTAAATACTGCTTCGAAGAAGAAGCCAAAGAAAGATACTTCTAAAAGCACTGTTCCGACTAGTGTCTCTGGACTCGATTCCAGGGATGCTGCTCCCTCAGCCAAATCCAAAAATCCACCTTCGACCTCCAACCCAACGTTGGAACGTATAGCTAGTAACCTCTCTTCTGAGGGTCCACAGGTAAATTGAACCTCTAAAAATTGTTTCTAATACTAACTTCTTATTACCTTGGTGAATGTTTTTCTTTAACATTCTGTTGTTCCTTGCAGAACATCTTGAATCCAACTTCCACCATTTCGACCTCACCATCCAGAGCTGCTGCTCCGCTCAACTCCTCTCCTCAAGGAGATTCCAGCAACTTGGTCCAAAATAAAGGTTCCTCCAATATGGCGGTTCTGGCTGGAACTTCTGAACAGCAGGATGATCAAGGTACCTCCATTCCTCTGAAAGAGGTAAACAAAACAATACTTCAAACGTCTGCAGAGGATTTGCAAAGGGCTTCTCTTCAAAAGTCCCCTCTTGAAACTCTTCAAGAGGACCCAAAGGACACTCAAACTGAAGAAGAGAAAGCTGATTCTGGGCAAAGAGCCGAAGAATCTGCAGACGAAGAATCTGAGGAGGAAAATGCCAATGACGAGGAAAATGCCAATGACGGTTCGACTGTTGGGACGGAGTCCAACGCAAATAGCAGCGAAAGGGATGGTATCGAAGTGGTAGACTTGGACGAGGATGAAGAAGACCAAGAGCACGAAACGAATGAAGGGGATGGTAATGCAACCAACGAACCCCTAGAGGTTGAAACAAACATGGTTCCCCTACGCGTGGAACTCCCTCAATCCTCTCTGTCTCGAATGACTGACGAGGAGCTGGCACTTCTGAGACAAAATGACCCTATTGGGTACATGAAGGCAAAGTTGGCTCAGAGGGACGTCCCACTCGCTAGGGCTGGCACAAGTTCGACCAGCTATCCTCTTCCCACAGATGAAAGAATTGTTCTTCTTAACAAAATTAGGAAAACCATTCTCAATGTGGATATATTCGAAGTGCTTAAGCAAGATAGTACTGCTTGCTATTCTATGAAGGAGCTGCTCACAAAGGTCAATCTTTCCACCTGCTCCTTGCCAGTTAGTACTCTCTTGTTCGATCTTCAGAATTTGCTGGACAACGTAACTGGCTACCTTCTCCAAGACGAATCAGCTGCCAAGAAGGTTCAAGAGAAACGCATTGCCATGGATGCCGCTTATGAACAAGCTTCGAAACTCTCTCAAGAAGCTGAGGATCAAGCTATGCATCTGAAGCAGGCGAAAACTGATTATGAGGCTCGAGCTGAGTCCATCCTTCTTTGGGAAAGGCAGATTCTGGAACTTCAACAGAAAGTTAAGGAGGCTAAAGAACAACAACTAGCCTTCGAAACCAATTCTGCTGGTAACCAATTCGAAGAGCTTCTCAACCAGGGGCTTGCAGAAATGGAGACTGCAGAACAACTTAAAGGAGAAGTGGCAACCTTGGAAGGAGCCAGGCGGTTTGCTCAGCAGAAACTTGAATCATTTCGAAGCACCTTTAATCGATTGAAAAATAATTCTTATTTCTAGATTTTGATGTTTATTTGACTATAATTTTGGTTTCTTACATGTAATATTCGAACAACGCCATTTTGGAATTTTATCTTGCCATCTTGGCTTTTTATAATATCTTGTTTACATCGTTACTATTCGAATCTCCCGCAGGCTTGGCTTATATTTCTTTAAATATTTCCCATTAACCTTTAGGACACGTTTATCATCCATGAGTTCTTCGATTTCGTATGCATTGTTTGAGAATACTTTTAATATTCGAAAAGGTCCTTCCCAATGAGGTGACCATTTACCTAACGCTTTATTCTTCTTATCCATAGGCAATATGACTCTCCAGACCAAGTCATTAATAATGAATACTTTTTTCTTCACCCTTTTATTGTATGTTCTGGCCACTCTTTCTTTTTGCCTCATCAAAATTTCCAATGCATGTAATCTAATTTCGTCCAACTCAACTAATTCATTCATCATCATTTCCCAATATAATGCAGTTGGGATTTTGTTTTGTCTCTGAATTCGAACTGATTGCAGATGAATTTCTACTGGTAACACTGCATCATGACCAAATGTAAGTTGGAAAGGCGTAGTGTTAGTAGCTTCCTTAGGAGATGTTCTACAAGCCCATAATACTTGGTCCAGAGTTTTGTGCCAGTTTCTTGGCTTCTTGCCAATATGCTTCTTGATTAATCCTATTATTACTTTATTTGCTGCTTCGACTTGTCCGTTTGCTTGAGCATAATATGGTGTTGATGTTAGCAATCTAAACCCCATTTCTTGGGCAAATCCTTGCATCTTTCTACCAGTAAATACAGAGCCTTGGTCTGTAGTTATGCTTTCTGGCAATCCGAACCTATAGATAATGTGATTTTGTATAAATTCAATAATTGCCTCTTGATCAGCAACTACCAATGGTATAGCTTCGATCCATTTGGTAAAATAATCTATTCCCACCAAGATATATTTCTGTCCTTTGGACGAAGCAGGATTTATTTCTCCTATCAAATCTAATGCCCATCCTCTAAATGGCCATGGTTTCATGATCGAATGCAACTCACTTGCAGGGGCATGTTGAATTCATGCATGTTTCTGACATTCTTCACATCCTTTAGCAAAGTCTATGCAATCTTTGAGCATGCTAGGCCAATACAAGCCGTATCGAAACAACAACCATTTCATCTTATGGCCTGCTTGATGTGCCCCACATGCCCCATTGTGGACTTCAGACAATGCTAAGTATGCCTCACTTTCTCCTAGGCATTTCAATAAAACACCCTCTTGGGTCTTTTTGAACAATTCGTTCCCCATGAGGAGATACGACAATGCTCTATATTTTGTTTTTCTATCCACCTTTAGAGTTGGGTCTGCTAGATAACTCTTCAATGGACTTCGCCAATCTGCATCTGACAAAGTATTTATGGCTAGTATTTCGAATCCCTGTTTCTCAGCATATCCCAATCTCATACTTTCCAGATCCGATGGTGTGAATCTAGTAGCCATAACTCTTCCCCTTAATTCGACCAACTCCTTAAAGTTCTTGGTAGACACTTTATAACCTGAAGCCAACTGCGCTAAGTCATTTGCTTCTTGGTTTTCTATTCTTGGTATTGTTGAATATCCATGTATTCAAATTTCCTTAATAGCCTATTGACTATGACAAAGTATACCATTAAATTTTTCTTTATGCATTTGTATTCCTTTGTGATTTGTTTGACATCTAATTCAGAGTCTCCTTTAATTTCGACTCTGGTTGCCCCCAATTCTAACAAAGCTTCAAGTCCAACAATGAGCGCTTCATACTCAGCTTCGTTGTTCGAACAACGAGGACCATCTAATTTATACTTGAATTTTGTTGGAATTCCTTCAGGAGAAATTAGAAGGACTCCAACACCACTTCCATTCCTGTGGGTTGAACCATCAAAGTACAATTTCCATGGTTGCATTTCGACGTAACTCATGATCGTCTGCTCAACCAACGAATGGTCCACAATGAAGTCAGAAATCACTTGACCTTTCATAGCTTTTAAAGGCATGAAAGTAAACGAATATTCTGTTAAGGCTAAAGCCCACTTGCCAACTCTGCTATGCATTATTGGTTTTGAAAGCATATGTTTAATGACATCGAAATGAGATGAAACATAAACATCAACAGGTTTTATATAATACTTGAGTTTCATACAAGAAAAATACAAACAGAGACATAGCTTTTCTAAATTGCTATATCTGGTCTCTGCATCATTTAGCACTCTACTTAAATAGTATATGGCTCTTTCGACGCCATTGCTATCCTCTTGTGCTAGCATACTACCTATACTAACTTCAGAGGCAGATATGTACAATATCATGGGCTTCCCCCATGATGGTGGAGACAAAATAGGAGGCTGAGAAAGATATTCTTTTATTCTGTCAAACGCCTCCTGGTGAGCTTCGTTCCATTCGAAGGCTTGACCTTGCTTTAGACGAAGTAACAGAGAGAAAGCTTGGGTTCTTCCACTCATGTTCGAGATGAATCTTCTGAGGAAGTTAATTTTCCCTAACAGAGATTGAAACTCCCTTTTTGACGCAGGTGCTTTCGTCTCCATTATGGCTTTGGTTTTGTTCTGGTTGATTTTGATTCCTTTCTTGTGAACCACAAAACCAAGAAAATCTCCAGCCTGCACAAAAAATGCACATTTAAGGGGATTCATCTTTAAGCCATGTTTTCTCATTCGCTCGAATGATTGGCTTAAATGATGCAAATGTGTTCCTGCAGATATAGATTTGATGACTATATCGTCAATATACACCTGCATGAAGGTTTCAATGAAATCATGAAAAATTGAATTCATTGCCCTTTGATAAGTTGCCCCAGCATTCTTTAAACCAAAAGGCATCACCACCCATTCGTAGGTGCCTAAGGCTCCTGGGCAACAAAATGCTGTCTTTGCAACATCTTCTTCAGCAATGAAAATCTGGTTATACCCAGAGTATCCATCTAACATACTCAAGTATTCGAACCCTGCAGCAGAATCTACTAGCATTTCTGCCACGGGCATGGAATATTCATCTTTAGGGGTTGCAGTGTTTAAATCCCTAAAATCTATGCAAATTCTTAAAGAACCATTTTTCTTAATAACGGGTACTATGTTTGCTAACCATTCGACGTACCTTGTTGTTCTGATGAATTTACAGCGCAGCAACCTTTCGATCTCAGCTTTAATTTTTGTGAGAACCGCTGGTGCGAATCTTCTGGGAGTTTGTTTGATGGGCCTCTTGCCATATTTGATTGGCAGTCTGTGTTCGACCAATTCCCTCTTTAAACCAGGCATCTCGTCATAATCCCACGCGAAGCAATCTTTGTTTTCCTTAAGGACTTCGATCACTTCCTTCTTGAGGCCTGGGCTAAGTTTAGCACTTATGTAGGTTACTCTTTTTGTTTTTTCATCCCCTAAGTTGACTTCTTCGAGTGGATCCTGTGCCAACATTTTGGCACCTGAGTTTATGGGGCCCCTTTCGAAGCCTAAGGGTTCTTTATCATAGATGGCATCCAACCTTTGATCCATCTCAAACTCTTTGAAGGGTGAGCATTTCGAACCCTCCCCACTGACTTCGTTCGTCTTTATAGTTGATTTATTTATTTCAGCCTCTAAGGCCGCTTTTGATTCGTTCTCAGCCATATAGGCCGAAATCCTTTCGAAAAAGGGTAGACTCAGTCATGGCTAAGGTTGTCGAAGTCCCAGCCTGCTGGCCGTTTTTGTATAGTGCTTTCGACTTCCTCTTCTTCACTGATTATTGTTCTGTCCCAGTAAAGGCCATCATGACGAAGGGTCATGTAGTAGTGGGCGTTTCTAGTTTCATTAATCTCATCATTTGGAACACATGGAGCAATCTTTGCCAGATTTTTATCATAATCCCTTTTGTCAACTAAATTGACAGTTGACATAAAGTAACTCTGGTCTGCTTCGATGTTTTCCACGATTCCATCATCTCTCCACAGAACTAGTCGCTGATGCATTGACGAAGGAACTGCCCCCACGCCATGGATCCACTCTCTTCCCAGCAGCAGGTTATAGTTGGCCTTGGCTTCGATCACCATAAACATGGTGGGCCTACAGCTTGAGCCTATTGTCAATTCCAACTGGACCACCCCCAGTGTTTTGCCCACTTTTCCCTCATAATTGGACAGAACCATATTATGGGGCTTGATATCTCCTTCGCGGATTTCTAATCTTTTTAGCATGAAATGGGGTATCAAATTGACTGCAGCACCCCCATCCACTAGAACTTTGTTCACACCATGGACACCAACTTTCGCCCGAATGAAAAGTGGCTTGAGATGGTTTTTCATTGCAGGTTCTGGATGTTCGAAGAACGCATTTTGTTCCTCAACAGCCCCATTGTCCATCACATAGTAGCACACGGGCCTATGTTTCATCAAATCTGTGGTGTCTTCCTCCTCATATTCGTTGATTTCGGTTTCCTGCCCAAATTCGCAGGGAAGCACAGACACCACGTTACAGTTCAAGTTAAATGAAGACTCCCCCTCCGACTCGAAGTTATCTGTTATCATATCTTCGTCCTCTTCCGGGCCTGGAGTGTATTCCTTTGGTTCATCGCGTTGTTCTTCAGAGAAGAGCCTCCTATTGACTGGAGGTTTATCTTCAGTTTGATTTTTTGGTTTGTTGGTGCTAGATTCACCTTGGTTTTTCGTTGAAGTACCCCCTTTGTTTGCCATAGCTTCTCTCTCAGCCTTTCGAATCCTTTGTTGTCTGCGCCACTGGGATCTTGACATGGGGTTCCTCCCTTTGTAATTTTCTAATCTCACTTCCTCCCTTTTTGCTGTGTTGAATTGCCTCCTGTATGTCACAACATGGCGTGCATTTCGTTCAGCGTTTCTCCATCTATCATTGCCTTTGTCATTTCTGACTTGTAACCATCTATCGGTTGGCACTTCAGCAGGGAGTTTGAAAGTCACTCTTCGAGCAGCCTTGGGGTGAGGGCTATCAGGCCTTCGCTGTTTGTGCCTGCTGTCGAAACATGGGCCCATCTGGGCAGTTTCTTGATGGTTCTAGCAAGGGGCGAAGGGAATCGTTTCGAAGGCCCTGGCCATGCTTTGGTCATACACAGCAGAACACCTTGGGAAAATCAAGCATTTGGTTGCCCCTTTGTAGCAGCGAAACACAAACTCCAGCAAACTTTCCCCAGCCTTGGGATAACACCTAAAAAGCTGGTTATCCTGGCGCCAATTGTTGCCAGTTCGAGCCCTCTGCACCCTTTCGAAATTCACAGCAATTCTTTGATTGCAGAGGATGCTGCATCTAGGGCACAATATCATGCCTGAATCTCCTCTGTGGCATGTCATGAGATAATCTTTGAGACTAGCATCTCCAGTGTGATTATCCCCCATTCTATACTTTTCTTTTTCTAAGTATTTTTCCACTTCCTCCATCTCAGAGCGAGGCCTTTCCATATCCACCATATTTATTTCTACATCTCCCTCTTTAGCTTCATCATCTCCCCATCCTGTGGGTTTTATATCCTCAATCTGAACCTTCGAACTCTCTGGGGCAGAATATTTGACCAAATAGTCAAATTTTCCACTGGGTTCCCCTAGAGTGTCCCATATTTCCTTCTGAGGGGGAATTGGCTGCGTGATTTGGACTTTCTCCAATTCCAGCCTCAAGCCTTCAGTGACTTGTGTTAATTCTTGGTTTTGATTTCCCTGGCCTTCAATAGCCTGGGTTTCTCTTGCAACAGCTACAGGTGCAGCAATCGAAGTCTCTGGCGTATTCTGGATGTCTTCAGTGACCTCCTCGCTGACTTCGACCATCACCCAGTTTTCAACTCCAGTACCCTTCTCTCCTGTTAGGGCGTCGCTCTGATCAGTTTCCACCATGTTAACCTCTCCAATGCATGCAGGCTCGGAGTAGTTGGTGTCTGCGACGTCCAAGGGATCTTCGTCCACTTTCATCTTCGCCTTATCAGCAAACTTTAGTCTGCCATCTTTGATCGCGTTTTGAATCAGGTCCCTGAAAAGAAAACATTGTGAGGTCTTGTGGCCTAGGAAACTATGATATTTGCAAAATCCCCTCTTCTTTCTCTGATCCAAAGGAGGTATTTTGACATTTGATGGCACAATTAGTTGGCCATCTTTGACAAGTAAGTCAAAAATCTCGTCACATTTAGTGACGTCGAAGGTATAAACCTTCTTTGGAAATTTGTCACTTTTTTCATTTTCAACAATATCTTTCCCTTTTGTGGGAAGTAACATTTTGCAGGAATAAGGTGGGGCCTGTTTTAATTCAGCGAGGTCAATTTCGACCTCTTCGAATTCGAATTCAGGATATTCTTCTGCTTCCTCAGTCCCAACATAGGAAATCCTTTCTTTCTTGCTATTCTTAAAGACTCTGGCTTTTTCGGCCTTTAGTCTTTCGACCTGTCGAACCCTATCGGCTAATTGAGCCATGTCCCTCAAATACTGAGTGTTTAGTTTCTTTCGAATAGAATAATCCAAGCCACCAGCGGCCATTTCGACTAACTCATGTTCAGGCACTACTGTGTAACATCTGGATTTCAAAAGCCTAAATCTATTCAAATAATCATCTATGGGTTCGGTGAACTTTCTCTTAACGCTGGCCAGTTCCTTCAAACTTATTTTCGACTGTCCCATGTAGAATTGTTCATGGAATAATCTCTCTAAGAGAGCCCAAGTGTCAATAGACCCAGGTGGCAAAGTGGTAAACCATGTGAAGGCGTTTTTTGTCAAGGAACTTGGGAAGTATTTGATCCTGAGATCTTCATTATTGGCTATATCTCCCGCTTCGGTTAGATATCTCGCTATGTGTTCGACTGTTGACTCATTGGTATCCCCAGCGAACTTTGTAAATTTAGGGACTTTATATCCCCTTGGTAAATCAGTATGCATTATGCAATCCAATATAGGAGAAGCGTAATTTGGCCTTCTCATTCCTGTGTTGAGGCCATTCTGGGCCATGACCCTCTCTATCATGGTGGTTAGGTTGTTTTCTGCCAAGATGTTATCGTTTCGAATTCTATGAACGACGGCATCGGCATCTTGATTTCGACCAACCAAAACAACTCCCCTAGGTTGTTCTTCTCGAAACTCTGGGGCTTCTAGTCTTTCGACCCTTGCCCCTGGTTCCATAATTTCCCTTTGTGGGCCCGGGATTATTTGGGCTTCTAACCTTGGTGCCCTGGCCCCTAAGTTAACTTCTTCTCTGGGTGGTCTATAAATTGGGTCGTTAGCAATTTGTTCTATAACAGGCGTGTTTGTTCGAAATCCCGCCTGATTCTGCCTACGCCTTTCTGGGGGAGCGAAGAAATCTGCTATTCGACTCATATTGTCAGCGTTTTCCCTGTTTGTCACAGTCACATTTTGCACTATTGGGGCAAATATCTCCTGCATGGTTTGTGCTAACACCCCTATCATATTATGGTTACTGTCATCCATTAATTGCCTAAAAGCCAACTGGTTGTCTGTGGTTAGGATAGGCATTGTGCTATAACCCACCGACCCTTGGTTATTTGTCATAAACTGATTCGCCCCAGACCCAGACCCTAGTTGTGGAGATGAATTCGATGTGGAATTGTGTAAACCTGCCATAAAAGATGTTGGCATTCCATAAGAGGAATTTCTGGTTCTATTCCCATCGAAACCGGGGGGTCTAGTTAATGGGGTGGCGAAATGGGATTGTGTCCCTGATGGTGGAACGAATCCCCCAGGGTAGCCAATAGTTCCAGTATTAGTTGATATGCCACTTACTCCATTGGTGGCTATGTTACTGGTCGAAGATGCAACAGACTGTGCATTCGAAGGGATTACATTAGATGTTCCGATCGAAGTGGACGCGTTAGTGCCTGTTGCATGTGGGCCACTTTGGTCCCCTTGTTGATTGTCTGAATTAGACATTTTGTCCAAACGTTTTCTTCTGGATAAAGGTTGGTTGCTGTTGGTTATCTTACCACTTCTCAGGTTCATAAAACAGCAAACTTCTTAGGTTCCAACGTTTTTTGTAATGGTTATGTCTCAACAATCCTTAATTCTGATATCCAATTATTAGTCCCACCGGGTGTGCCAATTTGTTTCCAGTGATTTCTGGTAAACAACCGCTAGTCTTCCAAACTATCGAATAATCTTTCTTACTGTTATTCAATTCCTCTGGTAACTCACAGGATCGACTAGATTGATCCTAGGACTCCTTGGATATTAAGGTTACTCTCACAATCGAACAGATATTCATGGTTGATATTGTATAGGTGTTTGGCTTGTTTCGATCTCTCTCTCTAAGAGTCTAAAGATGTAATCAAAATGTGTGTGAAAACTAAGTTACACGAATAAATGCTAATTGTAATGCTAATTGTAAAGACATGTAAAACTGTATAAAAGTGAAGTAAATGGCTTCGACTTACAAAACGGTTAACGTAAAGGATTTCTGGAGCATAAAAGTTTGAAATGTGAAGAAAGCATTTAATGCAAGAAATCTGTAAATGATTTTAAGTAAACATATGCGTTCGAAGGATAAGACTTGAAGGTAAAGGTATGGAAAATATGACAGTTTTCTGAAATATAAAGTGCTCGAAGTATAAAGAAAACATTAAAATGTAAAACTTTGAAGAAGAGATTTCGAAGTGAAAAGACTGTAAATAAGAAAACTTGTAAATGTTGTTTGACAATAGGAATAAAGGAAAGTACTGGAAATGGTAAAAGGTTTTCATTAAATCAGAAATACATGGTGCTATCATACATACATTTCTCTTGCATTCGTTTCCCTTGCCATGTGGTAGTTTGAATGTTATTGAGTATTTTGTATAATAGATATGACACCCGAAATCCTAATACTAAGACTTCTATTTATACTAATTCGACCATAACGGTCTTGCTATAGGATTATGCCACGTTTCGAACATGCAGGGCAATGCTTCTTTCATCTTTCCACGTGTCCCCAAATGCTCCAACACATAACTTTCAAACTTTGAAAGTCCCGCTTCCATTTGAATTTTAAATGCTTTGGTGTTTCTCCGTTTCGAACGCTCTTCCCAGACACAGCCTCGCTGTTGTTTCGAGACTCCTTTAGATATGTTCCCATAATTGCCGCTCGAAGCTCCAAGCTTTGACACACTTATTCGAAACACTGCTTCTGCTACTTCGAAATATGACGTTTAATTCCATTTCGATCAAAAACGTTTAACTCATTTGGCTTCTAAATAACATTATCAAAATCTTCAGCCAACACCCATCTGAAGGGAAAGACAGTCCACAAGAAAGGAGGGCTCCTAGCCCTGAAGTCTCCGACAACGAGACGGACTATGATGAAGATTAGTATCCTCCTGCTGAGGATAAGTACAAACAACTGGAAGACCGTTTGAACGCTATGGAGACACAGAAGGTGCCCGGTCTGGACTTCGGAAATCTAGGTCTATCTTCTGGGGTGGTGATTCCCCATAAATTCAAGGCACCTGCCTTTGCCAAGTATGATGGAGCTTCCTGTCCAAAGCTGCACCTCCGGTCATATGTGAGGAAGATCCAACCTTACACTGCTGATAAGAACTTGTGGATCCATTTCTTTCAAGACAGTCTTTCAAGGACTCATCTTGAGTGGTTCTATCAGTTGGACGGAGCCAGTATCCATAGTTGGGAGGATTTGGCTACTGCGTTCTACAGGCAGTATAACTCCGACCATACTCCTACGCGTACCCAACTCCAGGGTATGTCAATAGGGACTGGTGAAGGATTTAAAGAGTATGCTCAAAAATGGAGAGACCTTGCCGGAAGGGTGCAACCACCTTTAGCTGATCGTGAACTTGTTGATATGTTTTTGGGGACCCTGTCTGGTCCATTCTTTAACCACTTGATCAGAAGCTCTTCAGTCGGGTTCACCGAGCTAATACTGACCGGCGAAAGGGTCGAAGTTGGCATCAAAAGTGGGAAGATTCAAGAAGCTACACCTTCTGATGCTCAGAAAAATCCCTACAATGGGAAGAAAGAGTCCAATGATGTGTATGGTCAAAAGGGTCGTCATGACCAATACGTAGGGGAAATCTTGATCTCTAATCCTACGCCTGCTCAACAAAGACAGGGGCATCAGTGTAAGGAGGTCATGCCTAAAAGACAATTCACTAAGATCAACATGTCACTGGGTCAAGCGCTACAACACATGTTGAAGGCAGAGCTGATTACGTTAAAGGCTCCTCTCCGGAACCCAAATACTTCCGCTCCTACCTATCATCCCAATGAATGGTGTGCATACAACTCTGACAGTTCGGGACATGACACAAACAATTGTTGGGCCCTGAAGAACAAGGTCCAAGACATGATTGATGCCAAGGAGATCAAGTTTAACCCTCCGGAGACTCCAAACATAATCACTGCTCTTATGATGAATCATTGAAAGCTTTTGTTCATTTGAATTTTCAAGTTGTAATCTCTTTTTTATTCAAACAATTATCTTAAATCCTTGATTTCTTGATGAACAAGTTTCACATTTTGACATGATTTGATGAATTATGATCTTTGGCACTGTACTTTGACCAAAAAGTCAAAGTTTGACTTTTCAGTATACAATTTACTTTAGATCAGTTGACTGCAAAATCCATCTGTCAATCCAATGGATTTGTATTGTTTTGAATCAAGTTATTAGGTCAAAATGGTAAAATTGAACTCTTGAAATCATGCTTCAAACCAATTGATCATGTACAAGGTCAAAAATCAGAAATTGCCCCTTCCCAGTCAAAACCCTAATTTTTACCATTTTGCCCTTTTGAAGATTTGATCAAATATCTTGAGGAATTATGGTCCAAACTTGATCAAATGATACACATCAGTCTAAGAAGTTTATATGGATAAAAATTATGAAGTTTGACTGTAAATTGGCCATGGTTGACTTTTTCCCCAATATAGTTGATTTTTAGGTCAACTGTTCAATTGACTGATCAAAAGTGTGATTCAAGGCTTGAAACTTGACATGAGTAATCTTAGGGGTCCATAATGGTCCATGAAAGTCATATGAAGCATTGATAGTCCAAAAATCCTTGTGCAAACTCAAACCCTAATTTTGGTCATCAGTGCATGAGGAGGTGTCTTGAGCTGGTCAAACCCTAATGCAGTCTTGAGTCAAAGAGATCTTGTGAGAAAATTCTTGATAAGTGAGAGGGAAAATTTTTGGGTACAACAGCTGCCCCTGTTCAATCTTCTTAAACCTGAAGAGTTAGACTGGCGAGTTCTTCCATTCGTGACTTGAACGTGGAAGATGATTGGACACTAGAGTGCCCAGAAATTTGCACTTGATGATGTGAAGGTTGAGGGAATGGGCTTAAAGATGCCATTTTGAGAGGTGATAGAACCTTGTTGGAGATGGGCTTGTAGATGCCATCCAAGAATGATTGTTGAATTGTAATTTGTAAGCTGGAAGAATGAGTATCAGAATGGCGTCCATGTTTGGAGCGTAACTGAACTGTATATGGGAGTCGAATCTGAATGAATATCATAATGGAATCTGTGTTTGGAGTGTATCCATAATGTATCTGAAAGTTGAATCTGAATGAGTATCAGAATGGCATCCGTGTCTGGAGCGTATCTGAACTATATCTGAAATTTGAATCTGAATGAGTATCAGAATGGCATTCGTGTCTGGAGCGTATCTGAACTGTATAAGAAGTTGAAATCTGAATGAGTATCAAAATGGAATTCGTGTCTGGAGCGTATCTGAACTGTATCATAAGTTGAAATCTTAATGAGTATCAGAATGTCATCTGTGTCTGGAGCGTATCTGAACTGTATCAAAAGTTGAAATCTGAATGAGTATCAGAATGGAATCTGTGTTTGGAGTGTATCCATAATGTATCTGAAAGTTGAATCTGAATGAGTATCAGAATGGCATCCGTGTCTGGAGCGTATCTGAACTGTATCTGAAAGTTGAATCTGAATGAGTATAAGAATGGTATCCGTGTTTGGAGCGTATCTGAACTGTATCAAAAAATTTTGAACATTTTTAATGGTAGCTGTTAACCTTATCCTGAAAAGGGTAAAATGTTAGCTATAATGTAAAGTCATGTTTGTATGAAATGCATGGCATAATGCATTCGTGTTATCAATGTTTATGAATATATGGATGCGATGTATGCGTATGTGAGCTAATTTGCTGCATTGCTGTTGGATTGAGGAAAATAAATCCATGAATGTTGCTGAGGATATGTAAGTCTTCATGCCTTGAAGTCGAAGTGTTGATGAATTTCCATTTTGAGAAATAAACTCTGTTGTAAGGGGAATTCTGTATACTGCTTATAAAATCCTATTGGGGAATCCTGAGAAATTTGACGATATCTATTGGGGATCAACAATTTGAAACCTTGTTCCACTGGGGATTTAAAAAACGTACTTCAGGGGATTACTTATGGAATAGCCTAAAGGTATTTACCTATCCCTATCACCTATCAGTAACTGCCTCCTTTCATTTTGTTTATTTGTAAACAATAATTATGTTCAAATTCATATGTTCAAAAATGAATCACTGAACGCTTTTGTAAACAAAACACAAGCGTAAAGAAAAGACAAATAGTTTTTGCACTTTCAAAGGGATATCTTTGTATTGACTTTGAGTAAGTGTTTTTGTACAAGGGGACAAACATTCTAGTAAGAGAATGTTGTCATAAAAAGAAAAATTTGATACAAAGAAAAGATAGCTATGAGTATAAAAATCCCGTGGGGTTCCCATTATGCTATAGCCTTCGTATCTTTGAGCATCTTGTTTATTTGTTGCCTCGTCCAAAGATGATTGAATTGATCTAAACCTCTGAATTTGTCAGTGGAAGCCAAAGGTTGTTCGTAAAGTGATCAAACAGCACATATTCATACGCTTTAATTCCCTAACTTTTGCCTGGACCGCCCTTTCAGGTTTTCAGTCCACCGGGAAACCCTTTTTTGCCCAAGTCGCCCTTTCGAGTTTTCAACTTGCCGGGTGTACAGATTTTTGTTTTATCCCTAAATTTTGCCCGAACATTTTTGGTTCGCTGGGATGCCCTTGTTTTTCCTAGGTATGTCAACCTAGAAGGTCTCTTATGCGTAGTATCTTTTGACTATGTCCGTGTTCGCAGGATGCGGCAGGTCGTCACCATCCATGGTGGTCAAGATCATTTCCCCCCGGAGAATATGTTTTTGATTATAAATGGTCCTTCATATGTAGGAGTCCATTTTCCCCTGGGATCACCTTGTGGAAATATGATGCGTTTGATCACTAGATCCCCAACTTGATACACTTGGCGCCTGACTTTCTTGTTGAAAGCCTTGATCATCCTTTTTTGATACATTTGACCATGGAAAACAACAGTAAGTATCTTTTCATCAATTAAGTTTAGTTGATCAAGTCGAGTCTGGATCCAATCGTCTTTGTTTATTCCTGCATCTTTCATAATCCTCAGAGAGGGGATCTGAACTTCAATAGGTAAGACGACTTCCATGCCGTATACCAAAGAATAGGGTGTTGCCCCAGTTGATGTGTGAGCCGTGGTACGGTACCCGTGGAGAGAAAATTGTAACATCTCATGTCAGTCTTTGTATGTGACTGTCATTTTCTGTATGATCTTTTTAATGTTCTTATTTGAAGCTTCGATAACACCATTCATCTTTGGCCGGTAAAGAGAAGAATCATGATGTTGAATCTTGAATCGCTCGCACAAGGCGGTGATCATAGTGTTGTTGAGATTTGTACCATTGTCAGTGATGATCCTTTCCGGGATACCGTACCGGCAAATGATATTTTTCCTGATGAAACGGGCAACAACATTCTTGGTAACGGAGGCGAAGGAGGCTGCTTCAACCCACTTTGTAAAATAGTCAATGGCCACTAGGATGAAGCGGTGTCCGTTGGAGGCTGTCGGCTTGATTTCCCCAATCATATCAATCCCCCACATAGCAAAGGGCTAAGGAGCTGTCAAGACATTCAAAGGAACCAGAGGTATATGCACCTTGTCATCATAAATCTGACACTTATGGCAGGTTCGAGAGTGTTGATAGCAATCCGCTTCCATGGTCGACCAGTAATAGCCTTCCCGTAGGATTTTCTTTGCCATCGTATGCCCACTGGAATATGTACCAAAAGTGCCTTCGTGCAATTAGCCATGATCCTTTCAGCTTCAGCTTTATCTATGCACCGAAGCAACACAGAGTCATGATTGCGTTTATACAGGATACAATTACTAAGGAAGAACTTAGCAGAGAATCTCCTTAAGAACTTTTTGCCATTAACTGAAGCTCCTTTTGGATATTCTTGAGCCTTGAGATACTTCTTGACTTCATGAAACCAAGGCTGGTCCACTACTTCTTCAGTATTAATCTCGTGATAGTGTGCTGGTTCGTCCATTCGTTCAATGGTGACTTGGGGAGCCTCGTTATCCCAATTAAGTTTAAACATAGATGGCATTGTGGCTAGTGCATCTGCTAGCTGATTTTCTTCTCGCGGGAAATTCTCGAAGGTAATTTTCTCAAAATGTGGCAGCAATGTCAAAACATGTTCTTTATAAGGGATAAGGTTAGGGTGTTTGGTGTCCCATTCCCCTTTGATCTGACTGATGACCAAAGCTGAATCTCCAAATATATCCAAGGATTTGATCCCCAAGTCTATGGCAGCTCTGAGACCAAAGATACATGCTTCGTACTCCACCATGTTGTTTGTACAATTGAAGCAAAGTCTAGCAGTAAAAGGAGTATGACACCCTTCCGGAGATATGAGTACAACACCAATACCATTGCCAAGTGCATTGGATGCCCCATCAAAGAACAGGGTCCATCGGGATCCTTGTTCAGGTCCGTCATATGGCCTGAATTCTTCGCAGTTGTCTAATGTCATGATGTCTTCATCCGGGAATTTGAACTTCATGGACTGGTAGTCTTCTACAGCTTGGTGAGCAAGGTGATCATCTAGTACACTGCCCTTTATAGCTTTCTGGGTAGTAAATTGTATGTCATATTTTGTCAGGATCATCTGTCATCTCGCTATTCTTCCAGAAAGAGCAGGCTTCTTGAAAACGTATTTTATCGGATGCGTTTTAGATATCAACAAAGTAGTATGAGTCAGCATATACTGCCTTAGCCGGCGAGCAACCCATGCCAGAGTGCATCAAGTTTTCTCGAGCAGTGAATATCTGGTTTCACAGTCGGTAAAATTTTTGCTCAGGTAGTAAATATCATGCTCTTTTCGGCCAGACTCGTCATGCTGCCCCAATACATACCCCATTGAGTTTCCTAAAATAGTCAAATACATGATCAACGGTCTTCCCTCGACTGGTGGCATCAATGCAGGAGGCTCTTGTAAGTATTCTTTGATTTTGTCAAAAGCAACTTGGCACTCGTCATTCCGTTTGACTACTTGATCTTTCTTCAATAGTTTGAAGATTGGCTCACAAGTAGCTGTCAGATGGGGAATGAATCTGGCAGTATAGTTCAGACGTCCCAAGAATCCTCTAACTTCCTTCTCAGTACAAGGAGCAGTCATCTCTTGTATTTCTTTAAATTTGGAAGGATCGACCTCGATACCTTTGTTACTGACGACAAATCCTAAGAGTTTACCAGACCGTACTCCAAATGTACATTTGTTTGGATTCAACCTCAACTTGTACTTCTTCAGTCTCTCAAAGAGTTTTTGTAAGTGATCAAGATTCTCTTCTTCTGTTTGCGATCTGGCTATCATATTGTCCATGTAGACCTCTATTTCAGGATGTATCATGTCATGAAATAAAGCTACCATGGCACACTGATAGGTTGCCCCAACATTCTTCAGTCTGAATGGCATCACCTTGTAGAAAAATGTTCCCCATTGTATGACAAATGTTGTTTTCTCCATGTCCTCAGGCGCCACTTTGATTTGGTTGTAACCTGAGAATCCGTCCATGAAGGAAAACACTTTGTGTTGTGCCGTATTATCAACTAGGATATCAATGTGGAGGAGTGGAAAATCATCCTTAGGGCTCGCCCTATTCAAATCTCTGTAGTCCACACACATTCGCACTTTGCCGTCTTTTTTGGGCACGAGAACAATGTTGGCAACCCATTGAGGGTAAGAGGTGACATCCAAGAACCCAACGTTGAAATGCTTCATGACTTCTTCTTTAATCTTTTCTGACATATCAGGCCTTATGCGGCGAACCTTTTGCTTTACTGGCGGACAATCTTCTCTTGTAGGCAGACAATGTACCACAATGTCTGCATCAAGTCCTGACATGTCTTTGTATGACCAGGCGAAGACTTCAACATAATCGTGTAATAACTTAATCAGACGCTCCTTGACATTGGGTTCCAGATTGGCACCTACCTTGACCTCTTTGGTACCTAGGTTGATTGTATCCACGGGTTCCTTGTGAGGTTGAATGGTTCTCTCTTCTTGTTGTAATAGTTTGGCCAGTTCCCCTGGTACTTCACAATCTTTCTCACCTCTGTCTTCGGCTTGGTAGATTAGATTCTCAGAGTCACAAAAGGCCATAGCAGTATCGTTACCCATGGGATCCCGAATGGATGTATACCTGCATTGTGAGTGCGGGTGTGTGTAAGGGTATAGCTATCTTTGAAAGGAAAAAAAATGTAAAAGAAAAAAACAATGAGCACAAAAGTTTGTATGAGAAAACGTCCATGATTCATTGATGTCATATGAAAATGAGATAATAACCCTTATAAATGGACCATTGTGCCTCGGGTAAGACACAAGGTTTTAAGAGTGCAAATTGTTTCAATATTACAGATCCAACAAAATGTAAAGATAAATTACTGTGGGATAAAAGTGATCGGGACAAAGTCTCTAGCCTCCCAATTGTTGATCCCTCCATTGACAGTCATGAAGATCCAATCCTCCAGGTTGAAATCATCTTCAACATTTTCTACCGCGTTGACTTCATGGTTGCTGATCTTCAGGGGTGGTCCTCCAGCACGGGCACGACATACAGCCTTTTGAGCACTTGAAGTGAAACCTAGGCCAAACTTGTCAGACTTATATGGGATATCTGGGAGTTTCCCCTAGATAGTGCATCCACCTTCCTCTACCACTGCTTTGGCATCCTTTAGAGATGACATTCAGAGTGGAGGTCTTGTAATCTTGGGAATCTGACACACAACCTTGGTCACTGCCACATCTTGGGGGACCTCTTCAAAGTGTTGAAATGGAGTTTCAATGAATTCGCCATCAAATTCCACATATCTGAAGGAATTTAGATGGCTATTCATGTATTATTCCTCTCCATGAATGGTGATAATCTTCCCTTGAACTGGATACTTCAGCATTTGGTGTAATGTAGAGGTAACAGCGCCAGCATTGTGGATCCATGGTCGGCCTAGCAAGCAAGAGTATGAAGGGCAGATGTCCATTACATAAAAGGTTGAATTGAAATTTTGGGTTCCAACCTTTATGGGGATATCCACTTCCCCTTGAACCATTCTCTTCGAGCCGTCAAATGCCCTTACTAATATGTTGCTTGGCTTTAATGTCAGTCCCTCGCAGTCAAGTCTATCAAGAGCCTTTTTGGGTAATACATTCAGAGATGAGCCAGTGTCCACCAAAACATGAGCCAAGGTTGTGCCCATATATTCAACCGAGACATGCAATGCCTCATTATGCTTTCTTCCCCTCAGTGTTAGATCAGAATCCGAAAAACCTAGGCCATTATCTGCTGTCAAGCTAGCTACGCAGTCTTGGAATTTATCAGCAGATGTCTCTTGAGGTACATGGACTGTTTTTAAGAACTTTACCAAGGCTTTTGCATGCGCCTCCGAATATAGTAGTAATGCTAGCATGGAGATTTTAGAGGGAGCTTTCCCCAGTTGTTCAACTACATCGTAGTCGCTATTCTTTATAATTTTTAGGATCTCCTCCATTTCTTTCTTGGAAGTCTCAGGGATAGTTAATGACTGGGCCTTCGTCCAGACATGCTCAACCAAAGTACTTTTTCCTCGAGTTTCGGCAGCAGGAGTGTTGGTAGGAATGATAACAGGGGTTGTAACGGCTTCATCAATAGGAGTACTTGCAGAGATGATTATGGGTATGGGAGCAACCTTTGGAGAAGCCACAGGGATGATTACGGGTCCAGAAACTGCTTTTGGGGGAGCAATTTATGGAGAAAAGATCCTACCACTTCGGGTAATTTTGCTAGTTCCGACAATATTACTAATGTCGGAGTCCACTTTATCAGAAATTAAATCTTCGGTGGCTGGCAAGTCTTGCTTGATGCCATGGTAGTAAATGTCCCCTCCCTAATTCCACGACACGGTTTTGTCTAACACATATGGGACTGGTCTAGGAATTGTGATTATTAAAGGAGTTGCTTCCGGAACTGATGTAATTCTAACGGGTCTTTTGGTGGAGACCCTGGAAGAATTGGCGGAAATGGTAATGATAGAAACATCTTCAAAAGGAATAGGTGGAACAGGAGTCTTTTTAAACAAAATCTCTTTGTTATCTATCAGGCACTGAACGCCTACTTTCAACAAAGGACAACTAGTTGGTGAGGATAAACAGAAATGACAAACTTCACTACATCCTGGGAACACACCGACTTTCAACAAGTTCATTTTAACAGTCAGAAGTTGGGTCATAAGTTCATTAACTGAAGTAACAAACAATCCTTCTTCATGGCATTGGTATTGTGACCATGTCTGGCATAGGAGCAGAAATGACGTTTGGCTTCTCGGGCGCATCTAACTCAATTTCTTTTGCTTCAATGAGGTCTTGTATTTTGTTCTTCAAGGCCCAACAATTATTAGTATCGTGACCAGGACTTTCAGAGTGATATGCGCAACGGGCATTGGGATGATAATGAGGAGATGTTGTTTTGGGGTTTTTCGGAGTTTCTTTCAAGGTTACCAAGTTGGATCTTAGTAGATGTGGTAATACTTGAGACATGGTAATGTTAATTCTGGTGAACTGCCTGACTGGCCTTTCCATCCTTGGTTGATTACTTCTTTGTTGATCAGACGTAGTCTTAGGAATCATAACAGCCCCCACCATTGGTCGGTGTTCGGCCCTATCTTGGTTTCTTTGCAGATATACAAAACCCACCTCTTTCTTTCCGATGAAAGGCTTTCTTACCGCTGTAGAAGAAGATGTATATTTTTTAATCTTTGCACTTTTTATGTCGGCTTCTACCCTATCTCCGGTCAATATTAGTTCAGTAAATCCCGCAGATGAACTTCCGATTAAATGATTGAAGAAGGGACCAGATAAGGTGCCTAAGAACATGTCTACCAATTCTCTCTCAGACAGAGGAGGTTGAACTCTTCCAGCCAAATCTCTCCATTTTTGCACATAGTCCTTGAAACCTTCATTGGAAACCATGTCCATACTCTGGAGTTGAGTACAAGTAGGCGCCAAATCAGCATTATACTGATATTGCTTGTAGAAAACTACGGCAAGATCTTCCCAATTGTGAACATTGGCTCTTTCTAGTTGGTAGAACCAGTCAAGTTGAGTTCTAGATAGACTATCTTGGAAGAAGTGTACCCATAAGTCTTTGTCAGCGATATGGGGTTGTATTTTCCTTACATATGATCAGAGATGCATTTTAGGGCATGAAACTCCGTCATATTTGGCAAATATAGGTACTTTGAATTTAGGAGGAATCACAATCCCCAACACTAATCCCAATTCCTCAAAGTCCAAGCCTGCCACTTTTTGGATTTCAATCGCGCTCAACCGCTCTTCGAGATGTATATACTTTTCATCAGCTGGAGGATATTGTTCCTCAGAGTAGTTGTTGTACCCCAAAATTTACCCTCTCATGTTTTCAAAGGTCTTCCCTTTATATGGTTAGTCACAAACCCTTGCCTAAGGAAAAAGAAAATTTTTGAGTGGTGCTTTAAGTACCTTTCGATTGGCATTCTGAAAGACCCTTCGATTGGTATTCTGAAGGAGCACTTCGATTGGAATTATGTCAAGGCCTTCGATTGGCATTCTGAAAGACCCTTCGATTGGTATTCTGAAGGATCATTTCTATTGGCATTATGGACAAGCACTTTAATTGGCATTCTGAAAGACCCTTCGATTGGTATTCTGAAGGAGCCTTTTGATTGGCATTATGGACAAGCACTTCGATTGGCATTATGTCAAGGCCTTCGATTGGCATTCTGAAAGACCCTTCGATTGGTATTCTGAAGGATCCTTTCGATTAGCATTATGGACAAGCACTTCGATTGGCATTTTGTCAAGGCCTTCGATTAGAATTCTGAAAGACCTTTTCGTTTGGAACCCTGGGCCAAGCCTTTCAATTGGCATGCCAAGGGATCCTTCGATTTAGCATTGTGTCAAGGCAGCTTCGACAGGCATGTTAACCATGTCCTTCGATTAGCATGAACAGCACCTTTCAATTGGCCTGTTAACAAAGCCTTTCGATTGGAATTTTAATTAGTACCCTTCGATTGATATTTGCACCACGGCCATTTTAAGAACTCCTTCCAGGCCATTTGAAAGAGGCCATCAAGAGGGCACTAAAAAAAAACATGTTCAGGTACACTGAACATGAGAAAATGGAATGTTTCACTTGAAAATATAGCAATAATTAAATGTTGATTGTGGATTTAATTCCTGAGTTAAAGGCCAGATTCTTGCCTTTACTGTTCCTAAAGAGCTGATTCGACCAGAGGGATTCTTTTCAAATCAGGACCAATCGAAGAGCAGGGCCTGAATGCATTCGAAAGCCAAAAGTGTCCAGATTCATTCCTGATTCCAAAGAGACCCGAATGTTTCAAATAAGGAAATATTTTAATGTGTTTGATTCTTGTCTCATGGCTTTAATGGCCTGGTTAAATGGTTGTCCCTTGCCATTTTCATGCACCCTCACACTCCTATAAATACAAAGGCCAGCATACAGTGCAAGGGGTGGAACAAAAACATTACAAAAATTATAGTAAAGGACGAACAGGCTAGAAAAAACAGACAGAGACAGAACAAAAAAAGGAGAAAAAGAAACAGGGAGAATTTGGAGATACGTTGCCCACCACAGGTTGTCAACATTTTCAGAAGTGATCCGGGCCAAAGCAACCCTTCAACAAAAGTATCCACGCCCAGAAATCCTAGATTGAAAGTGCTCCCATCCAGCCAGTACCCAAATCGAAGATTCAATCTGCTGGTAAGAGAGGGTAAATTGTCAAAACTTTTCATTTTGCATAACACCTCCATATTTTCTATCCCATTCGATTTTCCATCCTAGACAGAATTCAAGGGCTTGGGTTTGGCCCCAGATCATGTTCTTCGTTTGCTAACATTTGCTGAAGATTTAGCCTGAAAAGACTCAGTGCACGCAGGATCGAAGGGCCTGGGGTTCGATACCAGGCCCTGAGTTTTATTTTGCTAACATACTTTTGCAGGTATAGCATCCCAGATCGAAGGAGACACCTTCTCTGGATCGAAGCTTCCCATAGTCCTCCTGGATCGAAGAAGGCATTTTTCCCAGGACCGAAGGGAAATCCCCTTCCCTGGATCGAAGGCTGTTCATGCCCACTTCCTGGCCCAATCGAAAGAACCATGACCCTGTTTGGATCGAAGCTTCCATTCCCTCCTTGGCTCTAAGCTCCTTCTTTTCCCTGGATCGAAGGATCCCCCTTGTATTTTATTTTTGTTTTCATTGACATCTTTTTATCTTTTTAATTAACATTAAAATCAAAAAACCACAAAAATATTAGGCTAGTTTTTTTTTCTATTAAATTAACTTTTTTAATTAATCTTTTAATTATTTTAACATTTTTCCAAAACTAAAATTAAGTAGATTTAGATCATTTTCCCAAAATAAAATAAAACAACAAAAAGATTTTATTCTTAGGATTTTTAGAGGTTATGTTCAGATTCGTGCGCATTTATTTTATTGTAATTGCCTACTGGTTTGTGATAGCTTAACTATGACTTTTACACTTTACTGCTTTATTCCCCCAATTTTGGACATGTAAATAATCCCCCTCCCCGAAGCCTTGTAATAGCATAGGATTTATAATTCCCGCACTTTAAATTCATGTACATATATTAACTGTTTAGATGTATGCTAACTAGGATTGCATGACAAGATCTATCTTAACTTAAAATCAACAGTAGCTCACCATGACATGTAAAGATAATATAAACTGAAAATTGACACACTCGCACATGCCACTCTTAGGGTACACCTCACTTGGTTGCCTCGAACGTGGTCATTAAGTATAGGATGTGTTAGAGGTCGTCCTTTTGTCCAAAGATCATAAGTTGCCTCGAAACGGTTGCCTCAGATAAAATGATCTAAGACATTAGGATTACCATTAAGGCGTCCTAACGTTGATTTAGTGACCACACGTCCCTTAAATCGAATTGACCCGAAAAGCTCCAACGACGGTGCTACCTACTCCTCAATAGTGGGATAGCACTGTCTAAAGGACATTTGCACAGTTTAATTCCTTTTTGAGTAGGTAGAGGTTCTTAAGTACTTGCTCCTTTTAAAACATAACAAAACTTTTCGCACTTACACTCTCTTCAAAAACAAAATTCTTTTCAAAACCCACAAACACAAAGAAAACCAAAATTTTGAAAACATAGTGAGCAAGTACCTAAGAGCCCGTGGATAACCACGGATAGAAAGGGTGCTAACACCTTCCCTTTCTATAATCTACCTCCTGAATCCGAGAAACATCTCGAAAAGGAATTTTTCTGTGCTTTTGTCCTTTCCTTGTTGGATAAAATAAAAGACGGTGGCGACTCTTGCTTACCGCGACATTTTGAGAAAACAAACGCAAACGCGAACCAGCATTCCAAAAACAGTCAGTTCTCATTCCCACCGATCACAGAACTGGTGACTCTGCTGGGGAATTTATAAGTGAGATGTACCTTAGGATTAGATCACTTGTGTTTTCAATTGTATGCTTTGTATGCTTTAATCTTGGTTCTATTGTTTGGGTTTGAAATCCTCCACTCGGATTTGGGAAACATTCATAGATAGCAATACGTTGTGGAAACTGTGCGGGGTATACCGACACGGTTGAAGCAATAGCTATATTAGTGCGACATATTTGTGAGTACCGGTAGCCTTTGAGTCAATCAAAGAGAATACGGGGCCACTGAGTGATGTCACTAAGCACTAATGACCTAGAACATTACTTGACCATCTTGGCCTTTTTTAGGGGTAGTGAGATGACCGACTTTGGTGCAGTCCGAAGTTGGTAGATACTCGATACTACACTCATTAAGGATTATTTTCTTGGAATATTTTGGTCGCTAGTTCAGTGGCTAAACCAAAACGATGAACATAGAAAACAATCCAATGATATTGAGCTCCTTAGAACCCGGTTACTATTTATAGGACAGGTTTTGAGCCAACTAAACTCAAGAGGGTACTTACCTATGAAACCTCATGCCAGCCTAAACTTAAGGCTATATGTGTGACTTGTGTGCCTTCAAACTTGAACTACTTGCACATTCTTGTTATCTGACAACACGGTTTCCTTGCAGGTTTTGTTTACAGTCCTTATCCAATATTTTGGATTTATTGCAGGGCTTACTTACATCACCTCACACTTTTGCTTAAACGCATAGCATACACATCATAACATCATGCCTTAACATTTCTTTAACCATTTCAAGGATCTCAAGGGTCTGTGATGCAGGTTATGGTAAATCAAAAGTCTAGCAAGGGGCAAAGGGGATTTATTTTCCTCTAGCCATTGTTGTCTAGAAATCAAAACACGATAACTTGAGTCAGGGGCTATGACCCACTCGATATGGTGAGCTTGACTCTTGAAGAAGGACTCTCAGCAACATGAAGTTCCTTCAATCAAGCTACCAGATTCAGATTCTAACAGTTTCTTGTTTACCCCGCGAGATCCTTGAAAACATTGCATACATATATCATATATATCATTGCATAACAGGTCTCCCAGTACAGGTCTCTTATCTTCTTCGCTGTTTATTTCAGCAATCATCATGTCTACTGAACCTTCAATCGAGCAAGCTATCAAGGCCCTCTAGGCCCAGAATGCCCAATTTCAAGAGTTGGTCATGAGCCTAGCTAAGGGTCAGCAGGACCTGAAGACCCTGATTCTGAAAGAGAGGAAGAAGAAGAAAAAGAGGACCATCCTGTTCAATACTGGACGCAGGTTTGGAAACGGGCTGCAGAACGAAGTTGATCTGACCACCCCATCTGAAGGGAAAGACAGTCCACAAGAAAGGAGGGCTCCTAGCCCTGAAGTCTCCGACAACGAGACAGACTATGATGAAGAACAGTATCCTCCTGCTGAGGATAAGTACAAACAACTGGAAGACCGTTTGAACGCTATGGAGACACAGAAGGTGCCCGATCTGGACTTCGGAGATCTAGGTCTATCCTCTGGGGTGGTGATTCCCCATAAATTTAAGGCACCTTCCTTTGCCAAGTATGATGAAGCTTCTTGTCCAAAGCTACACCTCCGGTCATATGTGAGGAAGATCCAACCTTACACTGCTGATAAGAACTTGTGGATCCATTTCTTTCAAGACAGTCTTTCAGGGACTCAAGTTGAGTGGTTCTATCAGTTGGACGGAGCCAGTATCCACAACTGGGAGGATTTGGCTACTGCGTTCTATAGGCAGTATCAGTATAACTCCGACCTCGCTCCTACGCGTACCCAACTCCAGGGTATGTCAATAGGGACGGGTGAAGGATTTAAAGAGTATGCTCAAAAATGGAGAGACCTTTCCGGAAGGGTGCAACCACCTTTAGCTGATCGTGAACTTGTTGATATGTTTTTGGGGACCCTGTCTAGTCCATTCTTTAACCACTTGATCAGAAGCTCTTCAGCCGGGTTCACCGAGCTAATACTGACCGGCGAAAGGGTCGAAGCTGGCATCAAAAGTGGGAAGATTCAAGAAGCTACACCTTCTGATGCTCTGAAAAAGCCCTACAATGGGAAGAAAGAGTCCAATGATGTGTATGGTCAAAAGGGTCGTCATGACCAATACATAGGGGAAATCTTGATCTCTAATCCTACGCCTGCTCAACAAAGACAGGGGCATCAGTGTAAGGAGGTCATGCCTAAAAGACAATTCACTAAGATCAATATGTCACTGGGTCAAGCGCTACAACACATGTTGAAGGCAGAGCTAATCACGTTAAAGGCTCCTCTCCGGAACCCAAATACTTCTGCTCCTACCTATCATCCCAATGGAAGGTGTGCATACCACTCTGACAGTCCGGGACATGACACAAACAATTGTTGGGCCCTGAAGAACAAGGTCCAAGACATGATTGATGCCAAGGAGATCAAGTTTAACCCTCCGGAGACTCCAAACATAATCACTGCTCCTATGATGAATCATTGAAAGCTTTTGTTAATTTGAATTTTCAAGTTGTAATCTCTTTGTTATTCAAACAATTATCTATTAATGCCAAACTCTGTTTCATTAATGCATTGCATATGTTTGTCTTGATTTGGTCCAATCATTTTTAATTGCATTTAAATTACGCTTTCTATTCAACTCTTGCTAAAAGTTACAAGCCTTTAGAGGGAGGATGACGAAACAATGCCATAATCTCATACTGTATGCTTTTGGACAGACCTTGTTGACGATGTACAGGCGTTTCTTTCAAATCCTAAACACTGGAGTTATAAGGAAGATAATCCCTAGTCAACCCCTTTGAGCCAAAGAAGTAGGAGTTTTTCTTTTCACAAATTAAAACCCTTAATTATAACCTGGGGCAGGGTAGTTTTCTCAGTTGATCCAGGTGCACAATGAATGGCATCAAATAAGTCCTTCTGAAACAAAATACGGTGTTGGTTCTGTATAATCGTAAGGACAGGAAGTCATTATCTCTCAGAAATAAAAAGCCCATTAAGTCAAAACCTATGAAGGAGACTTACAAAACTGGGGCATCCCGCTGACTGTAAATACAAAAAGAAACAGTTCAGGCAAAAGACAGGGATAATAAAATCAAAAAGAGGTCCTAAAAACTCTCATGACTGCCTATTCAAAATAAATTGTCAGTATCCGAACCATCACCGGAATATCAGAGCAAAGACTCAAACAAGATCTAATGCACAATTAACTGAGTTTAGGATTGAAGAACATCACGAAGAGCGGGTGAGTATGAATATACTTTGAGCATTTATCATTTGCTTCTTAAACCGTGAACCAGGCCACGTTATAACCCTTAAAAAGTCCTAGCTGAAGCATGGGTTAGTCCGAAAGCATACTGTTACAAAAGGTATCCTGACTCCTGTAAGGCTTTGCCCTAAATCTTGTGTTGAATTTGTCTTACAAAAAGTTTTCTGCTAAAAAACGCATTTTTCAAAAACTTCAAGACAGACATAGGCTTTGCATTCTTAAAATAACATTGTTTGCATATGACTATTTGTTCAACAACAGAGAAATTCGCATGACCAATATCTAGTGAACAAAAAAAAACTTTTCAATAAAAAGGGTCATCTCAAGTAGAAGAAACACTTCCAACCAAGGGGCAGACATGATCATTTTCCATCATCTGGGGCAGTCAAGTCAAGATTCACGGAATCTCTCAAAATGCCAAATAGCCAGGGGCAAATCTCCATCTGAATCAATTGGGGCATTGGACGTGAATTCCAGCAAAGAATCTTGCATGATCAAACGAAGATCTTCTGGTAGTATGGCAACGCAACACTACCGACAGTGACACCTCCCTACGTCCTGAGAGCGTGGACATAGTCAAAAAGTACTACGCATAATCAAAGACCCGCTAGGTTGACTGGCCTAGGCAAAATAAGGGCTTCCCGGTGAACCAAAAGGGTTCGGGCAAAAATAAGGGATGAAAAATGAAAATCTATACACCTGGCAAGTCGAAAACCTGAAAAGGTGGCTTGGGCAAAAAAGGGTATCCCGGTGAACTGAAAACCCGAAAGGGCGGTCCAGGCAATAATTAGGGATCAAAGCGTACGACTATGCCTCGTCACTTACCTACCAGAAGAAGACTTGTCATTTCAATCGAAAGAGACCAAGTACCTCATAGGTTGGGATAATACTCGATCCACAAGGCCTCCGCAGGCACCTTCTCCCACAAAAACAGGGGCAAATAAGAATTGTCCGAACTGTACAAATTGCTTTGTCCACCAGGTACTAAGGTATATATTCAGCTGAAGAATATGGCCAAGATACTTTCACTCCCCGCAGAGTAAAACAGTAATGGTAGCTCTCCCGACTGAGACTTGCAACTATGAACGAATCAGCCATACTCTCCCCCAAGCAGAGTTCATCCACCATCAGCGCTTAAAAGACTGGGTATCCCCAGAAGATCTTAATATTCCCCAGCGGAGTATAAAGATATTCCCCAGCAAGCATAAGAGTATCCCTGGCAGTCTTAATATTCCTCAAACGGAATATAAGAATGTTCCCCGGTAGAATGCAGGATACCCCCAGTGGAGTCATTTCCCCAGCGCAGTCTAAAAAAGCTTCCCCAATGGAGTTGAATCATCTTCCCCAGTAGACTCTGGAAGCTTATCCCCTGCGAAGCACAAATAAGTCTCCCCAGCCAAATTCAGAAGGTTATCCTCACAAGAACCTAACTGGGTTATCCTCAGCAAGTTGCAACGGAAAGATTATCCCCAACAAAGTTCTTTCTTTCCCCCCAGCAGGACTTCTATCCTTAACATGTTCAATATCACCAGCAACGGTAATCTATCCCCAGCGGAGTTTATCATCAAAATCCCCAACAGAGTTTATCATCAAAATCCCCAACAGAGCTTATCAGCGGAATCCCCAGCGGAGTTTATCATTGAAATCCTCAGCAGAACATCTCTTCCCCACAGAGTAATTCCCCTCAGAGTAATCTCTTCATCAAGTTTATTCCCCAAAGGAGTTCTTTTCTCCTGCATGTTTATTCTCACAATCATCTTCGTTCATCATCCCCAGCGGAAACGAGGAACTCAACTCTATTCTCCAGCAGCTCCAGGATTTATTTTCCCCAGTTAAAACATCACATTCCCATACATCATGATACATGCATATACGCATCATATGAATACAATCTCATTTATTTTGAGAACATTATTGCTTGACCCATATCATGCATTGCATATGACTGACCTTTACCTTTTAGGAAAAATGCAGTTAAGTTCTCAGCTTAGTCGAAGACCTGACCAGTTCTTAAATCTCAATTGAATTATCATCAGTTGAATTTCAGATAAGGTTCTCAATCTCGACAGTCTCCTCCGTCATACTGTGGACAAGTTCTATAACCTCAGCGGTATACTACCGGTGGGCACGAGACACTTCCTAGATCTTGATGAAGATGTTTCCCTACGTCATAGTGTGGACGAGTACTATAACCTCAACTGTATACTCCCGGTGAGCACAAGTCAGTTCCTAGATCTTGATGTTCTCCTCCGTCATAGTGTGGACAAGTTCTATAACCTCGGCGGTATACTCCCGGTGGGCACGAGACAGTTCCTAGATCTTGATGAAGATGTTTTCCTACGTCATAGTGTGGACAGGTACTATAACCTCAACGGTATACTCCCATTGAGCACGAGTCAGTTCCTAGATCTTGATGTTCTCCTCTGTTATAGCGTGGACAAGTTCTATAACCTCAGTGGTATACTCCCGGTGGGCACGAGACAGTTCCTAGATCTTGATGAAGATGTTTCCCTACGTCATAGTGTGGACGAGTACTATAACCTCAACAGTATACTCCCGGTGAGCACGAGTCAGTTCCTAGATCTTGATTTTCTCCTCCGTCATAGTGTGGACAAGAACTATAACCTCAGCAGTATACTCCCGGTGGGCACGAGACAGTTCCTAGATCTTGATATAGATGTTTCCCTACGTCATAGTGTGGACGAGTGCTATAACCTCAACGGTATACTTCCGGTGAGCACGAGTCAGTTCCTAGATCTTGATGTTTTCCTGCGTCATAGTGTGGACAAGTTCTATAACCTCAACGGTATACTCCCGGTGGGCACGAGACAGTTCCTAGATCTTGATGAAGATGTTTCCCTATGTCATAGTGTGGACGAGTACTATAACCTCAACGATATACTCCCAGTGAGCACGAGACAGTTCCTAGATCTTGATGTTCTCCTCCGTCATAGTATGGACAAGTTCTATAACCTCAGCGGTATACTCCCGGTGGGCACGAGACAAATCCTAGATCTTGATGAAGATGTTTCCCTACGTCATAGTGTGGACGAGTACTATAACCTCAATGGTATACTCCCGGTGAGCACGAGTCAGTTCCTAGATCTTGATGTTCTCCTCCGTCATAGTGTGGACAAGAACTATAACCTCAGCGATATACTCAGGGTGGGCACGAGACAGTTCCTAGATCTTGATGAAGATGTTTCCCTACGTCATAGTGTGGACGAGTACTATAACCTCAACGGTATACTCCCGGTGAGCACGAGTTAGTTCCTAGATCTTGATGTTTTCCTCCGTCATAGTGTGGACAAGTTCTATAACCTCAGCGGTATACTCGCGGTGGGCACGAGACAGTTCCTAGATCTTGATGAAGATGTTTCCCTACGTCATAGTATGGACGAGTAATATAACCTCAACGGTATACTCCATTGAGCACGAGTCAGTTCCTAGATCTTGATGTTCTCCTCCATCATAGTGTGGACAAGTTCTATAACCTCAGCGGTATACACCCGGTGGGCACGAGACAGTTCCTAGATCTTGATGAAGATGTTTCCCTATGTTATAGTGTGGACGAGTACTATAACCTTAACGGTATACTCCATTGAGCACGAGACAGTTCCTAGATCTTGACGTTCTCCTCTGTTATTGTGTGGACAAGTTCTATAACCTCGGCGGTATACTCCCGGTGGGCACGAGATAGTTCCTAGATCTTGATGAAGATGTTTCCCTGTTTCATAGTGTGGACAGGTACTATAACCTCAACAGTATACTCCCATTGAGCACGAGTCAGTTCCTAGATCTTGATGTTCTCCTCCGTCATAGTGTGGACAAGTTCTATAACCTCAGCAGCAATCTCCCGGTGGGCACGAGACAGTTTCTAGATCTTGATGAAGATGTTTCCCTACGTCATAGTGTGGACGAGTATTATAACCTCAACGGTATCCTCCCGGTGAGCACGAGTAAGTTCCTAGATCTTGATGTTCTCCTCCGTCATAGTGTGGACAAGAACTATAACCTCAGCGGTATACTCCCGGTGGGCACGAGACAGTTCCTAGATCTTGATGAAGATGTTTCCCTACGTCATAGTGTGGATGAGTACTATAAGCTCAACGGTATACTCCCGGTGAGCACGAGTCAGTTCCTAGATCTTGATGTTTTGCTCCGTCATAGTGTGGACAAGTTCTATAACCTCAGCGGTATACTCCCAGTGGGCACGAGACAGTTCCTAGATCTTGATGAAGATGTTTCCCTACGTCATAGTGTGGACGAGTACTATAACCTCAACGGTATACTCCCGGTGAGCACGAGACAGTTCCTAGATCTTGATGTTCTCCTTCTTCATAGGGTGGACAAGTTCTATAACCTCAGCGGTATACTCCCGGTGGGCACGAGACAGTTCCTAGATCTTGATGAAGATGTTTACCTACGTCATAGTGTGGACGAGTACTATAACCTCAACAGTATACTCCCGGTGAGCACGAGTCAGTTCCTAGATCTTGATGTTCTCCTCTGTCATAGTGTGGACAAGAACTATAACCTCAGCGGTATACTCCCGGTGGGCACGAGACAGTTCCTAGATCTTGATGAAGATGTTTCCCTATGTCATAGTGTGGACGAGTACTATAACCTCAACGGTATACTCCCGGTGAGCACGAGTCAGTTCCTAGATCTTGAAGTTTTCCTCTGTCATAGTGTGGACAAGTTCTATAACCTCAGTGGTATACTCCCGGTGGGCACGAGACAGTTCCTAGATCTTGATGAAGATGTTTCCCTATGTCATAGTCTGGACGAGTACTATAACCTCAACGGTATACTCCATTGAGCACGAGTTAGTTCCTAGATCTTGATGTTTTCCTCTGTCATAGTGTGGACAAGTTCTATAACCTCAGCGGTATACTCCCGGTGGGCACGAGACAGTTCCTAGATCTTGATGAAGATGTTTCCCTACGTCATAGTCTGGACGAGTACTATAACCTCAACGATATACTCCATTGAGCACGAGTCAGTTCCTAGATCTTGATGTTCTCCTCCGTCATAGTATGGACAAGTTCTATAACCTCAGCGGTATACTCCCGGTGGGCACGAGACAGTTCCTAGATCTTGATGAAGATGTTTCCCTATGTCATATTGTGGAAGAGTACTATAACCTCAATTGTATACTCCATTGAGCATGAGACAGTTCTTAGATCTTGATGTTCTCCTCCGTCATAGTGTGGACAAGTTCTATAACCTCAGTGGTATACTCCCGGTGGGCACGAGACAGTTCCTAGATCTTGATGAAGATGTTTCCCTACGTCATAGTGTGGACAGGTACTATAACCTCAATGGTATACTCCCTTTGAGCACGAGTCAGTTCCTAGATCTTGATGTTCTCCTCCGTCATAGTGTGGACAAGTTCTATAACCTCAGTGGTATACTCCTGGTGGGCACGAGACAGTTCCTAGATCTTGATGAAGATGTTTCCCCCCAATTGAATTATGAACAAGTTCTTAAAACTCAGCTGAAGCATTCTCTCAGTTGAAGTACAGGCAGGTTCCTAAATCTCAACAAAGTTAGACTTCCCCAGCGGAATCTTCTACAACAACAGATATGCAAGTTCTCGCTAAGGAATCTCTTATGCGATCGACACTCCTTCAGATGGCATCTATAAGCCCATCCTCCTACCAACAATCTCCAAATGGCATTTGTAAGCCCATTCCCGACGTCACAATGCTGATACTACACCATGCGAGTGCAAATTTCTGGGCACTCTAGTGCTCAATTATCTTCCACCTTCGGATCACGAAAGGCTCGAAAGCCAATATGTATCCTTCGGTTTAAGAAAATTGAACAGGGGAAACTGTTGGACCCCAAAATTTTCCCTATCATGTTTTCAAAGGTCTTCCCTTTACATGGTTAGTCACAAACCCTTGCCTAAGGAAAAAGAAAATTTTTGAGTGGTGCTTTAAGTACCTTTCGATTGGCATTCTGAAATACCCTTCGATTGGTATTCTGAAGGAGAACTTCGATTGGCATTATGTCAAGGCCTTCGATTGGCATTCTGAAATACCCTTCGATTGGTATTCTGAAGGAGCATTTTGATTGGCATTATGGACAAGCACTTCGATTGGAATTCTGAAAGACCCTTCGATTGGTATTCTGAAGGAGCCTTTCGATTGGCATTATGGACAAGCACTTCGATTGGTATTATGTCAAGGCCTTCGATTGGCATTCTGAAAGACCCTTCGATTGGTATTCTGAAGGATCCTTTCGATTGGCATTATGGACAAGCACTTCGATTGGCATTTTGTCAAGGCCTTCGATTAGAATTCTGAAAGACCTTTTCGTTTGGCACCCTGGGCCAAGCCTTTCAATTGGCATGCCAAGGGATCCTTAGATTTAGCATTGTGTCAAGGCAGCTTCGACAGGCATGTTAACCATGTCCTTCGATTAGCATGAACAACACCTTTCGATTGGCCTGTTAACAAAGCCTTTCGATTGGAATTTTAATTAGTACCCTTCGATTGATATTTAGACTAGGGCCATTTGAAGAACTACTTCCAGGCCATTTGAAAGAGGCCATCAAGAGGGAACTCAAAAAAAACATGTCCAGGTACACTGAACATGAGAAAATGGCATGTTTCCCTTGCAAATATGGCAATAATTAAATGCTGGTGTGGATTTAATTCCTGAGTTAAAGGCCAAATTCTTGCCTTTTCTGTTCCTAAAGAGCTGATTCGACCAGAGGGATTATTTTCAAATCAGGACCAATCGAAGAGCAGGGCCCGAATGCATTCGAAAGCCAAAAGTGTCCAGATTCATTCCAGATTCCAAAGAGACACGAATGTTTGAAAAAAGGAAATATTTTAATGTGTCTGATTCTTGTCTCATGGCTTTAATGGCCTGGTTAAATGGTTTTCCCTTGCCATTTTCATGCACCCTCACACTCCTATAAATACAAAGGCCAGCATACAGTGCAAGGGGTGGAACAAAAACATTACAAAAATTATAGTAAAGGACGAACAGGCCAAAAAAAACAGACAGAGACAGAACGAAAAAAGGAGAAAAAGAAACAGGGAGAATTTGGAGATACGCTGCCCACCACAGGTTGTCAACATTTTCAGAAGTGATTCAGTCCAAAGAAACCCTTCAACAAAAGTATCCACGCCCAGAAATCCCAGATTGAAAGTGCTCCCATCCAGCCAGTACCCAAATCGAAGATTCAATCTGCTGGTAAGAGAGGGTAAATTGTCAAAACTTTTCATTTTGCATAACACCTCCATATTTTCTATCCCATTCGATTTGCCATCCTAGACAGAATTCAAGGGCTTGGGTTTGGCCCCAGGTCATGTTCTTCTTTTGCTAACATTTGCTGCAGATTTAGCCTGAAAAGACTCAGCGCATGCAGGATCGAAGGGCCTGGGGTTCGATACCAGGCCCTGAGTTTTATTTTGCTAACATACTTTTGCAGGTATAGCATCCCAGATCGAAGGAGACATCTTCTCTGGATCGAAGCTTCCCATAGTCCTCCTGGATCAAAGAAGGCATTTTTCCCAGGACCGAAGGGAAATCCCCTTTCCTGGATCGAAGGCTGTTCATGCCCACTTCCTGGCCCAATCGAAAGAACCATGACCTTGTTTGGATCGAAGCTTCCATTCCCTCCTTGGCTCTAAGCTCCTTTTTTTCCCTGGATCGAAGGACCCCCCTTGTATTTTATTTTTGTTTTCATTGACATCTTTTTATCTTTTTAATTAACATTAAAATCAAAAAACCACAAAAACATTAGGCTAGTTTTTTTTCCTATTAAATTAACTTTGTTAATTAATCTTTTAATTATTTTAACATTTTTCCAAAACTAAAATTAAGTAGATTTAGATCATTTTCCCAAAATAAAATAAAACAACAAAAAGATTTTATTCTTAGGATTTTTAGAGGTTATGTTCAGATCCGTGCGCGTTTATTTTATTGTAACTGCCTACTGGTTTGTGATAGCTTAACTAAGACTTTTACACTTTACTGCTTTATTCCCCCAATTTTGGACATGTAAATAATCCCCCTCCCCGAAGCCTTGTAATAGCATAGGATTTATAATTCCCGCACTTTAAATTCATGTACATATATTAACTGTTTAGATGTATGCTAACTAGGATTGCATGACAAGATATATCTTAACTTAAAATCAACAGTAGCTCACCATGACATGTAAAGATAATATAAACTGAAAATTGACACACTCGTACATGTCACTCTTAGGGTACACCTCACTTGGTTGCCTCGAACGTGTTCATTAAGTATAGGATGTGTTAGAGGTCGTCCTTTTATCCAAAGATCATAAGTTGCCTCGAAACGGTTGCCTCGGATAAAATGATCTAAGACATTAGGATTACCACTAAGGCGTCCTAATGTTGCTTTAGTGACCACACATCCCTTAAATCAAATTGACCCGAAAAGCTCCAACGACGGTGCTACCTACTTCTTAATAGTGGGATAGCGCTGTCTAAAGGACATTTGCACAGTTTAATTCCTTTTTGAGTAGGTAGAGGTTCTTAAGTACTTGCTCCTTTTAAAACAAAACAAAACTTTTCGCACTTACACTCTCTTCAAAAACAAAACTCTTTTCAAAACCCACAAACACAAAGAAAAGTAAACTTTTGAAAACATAGTGAGCAAGTACCTAAGAGCCCGTGGATAACCACGGATAGAAAGGGTGCTAACACCTTCCCTTTCTATAATCTACCTCCCGAACCCGAGAAACATCTCGAAAAGGAATTTTTCTGTGCTTTTGTCCTTTCCTTGTTGGATAAAATAAAAGACGGTGGCGACTCTTGCTTACCGCGAAATTTTGCAAAAACAAACGCGAACCAGCATTCCAAAAACAGTCAGTTCTCATTCCCACCGATCACAGTAGTCTTCTTCTTCCTCTTCCTCTTCTGATTCTGACAGGACAACTGTTTCCTTGCCTTTCCCCTCTCGATAGTCTCCTTCACCGGATGTTGTTGCAAAGTTCAGGGTCCTTCTTGTCTGCTCATGAAATCTTCTCCCCATGTTTAAGACTCCGGTTACCTTCTTTGTCTTCTTTTTCCTCTCTTCAGCCAGCAAAGTTTTCAATTCTTCTTGTCCCTTGGCTAGGTTCATGAGCAATTGTTGAAACTCCATATTCTGAGTTTGGAGATCCTTCACAGTTTTCTCGAGATCCATCTTAGTGAAATAAACAGTAGAGAGATGAGGAGACTTGTTGCAAAAGACCTGCTTGTGTTATGATGAATGGTATATGCATATGCAATGTTTTCAAGGATTTCAAAGATTCAAATTTGTTTTAGACAAAAAGGAAACACACATTATATTAATAAGATAAAGTTTGAGTACATCAATGCCCCCTTGGACAAAATAATACAAAAACTCTAAGATGAAAAAGTAGTACGCATCCTCTTTGGTGCAATGTAGGCATTCAGAGTCCGCTCCTCATGAAGTATCCTAGTGAGTTCCAAAACCTTCTTCTCGCTTGCGTATAATTGGGCTTCGAAAGTATCTCGCTCTACTTTGAGTTGTATCCAATCCCTTTGTAGGTCTTCAAGAGATGTGGGCATGTCAGGATGTAGGATAGTGTATGGAACATCTCCTTTCTTAACAGGCTCAATGATTATCGGGAGGATGGAGGGGTAAGGCATCATAAGACTTTGAGCACGATTTCATACCCATTTGAGGTAAGTCTCAAGAGGGATTGAATTCTTGTGCCCCAAAGTCTTGCTATCCACCTTGTTTAACATCCTTCAATCTCGGATAAATCTCTGGCAAAGACCTTGATCGTCGTTGTCGTAGTCGAATACCAAACCCTGAATCAGCATCTCGTGCAGGCCATCCCTCCTGGAGTAACCAAATTGTCTTAAGGCTAAGAATGGGTTGTAGGTGATACCTCCCCTAATGCCAATTAAAGGGAAATTATGGAATTCTCCACAACGGTCAACAATGATAACATTCTCTTTGGATCAGGAGCACCAATAAATGTCTGAATGTTTGAGCTTCATCAACCTTTGTGACCACCTTGAACCTTGCTCATTCTTTAATACAGATTGGGGAAGATGAGAAATAAACCATCTTGCCAAGAGAGGAGTGAAACACATAAGGACACCTCTTTTCCTTATTGTGCGAGTGTGAAAAGAGTGTAGGATATCTCCTAGCAATGTAGGCACCGGGTTGTGGGATATGAAGATTTTGACGGTGTTCACATCTATGAGTTGGTCAGGATTTGGAAACAAAACCATCCCATAGATGAGGAGAGCCACAATTTCCTCAAAGGCTTGCAAATCTAAGGAATTCTAACAGATTTGGGCTTTCTCAAACATGAACTTTTCTAGGAAACCTTTGACATCACTCCTTGTTTCCCAATGGGTTATGACATCAGATGAGTGCAAGTGTAGAGCTTGAGCAATCTCTTCTGGCTTTGGGTCTCTTTCCGTACCGTTGAAAGTTAGTTGATTGAGAATTGGAATCCTTAAGAGTTGGGAGAATTCTTCCAAAGTAGGCACAAGTTGATAGTCGGGAAATGTGAAGCAATGGTGTAAAGGATCAAAGAACTGAAAGAGCACCTTCATCATGTCCTCATCTGTGTTAGAGGTGACCAAGTTGAGTAGGCAACCATGTCTCTAGGTGAATGGAGAGTTTTCAGGAATCCTTGAAGCTAGCTCCTTAAGTTGTGGAGGGATCCTCACAAGGTTGACTTGAATAGCTTTCCTGCAAAGTGAATATATATCCTACAAAACAAGAACAAAGATGAATCCTAAAATCCTTGAAATGGTTAGTGGATGTATATGATGTTATGATGTTCATGATGTTATGTACAAGTATGCATATACAAGCAAAGCAAACAAGTCCTTAGGTTTAGGCTTGCATGGAGTTTTATAGGTAAGTACCCTCTTGAAGTTTAGTTGGCTCAAACCTGTCCTAGTAATAGTAATCGGGTTCTAAGGAGCTCAATATCACTGGTTTATTTCCTTGGTCATTGTTTCAGCTCAAGCCTCTTTAATTGCGACTGAAATATCCCAAGAAACCAAACCTCAATGAGTGTAATATCGAGTATCTACCAACTTCGTACTGCACCAAAGTCGGTCATCTCACTAAATCCTAAAGGCTAAGTTGGTCAAGTAAAGGTTCTAAAAGTTCATTAGTGCTTCATGACATCACTCAGCGGCCCCGTATTCTCTTTGATTAATATCAAAGGCTACCGGTACCCACAAATATGTCGCACTAACGTAGATATTTCTTAGACCATGTCGGTATACCCTACACAATTTCTATAACGTATTTCTACTTACCTATAATGTATCCCAAATTCGGGTAGAGGATTCAAACTCAAACAAAGAACCATAATGTAAAGCATACAAGTCAAACAATGTAAGCAAGTAAATGTGATCTAACTCTAAGATAACCCTACTTTTAGAATTTTTCCCAGCAGATTCGCCAGTTCTGTGATACGGTGGGAGAACTGACTTGAGGGTTTTGCGTTTTATCGCAAATGTTGCAGTTAGCAAGAGTCACCACCGACTTTTCTTTTATCCAAAAGTAAAGGTGAAAAAGCACAGGAAAGACCTTTGAGATTGTTTCTTGAGTTTGGGGGGTAGATTATGAAAAGGGAAGGTATTAGCATCCTTTTCATCCATGGTTTTCCATGAGCTCTTAGTTACTTGCTAGATCACATGCTTTTGTTTGAAATTGTGATTTGTGTGTGTTTTTTTAAAGTATTTTGTAAAGAGGCCATTGTTTAGGAAATCTTTATAATGATTCTCGTTCGTAAGAATGTATACAAAGATGTTGATCTTTTTAAAAATGTTTTCAATGTTTGTAAGATGTTTGGAAATGTGTGTGTTTGTTTTGAAAATAGCAAGGATATTTGTTTTGAAATGGAGCAAGTAACTAAAAGCAATCTACCTACTCAAATGTCTTTATTGTTCATTTTCTTTTCCTTTGATATTGTTGCCTTACCATTGATTTGGTAAGCAACCCTATCTTTTGATATAAACGGGACGGGTATGGGTCATCGTATAGCCATGATTAGCAATGTTGCAAGGTATCTTAGCATTTTTTGAGGGACTAAGATCATTTTATAAGGCAACTTTGAATAGCGTTATTTAGGGACTATGATCTTGTATTTGTTTGTTTTTGCTAAGACACCTTACATGCGTAATATGGCCATTTTATATAAGGAAACCAAGTGGGATAACCCTAAGGGTGTTTGTGTGCAAATGTGTCTTTTTCATGCTTGATTTTGTCTTGAATTAGGGTTTTCTATTTGATTGATTTTTATCTTCTCATACAAACCCTAATTACTAGCATATTATGTAAAAGCGATAAATTGTGAAATTTAAAGTTACTACACTATTACAACATTTGTGGGAGGGGGTATACAATTTGTGAATGGGGATTGCAATAATATAAACTTAATTAATCTATTACAACCAAATTGAATATGTACAAATAATTGGAATAAATAGTATACAAGATGAATTAAATATGCAAGAATAGGTAAATGCAAAGAAGATTTTTGTTTGATTTTTTTATGTGAAAAAGTTTTAACCTAAACGTAATGAGAAAAGAAATAAATAAATCAAAATTAAATTAACTTAAATTAATTAAGAAAATAAATAAATTAAGAAATTTTTTTTTTTGAATAAAACCCTAATTCTATTTGATTGAAAGAACATGAGTTTTAAAGAAAAAGTATTTTTGTATTTTTATATTTTTTGTCTTAAAAAATAGATTGTAGTATTATGAAATATTTTTGGTCCTTTTTAATATTAAAATAATATACTTAATAGGTATAAAAAAAAATATTAACCTAGTTCTAATTTAATTTACAAGGTTTAATAAATATAGATAATATATAACTAGATAAAAATATTTTTTGTGAGAGAAATAAAATAAAATAATCCAAAATATAAATCTATCATTTTTATATTTTTTATGATATTTTATATTAAGAAAAATATATTTAAGAAAATAAAATGAGAATAAAATAAATAAATAAAATGATAATGGGCCAGGTGTGTCACAAGTAAACAGGGTGTAAATGTTAGGAAAAAAATCCATAGGCCCATGAAACAGAAGCCCAGCGCTGCAAGGGACAAAAAAAGTGGAAAAATGTGAGAAAATGCAAAAGGCAGCGCGCTGAGGCTCGAACCCATGACCTCTAGCAATTACGCACGCTGCCTTACCACTGGGGTGGCTGTACATCCGTTTATATAAACAAAACCACAAATATATATTAGAAACTGCTTCCTGAAGGCAACTTCATCCTCAACCTTGGCCATGGACGGACCACCTGTATCTTCCTAATTTCTCCATAAAAATGGAAAGTTCAAACATGAAAGTTGTGGTGTTTCTTCCCACGAATTCAACCATATAACTTATGTAAACTAAAAGTCAAAGATAAAATATAATTTTACTGGCCCTAAATTGAAACTTAATTTTTATAGAAATTTCAAATCCAAAATTCTCTATACACAGTTAATATAAATTGAAACATGGTTAGCTTTAGAGCAAGGATATCTACATTTTGTTTTAACAAATCAGGATCAAATGATGCTTGTATAAAGAGATAGAAGTTTGAGTTTTTACCTCTTGCAGCTGGAATCCTGAATGGAGTTTGAACAAGTTTTGAGAAGGCCTGAGGATTTGTTTAGCTTGCTTGGATCTCCCTGAGTGTATTCCAACCCTTACTTTGTCTTAAAAGTCCCTAAATCTCTCTACTTAAGTCAACCTGCAAGCTTGATATTTTGAAAATGGTGGATGGTGATGGAGGAGTTACAGTGAGGGAACAAGGGCCTGAATCACTTTGATATGATGTATATTAAGTGTTTGGGTGGGTAAAACTGAATACGCACGAGTGGATTTGGAGATGGCTATGTGAGGTTCAAAACTGTCAAGTTAAGGCAGATTCTGAGTTGCAAAGTGTTTGGGAGTGCTTTGGAGTCTTAGACTTCTTTTTCTCAACTTTCAAATAGTGTGTCTACTTATAAGAAAAAGGTCTTAAGTCTTGCAACAACTCAGATTTCAAGAACTCACATGTTTTGCTTGGTTACTTGTTTTTGAAGCAAGGCTAGCAAGCATGGTTTCAAGGTGTAGGGGGGCTGAGACCTTTAAACCTACTTGTTCTGATTGAGTGGAGTGTGTTCGTGCTAAAAAAACAAGTGAAAGGCTTAATGCAAGCTGACTTTGCATAAAGCTTGCTTTTCCAAAATGGCAATGTTGCCTTTCTCCCAAAAATGGAATTAATTTTGTACACTGTATTCAATGCTTGGCTTAAAGCTTCCAACAACTGTGAAAACATTTAATTATGGAGTGAAAGTCAAGTTAGAATCCTGCAAAGTAGGATTTGTTCAACATGCTTGAGGATTGGATCCAATGTTCTTCACAAAATGACTTGAAATCTAAGTGACAAATTACCAACTTCATCTCTTCGATTCTCCCTGCTAAAGAATGATCTGAAGGAGTTCTTGGACATTTTGGAAACTTGCAATGTTCTCTGCAACTCATCTTTGAATTTCTTTCCAAAATTCCTCTTGGAACCATGTGAAAAATTGCCATGAAGTTAGGTAAAAAATATGCCTAACTAGGGCAAAATTTCACTAAGTTATTTTTAGTTCATGATCATGTATTCACAAAATTATATCTTGAGATCCAAGCATTTTTAGGAGAAATTATGTGAATAAAAGTAGTAGATTTCATGGAGATCTATAAATTTCATGTTGGAAATTTCCTTTGAATCATCTTGCATCATGGTGAAAATTTGGCTCAAAGTTGAGAAAAAATAAGAAATTTTCTATACTTCGAAAAATTTCTAAGTTAAGAAATTTTAACTTTTCAAAACAAAATCTTAAATCCTTTATTTCTTGATGAACAAGTTTCACATTTTTACATGTTTTGGTGAATTATGATCTTTGGCACTTGACTTTGACAAAAAAGTCAAAGTTTGACTTTTCAGTATACAGTTGACTTTTGATCAGTTGACTGCAAAATCCATCTGTCAATCCAATGGATTTGTAATGTTTTGAATTAATTTATTAGGTCAAAATGATGCAATTGAACTCTTGAAATCACGCTTCAAACCAATTGATCATTTACTAGGTCAAAAATCAGAAATTGCCCCTTCCTAGTCAAAACCCTAATTTTGACAATTTTGCCCTTTTGATGATTTGATCAAATTTCTTGAGGAATTATGGTCCAAACTTGATCAAATGATACACATGAGTCTAAGATGTTTATGTGGATAAAAAATTATGAATTTTGACTGTAAATTGGCCATGGTTGACTTTTTCCCCAATACAACTGATTTTTAGGTCAATTGTTCAATTGACTGATCAAAAGTGTGACTCAAGGCTTGAAACTTGACATGAGTAATATTGGGGGGTCCATAATGGTCCATGAAAGTCATATGAAGCATTGATAGTCCAAAAATCCTTGTGCAAACTCAAAAACTAATTTTGGTCATCAGTGCATGAGGAGGTGTCTTGAGCTGGTCAAACCCTAATGCAGTCTTGAGTCAAAGAGATCTTGTGAGAAAATTCTTGATAAGTGAGAGGGAAAATTTTGGGGTACAACAGTTTGGAATTAGTTTTTTCACTAAATACTTTATAGCTACATGATCAAGGTATATAATTATCTTGGAACCAATCAAATAAGATCTAAAGTTTTCCAATGCATATATCATCCCAAGTAATTATTTTTATGTAGTCACATAATTTACTTGAGCATAATTTTTAAACTTTAGTTACATAATGTATAACATGGAAAAATTTAGCCTTTCTTTTTCCTAGTACTACTCATATTGCATAATCACTAGCCTCACACATTAGTTCAAATGCTAGTGTTAAATCTGGTGTAGTGGTTATGGAAGCAGTTACTAGTTTTTATATTTGATTATTAAAAGCAAGAAAACATGATTCATCAAATTGAAAGGACTTATCTTTGTTAACCAAATTACTTAAAGGTTTTGCAATTTTTGAAATCCTTGATGAATCTCCTGTAGAACCCAGCATGGCCAAGAAAGATTTTTATTCCATTGATATTTGTTGGTGGCTATAGCTTCTTGATTGCTTCTATTTTTTCTTTATCCACTTCTATGCCACTGGATTAATTTAAATCCAAGCATAATTACTTCGATCACCATAAAATGATATTTTACCTAGTTGAGAACTATAGTGGTCTTAATACATCTTTTTAGTATTGTATCCAAGATGTTTATGAAATTTTGGTAATCAGATCTCAGATGTCCTAAGAGATGTCGAGACACTGATCTCTGAACAACAACATAATGAATATATTAAATCAGAATTAATAGTGCAGAAAGTAAATAAAACGCAAAATTGTTAACCCAATTCAGTGTAAAACAACACCTACTATGTGGGCTACCAAACCAAGGACGAAATCAGCTAAATAGTATCAAGTTATAGACCCACAACAATCTCTCCCTAGTTTACAATCTACTTACTAAATTACTACCCATTCTTAACTTCTACATAAGACTCACCTAGGTATGAGACCCTTCTCAAATCCCTTTCAATCACAGTAGTAATTGAACATCTCTAAACACTTAGAAAATATAAGAAGTCACACTTGAACAATACACAATCATTCAATGCTTAAAAGCTTAAGAATGATTGACAAAACTTACAACTCAAAGAATAATCCTACTCTTGTACTAGGATAATATTAGAGAGGCTCACAAATAATACCCAAAACCCTAACTCAATAGAATGTAAGTTCCACACATAAACTAGGTTTGTAGCAAACTATTTAAAGCAATCTTCTGGGCTGGATTGGGCTTCAAAAACACAGAAAATCAACTACTAAAAAGCTCCATAACCTTCTGCACAAAAATAGGACTTCAATCATTAGTTTCCTAAATTATTTCCATAATTAGAAACTAAGAATACTCCTTGAATTAAGCTTGAATCTCTTAATCATTAAATTGAGGCCATATAGGATATCATAATATTCTCAGAATATTCTGCATCAGTAATAAACTTAAACATCCAACTGTCCAGTTGTACACATGCGTGATGTCGAATGATTCTGCATAGGACATCTTGTTCAACATGTTTCTCTAGTTGATAAAACATCTTATTACGAATTGTTTATGCTAAGTTAGTTTTACCAAACATAATGTCAATCACAAAAAAAGAGAATTAACAATCCCCCCTTTGGCTTATTTTGGCTAAAACAACTTAATACTATTTATACACATAAACAACACAACAACTCAGGTTTAAAAAATAAAAGACACATAATTAGAGCTGCAGCACGCAACCCAAAACATCAGAAAGTTAGCAGTAGAAAATACAATTTTATGAGAGTACAATCGAAGCTACTCATTACAGAAACAAGAGAAAAAAAATAAATTCTTCTCAACATGTCATGATATCATGTTTGACAACTCTTTACAACCAATCCAAACCAGAGCCATGCTTCCCTTTTAAAGCTCTTGGGTAAACGTTTGGCTAAAACACTTTTTCCTCAACCACACTGAAGAGAGACATATCACCAGGGAGACACAATACCACTAATATCCTTTAGTTGGAGTACATGAGGAAGATGATAACCAGCATCTTCAAACCCACAAGTTCTTCCCCCTAAACTCGTAACCAATTCTTGTCATAAAGCCCCATGAGAATTTTCCTATAGCCCCATGTGACAGAAGCAAAAAGAAAACACATCATACATGATGTTAAAACATCTAGTACAACATCTTATATACACCTACAACATAAGAACCATCAGAAGGAGATATAGAAAACCATTATGATATATGGTCATATCCCCCCTAATTATTGCATGCAAGGTGAATCAACACTCAACAACAACACTAAACAAGACTCAACAACACTACTAACTCTCCCTCTTTTTAGCCAAAAAATCACAAAGACTAAGCTTGAGAATGAAAGCAAAGAGGACACAAATATAACTTCGATGAAAGACTCGAAAAACAACACTGAAAGGAAACCAAAAATAAGACACACATGAGAGGGAAGAACAAGTGAAGGTATTTATAATCAAGGAAAGTTACTATGGTTTGTAACAATTCCCTGTTTGTAACAACATAACTAGTCAATACATGTGTTTCACAAGAAGATAAAGTCAACCTTGTTAACGGTGCACCATTCGTTTCAGGAGAGATACATTGATCTATTCAGTTTCTCTCTTTCCAAGCCTTGACCGCTGACATGTTCCAACATCAGGTGTGTCTTCTCCATACTGAAGGTGTGAGAAACACAAGAAATGGGGTTTGAATTGGGTTTCACCAAAAATAATTTTTAAATATTTTTATTGATGAAAGACCAAGTTAAATTAGAACATAAAAATAAATGAACACAATCATTTTTATCCCGGTTCACTGTTAAATAAGCTAGTATAGTCCATCCCTCAAGATGACTTGCCTTCAACAAGGACTTAATCCACTATAACCAAACTGATTACAGACAACCCACAATAAGTCAGATCAACCTTATTGGCACCCCTAATAAGTTAGTTGATCCTTATTGCAAATCCACTCAAACCGCAGCAAGAGTCTTCTTGAGATCATACATTCACTTGGTCACTCAAGGAATCAACAACCTTTGAATACTTTCAGTGTATTACATTTTGCTTCTTTTAAGCAGATTACATAAATGTTTCAGTATAAAGAAAAACACCTAAGTGTTTTACAGCAAGATACGAGCAACAACTCCTTGCTTATTTACAAACCTATGCATATAATATTTCTCTAAAGAGTTGTGCAACGCTTTGGTGTAGTTTTGTTTGAGATTGATTTAATCCGATAGATTTTTCATTGTAATGTTTATTCTTACCTTTCTTTAGCTTCCACGTCTTCCTTTTATAACTTGTAAATAAAATTCGTTGAAGGGGTAGAAAGGTAATCAAAAATCCATTTGTTTGTTCCCAACAGTCATAATTAGAGTTATTGACAATACAGTACAAAATGATTGTCCTTACGCCACCCTAGATAGTAGAGGTCACATAGCACTTTTTGTACCTATTGTACACCAACACACATTAACCATTTTAAACTTCTTCTAATCTTCAGAGGCTTCGGATACTTTGATTGTTTGAAGCTTGTTGTAGAAGAATCACTCTTAAGTCTTATAACCTAAGTCTTGGAGTCTTTAAAACTTGTCCCATCAGAACCTTGTCTTCAGAGTCTTCAGCACTTGGTCGTAAGAACTTATTTTTCTTCATATCATCAGAAATTGTTCAGCAGAACCTCATCTTTATAATCTTCAGAACTTGGAACACATAGAAGCAAATCTTTAGAAGGCCTCCAAAGCTTAACCATAAAGTCATGATCAGAACCTCCTGTACTAAAGTTCCTACGAACCCTTGCATAAGACGAATACCAGAATCTTGACTTTAACTATAACATGTAACTAAATGTTTTCTTCCAGTAGTGTTTATGTTCATAACCTGATGACGTCACACGCCTTGATATTAGAGTTAGAACATTACAACAACATCTACACACTAGAACGAAACCATTATAGTATACAATTGTTCTTTATGATACCATGTAAAGTTATCATCAAAATCTTAAGGCCAAAAGTAGAAACACTTCTTGTTCTTACAATCTCCCCCTTTTTGATGATGACAAAACCATGTATTTTGATAGAACAATTTATACAGGGTAATCACCATAATCGATAAATTCAGAGTTAAGCTCACAGCTCCTTCTGAATTTTTTAATCCCAAAATTTCATTTATGCTTGTTCTGAGTCTCCCTATGAGCCCAAGACTCACAAAATAATCTTTGAGTTTTTAGAACATTGAAATATAGAAGGAACACTTCCCTACAACAACTCATCAGAGTCTGACTAGAACACCTGGTTTTCATCTCAGAACCTGGTTACTATTAGAACTTGATGAAGAATCAAAACTTGATTTTAAGCTTGATTGAATAATGCCACACATCATGTATTATCCCTTATATTTCTTGATTATAATATCACCATAAAAACACTATACTTCTGGAGAAGTTTACTAATTTTTAAGTATCAGTGTTTGACATGATATTTTCCAATATATCACACATTCAGACAGTTCACAACTTCTGAATAGAACATACGTTATAGAAGCACATGTTGCAGAAGCACACGTTGTAGAAGCACACATATCATATCACATATTCTGAGTGGCATCTCCGTATCAGAGCATGCATCAAAATGTTGACTTGACTTTCTTTTAGGAGAGCACAACTTCTTAAGCTTTAAGTCTGAATTCCATACTTTCATAAAGTTCACAACTTCTAAACAATATGATATCAAGCAAGATTATCTTACTTTCAGTAAGTTTATAACTTCTAAATTGTGTTTGGTACATCTGTTTGAATATACATATATTCACAAAGTGTACAACTTCTTATATATGAAATCAAATTTGATTTCATCCAAAAGGTTCTCAGCCTTAGACAACTGGATCTTCATATTCAACTTTTTTTAGAATACTCAGTGAACTTATTCAAAGTTCCTGGATTGAAACATCAAACAAACAGTTAGTAGCAACAACATTATATATGTTTGAGTTTGAGATTTATCATAATGAATATTATCAAAATCATTTTACTTTCTCCCCCTTTGTTAGAAATCAAAAAGGTAATGAAGAGATAAAAAATGAACTTTGACACCATAGCAGATTCAAACCAGATAATTGTTTGGATAAATTTCACATGATTTAGGTTTCTTAAATCTTTTTTTTTTTTATGAAAGTTTACTTATAACAAGTTTTAAGTTTTTTCTTGAAACAGAAGGTTTAAAAGAAATGTTTGGTAAGACTTTATGGGAATGAAAAAATTGAGTAAGCACATATATATCCAATAGAATCCAATTGTGATACGGTGGGAGAACTGACTTGGGATTTTGCGTTTGTGTTCGCAAATGTTTCGGTTTAGCAAGAGTCGCCACCGAATTTTTATTTTATCCTAAGGAAAGGTCAAAAAGCACAGGAAAGACCTTTGAGATGTTTTCTTGGGTTCGGGGAGTAGATTATAGAAAGGGAAGGTATTAGCACCCTTTCTATCCATGGTTATCCATGGGCTCTTAGTTACTTGCTTAGATCACTTGCTTTGCTTTCCAATTATTTGAAATGGTGCTCTTCAATTGTTTGAAATTGTGCTTTGTGTGTGGTTTTGAAATATGTTTTGAAAAGAGGCCATCGTTGTGGCAACCTTTGTAATGATTATCATTTGAATGTATACAAAGGTGTTTTTGTCTTTTTAAAGTTTTCAATGTTTGAAAGTAGGGTTTTGAAATTGTGTGGTGAAGTGTGTTTTGAAGATAGCAAGGATGTTTTTTTGCAAGCTTTGATCAAGTAACTAAGAGTTGTCTACCCTATTTTACTCAAAGATATTTCTTATGTTTTCAACCCTTTTAACAGTGTTGTTTCACCATTATATTTGGTGAACAACCTTGTGTTAGGATGTTAAACGGGACAGGCGCGGGTCATCGTATAAACCATGATAGCAATTGTGTCAAGTATTTTTGGCAATTTTCTTGAGGGACTTGATCATTTTGTTTAGGCAACTTAGATAGCATCATCGAGGGACTATGATCTTTTGTTTTGTTTTTGTTTTGCCAAAGTACTTGACATGCATACCATGGCCCATTTTTGAAGGCAACAAGTGGATTGTAACCCTAGGGGTACAAGTGTACATTGTGTTTGTTTTTTCATGCATTTTTATCTTGGATTAGGTCAAACTATTGGTTAATTTGATTTTTTGCATACAAACCCTAAGTCTAATCATGGCATAATTGAAAGCATTTAAAGGTGCGGGAATTTAAATTCTACACTATTACAACATGATATAGGGAGGGGGTACAAATTGGAATTGGGGATTATTTTGCAAGAAATTAAATCCTAAATTATTACAACCATATCGAATTTGCAAGGCATAATATTTAAATATAAAATAAAATGCATCATGTAAAAAAAGGTTTTTTTGTTTGTTTATGTATGTAAAGCATTCTTTTAATATGAACAAAAAGGGTGTAAATAATAAAAATAAAAAGATTAATTTTACTTAGTAAAAGGGGTAAACCCTAATTTTCTTTAAGGAAAATAAAAATGTATTATTTATTACAAAACATATTAATATGTACAAAAATAAGAATATATTATAAAAAAATGTTCTTTAGTATAAAGTAATAATAAAAATAAAAATGTATTTATTTTTGTATTTTTTATTCTAATTATTTAACGAACATAGTATTTTTATATTAAATATGTTAAATATGTGAAAAATAAAATAAATTATTTACAAAAATGTATATATTTAAGAAAATATTTTCAAATGTGAATAAAAAATAATAAATGAAAATAAAAGTATTTTTTACATTATTTCTAAGTTTAAACAAAAATAATATAAGTATTTAAACATTTTAATGTTAGAAAAAATTAAAATAAATACCAAATAAATATAAAAACTTATGAAAATATTTTTTAGGCATTTTTTATATTTGAAAATAAAATATCAAAGTCAAAAATAAAATAAAAATGCAAAAATGATAAATATACAAGAAATTGGCCAGGGGAGTGTGGAACTGAAAAATGGGGTGCGAAAAGCAGGAAGTAGCCAGGCCCAGCCCAGCTACTTCATCTTCTTCCTCTGTTCAAACAAAACACGCGCCTTCTTAGTTCAAACCTGTATCTCCTGATTCAGTGCTTTTTTGATAAAACTCAAAACATGAAACTTGTAGAGCATTAAAGAACGAATCTAACCATATAAAAAACTTAAGCTAACTCTCAAAGACCGGAGAGAATTTCTCTGGCCCTAATTTCTAACCTAGTTTTTTTCAGAAAGTTCATGGATGAAATTCTCCTAGCACGATTAATATAAATGAAAACTAAGCACATGTATGGTTTCAGGGCTATGAATACAACATCTTTCACTCACAAACCTAAGTCTAACTATTCCTAAATAGAGAGATAGAAGTTCATGAAATACCTGTTTCAGTTGAGTTCGAGCTGGACAATGCAGCAACTTCCAATGGTGCATAAGGTTCTTTTGAGCTTGCCTGATGTCCACTGAACCTTTCCCAATGCTTAGTTTGTTTTGAAGTGGCCTGAATCGTGCTACAAAACTCAACCTGCAAAGCTTCCAAACAAAAATGGCAATGTGTGTTAATGGAGTTACAGCAACTTGTGAATGGTCTGGATAGCTCATGTATGTTGATTGGAATGTGTTTGAAGTAGTTTTGGACAAAACGCACGAGGGAATTTGATGGTGGCTTGTGATTTGCAGAACTGGCCCTGTTTTGCAAGAAAAAGTGGTTTTGGATTTTGAGGATGCTTTAGGGGTGAAAGGATCGTGCTTCTGACTTGCAAGAGTGTATTAAACTTGTTTGATAACTTTGCTTGAGTTAGTTTTATAAAATATGTGAGATGTTGGCTTTTTGCATAATGCCTTGGTTATGAAGCAAAATGAGAAGTGACGAAGAGCAGGCCTATACAGGCTAGCTCTAACCCTGCATACATTGTGTAAGCTTGGCCCCAAGTTTGTGGATTTGGTTTGCAGCATAAGATCTTGTTCAAGGCTCTAGGATGCTGTTTTGACATAAAGCAAAATTCAAGCAAAAATGGCAATGTTGCTTTTTCTATTTAAGGATTAATCTAGTGTATAATCCTCTAATGTCCAAAACAAAACCTTAGACCAACATTATTGAGTACAAATTGGTTTAGAGGCCTTTAATTGTGTACTAAGCTAGCTTGGTCAGATTTGGCAAGTGGTATGAACATGTATTGGCCATGGTTACAAAGTGAGTTTTTGCCAACTTCAAGCATTCGATTCTCCCTAACCACAAAGGTGTTTGAGGAGTTCTGGGACAATTTGGAAAGCTTGAAACATGTACTATAATCCATATTCGAAATGAAACTTGAAACTCCAAGTGGAGCTATGTGAAAAATGTCCAAGAAGATGGGTCAAAATCCTTCCTAAACTAGGGCAAAATTTCTCTAAGTTAAAAGTTTTAGGTACCCTTGTTCCAAAAATCATAACTTGAGATCCAAGCTTCTTTTGAGCAAACTTTGTGAATAAAAGTTGTAGACTTTGTGATGGAATACAACTTTCATTTTATAAGTTTTGTTTTAATCCATTTTCATCTTGGTGAAAAAATGGGACAAAGTTAGGAAAAAATAAGAAAATTTTATAACTTAGAAAATTTCTAAGTTATGAAAATTTTCCATTTTAAACCCTAATTTACAATTTTGGGTTTATTGATGAACAAGTTTCATAGTTTGACATGTCTTGATGAAAAATGACCCTTGGCACTTGATTTTGACCAAAAAGTCAAAGTTTGACTTTTCAGTGTACAGTCAAATTTTGATTAGTTGACTGCAAAATTCATATGTCAATCTTATGCATTTGAGATCTTTTGAACTTGTTGAATGGGTCAAGAAAAATTCATTGAGTCCTTGTGTCCATGGTTGAGCTTGATTTGCCATTGGCTAGGTCAAACAGTCAGAAATTGCCTTTGTGCAGTCAAAACCCTAAAAATGACCATTTTGCCCTTTTGGTGATTTGATCAAATTTCTTGTGGAATTGTTATCCAAACTTGATCAAATGGTTCATATGAGTTCATAATGTTGATGTAGGTAAAAATTCATGAAGTTTGACTGTCAATTGGCCACAGTTGAGTTTTTCCCCAATACAACTGATTTCTAGGTCAATTGTCCAATTGACTGGGCAACAATTTGAATCAAGGCTTGAAACTTGGTATGGACAAACTTGTGAGTCCAACATGAAGTATGAAAGTCACTTTGGGCATTGTAGGTCAAAACATCCCTGTGCAAACTCAAACCCTAATTTAGGTCAACAGTGCAAGGAGGTGTCTTGAGTAGAGCAAACCCTAGCTTGATCTTGAGTTCCCAGAGTCTTGTGATGAGAAATGTTGATGAAATGAGAGGGAAAATTTTGGGGTACAACAGTTTCCCCTGTTCAATCTTCTTGAACCTTAAGAGTTAGATTGGCAAGTTTGTCTTTCGCGACTCGAAGGTAAAAGAGGATTGGACACTAGAGTGCCCGTAAATTTGCACTCGTCAAAATATAGCTGAGGAAATGGGGTTAAAGATGCCATTTAGAGATGGTAGAATATTGCTGGAGATGGGCTTAAAGATGCCATCCAAGAATGTTTGTTGAATTGCAAGGTTGTAGGTCAGAAGAATGAGTATCAAAATGGTATTCGTGTCTGTAATACATTTGAACTGTATCTAGAGACTGAGTCTGTATGAGCAAAAGAATGGTGTCCGTGTCTGGAGTGTATCTGAGTTGTAACCATATTTGAACTTTGAATGAATATCAGAATGACTGCCGTGTCTGGAGTGTATCTGTATTGTATCTGAAGTTGAGATCTGTATGAGTAGCAGAATGACTTCCGTGTTTGGAGTGTATTTGAGACTGTAACTGGAGTTGAGATTTGTATGAGTAGCAGAATGACTTCCGTGTATGGAGTGTATCTGAGACTGTAACTGGTATCTGAATAGGTGATAGAATGACTTCCGTGGCCACTGCACTGGGGAGAGTCAAACTTCTGGTGTAAGGGCCAGAATGGCATCCGTGTTTGGAGTGTATCTGAACTTGTAGTTGATAGTTGAATCTGAATGAGAGATAGAATGGTTGCGGTGTCTGGAGCGTATCTAGTCTGTATCGGATTGCTGAAGTCTAAATGAGTAGTAGAATGACCTCTGTGTCTGGGGTGTATCCATACTATATCTGAATAATTGTTAACGATAGCCTTTTAATCTTATCCTGAAAAGGGTAAAATGTTAGCTAAAACACAAAGTTATGTTGCATGATATGTATGATGCAATGAACTGTGTTTCATCAATGTTTATGATATATGAATGTAATGGATGAGCATGTAAGCTAAGTGGCTGTCTTGCTGAAAATAAATCCTTGATAACAAGAGATAATGAAATCTCCAGCTGCTGCTGGGAAAGTAAATCCTTGACCGATGTTGAGGATTCAAAACTTTGATTGTTGAAGATGAGATATCCTTGTTGACTGCTTGGGGATTAAATATCTCTATTTGCTCGAGAAGGAGAAATCCTGGGACCACTGCTAGAGATTGAAAATTCTTGGCGATTTGTGGGGATTAATAAGGCCTTTGACAACTTCTACAGGGAATGAGAATCCTTCATGACTTTCCAGGGAAATAGGGAAAACTCTGAAAATCTCTACTGGGGAGTTAAAACCTGGGAAGCTTCTGCTTGGAGAAAAGAGACCGAGAATCTTCGATCTTGCTGGGAGATAACTCTGTGGGGCGAATGTTTACTCGGCCGGTGAAATCAGGAGTTTTGGGTTGTATGCCAAACCACTGGGGAAGCAACCAAGAAGTTAATTGTTATTTGCTTGGTCCTTAGACTTTTAAGATAGCCTGCTGGGGAAATTGGGGGAAGTTGAACAGTTCCCACCGGGGATTGATAGTTGGAAATTTGACTTCTCTGGGGAAGAAGGTTTAGAATATTCTGGTTCCACTGGGGATAGGTATTTCAGGGTTTTCGGGCTCCGCTGGGGATCAGGAGTTTGAACTCTGATGGGAACTTTGAAACTTAACTCAGCTGGGGAATCAGGTTTATAATGCACTGGCTCTGCTGGGGATCTTGAAGCTTAACTCCGCTTGGGACATGTACTCTGAGGTTTTAGCTTGTTGAGGATCTGAACAAAGTATTGCAGAGGATTTCTTTTGAAATAGCACAAGGACATCTTCCTACACCTTCAACCTATCAGTAATTATCCTTTCTCAATTTCGTTTTATTTGTAAGCAGTGATTATATTCAAATGCATATGCCTATTCAACAAAACATTGGACGTTTTCAAATAAAACATAAGTGTAAAAAGAAAAGAAAGGCAAGAAAATTTCTACACTTTGAAGTATCTTTGTATTAACTTTCATAAGTATCTTTGTACAAAGGAGATAGACATCCTAGTAAGAGAATGTTGTCGTAAAAATTGAGAAAATTTTTATACAAAAGAAATATGGCTATGTGTAACAATTCCATGGGGTTCCCATTCTGCTATAGCCTTCACAACTCTGAGTATCTTGTCCTTTTGCTGCTTTGTCCGCCGATGACTGGATTGATCAGAAGCTTGGAGCTTGTTGGTGAAGAGATTGTTCTTAAAGTGATCCGACGAGACATAGTCATACGCTTTAATTCCCTAACTTTTGCCTGGACCGCCCTTTCGGGTTTTCGATCCACCGGGAAACCCTTTTTTTCCCAAGTCGCCCTTTCGGGTTTTCGACTTGCCGGTTGTAAAGATTTTTTATTTTATCCCTAATTTTTTCCTGAACCGCCCTTTCGGTTTTTCGATTCACCTGGATGCCCATTTTTGCCCAAGTCGCCCTTTCGGGTTTTCAACTTATCGGGTCGTTTTATGCGTAGTATCTTTTGACTATGTCTGCGTTTGCAGGGTGCAGCAAATCATCGCCGTCCATGGTGGTCAGAATCATTGCCCCACCTGAAAAGATGCTCTTGATCACAAATGGTCCTTCGTAAGTAGGAGTCCATTTTCCCCTGGGATCACTTTGCGGCAAGATGATCCGCTTGATTACGAGATCTACGACTTGATATACCTGACGCATGACTTTCTTGTTGAAAGCCTTGATCATCCGTTTTTGATACGTCTGACCATGACAAACAGCAGTGAGTCGCTTCTCGTCGATCAAGTTAAGTTGATCAAGCCGGGTCTGAATCCAATCGTCTTCACTCAAACCGTCATCCTTCATAATCCTCAAGGAAGGAATCTAAACATCCATGGCTAGAACAACTTCCATGCCATATACCAGAGAAAATGGGGTTGCCCCTGTTGAAGTACGTGTCGTGGTACGATATCCATGCAGAGAAAACAGTAACATCTAATGCCAGTCCTTGTAGGTGACTGTCATCTTTTGAATGATCTTCTTGATATTTTTGTTCGCGGCTTCAACAGCACCGTTCATCTTCGTCCGGTAGGGAGATGAATTATGATGATAAATCTTGAAATGTTCGCATAGAGCGGTGATCATTGTGTTGTTCAAATTTGTATCGTTGTCTGTGATGATCCTGTCGGGGATACCATATCGGCATATGAGGTTCTGCTTGATGAAGCGGGCAACCACATTCTTTGTAACAGATGCGTAGGAAGCTGCTTCGACCCACTTGGTGAAGTAGTCAATAGCCACCAGGATGAAGCGATGTCCATTGGATGTCGTAGGCTTGATCTCTCCAATCATGTCAATGCCCCACATTGCGAATGGCCAAGGAGCTGTCAGAACATTGAGAGGAACAGGAGGAATATGTACCTTGTCGGCATAGACTTGGCATTTATGACAAGTGCGGGAATGTTGATGCTAATCAGCTTCCATGGTAGACCAGTAGTAGCCTGCCCTTAGAATCTTCTTAGCCATCGTATGTCCGCTCAAGTGGGTGCCAAATGTGTTAAATATGTGAAAAATAAAATAAATTATTTACAAAAATGTATATATTTAAGAAAATATTTTCAAATGTGAATAAAAAATAATAAATGAAAATAAAAGTATTTTTTACATTATTTCTAAGTTTAAACAAAAATAATATAAGTATTTAAACATTTTAATGTTAGAAAAAATTAAAATAAATACCGAATAAATATAAAAACTTATGAAAATATTTTTTAGACATTTTTTATATTTGAAAATAAAATATCAAAGTCAGAAATAAAATAAAAATGCAAAAATGATAAATATACAAGAAATTGGCCAGGGGGGTGTGGAACTGAAAAATGGGGTGCGAAAAGCAGGAAGTAGCCAGGCCCAGCCCAGCTACTTCATCTTCTTCCTCTGTTCAAACAAAACACGCGCCTTCTTAGTTCAAACTTGTATCTCCTGATTCAGTGCTTTTTTAATAAAACTCAAAACATAAAACTTGTATAGCATCAAACAACGAATCTAACCATATAAAAAACTTAAGCTAACTCTCAAAGACCAGAGAGAATTTCTCTGGCCCTAATTTCTAACCTAGTTTTTTTCAGAAAGTTCATGGATGAAATTCTCCTAGCACGATTAATATAAATGAAAACTAAGCACATGTATGGTTTCAGGGCTATGAATACAACATCTTTCATTCACAAACCTAAGTCTAACTATTCCTAAATAGAGATATAGAAGTTCATGAAATACCTGTTTTCAGTTGAGTTCCAGCTGGACAATGCAGCAACTTCCAATGGTGCCTAAGTTTCTTTTGAGCTTGCCTGATGTCCACTGAACCTTTCCCAATGCTTAGTTTGTTTTGAAGTGGCCTGAATTATGCTGCAAAACTCAACCTGCAAAGCTTCCAAACAAAAATGGCAATGTGTGTTAATGGAGTTACATCAACTTGTGATTGGTCTGGATAGCTCAGGTATGTTGATTGGAATGTGTTTGAAGTAGTTTTAAACAAAATGCACGAGGGAATTTGATGGTGGCTTGTGATTTGCAGAACTGGCCCTGTTTTGCAAGAAAAAGTGGTTTTGGAGTATGAGGATGCTTTAGGGGTGAAAGGATCGTGCTTCTGACTTGCAAGAGTGTATGAAACTTGTTCGATAACTTTGCTTGAGTTAGTTTTATCAGATATGTGCGGTGTTGGCTTTTTGCATAATGCCTTGGTTATGAAGCAAAATGAGAAGTGACGAAGAGCAGGCCTGTACAGGCTAGCTCTAACCCTGCATACATTGTGTAAGCTTGGCCCCAAGTTTTTGGATTTGGTTTGCAGCATAAGATCTTGTTCAAGGCTCTAGGATGCGGTTTTGACATAAAGCAAAATTCAAGCAAAAATGGCAATGTTGCTTTTTCTATTTAAGGATTAATCTAGTGTATAATCCTCTAATGTCCAAAACAAAACCTTAGACCAACATTATTGAGTACAAATTGGTTTAGAGGCCTGTAATTGTGTACTAAGATAGCTTGTTCAGATTTGGCAAGTGGTATGAACATGTATTGGCCATGGTTACAAAGTGAGTTTTTGCCAACTTCAAGCATTCGATTCTCCCTAACCACAAAGGTGTTTGAGGAGTTCTTGGACAATTTGGAAAGCTTGTAACATGTACTATAATTCATATTTGAAATGAAACTTTAAACTCCAAGTGGAACTATGTGAAAAATGGCCAAGAAGATGGGTCAAGATCCTGCCTAAACTAGGGCAAATTTTCTCTAAGTTAAAAGTTTTAGGTACCCTTGTTCCAAAAATCATAACTTGAGATCCAAGCTTCTTTTGAGCAAACTTTGTGAATAAAAGTTGTAGACTTTGTGATGGACTATAACTTTCATGTTATAATTTTTGTTTTAATCCATTTGCATCTTGGTTAAAAAATGGGACAAAGTTAGGAAAAAATAAGAAAATTTTATAACTTAGAAAATTTCTAAGTTATGAAATTTTTCCATTTTAAACCCTAATTTGCAATTTTGGGTTTCTTGATGAACAAGTTTCATAATTTCACATGTCTTGATGAAAAATGACCCTTGGCACTTGATTTTGACCAAAAAGTCAAAGTTTGACTTTTCAGTGTACAGTCAAATTTTGATCAGTTGACTGAAAAAATCATCTGTCAATCTTATGCATTTGAGATCTTTTGAACTTGTTGAATGGGTCAAGACAAATTCATTGAGTCCTTGTGTCCATGGTTGAGCTTGATTTGCCACTGGCTAGGTCAAACAGTCAGAAATTGCCTTTGTGCAGTCAAAACCCTAAAAATGACCATTTTGCCCTTTTGGTGATTTGATCAAATTTCTTGTGGAATTGTTATCCAAACTTGATCAAATGGTTCATATGAGTTCATAATGTTTATGTGGATCAAAATTCATGAAGTTTGACTGTCAATTGGCCACAGTTGACTTTTTCCCCAATACAGCTAATTTCTAGGTCAATTGTCCAATTGACTGGGCAAAAATTTGAATCAGGGCTTGAAACTTGGTATGGACAAACTTGTGAGTCCAACATGAAGTATGAAAGTCACTTTGGGCATTGTAGGTCAAAACATCCCTGTGCAAACTCAAACCCTAATTTAGGTCAACAGTGCAAGGAGGTGTCTTGAGCAGAGCAAACCCTAGCTTGATCTTGAGTTCCCAGAGTCTTGTGATGAGAAATGTTGATGAAATGAGAGGGCAAATTTTGGGGTACAACACCAATAATAATAAAACAAAACATTTGATTAATTGAACATGTAATAACAAGTATGACACAACAACATTAAGACAAGAAAGACAAACACACAAACAGTAGAAAAAACTCCTACAACCTAAACTTTGAGAACTTCACATTGAACTTCCTTAAGAACATCCTCAGGTCCATTGCGACGAATGGCTCCAATAATCCTAGCTCGAGTGAAGAGTACAGAGAGAACTCTTGAAAAAGGTATAAAGGTCTAGTACCGAGTTCTGGAAGCAATGACTGAGTCCTTTAGGTAGTTAAAAAGGGATTGAGGTAAGTTGACTCTAAACTGATGGACAAGGAAGTAGATGAAAATGTTGTTCTCATAGGTTAGGGTGTTCAACATTGATCATCTAGGTCTAAAGTTTGTTAACACAAACTGAAACCAAACTGAGGCAGCTGGAAGAAGATTGGAAAAATAAGTGTGTCCATATCCATAAGAGATATTATGAATAGAGATGAGTCTATCAACAAAAGAGTATCTGTTTTGGAAGGCTTCTATGGTAATTCCAGCTTGGGCACAACCAATAGCAACTGCAATAGATGCTGCGGTGATGATGATAGAGTTACTAAAGACATAAGAGTGAATGGAAGTTAAATTTAACCTAACATCAGAATGCAGCCATAAATCCTTGACTAGGTTAATATAGATTGGTCCAAAAATCACAGCAAAGTAACTAGACCATCCTTGCACAACAATACTCTGAGTAAGACGAAGATTATAACTGATTAGCCTTGGAATATTTGGACATCGTTCACAGATAATTTCAAGAAAATCTTCATTACCGTGAAAGGTTCTTAAATCCATGAGGAGAGAGAGAGAGAGAGAGAGAGAGAGAGAGAGGGAGAGAACAACTAGTGTTCGGAGAGATGAAAGACTAGAGTATGGTGATCAATGCTTTAAATAGAGGAAAGAAAAACGAAATTGATTGTATAGGAGATACAATTCAGATAACCGAGAACTTTGGAGGTTGACATCTTAATAAATGAAAATTTATGATGAGGGATATATACGAGTTCCAAGACGTGAGTAATGATACAAGATAGACACTTATGATAAGTATTGAATAAAGGGTGCTATCAATTATTATTTCCAGTAAGGTAGTTTACCAAATATGTCAGATAGTTAAATTGTAAACGTCAGTCAGATGAGCAAGCGTATAAATTTAGTCTAACATTAATTAATAAAGTAATTCTTTAGTATCCAGAGTGAAGGGATTCTTATAAAACGTATGTCTGACCAGGAAAATTTTGACCTTTTCCTTGATAGAATAACTTCTAACTTGTAGAAGTGTCTATAAGTACTTTGCCAAAAAATATAAATACTGACCTGATGTATTTTTTCTATGATGAGATCACCTTCATCATCGAACTTGGTTCTAATCATCCATTTGTTGCAACAATATGAGTTCATTTTTTATCATATACTTGGTGTAGTGGTAGAAATGTTGATACTAATCCATTTGATTGACTTGACTCGCACAAATCAAATAAAAATCGCCCCCGTGCTTTATTGTTTCCAGAGGAATGGGAAAAGAGTGAATAACCCAAAAAGAGGGGGGGAGAGAATTTAAGTACGGGGGTTGGTTATGCAAAGGGAAGGTATTAGCACCCTAAACATCTACGGTACTCCGCATGAACCTCTTTGAAAATTTGTGTATTTTGGCTATAAGTGTTGTATACAAAAATAGATGGTAGAGATAAGAAAAGAAGTATTTTTTTACAATTTTGAACCCGCCGCAATTGTGAATCTCTAGTGCCTACATACCACCTTCTGTGCAATAGGGGATCAGGGTACTCGTAGTTCACCTTTATAAATTTTAAAACACATGTGTGTTGGTTAATTTTAAGAGATGAGACATCATTGTCATATCCGAGTGGAAAACGTACTTACTACCCATGATTATGAGAAAGAAGAATTTGCATTATCTCAAAGTGGAGGTTATAAATTATATTTTTAAAATCAACAAAGCCTCACTCAACACCCTAGTGGAAAATATCTCACTTCACTACATAACATAGAAGTATAGTAGCTCACATCACTACAAGGACTGGCAAGAGTCTAATCTTTTGAGAAAAATTTTAAAGTAAAAAGCCAAAGTTGAAAAAATGGTTTAAATGAGATTGATTGACATTTAATCTTTTCATAAAAAAATGTCAAAGTATGATTAAGTTGTTTAAATTTTAATTAAGAAAATATTTTTGAAAATACATGGACCTAAGTCCAAGTTTATTGTGAAAGCGGTTCAAGTTTGAAAACAAAAATAGTTTTGAAAAGGAGGGAGAATATTTTTGAAATTAAAGAAGGTGGGAGGAGATGAAGGGACTATCCTAAAGTAATAAGGTAAAAGCTAGGGAAAAGAATCGTCTAACCAACAAGAAGCCAACACTTGACATATGAAGTCAATATAGAATTCCCATCCTTTGGATTGAAACCAAGCAAGCAGAGATACTAAACCTCTTAAGAATATCAAGCTTTAGATGCATTAAGTCTTCATTAAAATTGGCCAGAATAACGACAGTATATAGATGAATTCCCGATCACAGATAAAGTACATAATCAGAATAACCTGCACACAAAGAAAATCAACCCTATGTCTTGGGGTAAACCCCAAGAACTCCATACAAAATAACAATCAGAGTTACAAGGTCCCAAATATAGTAAAGGCTTCTAATCCTAAGTCCGAGAGGTCCACAATCTCCATAATGCCAAGGATAGTAACCAAATAGTCCAAGTAACCTTAAAGTTTTTTTTATTGTTCAAATTTATTATTAAGTGTCTTCAAAAAGAAAATGAAAAGCTCAAGTGAGCAAAAATTAAAATGGGATAAAGATAAACGCTCAAGTGAGCAAAGATAAAAATGATATAAAATATAAATGCCAAAATAAATGGTACCTAAAAGTAAAGGCATAAAGTAAAAGCATAAAATGAAAGCACAAAGTAAAATTCAATTGTTAGTGAATTAGAAATTAGAGGTTAACTAAATGACCATCTTGAAACTTGCATTTGAAAACTCATTAGAAGATTGATAAAATCAAAGTCTCTCAACAACAAGTTTCATTTGCTTTTGGTCAAGTATATCATTCATTTTAAATTCTCGAGGCAACAACATATGATCAACGATAATTAAATGATTCACTTAGACCAAAGTTTATGATTGTTTATTAGAGCATTGATAAGACCAAAGCCTCCTAACAATGAACCTCGAGGTTATTGGATCAAAGGTTTCAAATTAAACATGCTTGGGCTTGAAAGCATAGGTTTGGGCCACAAATGATTATTTCTCGAATCAGGACAAAATTTAGCATTATGTTAAGCAATCGTAAGTGGACTTATGTAGAAGTCGAACCTATTTTGAAGTCGGTCAATAGCAATGTATTCACTACACAAGTCTTAAGATGTGATAGAAACCACACTCATGAAACTTATAACACAAGAAAAAGTCAAAGAAGAAATAAGATGGAGAAAAGATGTTTGAACCAAAGGATTTAATCAAATTATCATTAAAATCATTCATCCATTTTGGTGGAAGTAAGCTCAACACCCAAGATCCAATGATGTTAATGAAGCTCATGATTAAAAATCACATAGTTCAAACTCAGCCATAATATATTCAAAAATAAAATTACATTTAATAAGCAAAATAGAATAAGAAAATGATTTTTTAAATTGTTTTTTAAGTGAATTTAAAAGGCAAAATAAAAAACTATATTCAAAGTATCAAATAAAAATTAAAGTAAACCATAGAAAAGTCATAGATGATCTCAAGTATTTTTACAAAAAAATTGGTAATTTTTTAAAACATAAAAGTATTTTTAAATTATTTAAAATCACTCAAGTAACTGAAAAAATGATTGAAAATAGTAAAAATCAGAATAAAGTTCTAGAAAAAGTTCCAGAAAGTCAGAAATAAAGAAAATGATTTTTATGAATTTTTCTAGTATTTAAAAATACCAAAAAGTATTTTTAAATAATTAAAAACAACTCAAAACAAAAGAAAAATCATAAAAAATATCAAATATGAAATTAAAATTGTGAAAAAATAAGAATTAGAAAGAGAATATTTGAAAAAAAATTGTGAATATTTTCATAATCTTTAAGTCAGAAATGAATTTTCTATGATTTTTTGAAGTTCAAAGCAATTAAATATAAAAAAATTTGAAAATATAAATAAAGCCAAAAAAATATGGACCATTAGATTAATGGCAAAACTTGTTAGTAAGCAGATCCAAGGGATCTGACACGCTGTGCATAATATAGTCATCTTTGGAAATCACACCAAATCATTTTTTAATAATTAAAAGTAACTAAAAATCTGACGCGTTGGATGAAGTCTGACTATTGAAAGTAATCAGATCCAATGGTTCTCAAAAATCGCGTATGGTAAGACAAGCACACTGGATAGAATTCAAAAAAATTACATTTCACGCTATCATTGGTTGAAGCATGACAAGTAGGTCGTCTTCAACCTCCAGACGCCCTAGATTGGAGTTCCACCAACTGTAAAATTATCAAACCAGACTAGTACCATTAGATTCGTCTCTTCAAGACAATTCTAATGGTACCCTCGCGCCAAATTTATATAAGCTGAGCAAGGCTCTATTTGAAAAAAAGTAGAAAAAATAACGAGCACGAAATTTCCAAGTATCTCTCTCAATTCTTAATGAAAATGAAAATCGTAAGAAGTATGAGAATCATAAGGATGAGTAGAGTAGAATAGGGATTTATTTGGTTCAATTTGGTGGAGAGTTATACCTGAATGAAGTAGCAAAAAATTGCTCTGAAACTAGACATATGTAACTCGATTCTATGCATAATTATTCTTGCTAAGGATCTGGTTAGCTTCTATGAATGTCAAGGAAGCTAACTGAATGAAAGTTTTTGTGAATTAAGGTGAGGAAGTGAAAAAACAGAAATCAAACTCAAGAGTTCGTGTGGGGTCTTGGTAGAGTGGTTTTGGCTATCCAAGCTTGAGAAAATGAGTGCAATATGTCCCTCTATTTATAAGAGAGTGGATGATGAAAAGAATTGGAAGAAATAGTGAGGTTTGGAGGGAAAATGAGTGGAACCCAAAAGTGGAAAAAATATGACTCTAATTCACCTAAAACTCATCCAATTCTTGCGTTTCGATTCTTAAAAAGACTGAGAAAGTTTGTTAATCATGTTTAAATAAAAAACGTGTGCAAAACTAGTGATTAGAAGGAAAATTGTGGATTTCAAATTTTGACTTTAGAGAAAAATTCAGTTTCAAGTAGTTGACTTTGAACTCATGGTGTGTGCAATTTAGGAAGCCTTACGAGTTGATTCTTGAAGCATTATGTTATACCCCAAAACTTGCCTTCCCTTTTCTTTAAGACATTTCTCACAAAAGATCTCAAATGCTCAAGGATTCTCAAAGAGTTGATGAGACAAGCTCACGTCCTAGGCACTAAGACCACAAATTAGGGTTTTGGTTTTCACAAGAAAAATTGGACTTCTAATGCCTCAAATTACTTTCATGGTTCATCATATACCTCCAATAATGCTCATTCCAAGTTTCAAGTCTTGCATCTCAAAATTGCTCAATCAATTGCTCATATGATTGAAAATCAAATGTATTGGGTAAAAAAGGCAATCGTGATCAATATACAGTCAAACTTAAAGATTTTTGGCCAACATTAACATTTTGAAGTCATATTTATTATTTTATCAAGGGATGATCATAACTCCTCAAAGAAAGCATTCAAATCATTAAAAGGGAAAAATTGACCAAATTAGGATTTTGACTGAGAATGACTGATCATTGACTTTTGATCTAATACATGGCCTAATGACTTGAAGCATGATCTTAAGGACTAAAAAAAATATCTTGACCTAATTGCAGGGTTTAACATTCTCAAAGACCAAGTGATTGATAGTTGAAATTTGGATCAACTGATCAAAAGTCAACTAACACACAAAAGTCAAACTTTGACTTTTTGGTCAACATTGAATTTCAAAGATCAAGATTCATCAAGACATTCAAAAATATCAAACTTGATCATCAAGAATCAAGAAAGTCAAGAAAAGTCAACAAAAGTCAAGATTTCCAATACTTAGAAAAATTATAAGTGTTTTTAACCTTGATAATTTCACCACTTCATGACCATTTTTCACCAAGATGCAAGATGATTCAAAGAAAACTTTCAACATGAAAGTTGTAGATGTTGATGAATTCTACAACTTTTTCCTTGAGGGTTTATGTCCAAAAAATACATGGATTAGGAGATACAGGCTCATAAAGTCATGACATTTTTAACAAAAACACTTAGTAAAAATTTTAACATGTTTGGTCAGATTTTTGTCCCAACTTCTTGGAAATGTTTCACCAAGTTCCAAGTTGTTTTAGCCAAAGTCGTCAACATGAATATTGTAGACAATGTTTCAAGATTTCCAAAATGTCTAAGAACTTGAAGAGATCATTTTTGAGCTAGGAGATTCGAAGAGAAGAAGACGGCATTACAAACATGAATTTTAGGTCATTTTGTGATGAACCTTATGATCCAATCTTCAGCCATGCTGTATAATATTGCTTTGCAGGCCTTGTAACTTACAAATCACTCAATAATGTAATGTTTACACAACTGATTGATCCATTGTCCAAGTGATTCAAGCTTTGTCCAAGTTAACTTGCCATTTAAGGAAGAAAGGTCACACTTTCATTTTGGAAAAGCAAGCTTTATGCAAATTGTCAATGCATTGAGCCTTTTAACTTATATCTCTGATTACAATAAAGATGAAAAGAATGAATCAAGTCTCCTGCATCCAAAAATCATCAGAACATGCTTGTATTTGATCCTTGAAACCACCATTTTCATCCAAATTGATTTTTTACCTTCAACCAAACCATAACATGTTATTTCAAAAATTTGGTTACTTGAGTCTTCCAAACCTCTTTCCTATAAATAAAGAGATCACTAACAAGCCAAGACACGAGTTGACAAGCCTCCAAACCCCTCAATCACTCTGAAATCAGAATTGGCATTCAAAACCTCCAATATTGCACATTTTACCTTGAACTTCAAACACATAATCCACTCGTGCATTTTCACTCTAAATCATTCACAAAGCTTCTATAAATCATATAGAAGCTATCCAAACACTTGATACACAAATGTAACACCATCTTCGTCATCCTCCATTTCCAAAAATAGCCATCTGCAACTTGACTTCTCCAGAAAGTTTCAAACACTTTCAGCTCAAAGTAAGCATTGTAATAGGTTCCTAGGAGTTCAGTGAAGCTATCCAGATCATCAAAACATCTCTAGGAGTGCTCCAACTTCAAGCATGATTTCCAGTTTTGAGGTATGTTTTCTCAACTTTGAACTTCTTATACAAGCATCATTAATGGTTACTTTGTGAATAAAAATGTAGACATCATTTCCCTGAAGCTAACCATGCCCTTAGTTTTCATTTATGTTAACTGTACGTGGAGAATTTTGAGGTTGAAGTTTCAGAAAAATTAGGTCTTAATTTGGTACCAACAGAAATTCATGCTCATCTTTGATTTATAACTTAAGTTATTTACATGGTTGAATTCATGGTGAGAAAACAAGCAACTTTCATGTTTACACTTTTGAAAATGGTTTAGAAATGAGCAAGCTTGAAAATTCAAAAACAATGGTGTTCTTGTTCTGGCGCGAGGTAGGAGATGAAGTGAAATCAGGAATGAGTTTATTATAAATTTAGTGAAAGTTGTTTTACCACCGGATGTAACAGCCACCCAAGTGGTAAAGAAGCGCGCGCTAAGTCATTTGTCTATAGGGACTTGGGTTCGGGCCCCAGTGGTACCCTTTTGTTTTTTTCATACTTTCTTATTTCAGATTCTATGTAAGCAAGCCCAAGGTGCACAAGTTGCACCTCTCATCCACACCATCATATCATCAAACCCATCTTCATCCAACACTCATAATGGAGAGCCCACAGTGCACCTTCTCAAACCTACGCACGCTGGATCCTTAGGCACCTGTATCATTGTTCTGGGCTTGACTGAATTTCTTTCATACACCCCCCTTTTATTAAAACAACCAGGCCCATTCAAACAAATTATTTTTGGGCCTAACAAAAATGGTTTATCTTATGACTCATGGCCCAAATATTTTTCCATTTTCTTCATATTTTCTTTATTCTTTGTCCAAGGGTACCGTCAGAGGTTCATCCGAGGTTGGGGCATGGTCAACAAAGTGGATAGCAAGACTTTGGGGCATAAGAACTCCACCCCTTTGGAGCCTTATCTTAAGTGGATGTAAGCACACGCTCAAAATCTCATGATGCCTTACCCCACCGTCCTACCTATCATCATGGAACCTATTGCCGAGACATATGTACCTTATACTATTCTCCATCCTGACATGTCGACTACTCTCGAGGAACTGCAAATATCTTGTGTTCAACTCAAAGAGGAATAGGATACCTTTGAAACCCATTTCTACGCAAGCGAGAAGAAGGTTTTGGAGCTTACAAGACAACTGCATTAAGAACAGAGTTTGAATGCCTACATTACACCAAAGAGGATGCGCTCATTGGAAGCCTGAGTCCTGTTTGATTTAGGAGTGTTATTTTATCTTTGTTTCTTCCATTGTAAGCCCAAGAGGCATCGTTGTAATCATTAAAACTTATGAATGAAATTAATTTTGTTCTCTCTTCGTCTAAGAAAATTTAAATCTTAAAGGTCCTTGAAAACATTGCATAAGCATATCATGCATTTCATTGCATTGATAGCAACAACACTTGAATTTCTCGAATAAGTGAATCCAGTGTTCTGGAAAACTTCTTGAATGGGCCTAAAGATAGTTTCATGCTTCCTTTCTCCTCCATACATGAAGCTTGAGAACCCTAAACCAACTTGATTCTTATTATCAGGAATATTAATAACCTGACCTCATCCTTTAGCTTGACCATTTTGTACCACATTTTGTGCATCTCTTAATGAAGCAATGGATGCCCTATTCTTCTTCACATGATCATCAATAACATTTAAAGCTTGGAACTGAGTTCTAACAACTTCTTCATCAACATCAATATACCAGAAAGAGGAAAGATTACTAACAAGAAAAGCCTGCTCACTATACATAATCACTAGTTTATAATTCTTTAAAAATTTTCAATCTCTAATGAAGAGTAGAAGTCACTGCCCCAATATCATGAATCCATGGTCTTCCCAATAGACAACTGTAAGTTGGGTGAACATCCATCACTTGAAAAGTGATTTGGAAACATGGGGTCCAATCCACATTGGGAGATCAACTTCACCAATCTCTGATTTTTTCGAACCATCAAAAGCTTTAACAATAACACCATTAGGCCTAAAATGGGCTCCCTAATAAGCCAACTTGGACAATTTCGCTTTTGACATCACATTGAGTGAGGAACTTGTATCAACCAGAACATTGGACAAGGAGTCCTCTTTTCATCTTGTAGACATGTGCAAAGCATAATTATCCTTCCTGCCTTCAGACATTAACTCTTTATCATTGAAGCTCAACATATTGCAATCAGTAATATTTCCAACCACACCATCAAATTGATCAATGGTCACATCATGATCTACATATGCCTATTCCAAAACCCTCGTCAAAGAATTCTGATGAGCTTTGGAGTTCAACAACAGAGATAACACTGATATCTTTGAAGGAGTTTGAAAAAGTTGATCCACTACCTTGTAGTCACTTCTTCTAATCAATCATAATAATTCTTTAGCATCCTCATTCTTTCTTGGTTCATCTGGCTGACCCACAATAACCTGTTATTGACTGACCATCACAGGATCTTTCTTTTGCACAACCTTTCCTGAAGACACAACATAATCCTTTCAAAGAGATGACATAGCAAACACACAACCACTTCTTGTTAACCTACTAGCATCATTTATGTTCACAACAAAAGGTTTTGGCTCAATTATCACTTCTTTACCATCATCAATCATACAATCATTATACTTCCATAGAATCGCTTTATCAAACTTATATGGAATCGGCCTTGGAAAACAAATCATCAGAGGAGTCACACTCTCCTTACTCTAATAGGTGACTTCCAAAGGTTCTGGAATATCAAAATGAGGAACCCTAATAACAACTTTATCTTCCTGACGCTTCCTACTGATATATAGAATACCATGATCCATTAAACCCTGAATGTTTTTCCTGACCAAGGCACAACCTTCGAGATTTTTGCTTATAAAATGACATCTGAATGATCAATAAATAAACCAGATTAGCATAACCTAGCATGTAAATCTGCTAACGGAGTCCTTACGAAGCGTACATCACGAACCACATATTCTCCTAGACATCCTGCTACCATATTGATAGAGGATTCACCATGCTTGGGTAAAGAATTAGCTTGAACATTTTGACCAACATCTCGAAATGACAGAATAACACTCTTGATAAGCTTTTGAACTTCATCCTTCAAACCAAAACAATTTTCAAGATCATGACATGGTGCACCCTGATGATAGGCACAATGGGCTTCTTCTTTGTACCACCATGGGAGTGCTTCAGGAACAACAGGTGGATCCCTTATTTGAATTAACTTCCTCTAAATCAAAGCCGGATACAACTCTGTATAGGTCATCAGGATATGATCAAACTGATACTTTATAGGCACATGAGATTGTTGATTACATTATTGTGAAAAATATGGTTTATAAGCCTGAACAGTAGGCACTGAGTTGACTACCAGAGTTATAGCAGAAATCAGAGTTTGCTGATAATGCTAACGATTATTTCCACCCATGGATCTTATCTGCCTTTCCTGATAAATGGTGTTATAATCACATTGTTTCTTATTTTGAAAACCATTACCATATTTCTTTGCACCACTGGATGAACTTCCATCTTTAGACAACTGATCTTCTCGGACACCTTCTTCTAAAATGACCCTGTGATACGGTGGGAGAACTGACTTGAGGTTTTGCGTTTGTTTTCGCAAATGTTTCGGTTGAGCAAGAGTCGCCACCGACTTTTTATTTTATCCTAAGGAAAGGTTAAAAAGCACAGCAAAAACCTTTGAGATGTTTTCTTGGGTTCGGGGAGTAGATTATAGAAAGGGAAGGTATTAGCACCCTTTCTATCCATGGTTATCCATGGGCTCTTAGTTACTTGCTTAGATCAACTTGCCTTGATTTTCAATTGTTTGAAATGGTGCTTTGTGTGTGGGTTTTGAAAATATTTTGAAAAGAGGCCAATGTGGTGGCAACCTTTGTAATGATCCATGTTGGGATGTATACATAGGTGTATGTCTTTTGAAAAAGTTTTCAATGTTTTTGAAAGTTTGTTTTGAAAGTGTATTGTGATGTGTTGTTTTGAAAAAAATAGGCAAGTGTTTTGTTTTGCAAATTGGCAAGTAACCAAGAGCTATCTACCCTAATTTTCTCAAAGATTATTGCTATATTTTAACCCTTTTAACAATTTTGTTCCACCATTGTATTTGGTGGACAATCTTGTGTTAGGATGTGAGAGGGACGGGCGCGGGTCATCGTTTAGACCATAATTGCAATGGTGCCAAGTATCTTTGGGCAATTTTTTCTTTAAGGGACTTGATCATTTTTTTAGGCAACTTTCGAAAGCGTCATCGAGGGACTATGATCATTTGAATTGTTTGTTTTGCCCAAAGAGACCTAACATGCAATATGGCCCAATTTTGAAAGGCAACAAGTGGATGTAACCCTAGGGGTGTTAGTGTGCAAGTGTGTTTTATTGCATACAAGAGTTTTTTCTTTGAATTAGGATTTTCTATTTCATTGATTTTATCTTGCCATACACGTCCTAATTACTAGCAATAAGAAGCGGAAATATAAAATCCTACGCTATTACAACAATTAGAGGATGGGGATACACATTTGTACATGGGGGGTTCAATGAGAAAAATAGACAAAAAAGAAAAAAGCAAAAAACAAGATATAGAGAGAGAGAGAGGGAGCCAGCGCGCTGCTGAGAGGTCATCAGAAGTTCTGACTCAGATCCGCTTCCAGATGATCAACCTCTTGGTTAAACTGTATGAGTCAGAACTTCTGACTCTGGCACCTGCAAAACAGAACCCTGTTAGTGGGGAAATCAGAAGTTCTGACCCCCCTGCGCTGCAAGACAGAAGTTTGTTAGTGGAGAAACCAGAAGTTCTGATTCTGCTGGAAAGGCAATAACTCTCAGAGGTTCTGATATCATTGACAGCAAAACAGGCTTCAGATGTGCTAACGTCAAAGTCAGCACTTGGCTTTTCCCTGTAGTAATCAGAACATCTGCAATTTGTTGTTATTCCATAAAACAGGAAACAAATTTGGAACAGATCCAGCAAATGTCAAAATGTTTCAGAGGGAAGAACCAACAAGGTCACAGGCAAGTCCTACACTGGCTCAGAACGTTCTGAGGTATGAAAATCCTCAGAATATAAACAGCAACAACATGATATTTACATTATGTTTATTTGAGTATGCACAGCTGATGATGCTTAGCAGCGTGATGAAGGTCAGCAGGTGCTTACCTGGCTGTTGGAAAAGTCTGTGGGTGAAAGCTAGCTTTTGGCTCTAGTGGTGTTCTGGACAGATTCTTTTTTTGAAAAAAGGCAGGTGAAGGTGTATGCGTATGTAGGGTCAAAAGTTTGAAAAGAGGTTTTTTTAGTTCACACAGAAAATTGGGTATTGGATAAAGTTTGAAGATGAGAAATTCAAAGTTATGAAACAACTGGAGATTTTGGCAGAGTTTCAGAACACTATCTTGCTAAGGGTTTCTGTTTCTCTCTTAGCAATTTTTCTGTTTCTTGAACGCCCTTTTGCAGTGGACAATGACTCTCTATTTATAGGCAAAGTTCTTGTGGGTGCCTTGAACATTAAAGCTCCAACAGAGTTTGAATTGTTCTTTGACAGAAATTCCTGGGAAGTTGTGATAACAGATAGCCTTCAGCCTAGGCTGCAGCAGCAGGCGTGGATTGGAGAGAAGTGACCTCTTAAGTGGGCGGTGGCGTGTAGACCCATGCCAGAATCTGCATAAAGGCGTTTTCCAAGCCACACGTGAAGGGATTACTTGGATGAATGTTCAGGAGTGGTTGGAAGCATTAATGAGCATTAAATGGTGATAAGACCTATCAACATCAATATTCTGGTAATGGAAACCAACGTTGAATCAACAGTTCTATTTCAAAAAGAACAGCGTAAACCATGCTCTAGCCTTGGCTTCCTGTTGTCTTAGTAAGTTCTGGGGATTCTCCTGATTTTCTGATACGTTCCTTGGATTTGCTTCTAGACCTCCTGGGCTTAGAGATTCTGTATCAGTGTAACACCCACTCTTCTGACCTTTTCATCTTCTGATTTCAGCATGTTCTGATAGAGCCTTCAGCCTTCCCTGCTTCTTTTGCATTCCTTTAGCAAATTCTGACTGAGCTTGCGTAACTGCTAAAAGAGTCATGTTCTGTCTGAGGCTTACATATTGAACCACATTTACAACTTCTGATTGAGCTGATGTAGCTGCTGAAGAGCCAACTTCTGACTACGCTGAGCCAAGCTTGCAACTTCTGACCGTTTCTATCCGGAATTGGTCCAGAAGTTCTGAAACGCTGATTTTTCTTAAACACACATTTTTTTAGAGAAACATTCCAAGTGTTTAGAATTTAATTTTTTTCTCAAGATAAAAGCGTTGTCTTTAGAGCTTGTGTGATCATCTTGCTCTTGTAAATGGTCTGCTTGGGTAAAACATGATAACTCAGGACTTGGATTTGTTTCAGAGGGACCTTGAAAATCCAAGATGATTTCCTGAAGAAAGATAGGGCAAATTTCGGGGTACAACAGTTGCCCCTGTTCAATCTTCTTGAACCTGAAGAGTTAGATTGGCAATTTTGCCTTTCGCGACTCGAAGGTAAAAGGAGATTGGACACTAGAGTGCCCGGAAATTTGCACTCGCATAGTAGAGTATCAGCAATGTGATGGCGGGAATGGGCTCGTAGACGCCATTTGGAGAGATGGTGGAAAGAGAGATGGGCTTATAGATGCCATCTGGAGACGTGACAGAACCTTGTCGGGAATGGGCTTATAGATTCCATTTGGAAGTGTCGATCGCGTAAGAGATTCCTTAGCGAGAAATTGTGTATTTTGAGAAAGGAAGATGGTTTCCTAGCCTGTTACAGGTGTTGATCTTCAATCTCTTCATGCAGACATGCCCTGGCTAGATACATGTGTCGAGTCTACAATTGGTTGCTCGCAGATGTGCCCTGGCTGGATACAGGTATCGAATCTGGAATTAGTCGTCAACAGATATGCCCTGGCTGGATACAGGAATCGAATCTTCAAACTCTTCAGACGTGCCCTGGCTAGATACAGGAATCGAATCTTCAAACTCTTCAAACGTGCCCTGGCTAGATACAGGAATCGAGTCTAGAAATAGTCGTCAACAGATATGCCCTGGATGGATACAGAAATCGAATCTTCAAACTCTTCAGACGTGCCCTGGCTAGATACAGGAATCGAGTCTGGAAATAGTCGTCAACAGATATGCCCTGGCTGGATACAGGAATCGAATCCGGAATTGTTGTCAACAGATATGCCCTGGCTGGATACAAGAATCGAATCTGGAATTGTTGTTAATAGATATGCCCTGGCTGGATATAGGAATCGAATCTAGAAACTCTTCAGACGTGCCCTGGCTAGATACAGGAATCGAGTCTGGAAATAGTCGTTAACAGATATGCCCTGGCTGGATACAGGAATCGAATCTGGAATTGTTGTCAACAGATATGCCCTGGCTGGATACAGAAATCGAATCTGGAATTGTTGTCAATAGATATGCCCTGGCTGGATATAGGAATCGAATCTAGAAACTCTTCAGACGTGCTCTGGCTAGATACAGGAATCGAGTCTGGAAATAGTCGTCAACAGATATTCCCTGGCTGGATACAGGAATCGAATCTGGAATTGTTGTCAACAGATATGCCCTGGCTGGATACAGGAATCGAATCTGGAATTGTTGTCAATAGATATGCCCTGGCTGGATACAGGAATCGAATCTAGAAACTCTTCAGACGTGCCCTGGCTAGATACAGGAATCGAATCTGGAAATAGTCGTCAACAGATATGCCCTGGCTGGATACAGGAATCGAATTTGGAATTGTTGTCAACAGATATGCCCTGGCTGGATACAGGAATCGAATCTGGAATTATTGTCAATAGATATGCCCTGGCTGGATACAGGAATCGAATCTAGAAACTCTTCAGACGTGCCCTGGCTAGATACAAGAATCGAGTCTGGAAATAGTCGTCAACAGATATGCCCTGGCTGGATACAGCAATCGAATCTGGAATTGTTGTCAATAGATATGCTTTGGCTGGATACAGGAATTGAATCTGGAATTGTTGTCAATAGATATGCCCTGGCTGGATACAGGAATCGAATCTAGAAGCTCTTCATACGTGCCCTAGCTAGATACAGGAATCGAGTCTGGAAATAGTCGTCAACAGATATACCCTGGCTGGATACAGGAATCGAATCTGGAATTGTTGAAAGGTTGGTAGAGATAGCTTTCCTGGCTGGATACAGGCGTAGACCTCTGACCCGAGAATGAAAGATAATTTCCTGGCCTGTTACAGGGGTTGATCTTCAAACTCTTCATGCAGATATGCCCTGGCTAGATACAGGAATCAAATCTGGAAACTGATCACTCACAGATGTGCCCTGGCTAGATACAGGAATCGAATCTGGAATTGTGACAGTTGAAGGTAGTTGTCTTTTGGATTATCTTTTTCCCTGAAAAGGCAAAACATCAGTTGTATGTAATGTCATGATGTATGAAATGCATGATGTTCCAAATGAGATAGTGTTGTATGCATTTTATAATGTATGTAAGCAAGATGTATGAAACGTGAAATGTTTATGAATGTATTTTCGTCTAGGAAAATAAATCCTTGACGACCGGCCGGGGAATTAAATCCTGGGCTGACGTTGAGGAGTAGAGCTCTTTGCTTCCGCTGGGGATGATGATTTGCAAGAATACACCGGTAGGAGAAGACGGCTCCGTTGGGGAATAAACTTGTTGGAGAGATTACCCTGAGGGGAGTTGCTCTGTGGGAAGAGATACTTCGCTGAAATTTTGATGAGAGCTCCGCCGAGGATTTCAATGATGGACTTTGCTGGAGATAATAATGATTAACTCCGCTGGTGACAATAATGATTAACTCCGTTGGGGAATGTGTTGATAAGTTATGTTGGGGAACTTTGATGAACTCCACTGGGGATAGGAAAAACTTCGCCGAGGACGGTCTTCCATGGCAATTAGCTGAGGATAACCCAGTCATAAGCCCTTGTGAGGAATAACTTTGAATAAAAACCGGGAGAGACGTCCGTACTCTGCAGGGGATAAGCTTCCAGAATCTACTGGGGATAAGCTTTCAGCCCTGCTGGGGATATGGATTTCAAATTTCCTGGGGAAACTTTCGGACTGTACTGGAAAATGGTTCTACTGGGGTGTCTGTATTCCGCCGGGGAACAATCTTAAATCAAGACTGTCGGGGATGCTTGCTAAGGAATGCCTATACTTCGCTTGGGGAAAGTTGATATCTTCTAGGGATACCCAACTTCCTTTAGGCTGATCGTAAACTAACTCTGCTGGAGAAGAGTATTGCTGACTTGCTAGGGGAATAGGGTGCCTATTGTAGGGCTGATGATAGACTGACTCTTCCCTGTGAGGGTATTGCTGATTCTTGTCTTACTCTGTGGGGAGTTGGGATAACTTGGTCACATTCTTCAGTTGAATCTACCTTGGTACCCTGGCGGACAAAACAACTAGACTGCCTGGCCAATTCTACATTGCCCCTACTTCTGATGTCACCTGTAATTAGTCTTTTGTTTCATATGCAAGTATTTAGCAATTTAATGTCAAATGCATATATCAAAAATGAACATTGGACGTTCTTCGCAAGACAAAACAGAAAAAGGAAAAACAATTGGCAATTTGTTTGGAAAAGTGAACTTGTATTGATTTTGAAATTTGCCTGTAAATAGGCATTTTTTGTACAAGAGGCCGACGTCCTAGTAAGAGAACACCGCCGAATAAAATAAAGTTTATACAATTTTGAAAAGGAAACAAAACAGCTATGTGCACAATATTCCCATTGGGTTCCAACTCTGCTATCGCCTTTATGTCTTCAAGCGTCTCATCACTTTGCTGCTTAGTTGAAAATGAAGCTGATTGATCGATGCCTAAGTCTGAGCCAGATAATTGATGCCGAATTCTAGACACAAGGTGATCCAATGAGACATAGTGTTACGCTTTATCCCTAACTTTTGCCTGGACCTCCCTTTCGGGTTTTCAGTCCACCAGGATACCCATTTTTGCCCAAGTCGCCTTTTCAGGTTTTCGACTTGCCGGGTGTACAGATTTTTTTCATTTCATCCCTTATTTTTGCCCGAACCCTTTTGGTTCGTCGGGAAGCCCTTATTTTTGCCTAGGTATGTCAACCTAGCGGGTCTTTTATTCATGCGTAGTATCTTTTTACTATGTCTGCATTGGCGGGGTGAGGAAGGTCGTCACCATCCATGGTGGTCAGAATCATGGCTCCTCCTGAGAACACATGTTTAGCCACGAATGGACCTTCGTACGTAGGGGTCCATTTGCCCCTGGGATCACTTTGAGGAAGGATGATGCGCTTGATTACCAGGTCCCCAACTTGATACTCTTGTGGTCTGACTTTCTTGTTAAATGCCCTGATCATCCGTTTATGGTACGTCTGACCATGACAGATAGCGGTGAGTCTCTTTTCGTCAATTAGGTTTAATTGATCAAGTCGAGTCTGGATCCAGTCATCTTCGCTCAGATCTGCATCCTTCATTATCCGGAGAGAGGGTATCTGGACTTCAATTGGCAAGACTGCCTCCATGCCATAGACCAAGGAAAAAGGAGTTGCCCCGGTTGACGTCCTTGTTGAGGTACGGTACCCATGAAGAGCAAATGGTAAAATTTCGTGCCAATCTTTGTAGGTCACCGTCATCTTCTGCACAATCTTCTTGATGTTTTTATTAGCTGCTTCTACAGCCCCATTCATCTTCGGCCGGTAAGGAGAAGAGTTGTGGTGCTGTATCTTGAATTGCTCGCAGAGCTCAGTGATCATCTTGTTATTAAGATTGGTACCATTGTCTGTAATGATCCTTTCCTGGACGCCGTACCGACAGATCAGGTTATGCCGAATGAAGCGTGCCACGACTCTCTTGGTTACGGTGGCGTAGGAAGCTGCCTCAACCCACTTTGTAAAGTAATCAATCGCTACCAAGATGAAGCGATGCCCGTTGGACGCCGTCGGTCGGATCTCGCCGATCATATCAATGCCCCACATTGCAAAAGGCCAAGGTTCCGTCAGGACGTTCAGAGGAACCGGAGGGATATGCACCTTATCAGCATAGATCTGGCATTTATGACAAGTTTGAGAATGTTGGTAACAGTCGGCTTCCATTGTGGACCAGAAATATCCTGCCCGAAGGATTTTCTTTTCCATGGTATGTCCACTGGAATGTGTTCCGAATGCACCTTCGTGTAGTTCTACCATGATCTTCTCTGCTTCAGCTTTATCCACACAACGCAGTAGAGTTGAATCATGATTTCGTTTGTAGAGAATGTCGTTGCTAAGGAAGAATTTCGCCGCGAACCTTCTCAGAAACTTCTTATCATTGACCGATGCGCCTTCGGGGTATTCTTGAGCTTCCAAATATCTCTTCACCTCATGATACCAGGGTCTTTCAGTCACCTCTTCGGCCTCAAGATCGCAGCAGTATGCAGATTCGTCCAACTTCCAGATAATGATCTGGGGAGCCTCGTTGTCCCATTTGACTTTGAACATTGAAGACATCGTAGCTAGTGCGTCCGCTAACTGATTCTCCTCTCTTGGGAAGTGCTCAAAAGTTATCTCTTCAAAGTGGGGAAGCAAAGTCAACATATACTCCTTGTAAGGAATAAGATTTGGGTGTTTCGTATCCCACTCGCCTTTGATCTGATTGATCACGAGAGCGGAATCTCCGAAAACACTCAGAATCTTGATCCTTAAGTCGATTGCAGCTTGAAAACCCATGATACATGCCTCATATTCTGCCATGTTGTTGGTGCAGTTGAAACACAGCCGGGCGGTGAGTGGAGTATGAGTACCTTTGGGGGATATGATCACAGTGCCGATGCCGTTACCCAAAGCGTTCGAGGCTCCGTCGAAATGCATAGACCATCGGGATCCTTCCTCAGGTCCTTCATCCGGTCCAGGTACTTCACAATCAGTTACTACCATGATATCTTCGTCTGGAAATTCAAAGTTCAATGATTGGTATTCGTCCACAGGTTGGTGTGCCAAATGGTCTGCCAATACACTTCCCTTGATTGCTTTTTGAGTTGTGTACTGGATGTCATATTCTGTTAAGATCATTTTCCATCTTGCTATTCTTCCAGACAGAGCAGGCTTTTCGAATATGTACTTGATTGGATCCATTTTTGAAATCAAAAGAGTGGTGTGAGTCAACATATACTGTCTCAGCCGACGAGCAGCCCATACCAGAGCGCATCAAGTTTTCTCGAGCAGTGAGTAGCGAGACTCACAGTCGGTAAACTTTTTGCTCAGGTAATAAATAGCGTGCTCTTTTCGGCCAGACTCGTCATGCTGCCCCAGCACACACCCCATCGAGTTGTCAAGTACTGTCAAGTATAGTATTAGAGGTCTCCCTTCAACTGGAGGCATAAGAATGGGTGGCTCTTGGAGATACTCTTTTATTTTTTCGAAAGCGGCCTGACATTCATCGTTCCAACGTACTACTTGATCTTTCTTCAGCAATTTGAAGATTGGCTCACAGGTAGCAGTTAGATGTGAGATGAATCGGGCAATATAATTCACTCGTCCAAGAAAGCCTCGGACTTCTTTCTCTGTCTTAGGAGTCGGCATCTCTTGTATGGCTTTCACCTTGGCAGGGTCCACCTGAATACCTTTATCGCTTACAATGAAACCTAGTAATTTTCCAGACCTCACCCCAAAGGTGCATTTGTTTGGGTTCAACCTCAGTTTGTACAACTTCAGTCGGTCAAACAGCTTCCGCAGATGATCAAGGTGTTCCTCCTCAGTTTGGGACCTTGCAATCATATCATCGACGTAGACTTCAATCTCATGATGGATCATATCATGAAATAAAGCAACCATGGCACGTTGGTAGGTTGCCCCAGCATTTTTCAACCCGGATGGCATGACCTTGTAGCAGAAGGTGCCCCACTGAGTCACAAAGGTAGTCTTTTCCATATCTTCAGGAGCCATCTTGATCTGATTATACCCTGAAAAACCATCCATGAAGGAGAACACCTTGTGTTGAGCAGTATTGTCAACAAGAACGTCGATGTGAGGCAGAGGGAAATCATCTTTAGGGCTGGCCCTGTTCAAATCCCTGTAATCGACACACATTCTGACCTTACCGTCCTTCTTCGGCACTGGCACCACGTTGGCAACCCACTGAGGGTAAGAAGTCACTGCTAGAAATCCGGCATCAAATTGTTTCATAACCTCAGCCTTGATCTTTTCGGACATCTCTGGACGCATACGGTGGACCTTTTGCTTTACCGGAGGGCAGTCTTCCTTGGTAGGCAGGTGATGAACCATAATGTCGGCATCCAAACCAGGCATGTCTTCGTAAGACCAAGCAAAGATCTCCATGTAATCATGTAGCATCTGGATCAATCGTTGCTTCACGCTGAGCTCTAGATTGGCACCAATCTTGACTTCTTTTCTATCTGTCTTAGTACCCAGATTCACTGTTTCCACCGGCTCTTCATGTGGCTGAATGGCCCTCTCTTCCTGGAGTAGCAGTCTTGCGAGTTCACCAGGCACTTCGCAATCATCTTCACCTTCGTCTTCGGCCAAGTTGATCGGATTTTCGAAGTCATAACTGGCAGTAGCAGAGCTGTTACCAGTGAGATCCAGAGTGGATTGGAACCTGTATAAGTGAGTGTGTGTAAATATAGCTGTTTTGCAATGTATAACACAGAAAGAAAAAGAGCACAAGATTTGAAATGCAACAAACGTCCAATGTTTTGATTAATGATATATGGAAATGTCATACAAAAAGCCCTCACAAATGGAGCTACGATGCCCCGGGTAGGACACCGAGCCGATAAAATTTTCAACATATTGTTTGTTACAAAAAATAAAAGAGTTAATTACTGCGTGACAAATGTAATAGGTGTAAAATCCTTTGCCGTCCAGTTGCTTGGTCCGTTGTTGGTTGCTGGATAGATCCAACTGTCAAACTCTGCTTCCTCTACGTCCTCCTCAATAGCACTCACCCTTGGGTTGGTGATGAACACCGGAGCCTTTCTGATCCTTTCTTTGCGAACAACCCTCTGAGCCTCTGCAGTGAAGCCCAACCCAAACTTGTCGGTCTTTTGAGTGAAGTCAGGAAGTTGACCCCAGTTTGCACACTTGCCTTTCTCGATCACAGCCCGGTCATCTTTCAGGGAAGCCATCTTCAGAGGAAAGTCTTCTTCAACCACTGTCTCAGCTGACGCCAAAGTTGGAGGTACCTCCTCAAAATGTTGAAAGGGGGTTTCAATAAACTCCCCGTCCATCTCGATATACCGGAATGAATTCAAGTGACTAACCATGTATTCCTCCTCACCCTGCACAGTAACAATCTTCCCTTTGACAGGGTATTTGAGCTTTTGGTGTAGAGTGGATGTTACCGCCCCAGCCTTGTGAATCCAGGGTCGATCCAACAAGCAGGAATAAGATGGACGAATATCCATTACGTAGAACATTGAGTCGAAGACTTGGGAACCCACACGAATAGGAATGTCTACCTCACCATGCACCAACCTCTTGGAACCGTCGAAGGCTCTAACAATGATGTTACTAGGTTTCAATTCCAGGCCCTCACAATCCAACCGATCTAAGGCCTTCTTGGGCAATACATTCAGGGAAGAACCGGTGTCCACCAATACGTGTGCGAGAGTAGTGCCCCTGCATTCTATAGAGACATGCAGGGCATCATTGTGGTTTTTCCCTTTGGCGGTAAGGTCAGCATCCGAGAACCCCAAACCATTGTCAACTGTCAAATTAGCCACACAGTCAGTGAATTGATCTGCAGAGGTCTCTTGCGGCACATGGGCCGTTTTCAGAAATGAAATCAGGGCCTTGGCGTGGGCCTCTGAGCACAGCAGCAATGATAGCATAAAGATTTTGGAGGGGGTATGCCCCAGCTGTTCAACGACATTGAAGTCACTCTTTTTAATGATTTTAAGGATTTCCTCCATCTCTTGTTGGGAGGCTTCAACATCAGTCTTTCTTGGTGCCTCCGTCCGGGCAGGCAAATCGGTAGCAACTTCTTTGCCCCGAGCATCAGAGGACTCGGTGGCAGTAGTAGACACAGGAACTTGATTTGGAACATGCACACTTGTGGGTGTGATGATAAGAGGTTTTCGGATAACTGGTGGTGCAATGTCCGGCGAGAAGAGCCTGCCACTGCGAGTAATCTTGGCGGGACCAGTGATGTTACTGATACTGGTACCGGTGTTGAACTCCTGCTTCACTCCAAGCACATACACGTCTTCCCCATAGTGCCATGGGACAGCCTTGTCAGATTCATAGGGGAGAGGCCCCGGAACAGTAATGGTAATGGGTGAAACAGACATAATTTGGACTGGCTTCCTCAGGGGAGCCTTGGTAGGATTGTTGAAAATTGTGACGACAGATACTTCTTCAGCAGAAACAAACGGAACAGCAGTTTTCTTGAACAGGATTTCTTTGCTATCCATCAGGCTTTGGATGCCTGATTTCAGCAGTGGACAACCGGTAGGGACAACAGCATACAGGAGGCAACCCTTGCTACAACCCGGAAATAAACCGGCCAGCAGTAGGTTCCTCTTAACAGTCAATAGAGGGGTAGCAACATCATTCACCGAAACAGCATACAAATCTTCCTCAATGGCATTTACTATATGCTGGGGCATAGGAGCAGTTACAACATTTGGCCTCTCAGGCGCCTCAAACTGAATTTCCTTCGCACCGATAAGGTCTTGAACCTTATTTCCCAGGGCCCAGCAATCATCAGTAGTATGCCCGGGGCTATCAGAATGATAAGCACAACGGGCATTTGGGTTATACTTAGGAGATGCAGTATTCACGACCTTCGTAGCCTCTTTGATGGTCACCAAGTTGGTTGATAACAGTTGCCGTTAGATTTGTGACTAGGTCATACTCAGCCGAGTGTATTGCCTCTTGGGCCTCTCACCCCTTTGTTGATTGTACTGCTGAGGAGCAGCAACATGTTTTGAAATTACCAAGGCATTGACGGCTTGGCGGTGTTCTGGCTTGACTTGTCTTCTAGGACCATAGATGGAACTAGCTTCCTTCTTGAAAGGCTTTTTCTCAGTACTTGTGGACGCTCCCTTCTGTATCTTTCCTGACCTGATGCCAGCTTCTATCCTTTCACTCGTCAGGATCAAATCCGTAAACCCAGCGGAGGAATTACCAACCAAATGATTGAAGAATGGACCAGACAAGGTCCCTAGAAACATGTCAACTAGTTCACAATCAGTCAAAGGAGGCTGCACCCTGCCAGCCAAATCTCTCCATTTTTACGCATATTCTTTGAACCCTTCGCCCGTTCCTAGAGACATACCCTGAAGTTGGGTACGCGTAGGAGCGAGGTCAGAATTGTATTGATATTTTCTATAAAATGCGGTCTCCAAATCTTCCCAATGTCGGATACTAGTTCCATCTAGCTGATAGAACCACTCAAGCTGTGACCCCGAAAGGCTATCTTGGAATAAGTGGATCCAAAGATTTTTATCTGCCGTGTAAGGTTGGATCTTCCTTACGTACGACCTTAGATGCAGCTTTGGACAGGAAGCCCCGTCGTATTTGGCAAAGGCAGGCGCCTTAAACTTGTGTGGGATTACCACCCCAGAAGATAACCCTAAATCTCCGAAATCCAGCCCCGGCACATTCTGAATCTCCATGGCACTCAAGCGGTCTTCTAATTGCTTGTATCTGTCAGCAGCGGGAGGGTATTGTTCGTCATTGTAATCCGTCTCGTTGTCAGAGACTGCAGGACTAGGAGCTCCTCCCCCTTGGGGACTGTCTTTCTCTGCAGAGGAAGTAGTTGGATCAGCCTCGTTATGGAGTATGTTCCCAAACCTGCGTCCAGTGTTAAATAACGCAATCCTCTTCTTCTTCTTCTTTAGGAGCAAAGCCTTCAACTCTTGCTGACCTTGGGCCAGGCTCATGACCATCTCTTGAAACTGGGCATTCTGGGCCTGGAGGGCCTTGATTGCTTGCTCACTGGATGATTCTGGATTCATGATGACTGGCCAAAATAAACAGCGAAGAAGATTAAGCAACCTGTAGAAAAAAGGGGTACCTGTTATGCACATGATGCATGAGATGCTATCTATGCAATGCATTCAAGGATTTTAGAAATTCACAATTGTTGCAGACAAAAAGAACGCACGTCACATTAATAAGAAGAAATTTGTTAGTACATAAGTGCCCCATGGGTCAAATATTACAAAAACAACTTCTCAAGGTAAAAAGACGTTGCGCATCCTCTTTGGCGCGATGTAGGTGTTGAGGGCCTCTTGCTCATGGAGTCGGCGGGTGAGCTCTAAAACCTTCTTCTCGCTGGCGTAGAAGCTGGCTTCAAAAGTGTTCCGTTCCTCCTTGAGTTGGATCCAACTCTTCTGCATCTCCTCCCACGATGTAGGCATGTCAGGATGTAGGATGGTGTAGGGAACCTCTCCTTCCTTAACGGGCTATTTAATCACATGGAGAACATGAGGATAAGGCATCATTAGACTCTGGGCTCGGGCTCGTACCCACTTGAGATAAGGTTCAAGAGGGATGGAGTTCTTGTGTCCCAGTGTCTTGCTATCAACCTTGTTGGGCATCCTCCAAGCTCTGATGAATCTTTGGAGAAGTCCTTGCGCATCGTTGTCGAAGTCAAAAACTAGGTCAGGAATCAACATGTCGTGAGGGCCATCCCTCCGTGCATATCCAAATTGCCTCAAAGCTAGGCAAGGGTTGTAGGTAATGCCCCCTCTTATGCCAAGTAATGGAACATTAGGGAACTCTCCACAACGATCGACGATGATGACATTTTCTCTGGACCGAGAACACCAATGTACATCAGAGTGAGTAAGAGTCATCAACCGTTGGGACCACCTTGAGCCTTGGTCATTCTTCAAGACAGATTGTGGAAGGTGCGAAATAAACCACCTTGCAAGGAGAGGAGTACATCACATGAGAACACCCCTCTTTCTCATTGTTCGTGTGTAAAATGAGTGAAGGATGTCCCCAAGCAATGTTGGTATTGGATTTCTGGACAAGAAGATTTTGACAGCGTTGACCTCTACAAGCTGGTCAGGATTTGGGAACAAGACCAACCCATAGATAAGGAGTGCCACAATTTCTTCAAAGGCTTGTAGGTCCAATGAATTCCAACATTCTTGTGCCTTCTCAAACAAGAATTTTGCTAAGAAACCTTTGACGCCGCTTCTAGTTTCCCAATGCCCCTTGATATCGGAGGGCTGTAGATGTAATGCTCGAGCAACATCTTCAGGCTTTGGTTCCTTTTCCGTACCGTTGAAAGGTAGTTGATTAAGGATAGGAATTCTCAGGAGTTGAGAAAACTCCTCCAAAGTGGGCACCAACTGGTAGTCGGGGAAAGTGAAACAGTGGTGAAGAGGGTCAAAGAACTTGAATAGCACTTTCATCATATCTTCTTCAATGTTGGTGTTGACTAAGCTGAGCAGTCTACCATGTCTTTCACTGAAGGATGAGCTTTCCGGAATTCTTGAGGTGAGCTTCTTGAGTTGAGGAGAGATTCTCACAAGGTTGACTTGGATGGTTTTTCTGCGAGGAATTTCCATGACCTACAAAACAAGAACAAAGATGAAGATCTAAACCCTTGAAGTGGTTAGTAAATGCATATGATGTTTTATGATGTTCATGATGTATGCACAAACATATGTACAAGCAATTCACACCAAACCCTAGTTTCAGGCTTGCATGGGGTTTCATAGGTAAGTACCCTCTTGAGTGTAGTTGGCTTAAAAACCTGTCCTATAAATAGTAATCGGGTTCTAAGGAGCTCAATATCATTGGATTGTTTTCATCGTTCATTGTTTTGGTTTAGCCACTTAACTAGCGACCAAAATATTCCAAGAAAACAACCCTCAATGAGTGTAGTATCGAGTATCTACCAACTTCGGACTGCACCAAAGCCGGTCATCTCACTACCCCTAATAAAAGGCCAAGATGGTCAAGTAAGGTTCTAGGTCATTAGTGCTTAGTGACATCACTCAGCGGCCCCGTACTCTCCTTGATTGAACTCAAGGGTTACCGGTACTCACAAATATGTCGCACTAATATAGTTATTGCTTCGACCGTGTCGGTATACCCCGCACAGTTTCCACAACGTATTGCTATCTATGAATGTTTCCCAAAATTCGGGTGTAGGATTGCAAACCCAAACAAGAGAGCCAAGATATAAAGCAATCAAATCAAACAATTAGTCATGCAAGAGGGTGATCTAAGCCCTAAGGTTACTCCACTTTTAAATGAGTCCCCAGCAGAGTCGCCAGTTCTGTGATACGGTGGGAGAACTGACTTGAGGTTTTGCGTTTGTTTTTGCAAATGTTTCGGTTGGGCAAGAGTCGCCACCGACTTTTTATTTTATCCTAAGTAAAGGTTAAAAAGCACAGCAAAAACCTTTGAGATGTTTTCTTGGGTTCGGGGAGTAGATTATAGAAAGGGAAGGTATTAGCACCCTTTCTATCCATGGTTATCCATGGGCTCTTAGTTACTTGCTTAGATCAACTTGCCTTGATTTTCAATTGTTTGAAATGGTGCTTTGTGTGTGGGTTTTGAAAATATTTTGAAAAGAGGCCAATGTGGTGGCAACCTTTGTAATGATCCATGTTGGGATGTATACATAGGTGTATGTCTTTTGAAAAAGTTTTCAATGTTTTTGAAAGTTTGTTTTGAAAGTGTATTGTGATGTGTTGTTTTGAAAAAAATAGGCAAGTGTTTTGTTTTGCAAATTGGCAAGTAACCAAGAGCTATCTACCCTAATTTTCTCAAAGATTATTGCTATATTTTAACCCTTTTAACAATTTTGTTCCACCATTGTATTTGGTGGACAATCTTGTGTTAGGATGTGAGAGGGACGGGCGCGGGTCATCATTTAGACCATAATTGCAATGGTGCCAAGTATCTTTGGGCAATTTTTTCTCTAAGGGACTTGATCATTTTTTTAGGCAACTTTCGAAAGCGTCATCGAGGGACTATGATCATTTGAATTGTTTGTTTTACCCAAAGAGACCTAATATGCAATATGGCCCAATTTTGAAAGGCAACAAGTGGATGTAACCCTAGGGGTGTTAGTGTGCAAGTGTGTTTTATTGCATACAAGAGTTTTTTCTTTGAATTAGGATTTTCTATTTCATTGATTTTATCTTGCCATACACGTCCTAATTACTAGCAATAAGAAGCGGAAATATAAAATCCTACGCTATTACAACAATTAGGGGATGGGGATACACATTTGTACATGGGGGGTTCAACGAGAAAAATAGACAAAAAAGAAAATAGCAAAAAACAAGATATAGAGAGAGAGAGAGAGAGAGAGGGAGCCAGCGTGCTGCTGAGAGGTCATCAGAAGTTCTGACTCAGATCCGCTGCCAGATGATCAACCTCTTGGTTAAACTGTATGAGTCAGAACTTCTGACTCTGGCACCTGCAAAACAGAACCCTGTTAGTGGGGAAATCAGAAGTTCTGACCCCCCTGCGCTGCAAGACAGAAGTTTGTTAGTGGAGAAACCAGAAGTTCTGATTCTGCTGGAAAGGCAATAACTCTCAGAGGTTCTGATATCATTGACAACAAAACAGGCTTCAGATGTGCTAACGTCAAAGTCAGCACTTGGCTTTTCCCTGTACTAATCAGAACATCTGCAATGTTGTTGTTATTCCATAAAACAGGAAACAAATTTGGAACAGATCCAGCAAATATCAAAATGTTTCAGAGGGCAGAACCAACAAGGTAACAGGCAAGTCCTACACTGGCTCAGAACGTTCTGAGGTATGAAAATCCTCAGAATATAAACAGCAACAACATGATATTTACATTATGTTTATTTGAGTATGCACAGCTGATTATGCTTAGCAGCGTGATGAAGGTCAGCAGGTGCTTACCTGGCTGTTGGAAAAGTCTGTGGGTGAAAGCTAGCTTTTGGCTCTGGTGGTGTTCTGGACAGATTCTTTTTTTGAAAAAAGGCAGGTGAAGGTGTATGCGTATGTAGGGTCAGAAGTTTGAAAAGAGGTTTTTTTAGTTCACACAGAAAACTGGGTATTGGATAAAGTTTGAAGATGAGAAATTCAAAGTTATGAAACAACTGGAGATTTTGGCAGAGTTTCAGAACACTATCTTGCTAAGGGTTTCTGTTTCTCTCTTAGCAATTTTTCTGTTTCTTGAACGCCCTTTTGCAGTGGACAATGACTCTCTATTTATAGGCAAAGTTCTTGTGGGTGCCTTGAACATTAAAGCGCCAACAGAGTTTGAATTGTTCTTTGACAGAAATTCCTGGGAAGTTGTGATAACAGATAGCCTTCAGCCTAGGCTGCAGCAGCAGGCGTGGATTGGAGAGAAGTGACCTCTTAAGTGGGCGGTGGCGTGTAGACCCATGCCAGAATCTGCATAAAGGCATTTTCCAAGCCACACGTGAAGGGATTACTTGGATGAATGTTCAGGAGTGGTTGGAAGCATTAATGAGCATTAAATGGTGATAAGACCTATCAACATCAATATTCTGGTCATGGAAACCAACGTTGAATCAGCAGTTTTGTTTCAAAAAGAACAGCGTAAACCATGCTCTGGCCTTGGCTTCCTGTTGTCTTAGTAAGTTCTGGGGATTCTCCTGATTTTCTGATACGTTCCTTGGATTTGCTTCTGGACCTCCTGGGCTTAGAGATTCTGTATTAGTGTAACAGCCACTCTTCTGACCTTTTCATCTTCTGATTTCAGCATGTTCTGATAGAGCCTTCAGCCTTCCCTGCTTCTTTTGCATTCCTTTAGCAAATTCTGACTGAGCTTGCGTAACTGCTGAAAGAGTCATGTTCTGTCTGAGGCTTACATATTGAACCACGTTTACAACTTCTGATTGAGCTGATGTAGCTGCTGAAGAGCCAACTTCTGACTACGCTGAGCCAAGCTTGCAACTTCTGACCGTTTCTATCCGGAATTGGTCCAGAAGTTCTGAAACGCTAATTTTTCTTAAACACTCATTTTTTTAGAGAAACATTCCAAGTGTTTAGAATTTAATTTTTTTCTCAAGATAAAAGCGTTGTCTTTAGAGCTTGTGTGATCATCTTGCTCTTGTAAATGGTCTGCTTGGGCAAAAAATGATAACTCAGGACTTGGATTTGTTTCAGAGGGACCTTGAAAATCCAAGATGATTTCCGGAAGAAAGAGAGGGCAAATTTCGGGGTACAACAGACCCCCATACCAACCATTTTAGTAAAGTAATTAGGAGCACTGGAAACCATCTTTTTATAGTAAAAGGAGATAAAATTCTTCAAAAACATCTTTGTCATATCTTTCTCCTCCATTGGAGGATTAATCTGTGCAACAACTTCATGCCACCTCTAGGCATACTCCTTCAGTGATTCCTTATCTTTTTGTAACATGGCCCGAAGCTAGTCATGGTCAGGCACCATATCTAGATTGTACTTGTACTGGAGAATAAAGGAAATTTGAACTTGATGGGGACCCTAACATTAGGCATCAAACATAGATCGTAAGCATTCTTCCCAAACAGATCCTTACCCTTCATATCTTCCAATTCCTTCTGCAACTCCCGAAATTGATCTTGAAATCCATCCATCCTCTCATACACATCCATATTCTCATTGGGGGAAGCATGGAAAACATGGTCCTCTTATTATAGCACAACATGCACGATCGAAGGAGCAGTCACCATTATAGGTTGAGCGGGAGGAACTTGACTCACAAGAGAAGTCTCAGTAGTAGAAATGAAGTACTTAGGCATAAAGTTGAGAGGCATGCCTCAAGGGTAACCAGGAGGCATCTGACTCTGACGTGGAGGTCCCACAGGCGCAACATACACATGAGCAGTTTCAATTTTAGAGATAATGGTGACTTGAGGTTGATGAGGAGGTAGAGGATGAGGTTGATTCTACGTTGCAACCAAGGATTCCAATAGAGCGGTCATCCTATCCATGTACGTCTTTAATTAATTCACCTCTTCACGTAGATCTCTTTGTTGATGCTCAAAAGTATCCATCTTCTTTCTTGAATTGGCCCGAGTATTGTACCGGTGAATCAACTTGTCTATTGTTCGAAGATAAAGGAAAAGGAATAAGACTTTGAAAAACTTATGGAAAGCAATACCAATGTTGTATGATTCATGAAATGTAATGATTGTTAAATGATTTTATTTTGTGTTTCCAAGGAATTAATAAATTATAAAAAAAATCAAACATCATAAGTAAATTATTAAAGAAAAAGGCAACTGAATTCTCATTTCATTAAAAATATGGAAGAATTACAACTCAGTTACATAGTTTCATGTCAATTTATAAAAAAAACTAAAGCCTAGGATCCGAGGGGACTCCAACTAAAGAAGAACCAACTCCATGCTGCAACTTCCTCTCGAGCTTCTTGAGTTGTACTTCAAAGGAAGCTTCATATAAGCTTTCTCTTTCAAGATCTTGCCAGCAATACCCTTTCAAGTACCAGAAGTAGGCGGGACATCAAAAAAATATTTGTTGCTTTGAAATGGAAAGTTTCTAAAGGAAAATAAATCCTCCCGCATCTTCTTCCTCTTTTTTCATGTTGCTCAAGTAGAACATCTCTCTAGTGAAGTAGATCATCTTTCTCCTTCAATTGATTATGTAGCTCTAGATTCTCCGCATGCAAAGCATAAAACTTATTCTATCAAGTATCTCTTTCTTGCGTCATATGAGCTAAAGCAACTTGAATTCCTTCAATATCTTCAACTAGAGTAGGAGGAGGTCTTATGACTTCAAGGACCCTAGACTTCTCAAGATAATAAGGCATATTGATTTCAATAGATCTCTCTTTCACCCGCTGAGTGTAAGGCTCCAAAGCTACATAATGCTTCTTTCCTAGCTCTTCCTTTCCTTTCTTGTCGATCTTATGTCAAGAACGAACTATCCTCTCCTTCAAACCTTTGTTATCAGTCCCTTCATGAAAGAACAAACCCTCAAAAAGGATGTTGTTTAACTTATCCTTTATAGTATATCTGAGTTGATGACGAGCTAGAACCAGATTATAGTTGATACCTCCTTTTGTACGAAGAAGAGGTACATTAAGAAATTCACCACAACTATCAATAATATCCATATTGCCATAAACCCTATAATACCAAATTACATCTGCATTGGTAAGAGACATGATCCTCTGAGACCACATCAAATAACACTTATTATCTTTGAATGAACTAGACTACAACAAGTGTGAAATAAACCACTTGTACAGTAAATATGTGTCGCGACTGGTTTTTTTATCAAGAGTCACCACTATTAGTTTTTATCCTAGGGAAGGGAAACTAACAGTAAACCCTAATTCGCGGACAGAGATTCTAGGTTTCAGAATCAATTAGACGAAAGGAAGGTGTTAGGCACCTTTCATCCACCTTTTTCACAAGGATATTAGACTCTAGGTTTAGGTTTGGGGTAAATTGGATTTTAAGTTTTAATTAGAAAGACTCGCCACGATTTTAGATTGTATGCCTATGTATCCTCTTATGAGGAATCAAAGTCCCAATTCGTAGTTCGTGTGGGTTGGTGTCTTTTAGGGGTTTGCAAACATATTTTGAATCACTTCACACTCGGTCGGGAGTAGTGATTGTGGAGATTTTGATTGAGAACACAGTAAGTCAAAATTAGTTTGAAACCCATTTGCAAAAAAGACTGTCGATTAGCTTAGTTTTATTCGCGAAAATATTTTGATGCTTGATTTGTGTTTTTTAACTGTATTAATTACAAAAATCTTGATTAATGCATGATAAAAAAGATTTAATGCAATAATATAAAAAATATGTTCATGAGTTCTAAATAAAATAATTTATTTGCATGATAAATACATAGTATTTATATATGATATTAAATAATAATATAATAATAAATATGTAAAATAATAATAAAAATTAATATTAATAATAATAGTAATTATTATAAAAAGCAATAAATAATATAAAAAGAAAATAGGATTAAAAATATAAGAATTATAAAAAATATAGGAAATAATTAATTAGATCAGGGGGTGTAATTTGTATTAACAAGAAAAACAGGGGGGTGTTAAAAGCAGACTGGGCTAGGCCCAAATATAAATTCTAAAGGGGGGTAGGTCTCTAGTTCTGAACAAGGAATGGGGGGTGTGAAACGGATTGGGCTTGGGCCCATTACGCAGTTGGAAGGGACCAGTTGATTGTGTGAGGCGTGGGAGTACGTTAACTATCGTGCGGACTTGGCCTCTGGCCGTTTGATGGAAATCGCACAGATGATATTGATGGAGTATGTTAGTTATTGCGTACGCGTGTGAATGGGATTGGTTTGGAATGTAAACCTTGTTTTGTTTTCCATTCATTTTATTATGTTTGTTTTACAGCAAAAAGAAAATTACTTCTTCTCTCTCTCTACATTCTTCTCTAAAACCCTTACCCTAAAACTACCTCTGCGATGGTGCTTAAAAAACAACCCTACCCCACGAATATACAAACAATAAACATTGAAGCTTAGTCTTGGATTACCCTTTCTCGCGATTTCTTTGTTTCTGACTTTGCTCTGATTTGGCTAATCCCTTGTTCTTCTTCTCCTTTACAAGTAGCCACGGTGGTAATAAGATATTTGAAAATGGTGATGAGTTACGGCAGTGACGATGGTGATGAGAGGCCGATTATGGTTTTGGAGATCGAAACCCCAATCGGTACTTTGTTCCTCTTCGGTATTACAGTTAAATCTGGCCTTCCTTGTTGTTGATTCTTCTGTATTTTTCTTCGATCCACGCCTTGTTCTCGTTCATTCTTCTTCTTTCTGTCAAGAATCCCTCTCTTTGTATTGAATTCCCCCTCCTTTCTTTGTTCTTCAACACTATATTTATAGCTTAATTTTTAGGGTTTCAATCAATTTGTTGTTACAATTTGATTAGTATAGATTTAGGAGTTAGATAGAAATTAAGGATTGAATTTTTATGTTGTAATTGATTCTATTTACTGAGATATGATTTTGTAATTTGATTTGGTTTGATATTGTACTGTAATATATTGGATTCGGTTTTGATTAGTAGAAAATACTTGATTGAGATTTGTTATTGCTGTCATTTCCAGATTTGGGTTTAAGATTGATTTCGTTTTTTTTAGGTTGTATAATTTTTCTGGATTCGATTTGGTATGATTTGAATAGTTGTTGTTAGCAAAACATGCGTTGATTTAGTTGTAATTTGCACAGTAGGTGTTAGTTGATCTTGGGCATGCACGTTTAATTGATGGAATTGGGCCCTGCGCATTATCTTGTTACCCAACAACAACATCCCTTTTCTTTTATTACAACACACATTCTTTAGTACAGTTGGCCCAATTGGCCTTTCTGCACTGTTAATTAATTTTTTTTTTTATAAATACAATTTATAAATCAAACACAATGTTGTTTAATAATGAAATAATCATTTAACAGTAATAATAATATCTTATATATCCTTTTTCCCATTGAAAAAATAAAACAAGAACCTTTAATAATAAGAAAACAAACAAGTTCATCAGCAGTACAAAACATATTACGTTTTTTATAAAAAAAATATTATTTATTTTCTTTATTAAAACAATACTTTTTTTCAAAAACAGCAGATTGCACATCACACCCCTTTTTACTAATAACAACTATTTAAATAAATAAGAACTTAATAATTATTATTCCTTTTAGAATAATTTTCTATTTTCGAAATACATGGGCCATTGGCCAACATGCTACGCAAATGGATTCACAGATACACGAGTCCTTCTGATTTAGAAAGCCTCGTTCTCCTGAATTTAAAATACACCCCCTAGTCTTGGATAAAGATGGGCCATCAGATATTGTTATACCATCTTTAATTAAATATTTCTTCTATTTTAAATCTTGAAATCATGATCGTAGGGGTAGGACAAATTTGGGGTACGACAGCATATTCTTTCAGCGAGTTCATCGGGGTTTTTGCTCGTCTGCTGGCCCCAGAGTCAGTGACTACTCCAATTGCATTTATTTTCAGTCCATTGCACGACGGCGTAGGGTCTGACATGATGTTGGGCTTCTCAAAAGTGATGTCTTGAGAATCCAGCAAATCCCGCACCTTGTGCTTGAAAGGCCAACACTGTTCTATGGTATGTCCAGGAGAATTAGCATGATACTCGCATCTGGTGTTGGCATCGTATCTTCGGGGGAGTGGCCCGACTGGTGGAGCTAGAGGCTTGAGTTCCACTAAGGATGCCTTAACTAGCTGTTGCAATAACTGGCTAGGTGGCATAGGGAGTGGATCAAATTTCCTGGGTGGCCTTCTGCCTTGTTGTTGCCCTAGGGAGATCACTAATGGTTGTTGAACCCTGGGTTGTGGTGCTATGGCATTGATCTCTCCCTCCTTTCCTTTGGTGAAGTTTGAAGCAGGCCGCTTCGAATTGTAGGGAGCATTTGATAGTCCCCTTGATATCTTCCCACTTTTTATCCCCGTTTCGATTCTTTCTCCAATGGTTACTAGGTCTGAGAACCCCGAAGAGATACTTCTAACCATCATCTCATAATACAGCCCGTGCAAAGTTCCCATGAATGTGTCTACTAACTCCTTTTCTAACAGTGGTGGTTGCACACGGGATTCCAACTCCCTCCATCTCTGAGCATATTCCTTGAAGGACTCTTCTTTCTTCTGGGATAAATTCTGGAGTTGCATGCGAGTAGGCGTCATGTCTAGGTTATATTTGTAATGTTTCAAAAAAGCATTAGTGAGATCTTCCCGGGTTTGAATATGCATTCTCTCCAGTTGCATATACCAGTCTGAAGATGCCCCACTCAGGCTATCTTGAAAATAGTGAATCATCAGCTTCTGATCATGGGCATGGGCATGCATCTTCCTGCAATACATACGAAGATGATTTTTGGAGAAGTGAGCCCCTTGTATTTTTCAAAGTTAGGTACTTTGAACTTCGGTGTGATCACCATATCAGGAACTAGGCCCATTTCGAGAGTGTCCACTTCGAAATCGTCAAAACCCTCCACAACCTTTAATCTTTCTTCCAGAGCTTTGTACTGATTCATCACTAATGGATTATCCACAGCATGAGTACCATTCGTCTTTAATGGTGCTTGGTTGGCATCCTCTGGGTTGTGGTATCTGTATTGCATGTCCAAGTAGTTACCTGCATTATTGGTTGGAATCTGTAGGGTATGTTATGCCCCTGCTTTTGGTGGCGGTGGGACAAACCCTTCAGTTTTAGCTTCTTTGGTCTCTTGTTGTGCCATGACGGACTTTTGGGGTCCTTCTTCTGGTTCTTTTCTCAGTTGGTGACCGCTTGATACCCTGGGAATCTGGTCCTGCCTGTCAATGATATTCCTCAGAGCTAGGAGAACTTGGCTTAATTCTCCCTTCATCGAGCTTACATCACCCTTTACTTGGTCGAAATCCTCTTTGAATGCAGCCTGAGTCTCCTCGATTTGTTCCATTGCTTTTTGTTGGTAGGCTCATGTTTGATATGGAGGCCAAGGAGGTGGAGATCTTCTTCTACCAATGGTTTACTGGAGAGGTTTTTTTTTGAAAAAAGGATAAGTTTTGATATGATATGCAGGTGTTTATGAATGCATGCATGCAGGTGAATGTGTATGAACATGAAATAGTTTCTTATTTTAAATGTCTTATTAATATGGGTACATAATTATCTTTTGTTTATCATTTTACTTGGCGACTATCTTTAAAATAGATACGCAAACGAGATGTGGAAACAAAATGCCTTTATTAAAAGTAATGTAATTCAGATATTGAAAAATATTACAATCTTAAACCAAAACTTTATTTGGGTGAAATCAAGCAAAAAGGAAATAAGCCTTCTAGATACGCCTGCGGATATCTGATCTTGAAACCACCCCCTATTGCTGGACAAAGATTAAGAAAGTCTTCAGCACATTATTTACCTTTTGTGGCCTTGACTTCAGACATGTTTGGCGTGTTGACGCAGGCAAGTTGTTTCCTTCGGTATCCATTTTTAATGACAGTCACCGAGATCTTGAGTTTATTATTATCTTTTATACCCCCTGTGAATAAGACAAGTGCAGGGTGACGAATATATGAAATGCATGAATGCGTGGGTGTAAGGTTGAGTGACATGATTTTTGTAATAATTACCCCTATAAGGTAGGGACGTATGGTTCAGTGACGGGGTTTGTGATAAGTACCCTTAGAAGGTAGGTTCCTTAATTTTAACCTACGGTTAGTCTACCCTCCCAGAAGGTGGTTTCCTTAAGGGTATCATGAATAACACCAGAGGGAAAAGGCACAAGGTCCTCCCTTAGGTGGAGCCTCTTTACGGACCGAAACTTTCGTCTCGAAGTCGTGAAAGGTCTCGTCATGAGATTTTAGGTTAAGGTCGTTACAAAGAGTCATGGGTGTCCTTCTAAAGTCCTACTCGTCAAGAGGATATCTCTCGATAAGTATTCCTTTTTCGGAAGTTCACTGACTCTAGGCGAAGTCGTCACATAAACTCACAGGGATGATGTACCCCCTAAGCATATAGACGAACATTCTTTCTAAGGGTTATTAGAAATATTTTGAGAAATAAAAAATCCCGCCACACAGTATATATGATGATAAAAAATAGAAAATAATTAAATAAATGTAATGAATAAATGAAAGAAATGAATAAATAAAGAAATAAATAAATAAATAAAAACCCCAAAGCAAAAAAACCCTAAAACCTAAAGTTGAAGTCCCCAGCTGTCGCGACTGGTTTTTTTATCAAGAGTCGCCACTATTAGTTTTTATACTAGGGAAGGGAATCTAATAGTAAACCCTAATTCATGGACAGAGATTCTAGGTTTCAGACTCAATTAGACGAAAGGAGGGTGTTAGGCACCTTTAATCCACCTTGTTCACAAGGATATTAGACTCTAGGTTTATGTTTGGGGTAAACTGGACTTTAAGTTTTAATTAGAAAGACTCGCCACGATTTTAGATCGTATGCCTACATATCCTCTTATGAGGAATCAGAGTCCCAATTCGTAGTTCGTATGGGTTGGTGTCTTTTAGGGGTTTGCAAACATATTTTGAATCACTTCGCACTCGGTCGGAAGTAGTGATTGTGGAGATTTTGACTGGGAACGCAGTAAGCCAAAATTAGTTTGAAACCAATTTGCAAAAAAGACTGTTGATTAGCTTAGTTTTATTCACGAAAATAGTTTGATACTTGATTTGTGTTTTTTAACTGTATTAATTGCAAAAATCTTGATTAATGCATGATAAAAAAGATTTAATGCAATAATATAAAAAATATGTTCATGAGTTCTAAATAAAATAATTTATTTGCATGATAAATACATAGTATTTGTATATGATATGAAATAATAATATAATAATAAATATGTAAAATATTAATAAAAATTAATATTAGTAATAATAGTAATTATCATAAAAAGCAATAGATAATATAAAAAGAAAATATGATTAAAAATATAAGAATTATAAAAAATATAGGAAATAATTAATTAGATCAGGGGGGTGCAATTTGTATTAACAAGCAAAACAGGGGGGTGTTAAAAGCAGACTGGGCTAGACCCAAATATAAATTCTAAAGGGGGGAGGGGTACGTCTCTAGTTCTGAACAAGGAATGGGGGTGTGAAACGGATTGGGCTTGGGCCCATTACGCAATTTTAGGGGACAGGTTGATCGTGTGAGGCGTGGGAGTATGTTAACTATCATGCGGACTTGGCCTCTGGCCGTTTGATGGAAATCGCACAGATGATATTGAGGGAGTATGTTAGTTAATGCATATGTGTGTGTATGGGATCGGTTCAGAATGTAAATGTTGTTTTGTTTTCCATTCATTTCATTATGTTTGTTTTACAGCAAAAGGAAAATTACTTCTTCTCTCTCTCTCTCTCTCTCTCTCTCTCTTACGCGTAGCAACCCTCCTTCTTCTTTCTTTCTTCCCTTCACCTTCTTCTCCGAAACCCTTACCCTAAAACTACCTCTGCGACGGTGCTTAAAAAAAACAACCCTACCACACGAATATACAAACAATAAACACTGAAGTTTAGTCTTGACTTACTCTTTCTCGCGATGCCTTTGTTTCTGACTTTGCTCTGATTTGGCTAATCCCTTGTTCTTCTTCTCCTTTATAGGTAGCCCCGGAGGTAATAAGATATTTGAAAATGGTGATGAGTTACGGTAGTGACAATGGTGATGAGAGTCTAATTAGGGTTTCAGAGATCAAAACCCCAATCGGTACTTTGTTCCTCTTCGGTATTACGGTTAAATCTAGCCTTCCCTGTTGTTGATTCTTCAGTATTTTTCTTCGATCCACGCCTTGTTCTCGTTCGTTCTTCTTCTTTTTGTCAAGAATCCCTCTCTTTGTATTGAATTCCCCCTCCTTTGTTTGTTCTTCAGCACTGTATTTATAGGTTAATTTTTAGGTTTTTCAATCAATTTGTTGTTACAATTTGCTTAGCATAGATTTAGGAGTTAGATAGAAATTAGGGATTGAATTTTTATGTGGTAATTGATTCTATTTACTGAGATATGATTTTTTAATTTGATTTGGTTTGATATTGTACTGTAATATATTGGATTCGGTTTTGATTAGCAGAAAATACTTGATTGAGATTTGTTATTCCTGTCATTTCCAGATTTGGATTTAAGATTGATTTTGTTTTTTTTAGGTTGTATAATTTTTTTGGATTCGATTTGGTAAGATTTGAATAGTTGTTGTTAGCAAAACATGTGTTGATTTAGTTGTAATTTGCACAGTAGGTGTTAGTTGATCTTGGGTCTGCGCATTTAATTGATGGAATTGGGACCTACGCATTATTTTGTTATCCAACAACAACATCCCTTTTCTTTTATTACAACACACATTTTTTAGTACAGTTGGCCCAATTGGCCTTTCTGCATCGTTAATTAAATTTTTTTATAAATACAATTTATAAATCAAACACAATGTTGTTTAATAATGAAATAAATATTTAACAGTAATAATAATATCTTATATATCCTTTTTCCCATTGAAAAAATAAAACAACAACCTTTAATAATAAGAAAACAAACAAGTTCATCCGCAGTACAAAACAAATTGCGTTTTTTATAAAAATATATTATTTATTTTCTTTATTAAAATAATACTTTTTTTCAAAAATAGCATATTGCACATCACACCCTTTTTTTACTAATAACAACTACTTAAATAAATAAGAACTTAATAATTATTATTCCTTTTGGAATAATTTTCCATTTTTGAAATACATGGGTCATTGGCCAACATGTTACGCAAATGGGTTCACAGATACACGAGTCCTTCTGATTTAGAAAGCCTTATTCTCCTGAATTTAAAATACACTCCCCTAGTCTTGGATAAAGATGGGCCATCAGATACTGTTGAACCATCTTTAATTAAATATTTCTTCTATTTTAAATCTTGAAATTATGATCGTAGGGGTAGGACAAATTTGGGGTACGGCAATATGCACAACACATAATGGTTCCTCCATTCTTTAAAGTCTTATAATGGATAGAATGATAAGTATCTCCAAGTAACATAGGAACATGATTTCCAATCAGAAAGATTTGGATAGCTTTAACATCCACAAAATTGTCAATATTCAGAAACAAGACTAGGCCATTGATAAGTAGAGCAAGAATAGCTTCAAAAGCAGCCATACTCCCCACATTAGCAAGAATTACAGCCTTCCCTATCAAAAACTTAGTAGATAAACCAAGAATACCACCCTTCGTCACAAGATTAGCCTTAATATCTACTTTCCTCAAATGAATAGCTCCAACGATAACATGAGCTTCATGAATCTCCTATAAACCACTGAATGAAATCTGATCTGAAACATGGAAACCCATGTAATAAGCATGCTCCTCCAAAGTAGGTGCAAGTTGATAATTTGGGAAAGTGAAACACCTAAATAAGGGATCATAGAACTAGACCAAGGTGTTCAGAACTCCGTCTTCAACATCAGTATCAAACACTGTCATAATCTTCCCATAAAGGTCTTTAAAATCCAAGGGACTAGTCACCAAAGATCCTAGCTTTCTCAACTCTTTCAGTTCAGGACTCTTGAAACTAAACTTATGAGTGTTTATTCTTCCAGAATCCATAATCATATTACATGCGATGTTTGCAAAGAAAACTCCTAGGTTCCTTAAAAACCAAGTGAAAAGGATGTTTATGAATGCATGAATGCATGATTATGCCACAATCACAAGCATGGTAGGTTTAAAGGTTCAACGCCACAAGCATGGACCCAAGGTAGCGACCCACCTATAATTTACGTTCTATTGGTTTAATCATCTGAACAAGTAATCAGGTTCTAACAAGTTTCCCAGAGTCGTAGATCCATCTTTCGGATATTACCAATGTAAACGAATTACTCGCCAACCAATAATATTCTCAAGAGAAACTCGTTTAAGTGTAGTATCATGTATCAACCAAACCATGTCTACCCCGATATGGTCACCGCATTACATCCTAAGAGGCCAATAGGGGTAAAATGGGTTCTAAAGATTCTAAGCTTCACAGACCCTCAGGTCGAAAGCAACAACGCCATTACAATTTTACTTGTATGACATTATTACAGTCAAAGGGGCCATCACTGAGCGGAGGATCATAAGTCAACCTATTGAGACTTAACATTGGGTAGGTCAAGCAAGAATATACCACCCTCCTAAACATAAGTGCACTCAAGCTTAGTTATAAGACTTCTCACCACACAGAAATCACCGAGCACTCAACAGCAAAAACAACAAACAAAAGCAAACATATAAAATTCTAAAAAACAAAATTAGAATCTATATTATAGTGAAATAATTGTATGAGATGCTCCTAAGAGACTTTACAAAACATCACAAGCTTAAACTTTAACAGAATGAAAGTGAAGAAAATTAAATGCTTGGAAAACTTAATTGTGTATAAGATTTGTGATTTGTTCAAAATTACAAGCCATATATATATAGGCCATAAGACATAAATTTGAACTAAAAATACTTAATCATGAAGAAAAATGCATGGGAAAGCCTGAGGTCCTCAAAATAAACAGAAGAATCCAAAAATCCATACTATGATTAGTAGAATTGCCGTTGTAACAAGAATTACGGGCTGGCCAAAATTCTCTCTGTGATTTGTAACTTTATATTACACCCAAGGTGTAATTTTCTCTGTGGTGGCCCCTTACAACATAACCGGCTTGTTTCAACTTTAAAAAAAATTCAGTCTAATGATTAGCATAATTTGAGGGTGAAATCGTAATTCAAATTATTTTGTAAAGTTAAACCAATATTACAACAAATGATTATGATACATCAATTTAAACTAGCATAAAGCCCCACCCTTCATATAAAATGCAACTAATGATATATTATTTTCAAGAGACAATTGATAAAAATTAAAATATTATTCTGATTGAAATAACCATTCTAAAGGGTCTAGCCATCAAACATAAAAAATAAAAAAATTTAGATTTCTAAATAGGGGAATTGATGGAAAGTGGAAATATTATATAGTGACGTGTTTGAAAAGGCTGCTGAGGGATTGATGTGGATGGTGGTTGTGCTGCTATGTTTTCCAATGTAGGAGTAAAAATAGGGTAAACATGGTTATTGGAGAGTGTAGCTATGTGTTTAGGGAAGAGACTAGCATGGGTAAATATAGAAGTAGTGGGTGAAATAATAGGTCCATAGCCAGAGGAAATGGAGATATGGTAGATATAGCAAGCTTTTGTGTGAGCAATGGTAGATTGTTGCACTAGATTTTGAGCCATCAATTTGGTCATTAGAATCATACAAATTCATGTTCAGAATAGAATTTACTACTGGTTATCCATTCTAGGGTGGATATTTCCAAATTGTTGTTCCAAATTCTGACTAATCACTTAAAATATCTCATCCATTTGATGATGAGTGTAGTTGATTGTATCTTTAATATGTTCATAAGAAGCTTTAATGGCCTCACCCATGCCCTTAAAAGATGAATTTGTAGGTTTGGGAGACATTGAGTCAAGGAATTAGAGCATCAATGATAGATTGATGCTAAGGCTAAAATTTAAATATATGTTACAAAGAAAAAAATAAAGCAAACTTTCAAAGTTTTAATTGATTAACACAACTTTTGTGATATAAAAAAAATTGTTAATATTTATTGTTCAACACCCAATGATAAAACTTTTATGAAATATAATCATATTTTAATAAATATAAAATTTAAATTAATTTTACTAGTACCCACTTTTTTGTATGGATGCCAAAAATTCTCCAATAAACATATCATATAATTTGACTATCTAAAACAAAACAAAAATTACTTTATTATATATATATATATATATATATATATATATATATATATATATATATATATATCCACAAGATGCATCATATAATTGCATGCAATTATCTTTATTCAAAATCTTCATCTTGGAGACCCTTGCGATTATTTGTCTTACAGCATTCATAAGGAAGACCATGAGCACATCGTCTAAAATCACGACAATAATCATAAACATTTAATTTTTCCTGAATCTCTTTAAGCTCCATCTTTGTTTCACTATTTAGACCTTTATCTTTTCCACCATTAAAACCATAGCAACTATTAAATGAACTTGGAATGCATGCATTTTCATTGAAGTTTCTAAAACTTGCTATGAATGGAGTCTTTGACCAATCAATCTTAACTTTTCCCCATCTAGTTTCTCATGAATCTCCATTCCATAATGTTGTGTATAATCTCATTGGTTGTCTTGTTGGGAATGAAATACCAATATTTTGTCTATTATGCATTACTCTTATTGGTATATTATCCACCAATATTCTTCAAACACATGACGAACATAAGATATAAATAAATTGAGTGTAATCACATGTGTCAGTATCAAATACTAATATGTGTTAGACACAAAAAAATCTTTGGTCAGAGAGGCGTTGGTGCTACAGAATGATGAAAACATACATTATGCGTTGAGGATTCCAATCAATAGAATAAGTGTGAAAGTCTTGTGTGGGATCAAACCAAAGATAATATTGCATATCATGACTTCTATTACCATTGGCATATAAATTGGTTGAGAGAATATATGGACCAGATAAGTTTCCTAAAAATTCTATATCAATCTCATCATGGTGTGGTCCTTGAGAACTTAGCTGCATATATATAAATGTGAAATTAAATGATTATACAATAAGTAAAATCTCCTCTCAGTTTGAAATGTGATAGTGTGTGCACAAGAATAATGGTTTTAGATTGTAGTCTACAATCTCAATTGTGATCACAATATAAATATTTAGGTCATTTCCAGTCACAAATCACACGTTTTAACACAATCAAGGTTGGTGATCCTTTGATCAAGATGAAATATTCTAAATTTCAAGATCAATACTTTTTATATTTGAAAAAAATCATAATTCATTATTTTCTGTGCGGTCTAATCTTTATAGAATAATTAATGTGTTAAATGTGAGAATGCATGAGATTTATGGCCACATCAAGTCAAAATTTACGATATAACATTTTAGAGGTTTCTATAAGCGCAATTTAAAACTATTTTAAACGTAAATAAAATGCATATATAATATGCAGTGATAGTGCCTGCAGAGTTTCCTGGAACAAGTTTAATTTTCATATCAAATCTTCCAAATAAATATTCATTCTTTGATCCAATACCAGAGCCCGAATATTTATCAATCTCCAGTGTCATATTATTGCCACCATTTTATATATTAACCCTTTTATCTCCAAAAATAATATTAAAATCAGTGTTAAAATTTCCACCAAATGCAATTGTGATAAGGTTTAAACATAGACCAATCAAGAGAAAAACAGAGTTATTAGCATATGAAAAAGCCATTACTAATGAATGTTTTAGTATGTGGAGATTAATGAGTTTTTAAGGGGTTATTTATATTGAAGTTTGCATTAACAAATATTGTTATAATTAGTGTTTAGTTGTGTAATAGGTTTGTGACATGTCATAGTTATAGTTGAAAATTACAACTCAACCTTGTTCAAGAACCAAAATTGTTTTTTATAGCAAAAAGTTATCAAGTTGGAGACAAATCACAAGTCCAAAAAAGATCAATTAATTATACTTGTGAAATGGAAATATCATTGAAAGTAATCTTGTTTATGTGCATGTGGCAATATTGCCACCATGTGTTTGACCTAAACTCATTATTTTATTTATATATATATATATATATATATATATATATATATATATATATATATATATATATATATATATATATATATATATATATATATATATATATATATATATATATATATATATATATATATATATATATATATATATATATATATATATATATATATATATATAGATATTTAAGAATATATATATATATATATATATATAATAGGTTAAAATATATTTTTGTTCCATATATGTTCATAAAAATGAAAATTTTAATTTCTCAATAATATAAGCGAGTTTCGGTTTATCCATCGTAAAAAAGTATATTTGATTCTCTTTATAATATTAAAATTCCCTGTGTATGACCCCTGGTTGACTATTTCAACCTAGATTCCTATTGTAATCCTATGTGGCATTAAACTTTTAATCTATGTGGAATTTTTAGTTTTCATTTATATCCAATATTATTTACCCCTGTAAAAGCTAGGGTTCCAACTTTGAAGCATATGAACATCAAACCTCTGTCCTCTCTATTCCCAGCTTCGAAGTTCTTCAACTTCTCCTTTCCCAACTTCGTTGTTCTTCATCTTTTATGTTCCCAGTTTTTTTTATATTCATCTTCTTTCTGTGTCTATTATAGGCTTCAGGCGATCAACAACTAACTTTGGGTTTAAAAACATGGGTGGAAGCAAAACTTCATCAATTGGTAACTCAAGTGGACTGAGTTTATCAAAATATGGATGTAATGAACTAATGAAGATGTTGAATCACCGAGCTCATCTAATAACTCATCAATTGTGGGAATGGGAAAGTTTTCCTTCACAGTAGCAACATTCAAAGCTCTGTAGTCAACACAAAGGCGCCATGATCCATCTTTCTTGCAGACTAGTAATATCGGGGATGAAAAAGGAATGTGGTTAGGGATAATAATTATTTTCTCGAGCATCTCACAAATTAATTTTTCCTCTCTAATTTCAAAAATTGAGAGTAACGGTATGGCCTAAAATTAATAGGTGTGCCTTCCACTAGATGGATGTGGTGGACCATGGAATAGTGAGGTGGAAGTCTTGTATGAGGAACAAAAAATGTTTCATAATGGCTAACACTAGTTTTGGTAAGTTAGAAGGATATTGAGGTTGGTCGGTTTGATCACTAGATGATGTTGGGGTTGAGTTGAAATGGAGAAAATTTCGGCAACCGTGTTACATTGAACTAATGCTTGAAGCTGCGTAAGGATACAAATTGAGATGGAATTGTAGAATCACCACACAGAGTAACAGGTTAACCCTTCCAAGTAAATTCCATCGTCAACACAAAATAATCATGGGAAACGTTTCCATGTAATTTAAGTCATTGAAAACCTAAGATCACATCAGGACCCTCAATAGCTAAAATGAACAAGTCTACAGAAAATGCAATACCTTGCAAATTAAAGGGTACAATATGGAAACAATATTGACAGAAGAGAGTTGAGCCACAACTAGCGGCCACACTAAATTGAGGTCACAAGGTCATTGATAGGCCCGAATGTTCCACCAATGATGGGCTAATGAAATATTTGCATAATGGCTAACACTAGTTTTGGTAAGTTAGGAGGAAATTGAGGTTGGTCGGTTTGATCACTAGATGATTTTGGGATTGAGTTGAAATGGAGAAAATTTTGGCAACCGTGTTACTTTGAACTAATGCTTGAAGCTTAAGTAAGGATATAAATTTAGATGGAGTTATAGAATCACCACACAGAGTAATAGGTTTACCCTTCCAAGTAAATTCCATCGTTAACATAGAATAATCATGGGAAACATTTCCACGTAATTGAAATCATGGAAAACCTAAAATCACATTAGAACCCTCAATAGCTAAAATGAACAAGTCCACGGAAAATGTAATACCTTCCAAATTCAAGGGTACAATATGGCAACAATATTGACAGAAGAGAGTTGAGCCACAACTGGTGGTGTTGTACCCCAAAATTTGCCCTCTCATTTCATCAACATTTTCTCACCACAAGACCCTTGAAGCTCAAGACCAAGTTAGGGTTTGCTCTGCTCAAGACTCCTCCTTGCACTGCTGACCCAAATTAGGGTTTGAGTTTGCACAAAGATGTTTTGACCTGAAATTCCCAAAGTGACTTTCATACTTCATGTTGGACTCACAAGTTTATCCATACCAAGTTTCAAGCCTTGATTCCAATCTTTGCCCAGTCAATTGGACAGTTGACCTAGAAATCAGCTGTATTGGGGGAAAAGTCAACTGTGGTCAATTGATAGTCAAACCTCCTGATTTTTGACCCACATCAACATTATGAACTCATATTAACCATTTGGTCAAGTTTGGATCACAATTCCACAAGAAATTTGATCAGATCACCAAAAGGGCAAAATGGTCATTTTTAGGGTTTTGACTGCACAAAGGCAATTTTTGACTGTTTGACCTAACCAATGGCAAACCAAGCTCCCTTATGGCCTCAAGGACTCAAGGGCATTGTCTTGACATGTTCAACAAGTTCAAAAGATCCCAAGTGCACAAGATTGACAGATGAATTTTCCAGTCAACTGATCAAAATTTGACTGTATACTGAAAAGTCAAACTTTGACTTTTTGGTCAAAATCAAGTGTCAAGATTCATTTTTCATCAAAACATGTCAAATTATGAAACTTGTTCATCAAGAAATCCAAAATTGCAAATTAGGGTTTAAAATGAAGAAATTTCATAACTTAGAAATTTTCTAAGTTATGAAATTCCCTAATTTTTTCCTAACTTTGTCCCATTTTTTCATCAAGATATATTTGGATTCAAACAAAACTTAAAACATGAAAGTTGTAGTCCATTGCAAAATCTACAACTTTTATTCACAAAGTTTTCTCAAAAGAAGCTTGTAGCTCAAGTTATGATTTTTGGAATAGGGGTGCAAAACATTCTTAACTTAGGAATTTTTTGACCTATTTTAGGCAGGATTTTTGCCCAACTTCATGGCCACTTTTCACATGCTTCCACTTGGAATCTCAACTTGCATTACAAAGATGGATTGTAGTACACATTCCAAGCTTTCCAAATTGTCCAATAACTTCTCAAACACCCTTGTGGTTAGGGAGAATCGAATTGGCAAAGTTGGGCAAAAGTCACTTTTTTTCATGACCAAATGCATGTTCATAACTTGGGCATTTTTGAAATCAGCTTGTACAAGCTAGATTACGGGCCTCTAATCCTTCTTACACTCAATAATTAAATTCCAATCCATTTTTTTCTAGCATTATTTTGTTCATATAGTCATTACACAAAGAATCAAGCCATATTTGGAAAAAGCATTTTATCCATTCTTGTAAAGAAGTGCTTTATGTCAAAAGCAAATCAAAGAAGTACATAGCAGATCTTTTAGGCACAAGATTATGGACTAATCCCACTGATCAAGGAGAGATTATGCAGCATGCTTGAGGGACTTGCCTTGGCCTATAACCCAACTTGACAAACTTTGCTTATCTAGGAAGAAACTTTGCAAAACTAAACACATCTCTCATTCCTGCAAGAACCAACTCAAGCAAACTTTGTAAACACTTTTCACTTGATCCAACTGACCTGAAACACGAGCCTACCATATTCCAAACCTCATCATTCATCAAAACACCATTTTGTTGCACAAAACAGGGCATCCCTGCAAATTGAGTTGCACAACTCAGTTTGCTCGTGCGTTTTGGCCAAAGCTGGTTCATACACACTCCATAACATCCATACAAGCTATCCCAAGCCCTAGCTACAGACTGTAACACCTCTAACCAAGTTCACCATTTTCATCTTTTCAGTTGTGCAGGTTGAGTTACATAGCTCGTTTCAGTTAGTTTCAAAGCAAGCTAGAGGTTGGAGAAGCATCCCTGAACTTCAAGCAAGCTGTACAAGTCCTCACACTGCATTGAAAGTGCCCCCATTGTTGTACATGAATCAAGTTGAACAGGTAAAAGTTTGAACCTCTATCTCTCTATCTAGGCATATCTAGGCTTAGGTTTGTGAAGAAGTTATGTCCTACTCATGGCCCTGAAGCTACCCATGTCATTACTTTTCATTTATGTTGTGTGTACTGAGAGAATTTTGAAACTGAATATCTGAAAAAAGCTAGGTCAGGAATTGGGGGAGAAGAAATTCTCTCTCATTTCTGAGAGTTAGATCAACTTCTTTATATGTTTAGAATCGTGGCTTCAAGCTCTACAAGTTTCATGTTTTAAGATTTGTCAAAAGATCAAAGAATCAGAAGTTAGTGAGATGAACAAGAAGGCGCGCGTTTTTGTTTGAAAATGGCTGGAGGTTGAAGACAAAGTCCTTTGGGCTGGGCCTGGCTTATTTTTTCTGTTTGCACCACTATTTCACACATACACCCCCTTGGCCCATTGTGTGTTATTTTTATCATTTTTGACTTTTTCTTTTTGATTCTGACTTGTTATTTTTGGTTAAAATATAAAAAAACATTAAAAATATTGTTCACCTTTTTTTTTGTATTTATTAGGCATTTATTTGTTTTATTTGATGTGTATGTAAATAAATATATATATATACTTTTATTTAAAATACTAAAAATAATACAAATACATTTTATTTTCTGATTTTTATTTTATTTTATCTTTTGAAAACATTTTCTAAAAAATATACTTTTTTTGTAAATAATAAATATTTTTATTTTTTGTATATATTTAATATATTTAATACATAATATAAATATTTATATATTTAGAATATTTAGGATAAAAAATACAAAAATAATACATTTTATTTTTATTAATATTTGACCTCAAAAATTACTTTTCATAATATACTTCTCTTTTATTTATTTTTGTATATAATTAATAAATATTGTATATAATAAATAAATACTTTTTTTACTTAGAAAAATTAGGGTTTTACCCTAAAATGTGAAAATGTCCAAAATTAACTTTTTCTATATTTTTATATATTTCACATGAAAAAACACTTTTACATACATATAAAACCATTTTGTGCATTTTGCATATTTATTGTGTTTATTCAATTATTGTACAATTAAAATAACTTGTATATTCAATTTGGATGTAATAGTTTAGATTTAAATTTCTTGCTAAATATCCCCCATTTGAACATTTGTACCCCCATCCTATAATTATGTTATAATAATTTAGGATTTCATTTTCCGCACTTTAAAAGCTTTCTAAATATGCCATGATAGACTTAGGGTTTTGTATGCAAAAATCAAATAAAGAAAAATAGCTTGACCTAATTCAAAGACAAACAAGCATGAAAATGGACAATACACAATTCACACTTGCACCCCTTAGGGTTACTCCACTTGTTGCCTTCAATAATGGGCCATGTTGCATGTTGAGTTTCTTTGGCAAAACAAAATAATTCAAATGATCATAGTCCCTCGATGACGCTTTCGAAAGTTGCCTAAAAATGATCAAGTCCCTTAAAGGAAAAATTGTCAAAGACACTTGGCACTATTGCAATCATGGTCTAAACGATGACCCGCGCCCGTCCCGTTAACATCCTAACACAAGATTGTCCACCAAATGCAATGGTGGAACAATACTGTTAAAAGGGTTAAAACATAGGAAAGATCTTTGAGAAATTTAGGGTAGATAGCTCTTGGTTACTTGCCCAATCTTGCAAAACAATCCTTGCCATTTTTCAAAACACACTTCACAAACACAAACTTTCAAAACAACTTTCAAAACCTTGAAACATCTTTTCAAAAAGACAAGCACCTTTTGTAAAACATTCGAGTAAAAAATTGTTACAAGGGTTGCCTAGACAAGGCATCTTTTTCAAAACATTTTTCAAACCCACACACAAAGCACCATTTCAAACAATTGAAAGCACCATTTCAAACAATTGAAAATGCAAGGCAAGTGATCTAAGCAAGTAACTAAGAGCCCATGGATAACCATGGATAGAAAGGGTGCTAATACCTTCCCTTTCTATAATCTACTCCCCGAACCCAAGAAAACATCTCAAAGGTTTTTGCTGTGCTTTTTAACCTTTCCTTAGGATAAAATAAAAATTCGGTGGCGACTCTTGCTCAACCGAAACATTTGCGAAAACAAACGCAAAACCTCAAGTCAGTTCTCCCACCGTATCACAGGTGGCCACACTAAATCGAAGACACAGGGTCATTGATAGGCCCAAATGTTCCACCAATGATGGGCTAATGAAATTGTGAGTGATATCATTGTAGATTAAAGTTTAGAAGTGGTGATGGTCGTATTCACCTGAGACCTTAATAATCGACCCTGAAGTTGGCTAGACGAGGTATGGAGGCTCGAGATGTCACCAGCAACATCCTCTGGTGTTGGATCTCCGATGATATTATCTATGTTGTCATCGTCAACACCAAGTAATAGTAACACCTTACCACGTCAACGATGAGACAAGTTCCATTTTTCACCGCACTTAAAACAAAGTCCATTACCATGTCTACACGAATCTCTCTCGGTGGAAGTTGACGGATAGGAATTTGTGTTTAAGGTGTGGCTAATATGGAAGGCAAGGTATTTTCTTTAGAGTTGGGTGATGAAGCTAGAGGTGAGGGCATGAGTTGGGCTAGTTTTGTGGGCTAGGCGATGATGTAGAGGTACGGGGCCAAATTTTTGAGAAACTTGTGTTATCTTCCAAACGGGCCTCATAGGCTCGAGCCATGACAAATGCGTCCATCAGACTAAGGGGCCAATTGAATTGTAGTTCACGACACAAATTGTGTTTAAGACCGGTGATGAAAAAACTTATTAACAAAGGTTCAGAAATACCATTAACTTTGTTCATGTGGTATTCAAAATGAGCTTGAAATTCCATAACATAACCTGTTTGTGAGAGCTTAGAAAACTCGTCTTCGGTATCTTCATATGTGGTTAGACCGAATCAAGCATTAATTTCTTCTAAAAAATCAGCCATGATGACACTACAAAAAAAAGGTCATTCTCCACGACCATAAAATCATGGTTATATGAAAAATTATTGTAGTTGTAAGTTTTGGCCACAGTTTGGCCACAAATAAGTGACTGTGGGATATGCAGTCGTGGCCTAAATTATAAGCCACATTTTTCATGTTTGATCCATGTTTTGTATATATCCATGGCTTGAATAGGCCACGGTTTAGGTATCTTGGTTAAGGTCGTAGTTTATCTTGCACTTCAGTTATTAATTGTGGCTGAATCTAGCCACAGTTCTTATTTAATGTATATGGTTTTAATTTAAGGCCACTAATTAAAACCGCGACTATATTTTCTTCATGGTTTTACCCCATTTAAGTAGGCCACGGTTTATTTTTGTGCCACATAGTTATGACCATGTTGTTCTTTATGCCATGGCATAAAGAACCATTTTAGATCAATATAAAAGTTCTTGAAACAAGAATATTCATTTATGTTGATATTGATTAAAAAAATAAAATCTAATTACACAAGAAAATATTAAGCCACAACATCAAAATATTCATTAAGAAATAAGTAAGTCTTTACATCAAGTGACGCTACCGACTAATAAGTCGCATAAATATAGATAAGTTTTGATATTATCATTCTTAAACAAAACCAAATTGGGCTCCGAACATGATACATCCCAAATTCAAAACAAAAGTTCTAAGAGATAGATAATATAAAACACAACTACTATTAGTTAAATTCATGCATATAATATTCTTCTTCTTGATCATCTCCTCCTCCTTCTTCTTCTTCTTCCATATCTTGATGACACGCTTCTTCGTCTCCATTCTGTAAGGAACATGATACATAAATTAATATAAGCAATTTTAGAAATTTAAATATGTTTTAGGAGATTTTAATGCATTTTTAAATCATATATCATTTGTAGGAATGTGGTTCATTTGGAGGCAAAAAGAGACAAACAAAGATAATATATAATTATTGACTTGATAATTTGTGACTTGAATTCCCGTAGACAATTTTTAGGATAATATATAATTCAAGTGTTAAGTATATTCCAAGCTTAGAGTATATACCTCTTCACAATGAGGAATATGAGTTGATGTAGACGAATGTGGAGCAGCAGGAGTAGCAGTAGTACTATTGGAACTACCCAAAGCAGTTGCCATCATATTAGAGATCTCCTCGTCACTCATATGTGGGTTTTGTTGCTTCATCATGGTCTTCAAAAGTGCCTTCATACCATCCATCTCCCTCTTCATGCCATCCACTTCATCACTATGCTGCTTTTTAATAACTAAAATTTCTTCATTTCTTTTAAGCATGGTTGGTGTCATTGTTCTTCCATAGCAACGAACTCGACCAGATTTTTCTTTCCGAAACAATGGCTTAAATGTCTCAAATTCAATTAAGTCATGAATTAAATCTTGAAGCTTATCCTAATTAAAAAATATTCACAGCTTAGAACCACAAAATTGGAACCGACAATTCACAGTTTCATTTGAATGTCTTACATCAAACAAAAAAATAAGTCCAATAATAGAAACACAGAACAAAAACAACATTATTGTAAGAAACACAAACTTCAACAACAGCTTGTACAAGATCAAAAGACAAATTAACTACTGAAAAAAAAATATAATTTATTAAAGAAGGCAAGGTTGTATGCTATGTGTATTTGATAGATTATATCCATATATTTAACAAATAATTCTTAGTAACCAAATCCTTTAATAAAAAAGAAAACTTACAATAGCAATTTGTGTTTCCTCGTCCACTTTTTTTCCTTTTCGACTTTGTCGAGTCTCAATGAACATCTTTGCTTGGCTAACTTCCTTTCAGTCCTCTTTCTTTGCATGCTACATTGGTTGATATTAAACAGACAATTATGAATCACTCAACCAACAAAGAATTATAAATTGAAGAATGTATAAGAACCCTACCAATTTTGCACGAATCCTTGCAAATTTTGTTGGTCTCATACGATGCGTGTACTTTTTCTTAGCTCTATTCACATCATTTACTTTGCTAATTGTCTATATTGTGGAACAACAAATGTTAGACAATAAAATATCAAAGTTTTAAATAAGTCATAAAATTATCTTACTTGGATTTTACTATTTTTCCAATAGGCTACCAATTGCTTGAAATGAGCTACAGGTACGGTCTAGGGATGCTGTTTCAATCTTTCACTCATAGTAGTGTACTTTAAAAAGCAACTCTTTTTTACATCTTTCTTGTAACGCCTCCAAACATCATTTATGCGAGAGAAAACTACTTTAGTTCCATTATCAGAGATAATGAATTTATCCTACAACAAAGAAGGAAATTAGATACAGGTAACAAATTAAGGGACACAAGTAACAAAATAAGAAAAACTCATTTTGATCATATAGTAACATATTCCCATATATGGTCTTAGTTAGCATTCTTCAAACCTTTGAAGTTCGTATAAACTAAGGGACACAAGTCTGAATTCCTTGCGACAGTGCCAAGGAAACAACTCAAATTTGACACGGTTCGATCATTGGGTCCAATAGGCTCTCCATCATCGTCTAAGACCATCTCTTCACGATCCTCACTCTTTCTAGCATGGTGTGATACGGTGGGAGAACTGACTATGGTTTTGCGTTTGTTTTCGCAAATGTTTTGGTTGAGCAAGAGTCGCCACCGACTTTTTATTTTATCCTAAGGAAAGGTTAAAAAGCACAGCAAAAACCTTTTGAGATGTTTTCTTGGGTTCGGGGAGTAGATTATAGAAAGGGAAGGTATTAGCACCCTTTCTATCCATGGTTATCCATGGGCTCTTAGTTACTTGCTTAGATCACTTGCCTTTTGTTTTCAATTATTTGAAATGGTGCTCTTGTGTGTGTGGGTTTGAAAAATGTTTTGAAAAGAGGCCAATGTGGTGGCAACCTTTGTAATGATCCATGTTGGGATGTATACAAAGGTGTATGTCTTTTGAAAAGGTTTTCATTTGTTTTTGAAAATTGTTTTGAAAGTGTTGTGAGGTGTGTTTTAGAAAATAGGCAAGTGTTTTGTTTTTGCAAGTTTGATTCAAGTAACTAAGAGTTTATCTACTCCTAAATTTCTCAAAGACTATTGCTATGTTTTAACCCTTTTCATAAGTTTGTTCCACCATTGTATTTGGTGGACAATCTCATGTTAGGATGTGAAAGGGACAGGCGCGGGTCATCGTTTGGACCATAATTGCAATGGTGCCAAGTATCTTTGGGCATTTTCTTTAAGGGACTTGATCATTTGTTTGGCAATATTTTGAAAAGTGTTATCGAGGGACTATGATCATTCAATTTGTTTGTTTTGCCCAAAGAGACCTAACATGCAATATGGCCCATTTATTTGAAGGCAACAAAGTGGAATACCCTAGGGGTTGCAAGTGTGATTTGTGTGTCCATTTTCATGCTTGTTTGTCTTGAGATTAGGTCATAACTATTTTGTTCATTTTATTCGCATATAAACCCTAATTCTAGCATTGTATACTTAGAAAGCGATAAAGTGCGAAATTTAAACTCCTACGCTATTACAACACAATAATATAGGGAGGGGGGTACAAATGTTCAAATGGGGAGGTATTTAGACAAGAAATTGAATCTAAGCTATTACATCATTTGCTTTGGATATTTACAATATAATTTAATTGCATAAATAAAATAGAAATAGAACAAATATGCAAGAATGCAAAAAAGTTTTTTTTATATGTATGAAAAAAAGTATTATTTATGTAAAATAAAAATAAAAATAAAAAGATATTATTTTTTGAGTTTTTCATATTTAGGGCAAAACCCTAATTCTATTAAACAAAATGTATTATTTATTAATATATACAATATTTATCATTTATACACAAAAATAAAAATAAGAAAAGAAATATATTTATAAAAAATGATTTTTTAGTGTTTAATATTAATAAAATAAAATATGTATATTTTTAGTATTTTATTCTAAGTATATTAATAAATATATATATTTATGTATTAAGTTCTAAATATGTATTATATATAAAAAATAATAATATTTAATATTTAATAAAAAAAGTAATTTTTCTATAAAATATTTTCAGAAAGTAAAACAAAAATAAAAATGTATAGAAATGCATTTGTACTATTTTTTAGTATTTTAAACAATATATATATATATATATATATATATATATATATATATATATGTATAAACTAAAAGAAAATTAAATAAATGCCTAACAAAATCAAAAATAGTGAGAAAAAATATTTTTATATTTTTAATGTCATGAGAAAAAATAAACAAAGTCAATCAAAAAAAGAAAAAGTCAAAAAGTCAAAGAAATAAGCAAATGGGCCTTGGGGGTGTAAAAGCAATTATGTGGTGCAAATAAGAAAAATATTCCAGGCCCAGCCCAGAAGACCTGTCTTCAACCTCCAGCAAACAATGTTTGAAAAATACGCGCGCCTCTTGCTTCAACCTCAAGATCCTGATTCTTTGATTTTTAATGAAAACTTTCAACACAAAAAATGTAAAGCATCATCTCACGATTTCATACATATAAAGAACATGATCTAACTCTCAGAAATGAGAGAGAATTTCTTCTCTCCCAATTTTTAACCTAATTTTTGTTCAAAGTTCAGGCATCAAATTCTTGCAACACACATAATATAAATAAAATCTAATTATATGGGCATGTTCAGGGAAATGATTATGACATATTCTCTTCACAAACCTAAAGCTAATAATGCCTAATAAGAGAGATACGAATTCAAAAACTTACCTGTTCAGTTGAAGTTCAATCTGGCAATGTAGGAACTTTCAGTGCAAGGTGATGATTGGAAAAGCTTCCTTGAGGTCCAGGGATGCTATTCCAATGTTTACTTTGTCTTGAAAACTTCTGAATCGAGCTAGAGAACTTCACCTGCAAGTCAGAAATGTGAAAATGGTGGAACCAGTTAGAGGGATTACAGGTCGTGTTTTTGCTTTTGGTTAGCTTGCATAGATGTTAGGGGATGTATGTGAACTGGTTTGGGCAAGAATGCTTGAAGGGATTGAGAGATGATACTCAAACTGCAGGCCTTGCCCTGTTTTTGCAGTTTGAGAGTGATTCTGAGATTGAGGGTGTTTTGAAGGCTAAGGGCTCGTGTATTAGCTTGGTTGTGTTGTGTGGAATGTGTTTGATAACTTTGTCTAAGTGTTCTTGAGCTGATATGGAAGTTGGTATGTGTTATGGCACTTTTCTTCAACTTTAAGCAACAAATGTCAACTTGTGTTTCTAGGTCAGTATAGGACCCCTAATGAGCTGCATAAACTCTCCTTGATCAGAGTTATTTGTCCATAATCTTGTGCTAAAGAGATTTGATATGTACCTTCTTGATTTACCAATTGACATAAAGTATGACTTTTCAAAAATGGCTATTTTGCTTTATCTAAAAATGGATTAAACTTGCATACAATGTCCAAACTCATAGAACAACACCTTGGCACAAAGGATTGGCATTAAATTATGGAGTGTAGATGAGATAAAAGACATGTAATCTAGCTTAAGGCATGCTGAGTTCAAATTGCAAGGTTATGGACATGTAACTTGGTCATGAACAAAGTGAGTTTTTGCCATATTGTGAAATTCGATTCTCCCTAACCATGAGGTTGTTTGAGAAGTTCTTGGACATTTTGGAAAGCTTGGAATGTGTACTACAATCCATCTTTGAAGTGCAATTTGAAATTCCAAGTGGAAGTGTATGGAAAATGGCCTTGAAGTGGGGTAGAAAACCTTGTCAAAATAGGTCAAAAATTCACTAAGTTAAGAATGGTTTAGTGCCCTTATTCAAAAATTTGTAACTTGAGATACAAGCTTCAAATGAGAAAACTTTGTGAATCAAAGTTGTAGATTATACAACAAGCTACAACTTTCATGTTTTGACTTTTGTTTTAATCCAAATGAATCTTGGTGAAAAAGTGGGGCAAAGTTGGGAAAAAATTAGGGTTTTCCATAACTTAGAAAAATTCTAAGTTATGAAAAATTCCATTTCAAACCCTAATTTGCATTTCTTGGTTTCTTGGTGAACAAGTTTCATGATTTGGCATGTTTTGATGAAAAATGAATCTTGACTCTTGATTTTGACCAAAAAGTCAAAGTTTGACTTTTCAGTATACAGTCAAAATTGATCAATTGACTGGGAAATTCAATTGTCAATCTTGTGTACTTGGGACCTTTTGAGCTTGTTGAGAATGTCAAGACAATTCCATGGGGTCCTTGAGTCCATATGTGATCTTGGTTTGCCATTGGCTAAGTCAAACAGTCAAAGATTGCCTTTGCACAGTCAAAACCCTAAAAATGACAATTTTGCCCTTTTGGTGATCTGATCAAATTTCTTGTGGAATTATGATCCAAACTTGATCAAATGGTCCATATGAGTTCATAATGTTGATGTGGGTCAATTTTCATGAGATTTGACTGTCAATTGGCCACAGTTGACTTTTTCCCCAATACAGCTGATTTCTAGGTCAACTGTCCAATTGACTGGGTAAAACTTGGAATCAAGACTTGAAACTTGGTATGGATAAACTTGGGAGTCCAACATGAAGCATGAAAGTCATCTTAGGCATTTTAGGTCAAAACATCTTTGTGCAAACACAAACCCTAATTTGGGTCAATAGTGCAAGGAGAAGTTTTGAGCAGAGGAAACCCTAACTGAATCTTGATCTTCAAAGGTCTGGTGGTGAGAAAATGTTGAGGAAATGGGAGGGCAAATTTTGGGGTACAACAGTTGCCCCTGTTCAATCTTCTTGAACCTGAAGAGTTAGATTGGCAGGTTTGCCTTTCGTGACTCGAGGGTAAAAGGAGATTGGACACTAGAGTGCCCGGAAATTTGCACTCGCATGTTGGAGTCTCAACAGTGTGGTGTCGAGAATGGGCTTACAGATGCCATTTGGAGAGATGGTGGATAGGGAGATGGGCTTATAGATGCCATCTGAAGATGTGACAGAACCTTGTCGGGAATGGGCTTATAGATGCCATCTGGAAGCGTTGATCGCATAAGAGATTCCTTAGCGAGAACTTGTGTATTTGAGAAAGACAGATATTTTCCTGGCTTGTTACAGGTGTTTGATCTTCAATCTCTTTATGCAGATATGCCCTGGCTAGATACAGGTGTCGAGTCTACAAATGGTTGCTCACAGATGTGCCCTGGCTGGATACAGGAATCGAATCCGGAAATAGTTGTCAACAGATATGCCCTGGCTGGATACAGGAATCGAATCTTCGAACTCTTCAGACGTGCCCTGGCTAGATACAGGAGTCGAGTCTGGAAATGTGGTCAACAGATATGCCCTGGCTGGATACAGGAGTCGATCTGGAAATGTTGTAGTTGATAGATGTGCCCTGGCTGGATACAGGAATCGAATCTTCGAACTCTTCAGATGTGCCCTGGCTAGATACAGGAGTCGAGTCTGGAAACTGATCACTCTCAGATGTGCCCTGTCTAGATACAGGTATCGAATCTGGAATTTGTGACAGTTGAAGGTAGTTGTCTTTAGGATTGTCTTTTTCCCTGAAAAGACAAAAACATAAGTTGTATGCAATGTCATGATGTATGATATGCATGATGTCATGATGTTCAACATGAGATAGTGTTGTATGCACTTTATCATGTACGTAAGCAAGATGTATGAAACGTGAAATGTTTATGAGTGTATTTTTGTCTTAGGAAAATGAATCCTTGACGATCGGCCGGGGAATTTCTCTGTGGAAGAGATACTTTGCTGAAGTTTGACGAGGGGCCTGCTGAGGACTTCAATGATGGATTCCGCTGGGGATAATGATGATAAACTCTGCTTGGGGAATACCAAAGACAAACTCCTGTCGGGGACTGAAAGAACCTTGCCGAGGGCGATCTTCCATGGCAATTAGCTGAGGATAACCCAGTTATAAGCCCTTGTGAGGAATAACTCTGAATAAAGCTCGGGAGAGACGTCCGTATTCTGCAGGGAACCAGCTTCCAGAATCTACTGGGGATAAGCTTTTAAACCTGCCGGGGAAAGTTGGCGACTTCACTGGGGGAAGTATTGCTGAATCTTGTCTTACTCTGCGGGGAGCTGAGATCATTTGGCCGCGTTCTTCAGTCGAATCTACCTTGGTACCTTGGCAGACAAACAACCAGACTGCATCAGGCAACTTCACATTGCCCCTGTTTCTGATGTCACCTGTAATTAATCTTTCGTTTCATATGCAAATATTTATGAATCAGCAATTTAATGTCAAATGCATATATCAAAAATGAACATTGGACGTTCTTCGCAAGACAAAACAGAAAAAGGAGAAACAATGGCAATTGGTATGGACAAATGAATTTGTGTTGATTTGAATTTTGCTTGTGAATAGGCGTTTTTTGTACAAGAGGCTGACATCCTAGTAAGAGGATGCCGCCGAATAACACATAATTTACGATTTTGAAAAGAAAACAAAACAGCTATGTGAATAATCCTACGGGGTTCCAACTCTGCTATCGCCTTTATGTCTCCAAGCGTCTCATCGCTTTGCTGCCTAGTTGAAGATGAAGCTGATTGGTCGATGCCGAAGTCTGAGCCAGATAGTTGATGCCGAATTCCGGATGCGAAGTGATCCAATGAGACATAGTGTTACGCTTTATCCCTAACTTTTGCCTGGACCGCCCTTTCGGGTTTTCAGTCCACCGGGATACCCATTTTTTCCCAAGCCGCCTTTTCAGGTTTTCGACTTGCCGGGTGTACAGATTTTTATTCATTTCATCCCTTATTTTTGCTCGAACCCTTTTGATTCGCCGGGAAGCCCTTATTTTTGCCTAGGTATGTCAACCTAGCGGGTCTTTTATTTATGCGTAGTATTTTTTCACTATGTCTGCATTGGCGGGGTGAGGAAGGTCGTCACCGTCCATGGAGGTTAGGATCATGGCTCCTCCTGAGAACACATGTTTAACCACAAATGGCCCTTCATATGTAGGGGTCTATTTGCCCCGGGGATCACTTTGAGGAAGGATGATGCGTTTGATTACCAGGTCTCCAACTTGATACTCTTGTGGTCTGACTTTCTTGTTAAATGCCCTGATCATCCATTTTCGATACATCTGACCATGACAAATAGCAGTGAGCCGCTTTTCGTCAATCAGGTTTAATTGATCAAGTCGAGTCTGGATCCAGTCATCTTCATTCAAGTCTGCATCCTTCATTATTCGGAGAGAGTGTATCTGGACTTCAATTGGCAAGACCGCCTCCATGCCATAGACCAAAGAGAAAGGAGTTTCCCCGGTTGACGTCCTCGCTGAGGTACGGTACCCATGAAGAGCGAACGGTAACATCTCGTGCCAATCTTTATAGGTCACTGTCATCTTCTGCACAATTTTCTTGATATTCTTATTGGCTGCCTCTACAGCCCCATTCATCTTCGGCCGGTAGGGAGAAGAATTGTGGTGCTGTATCTTGAATTGTTCACAGAGTTCAGTGATCATCTTGTTGTTGAGATTGGTACCATTGTCCGTAATGATTCTTTCTGGGACGCCGTACCGACAGATCAGATTATGCCGGATAAAACGTGCCACGACGCTCTTGGTTACTGTGGCGTAGGAAGCTGCCTCAACCCACTTCGTGAAATAATCGATCGCCACCAAGATGAAGCGATGCCCATTGGATGCCGTCGGTCGGATCTCACCGATCATATCAATCCCCCACATTGCAAAAGGCCAAGGTGCCGTCAGGACGTTCAGAGGAACCGGAGGAATGTGCACCTTGTCAGCATAGATCTGGCATTTATGACAAGTTCGAGAGTGTTGGTAACAATCAGCTTCCATTGTGGACCAGAAATATCCTGCCCGAAGGATTTTCTTAGCCATGGTGTGCCCACTGGAATGTGTTCCAAATGTACCTTCATGCAGTTCTATCATGATCTTCTCTGCTTCGGCCTTGTTCACACAACGTAGTAGAGTTGAATCATGATTCCGCTTGTAGAGAATGCCGTTGCTGAGGAAGAATTTCGCTGCAAACCTTCTCATGAACTTCTTGTCATTGACAGATGCGCCTTCGGGGTATTCCTGAGCTTCCAAATACCTCTTCACTTCATGATACCAGGGTTTTTCAGTCACCTTTTCAGCCTCGAGATCGCAGCAGTATGCTGGTTCATCCAACTTCCAAATAATGATCCGGGGAGCCTCATTGTCCCACTTAACTTTGAACATTGAAGACATCGTAGCTAGTGCGTCTGCTAGCTGATTCTCCTCTCTTGGGAAGTGCTCAAAAGTTATTTCTTCAAAGTGGGGAAGCAAGGTTGACACATACTCCTTGTAAGGAATAAGATTTGGGTGTTTCGTATCCCACTCGCCCTTGATCTGATTGATCACGAGAGCGGAATCTCCGAAGACACTCAGAAACTTGATCCTTAAGTCGATTGCAGCTTGTAAACCCATGATACATGCTTCATATTCTGCCATGTTGGTGGTGCAGTTGAAGCACAATCGGGCGGTGAGTGGAGTATGAGTTCCTTTGGGAGATATGATTACAGCGCTGACGCCGTTACCCAAAGCATTAGAGGCTCCATCAAAATGCATAGACCATCGGGATCCTTCCTCAGGTCCTTCATCCGGTCCAGGTACTTCACAGTCAGTTACCACCATGATGTCTTCGTCCGGAAAATCAAAGTTCAATGATTGGTAATCGTCCACAGGTTGGTGTGCCAAATGTTCTGCCAGTACACTTCCTTTAATTGCTTTCTGAGTTGTATACTGGATATCATATTCTGTTAAGATCATTTTCCATCTCGCTATTCTCCCAGACAGAGCAGGCTTTTCAAATATGTACTTGATGGGATCCATTTTTGAAATCAACAAGGTAGTGTGAGTCAGCATATACTGTCTCAGCCGACGAGCAGCCCATACAAGAGCGCAGCAAGTTTTCTCAAGCAGTGAGTAACGAGACTCACAGTCGGTAAACTTTTTGCTCAAGTAATAAATAGTGTGCTCTTTTCGGCCAGACTCGTCATGCTGCCCCAACACACACCCCATTGAGTTATCAAGTACTGTCAAGTATAGTATCAGAGGTCTCCCTTCTACTGGTGGCATAAGAATAGGTGGCTCTTGGAGGTACTCCTTTATCTTTTCAAAGGCAGCCTGACATTCATCGTTCCAACGTACTTACTTGATCTTTCTTCAGTAATTTGAAGATTGGCTCACAAGTAGCAGTTAGATGTGAGATGAATCGGGCAATGTAATTCAGTCGTCCCAGGAAGCCTCTGACTTCTTTCTCTGTCTTTGTAGTCGGCATCTCTTGTATAGCTTTTACCTTGGCAGGGTCCACTTGAATACACTTATCACTTACAATGAAGCCTAGCAATTTTCCGGACCTTACCCCAAAGGTGCATTTGTTGGGATTCAATCTCAGCTTGTATAACTTGAGCCGGTCAAACAACTTCCTCAGATGGTCAAGATGCTCCTCCTCAGTTTGAGACCTTGCTATCATGTCATCAACATATACCTCAATCTCATGATGGATCATACCATGAAATAAAGCAACCATGGCGCGTTAGTAGGTTGCCCCAGCATTTTTTAACCCGAATGGCATGACCTTGTAACAGAAAGTGCCCCACTGAGTCACAAAGGTAATCTTTTCCATATCTTCCGGAGCCATCTTGATCTGATTATACCCTGAAAAACCATCCATGAAGGAGAAAACCTTGTGTTGAGCGGTATTGTCGACAAGAACGTCAATGTGAGGTAGAGGGAAATCATCCTTGGGACTGGCCCTGTTCAAATCCCTGTAGTCGACACACATCCTGACTTTACCGTCCTTCTTTGGCACTGGCACCACGTTGGCAACCCATTGAGGATAAGAAGTTACTGCTAGAAACCCGGCGTCGAATTGCTTCATAACCTCAGCCTTGATCTTTTCAAACATCTCTGGGCGCATACGGCGGACCTTTTGCTTTACCGGAGGGCAGTCTTCCTTGGTTGGCAGGTGATGAACTACAATGTCGGCATCCAAACCAGGCATATCTTCATAGGACCAAGCAAATATCTCCATGTAATCCTGTAGCATCTGGATCAATCGTTGCTTCACGCTGAGCTCTAGATTGGCACCAATCTTGACCTCTTTCCTATCTGTCTCAGTACCCAGGTTAATTGTTTCCACCGGCTCTTCATGTGGTTGAATAGCCCTCTCCTCCTGGAGTAGCAGTCTTGCGAGTTCACCAGGCACTTCGCAATCATCTTCACCTTCGTCTTTGGCCAAGTTGATCGGATTCTTGAAGTCATAACTGGCGGTAGCAGAGCTGTTACCAGTGAGATCCAGAGTGGATTGAAACCTGTATAAGTGAGTGTGTGTAAATATAGCTGTTTTGCAATATATATAACACAGAAAGAAAAAGAGCACAAGATTTGAAATGCAACAAACGTCCAATGTTTTGATTGATGATATATGGAAATGTCATACAAAAAGCCCTCACAAATGGAGCTACGATGCCCCGGGTAGGACACCGAGCCAACAAAGTTTTAACATATTGTTTGTTACAAATTGGAAATCAAAAGAAATTAATTACTGCGTGACAAATGTGATAGGCGTAAAATCCTTTGCCGTCCAGTTGCTTGGTCCGTTGCTGGTAGTCGGGTAGATCCAACTGTCAAACTCTGCTTCTTCCACATCCTCCTCAATAGCATTCACCCTTGGGTTGGAGATAAACACCGGAGCCTTTCTGATCTTTTCCTTGCGCACAGCCCTCTGAGCCTCCGCAGTAAAGCCCAACCCAAACTTGTCATTCTTTTGAGTGAAGTCAGGAAGCTGACCCCAGTTTGCACAATTGCCTTTCTCGATTACAGCCCGGGCATCCTTCAAGGACGCCATCTTCGACAAAAAATCTTCTTCAACCACTGCCTCAGCCGATGCCAACACTGGAAGTACTTCCTCAAAATGCTGAAAAGGGATTTCAATAAACTCCCCGTCCATCTCGATATATCGGAACGAATTCAAGTGACTCACCATGTATTCCTCCTCACCCTGCACAGTAACAATCTTCCCTTTGACAGGGTATTTGAGCTTTTGGTGTAAAGTGGAAGTTACTACCCCAGCTTTGTGAATCCAGGGTCGACCCAACAAGCAGGAGTAAGATGGACGAATATCCATTACATAGAACGTTGAGCCGAAAACTTGGGAACCCACACGAATAGGAATGTCTACCTCACCGTGCACCATCCTCTTAGAACCATCGAAGGCTCTAACAATGATGTTACTAGGTTTCAGCTCCAAACCCTCACAATCCAGACGATCCAATGCCTTCTTGGGTAAAACATTCAGGGAAGAGCCGGTATCCACTAACACGTGTGCGAGAGTAGTGCCCCTGCATTCTATGGAAACATGCAGGGCATCATTGTGATTTTTCCCTTTGGCGGTAAGGTCAGCATCCGAGAACCCTAAGCCATTGTCGGCTGTCAAATTAGCCACACAGTCGGTGAATTGATCCGCGGAGGTCTCTTGCGGCACATGGGCCGTTTTCAGAAATGAAATCAGGGCTTTTGCATGGGCCTCCGAGCATAGCAGTAGTGATAGCATAGAGATTTTGGAGGGAGTATGCCCCAACTGTTCAACAACATTAAAGTCACTCTTTTTGATAATTTTAAGGATTTCCTCCATTTCTTGTTGGGAGGCTTCCACAGCAGTCTTTTTTGGTGCCTCCGTCCTGGCAGGTGAATCGGTAGCAACTTCTTTGCCCCGAGTACCAGAGGACTCGACGGCAGTAGTAGACACAGGAACTTGAATTGGAACATGCACACTTGCGGGTGTGATGGTGAGAGGTTTTCGGATAACTGGCGGTGCAATGTCAGGCGAGAAGAGCCTACCACTGCGGGTAATCTTGGCGGGACCAGTGATGTTACTGATACTGGTATTGGTGTCGAACTCCTGCTTCACCCCAAGAACATACACGTCGGCTCCATAATGCCATGGAACAGCTTTATTAGACTCATACGGGAGAGGCCCCGGGACAGTAATAGTGATGGGTGCAATAGACATAATTTGGACTGGTTTCTTCACGGGAGCTTTGGCGGGATTGTAAATTGTGACAACAGATATTTCTTCAATGGAAACAGATGGAACAACAGTTTTCTTGAACAGAATTTCCTTGCTATCCATCAGGCTTTGGATGCCTGACTTCAGCAGTGGACAACCGGTAGGGATAACAGCACACAGGAGGCAACCCTTACTACAACCCGGAAATAAACCGGCTAGTAGTAAGTTCCTCTTAACAGTCAAAAGAGGGGTAACAACTTCATTCACCGAAACAGCATACAATTCTTCCTCAATGGCATTTACTCTATGCTGGGGCATAGGATCAGTTACAACATTTGGTCTCTCAGGCGCTTCAAACTGAATTTCCTTTGCGTCGATAAGATCTTGCACTTTGTTCCTCAAGGCCCAGCAATCATCAGTAGTGTGCCCGGGACTATCAGAATGATAAGCACACCGGGCATTTGGGTTATACTTAGGAGACGCAGTGTTGACGACCTTAGGAGCTTCTTTGGTGGTCACCAAATTGGTTGATAACAGTTGGGGTAAAATTTGTGATAAGGTCATACTCAGCCGAGTATACTGCCTCTTGGGCCTTTCACTTCTTTGTTGATTGTACTGCTGAGGAGCAGCAGCAGGTTTTGAAATGACCAAAGCATTGACGGCTTGGCGACTTTCTGGCTTGACTTGTCTTCTAGGACCATAGACGGCACTTGCTTCTTTCTTAAAAGGCCTTTTCTCAGTACTTGCAGCAACACCCTTCTGAATCTTTCCTGACTTGATGCCAGCTTCTATTCTTTCGCCCGTTAAGATCAAATCGGTAAACCCCGCGGAAGAGTTACCAATCAGATGATTAAAAAATGGCCCAGATAGGGTCCCTAGAAACATATCAACAAGTTCACGATCGGTTAAAGGAGGCTGCACCCTGCCAGCCAAATCCCTCCATTTTTGTGCGTATTCTTTGAATCCTTCGCCTGTTCCTATCGACATACCCTGAAGTTGGGTACGAGTAGGGGCAAGGTCAGAATTGTATTGGTATTGTTTGTAGAAAGCGGTGGCCAAATCTTCCCAATTCCGGACACTGGTTCCTTCTAGCTGATAAAACCATTCCAACTGAGCTCCAGAAAGGCTGTCTTGAAAGAAATGAATCCAGAGGTTTTTATCTGCCGTATAGGGTTGAATCTTTCTCACGTAGGACCTGAGATGCATTTTGGGGCAGGACAGCCCATCATACCTTACAAACACTGGCACTTTGAATTTTGGGGGAATCACAATCCCGACAACCAAACCCAAGTCTTCAAAATCCAAACCCGGTACTCTTTGTAATTCCATGGCGGCTAATCTATCTTCTAACCCTTTGTATTTATCATCAGCTGGAGGGTATTGCTGGTCAGAATAATCTTCATCCTCTTCAACCTCTTCTTCTTCCGCATCAGACTCGGAAGGCACCGCAGCTCCATCTCTCTTACTGGTCCCTTCATCAGAAGTAGGAGGAAATTCAAGCACTCTTCGAGCTTCTCCGTCAAATCTTCTCCCCAAAGTAGCCACCCCGAGTCTCTTTTTCTTCTTCTTCACTGGGTCTTTGTTCCCCAATTGAGTCTTGATATCCTCCTGACCCTTAGCCAAGGTCATCAGGAGTTGCTGGAACTGTGCATTCTGAGCCTGTAGGTCTTTGATTGTTTGCTCGAGATCCATCCTACTGAAATAAACAGCAGACAGATAAGGAAACCTGGAATGAGACCTGCTTATGCACATGATGAATGGTATGCTTATGTATGTAATGCATTCAAGGATTCAGGACATTCAAAATTGTTTTAGACAAAGAAGAACGCACGTCATATTAATAAGAAGAAATTTGTCAGTACATAAATGCCCAATGGGCCAAATATTACAAAATAAACTTCTTAAGGCAAAAAGACATTGCGCATCCTTTTTGGTGCGATGTAGGTATTGAGGGCCTCTTGCTCGTGGAGTCGGCGGGTAAGCTCTAGAACCTTCTTTTCACTGGCGTAGTAGCTAGCTTCAAAAGTATTTCGTTCCTCCTTGAGCTGAATCCAGCTTTTCTGCATTTCCTCCCACGATGTAGGCATGTCTGGATGTAGGATGGTGTAGGGAACCTCTCCTTCATTGACGGGCTCTTTAATCACTGGGAGTACATGAGGATAAGGCATCATTAGACTTTGGGCTCGGGCTCGTACCCACTTGAGATATGGCTCAAGAGGGATGGAGTTCTTGTGTCCCAGAGTCTTGCTATCAACCTTGTTGAGTTTTCCCCAAGCTCTGATGAATCTTTGGCGAAGTCCTTGCGCATCGTTGTCGAAGTCAAAAACTAGGTCAGGAATCAACATATCATGAGGGCCATCCCTCAGTGCATATCCAAATTGCCTCAAAGCTAGGCAAGGGTTGTAGGTGATACCTCCTCTAATTCCAAGTAAAGGAACATTAGGGAATTCTCCGCAACGATCGACAATGATGACATTTTCTCTGGACTGAGAACACCAATGCACATCAGAATGAGTAAGAGTCATCAACCGTTGGGACCACCTTGTACCTTGTTCATTCTTCAAGACAGATTGTGGAAGGTGCGAAATGAACCACCTTGCAAGGATAGGAGTACAACACATGAGAACACCCCTCTTTCTCATTGTTCGTGTGTAAAATGAGTGAAGAATGTCCCCAAGAAATGTCGGTATTGGATTTCTGGACAAGAAGATTTTGACAGCGTTGACATCTACCAATTGGTCAGGATTTGGGAACAAGACCAACCCATAGATAAGGAGTGCCACAATCTCTTCAAAGGCTTGTAGGTCCAATGAGTTCCAACATTCTTGTGCCTTCTCAAACAAGAATTTTGCTAAGAATCCTTTGACGCCGCTTCTGGTTTCCCAATGTCCCTTAATGTCGGATGGTTGTAGATGTAATGCTCGAGCAACATCTTCCGGCTTTGGTTCCTTTTCCGTACTGTTGAATGGTAGTTGATTAAGGATAGGGATTCTTAGAAGTTGAGAAAACTCCTCCAAAGTGGGTACCAACTGATAATCAGGGAAAGTGAAACAGTGGTGAAGAGGGTCAAAGAATTGGAATAGCACCTTCATCATGTCTTCTTCAATGTTGGTGTTGACTAGGTTGAGCAGTCTACCATGTCTTTCACTGAAGGATGAGTTTTCCGGAATTCTTGAGGTGAGCTCCTTGAGTTGAGGAGAGATTCTCACAAGGTTGACTTGAATGGTATTTCTGCGAGGAATTTCCATGTCCTACAAAACAAGAACAAAGATGATGATCCAAAACCCTTGAAATGGTTAGAGAATGCATATGATGCTTCATGATGTTTATGATGTATGCACAAAACATATGTACAAGCAAATCACACCAAACCCTAGTTTCAGGCTTGCATGGGGTCTCATAGGTAAGTACCCTCTCGAGTGTAGTTGGCTTAAAAACCTGTCCTATAAATAGTAACCGGGTTCTAAGGAGCTCAATATCACTGGATTGTTTTCATTGTTCATTGTTTTGGTTTAGCCACTTAACTAGCGACCAAAATATTCCAAGAACACAACCCTCAATGAGTGTAGTATCGAGTATCTACCAACTTCGGACTGCACCAAAGCCGGTCATCTCACTACCCCTAATAAAAGGCTAAGATGGTCAAGTAAGGTTCTAAGTCATTAGTGCTTAGTGACATCACTCAGCGGCCCCGTACTCTCCTTGATTGAACTCAAGGGTTACCGGTACTCACAAATATGTTGCACTAATATAGCTATTGCTTCGACCGTGTCGGTATACCCTGCACAGTTTCCACAACGTATTGCTATCTATGAATGTTTCCCAAAATCCGGGTGTAGGATTGCAAACCCAAACAATAGAGCCAAAGTATAAAGCAAACAATTCAAACAATTTGTCATGCAAAGGGGGTGATCTAAACCCTAAGGTTACTCCACTTTTAAAATTCTCCCCAGCAGAGTCGCCAGTTCTGTGATACGGTGGGAGAACTGACTATGGTTTTGCGTTTGTTTTCGCAAATGTTTCGGTTGAGCAAGAGTCGCCACCGACTTTTTATTTTATCCTAAGGAAAGGTTAAAAAGCACAGCAAAAACCTTTTGAGATGTTTTCTTGGGTTCGGGGAGTAGATTATAGAAAGGGAAGGTATTAGCACCCTTTCTATCCATGGTTATCCATGGGATCTTAGTTACTTGCTTAGATCACTTGCCTTTTGTTTTCAATTATTTGAAATGGTGCTCTTGTGTGTGTGGGTTTGAAAAATGTTTTGAAAAGAGGCCAATGTGGTGGCAACCTTTGTAATGATCCATGTTGGGATGTATACAAAGGTGTATGTCTTTTGAAAAGGTTTTCATTTGTTTTTGAAAATTGTTTTGAAAGTGTTGTGAGGTGTGTTTTAGAAAATAGGCAAGTGTTTTGTTTTTGCAAGTTTGATTCAAGTAACTAAGAGTTTATCTACTCCTAAATTTCTCAAAGACTATTACTATGTTTTAACCCTTTTCATAAGTTTGTTCCACCATTGTATTTGGTGGACAATCTCATGTTAGGATGTGAAAGGGACAAGCGCGCGTCATTGTTTGGACCATAATTGCAATGGTGCCAAGTATCTTTGGGCATTTTCTTTAAGGGACTTGATCATTTGTTTGGCAATATTTTGAAAAGTGTTATCGAGGGACTATGATCATTCAATTTGTTTGTTTTGCCCAAAGAGACCTAACATGCAATATGGCCCATTTATTTGAAGGCAACAAAGTGGAATACCCTAGGGGGTGCAAGTGTGATTTGTGTGTCCATTTTCATGCTTGTTTGTCTTGAGATTAGGTCATAACTATTTTGTTCATTTTATTCGCATATAAACCCTAATTCTAGCATTGTATACTTAGAAAGCGATAAAGTGCGAAATTTAAACTCCTACACTATTACAACATAATAATATAGGGAGGGGGTACAAATGTTCAAATGGGGAGGTATTTAGACAAGAAATTGAATCTAAGCTATTACATCATTTGCTTTGGATATTTACAATATAATTTAATTGCATAAATAAAATAGAAATAGAACAAATATGCAAGAATGCAAAAAAGGTTTTTTTATATGTATGAAAAAAAGTATTATTTATGTAAAATAAAAATAAAAATAAAAAGATATCATTTTTTGAGTTTTTCATATTTAGGGCAAAACCCTAATTCTATTAAACAAAATGTATTATTTATTAATATATACAATATTTATCATTTATACACAAAAATAAAAATAAGAAAAGAAATATATTTGTAAAAAATGATTTTTTAGTGTTTAATATTAATAAAATAAAATATGTATATTTTTAGTATTTTATTCTAAGTATATTAATAAATATATATATTTATGTATTAAGTTCTAAATATGTATTATATATAAAAAATAATAATATTTAATATTTAATAAAAAAAGTAATTTTTCTATAAAATATTTTCAGAAAGTAAAACAAAAATAAAAATGTATAGAAATGCATTTGTACTATTTTTTAGTATTTTAAACAATATATATATATATATCTATTTATGTATAAACTAAAAGAAAATTAAATAAATGCCTAACAAAATCAAAAATAGTGAGAAAAATATTTTTATATTTTTAATGTCATGAGAAAAAATAAACAAAGTCAATCAAAAAAAGAAAAAGTCAAAAAGTCAAAGAAATAAGCAAATGGGCCTTGGGGGTGTAAAAGCAATTATGTGGTGCAAATAAGAAAAATATTCCAGGCCCAGCCCAGAAGACCTGTCTTCAACCTCCAGCAAACAATGTTTGAAAAATACGCGCGCCTCTTGCTTCAACCTCAAGATCCTGATTCTTTGATTTTTAATGAAAACTTTCAACACAAAAAATGTAAAGCATCATCTCACGATTTCATACATATAAAGAAGATGATCTAACTCTCAGAAATGAGAGAGAATTTCTTCTCTCCCAATTTTTAACCTAATTTTTGTTCAAAGTTCAGGCATCAAATTCTTGCAACACACATAATATAAATAAAATCTAATTATATGGGCATGTTCAGGGCAATGATTATGACATATTCTCTTCACAAACCTAAAGCTAATAATGCCTAATAAGAGAGATACGAATTCAAAAACTTACCTGTTCAGTTGAAGTTCAATCTGGCAATGTAGGAACTTTCAGTGCAAGGTGATGATTGGAAAAGCTTCCTTGAGGTCCATGGATGCTATTCCAATGTTTACTTTGTCTTGAAAGCTTCTGAATCGAGCTAGAGAACTTCACCTGCAAGTCAGAAATGTGAAAATGGTGGAACCAGTTAGAGGGATTACAGGTCGTGTTTTTGCTTTTGGTTAGCTTGCATAGATGTTAGGGGATGTATGTGAACTGGTTTGGGCAAGAATGCTTGAAGGGATTGAGAGATGATACTCAAACTGCAGGCCTTGCCCTGTTTTTGCAGTTTGAGAGTGATTCTGAGATTGAGGGTGTTTTGAAGGCTAAGGGCTCGTGTATTAGCTTGGTTGTGTTGTGTGGAATGTGTTTGATAACTTTGTCTAAGTGTTCTTGAGCTGATATGGAAGTTGGTATGTGTTATGGCACTTTTCTTCAACTTTAAGCAACAAATGTCAACTTGTGTTTCTAGGTCAGTAGAGGACCCCTAATGAGCTGCATAAACTCTCCTTGATCAGAGTGATTTGTCCATAATCTTGTGCTAAAGAGATTTGATATGTACCTTCTTGATTTACCAATTGACATAAAGTATGACTTTTCAAAAATGGCTATTTTGCTTTATCTAAAAATGGATTAAACTTGCATACAATGTCCAAACTCATAGAACAACACCTTGGCACAAAGGATTGGCATTAAATTATGGAGTGTAGATGAGATAAAAGACCTGTAATCTAGCTTAAGGCATGCTGAGTTCAAATTGCAAGGTTATGGACATGTAACTTGGTCATGAACAAAGTGAGTTTTTGCCATATTGTGAAATTCGATTCTCCTTAACCAAGAGGTTGTTTGAGAAGTTCTTGGACATTTTGGAAAGCTTGGAATGTTTACTACAATCCATCTTTGAAGTACAATTTGAAATTCCAAGTGGAAGTGTATGGAAAATGGCCTTGAAGTGGGGTAGAAAACCTTGTCAAAATAGGTCAAAAATTCACTAAGTTAAGAATGGTTTAGTGCCCTTATTCAAAAATTTGTAACTTGAGATACAAGCTTCAAATGAGAAAACTTTGTGAATCAAAGTTGTAGATTATACAACAAGCTACAACTTTCATGTTTTGACTTTTGTTTGAATCCAAATGAATCTTGGTGAAAAAGTGGGGCAAAGTTGGGGAAAAATTAGGGTTTTCCATAACTTAGAAAAATTCTAAGTTATGAAAAATTCCATTTCAAACCCTAATTTGCATTTCTTGGTTTCTTGGTGAACAATTTTCATGATTTGGCATGTTTTGATGAAAAATGAATCTTGACTCTTGATTTTGACCAAAAAGTCAAAGTTTGACTTTTCAGTATACAGTCAAAATTGATCAATTGACTGGGAAATTCAATTGTCAATCTTGTGTACTTGGGACCTTTTGAGCTTGTTGAGAATGTCAAGACAATTCCATGGGGTCCTTGAGTCCATATGTGATCTTGGTTTGCCATTGGCTAAGTCAAACAGTCAAAGATTGCCTTTGTGCAGTCAAAACCCTAAAAATGACCATTTTGCCCTTTTGGTGATCTGATCAAATTTCTTGTGGAATTGTGATCCAAACTTGATCAAATGGTCCATATGAGTTCATAATGTTGATGTGGGTCAATTTTCATGAGATTTGACTGTCAATTGGCCACAGTTGACTTTTTCCCCAATACAGCTGATTTCTAGGTCAACTGTCCAATTGACTGGGTAAAACTTGGAATCAAGACTTGAAACTTGGTATGGATAAACTTGGGAGTCCAACATGAAGCATGAAAGTCATCTTAGGCATTTTAGGTCAAAACATCTTTGTGCAAACACAAACCCTAATTTGGGTCAACAGTGCAAGGAGAAGTTTTAAGCAGAGGAAACCCTAACTGAATCTTGATCTTCAAAGGTCTGGTGGTGAGAAAATGTTGAGGAAATGGGAGGGCAAATTTTGGGGTACAACACATGGATTTTCAAAGATTGTGTTGGTCCACGTGTCCTTTTCTTAGTTGTCCCTGTGTTAGATAAACTATTAAAATGGGATATAAATTTGAATGAAACAATAATTAAGAATAGTGCATGACACAAACAAAGTTTACTACCTTCAGTTTTTTCACTTTCAATTTTCTCAATGTTTTCTTCTTCACCCGTTATATTTCTTCTTCCTAAACATTTTCACCTTGATCCTCGTCTTCACCATTTTCCTTATTTTCTTTGAGGAATTCTTCAACTGAAGTCGATCTACACAGTGGGATTATTTTTGTCTTCTTCAAGGAACTTTCTTGCTCTGTCCTTGAATTTCCATTATCTTCCACCACTTCCCTTTTCGTAGGAATCTGCTTTGACCTTGAATCAGCAATGTCAACCATATGTTTCTCCTTAAGTCGATGGTTTTCACTTGGAGGTTGTTGCTTTTCACTTGAAGGTTGTTACGTTGCACTTGAAGAGTGTTTTGACATTGAATCAGCAACTTCAGCCCCTATTTTTTCTGGTAGGTTGTTGCTTGGTCCTTGAATCAGCAACTTCAGCCCCTATTTTTCTGGAAGGTTACTGCCTGGTCCTTGAATCAGTAACTTCATCCCCTATTTTTCTGGAAGGTTGCTGCTTTGTCCTTGAATCAACAACTTCAACCCCTATTTTTCTTGAAGGTTGCTGCCTAGTCCTTGAATCAACAACTTCAGCCCTTATTTTTTTGGAAGATTTTTGCCTGGTCCTTGAATCAGCAACTTGAGCCCCTGTTTTTCTTGGTGTCGTTGTCCTCTTTTTGGTTGGATACAACACATTATTCGAACTATCAATTGCAGGACAATAGTTTCAAAGTTAGATAGCTTGATTAGTTCCCCAAATGCAGGCAAAAATGGAGACTGGATGCCTACTTTTCTTGTGAGTTGGTTGTTACTATTTGTTGTACCCCAAAATTTTCCCTCCCATTTTTACTCCAAACATGCTCCTAGAGATCCTCAATTGCTCAAGATTGACCAAGAATTGTTCAGACAAATTCTTCTCCTAAGCAATGAACCTCTATCTAGGGTTTCACTTCTCATCAAGATATGTGAGCTCCAAGGGATTCAAATGTTTCCATTGTCCTAATATTCCTTCAAGATTGTCCATGACAAGTTTCATGCCTTGCACTACAAGTTTTCCCAATCAATTGTCAAATGCTTGGAAATCAATTGTGCTAGGTCAAAAGTCAACAGTGGCTCATGTACAGTCAAACTTCAATATGTTTGGTAAACATCAATTTTGAAGTGATATCCATCATTTGATCAAGGGTTGATCATGATTCCTCAAGAAATGTCCCTAATTCATCAAAAGTCAAGAATTGCTAAATTAGGGTTTCTGTAGGAAAAGTCAACTGAACATTGACCAGACATAACTCTTACATACTTTATCCATTTTTCCCCAACCAAAGCTCATATTGAAGAGAATCTCATTCCTTACAACTTCTCCTCAGCCCTCAAGTCCAAGAAATGCACCATTTGAAAGATACAAGCTCAGACATTACAGGTCATTTTCAGAAAGTCAACAAAAGCTACTTTTTCCAAGACCTTTTACATCAAGATAACATCTTCAAATGGAGAATTGATCAAAATAGGGATTTAAGTAGACATCATGGGCTTTCCAAAAAGTCCAAGATCATCATCATGAGATAAAAATTGAGCAAGTTATGGCTTTCCCAAGTTGGGAAATTTTGGAAAATTTCAAGAAATATGCATTGAGCAAATTTGAACTTTTAAGGCAATGACATAACTTTTTGGACTTCAAACACTTTCATGACCTCATGAAAAGCCCCTAATCTCATTTTTACCATGCCTTACATTTTTTACTTATTTAGTACATATTTATTTTAATTTATTTCAAATAAATATAAAATAAAATGTATAAAATAATTAGAGGTGGGTCTTGGCATTTGAGCTGGTGTTTTGGCTTGCCTTAAAGCCCAAGAATTCGTGCAAAATGTCCAGGTACATTGAAAATTTGAAAAAAAAAGACAAGATTCTATGTCTTTGGCAAAGTTACAAAACATCATTCATGGTTTTAAAAACACATGTTTATGGGTGTCACTACCTTTGTTCTCTTGTCTCCTCCCTCCTCTCTATATAAAGGACACATTAGCAAGCTTCAAGACACGAAGAACAGCCTAGAGAAAACACTACCAAATTGCAAAAAATAAAATTCTTAAAGTTGTCCAAATTGAAACCGCTGATCCAACCAAATTTAGCTCTTTCCAAGCATTCTATCAACATCCCAGGGTTCCCAGGAGCATATACCACCCTCCATTCAAGCTGGCTCACGCCCAGAAGTTCTAAACCGAACCTCATTTTTTGGTAAAATTTCGTGACTTTCAAACTTTCAAATCATGCCATATAAATCTTTCTTAAGCTTATATTCATGTTATTAATGATGTTTGCATCCGTTCTAATGTGTTATATGAAGATCTATGGCCTTAGAACCCATAATGCCATGTTTTACTGTGATTAGGGTTTTTTTGCTCGAACCCAGAGATACACGAAGTTTAAGCAAATTTGGAGGCCATATCCATGATCAGGAGACGATTTTATGTAGATCTTCATATTTTGTTTTTGTATTTGGTCACGTTTGCAGGGGGTCTCACCGGAGAAGATGGTGGAAACCATCGGCTCCGGTGGTCTGATAAATTACAGGTGATGGTCCAAGCTGGTGTGGCTTCATCCCTGCATCCCATTGGTTGATTCAAGACGAGCTCCCTCTCTCCATTCTTGGTTGGCCCATTCAAATACAAAGGGGCCCACTGGAGGGAACGCTTGTGGCAACTCATCAACATGACTCATTTTATATTATATATGTTCCTTTGTGATTATACTAACAGATGTAAAGCCGTCCCAACGGTTGGGTGTGTGAGTGTTAAGGCGTTGTGTGTGTGGAAGGTCAGGGTGTCGACCCCTGCTTCTTGCATTTTCATTTTTCCAAATCTTGTATGCAGATCTCATACTTCTAGTTACCATGTGCACACCTTGTGTCCTCAGATCACTATTATCAAAGCATCACATCATCAGATCCAATGTTCCAGAATCAGGCGCTCATGATAGACCTTCAAAAAGGAAACACCATAGAATCATATGCAGCCTCTGGGCTCCCTAATTTCGGCCTAACATTTTTAATTGTTTCTCACCCCCTGATTTTTCTTTTTTACAGTGCCTGGGCTTGTCATTCTTTTTGGCCTAACGAAAATTCCAACGCACCCCCCCATTGTGTTTTTGACACCAGCCCCCATTGCATTTTTTCTTTTTGTTTTATCATATTTATTTCATTTAATCATTTTTTAACAAATTAAAAAAAAACCATAAAAATAATAGACTTAGGTTTTCTTAATTAATTTTAATTTTGTAAATCAATTCATTTAATTATTTTGACATTTCAATTAGACTTAGGTTTTTTTTTTGTTTTCATCCAAATATTTTCTTAAATAAAAAATGAAAAAAAATTAGAATTAGGCTTTAAATTCATTTAGCAATTATCTTTTAAATTAAAATTAGATTTAAGGTAGTTTAATTATTTTCTTAAAATAAACAAAAACCAAAAAGATTTTTTTACTTAGCTAAATTCTTAGGATTTATTAGGCGTCTTTATTTTCGCGCGCTTTATTTATCCCCGGATCTTTTATATTCATGTAACTAATTATGGCATGTGATAGTCTAGATTTAAATTCCGCGCTTTACTTTCTTGCATCTTATTTATGTAATTGTCCCAAAGCATTCTAATAGCATAGGATTTATAATTCTCGCACTTTACATTTTTCTGTACAATATAACTGTTAGTAACTAGGCTTGTATGGAAAGACTGAAATCAAAGTTAGCAAATCTAATAACGCAAGATAAATAACTGAATATAACATAATTGCACATGCACACCTCTAGGCTATCCTACTTTGGTTGCCTTCGGAGAATGGCCACAATTCTCGAAACATGAGAAGTTTTAGTGGCTGTCCTCTAGTTTGAAAGATCACAAGTCCCTCGATGACCCTCTCGATGTTGCCTCGGTTAAAAGTGATCTTAGAACTATAGGACAATTACTAAAATTTCTTGCCAAGTTGCCTTCGTGACTGTAACGTCCCTTCGAATGTCCCTTATACATCCAACGACTAGGGTTTCCTACTCACTAATAGTAGGATATCGCTGTCTAAAGGATAGGAGGAAAAGAATAACCTTTTCCGAGTACAAAGTAGATAATTGTTAGAAGTTTTCTCAAAACATTTTGCACTTACACAAATACTACTTTTCAAAAACATTTTTCAAAACACTTTCTCCACTATCCCGAGAAACATTACAAAGTTCGCCATACTAAGGCATTTTCAAAACATTTTCAAATACACAAAGCACAAAGGTGTTTCAAAATGAGCAAACCTCTAAGAGACCGTAGATAACTACGGATGGAAAGGGTGCTAACACTTTCCCTTTCCATAATCTACCCCCCTTACTCAGAAAACTCTCAAAAAGGTCTTTTTTTGTTCTTTTCACCCTTTCCTTAATTTGGATAAAAGAAAAGTCAATGGCGACTCTTGCTTACAGTAACATTTGCGAATACAAAATGCAAAACCAATATTAATAGTCGGTTCTGCCACCGTATCACAGAACTGGTGACTCTGCTGGGGAATTTTAAAAGTGGGGTTACCTTAGAGTGTAGATCATTGTAAATTACTTTACCTTGTATGCATTGTTTGCTTTACTTTTGAGGTCTTTGTTTGGGTTACTATAGATCCTACACCCGGATCTGGGGCACCTTTTAGGTAAGTAGCAATAGATCGTGGAAACTGTGTGGGGTATACCGACACGGTTGAAGCGATAGCTACGTTGATGTGACACTTTGGTTGGTACCGGGTGTTGTACCCCGAAATTTGCCCTCTCATATTTTCCCAAGATCTTTATCTTACATGGTGATCACAAGCATTTGATTAAGGGAAAAATAAAATTTTGAACAAGGAGTCTTCGATTGGCATCTTAGCTAAGTCTTTCGATTGGCATGTTAAAAGGACTTTCGATTGGTATTTGGACATGCTTCAATTGAGCGCCTAACCTCCTCCAAGTTTGTCTCAAATTTCCAAGCTTCGATTGAAGCCTTGGTCTTTTGCTTATTTGCTGCACACCAACTTCGAATGGGTATGTTTTCCCTTTAAAACAACCTCATTCGATCCAAAGGGGAAGGGCTTCTTGTCTGTGCTCTTTCGATTGCACCATTGTCTTTGCATCCTGGATTGACTCACAAATGCAATGACTACCTGCATGCAAGATGGATCCTTACTTCGATTGGGCATTTATTTTTCTTTGAGCAAGCTTGTTTCCTGCTTCTACTAGGCAAATTATCCCTTTGGTCGTTCTTTCAGCGCACAAAGCAAGAACTTCTCCAAATTGGCCTTCGATTCACAAAGCTCCCAATGGGCAAAAAACCCCTCAACGTGTCACCAGCGCATGTATGCCTCTCCAGCTTGCCTTCAGCATAGAAGGCCAAGACTCCTTTATGGTTTCCTTTGATCCATCAGGCAAAAAGCTTCTTTTGATGCGCCAGGCAAAAAAGTTGCCTTCGACCACAAGGCACTAACCACCTTTGTGCTAGCTTCGCCTAGGCAATGGCCTCCTTTACGCCTGCCTTAACTTACTTCATGCTAGCATCCACAAGGCATAGGCTTCCTTTGTGCCAATTTCGACTGGGCGCTGACCCCCCTGTGAAACTATTGTACATACTTCAACACACCAAAGGCCCATTCGAAGGGTACACCAAAAGGACCATCTAAAGACCCATTTGAAGGAAGCAATGCTAGAGCCAGTCGTAGGGTACACCAGAAGTACATTTGAAGAAGCATGCAGAAGGCCCAGTCGAAGGCTACATAAGAGGTCCAGTCGAAAGAGACAACTTGAGCCCAGTCGAAGGCCACTTAATAGGTCCAGTCGAAAGAGGCGACTTGAGGCCAATCTAAGAGCAACACTAGAGGGCATTTAAAGGAGCCAAAATGTCCACATACATTCAAATTCAAAAAGGGAGAGGTTTCCATGACTTTTGCAACGTTATAAAACCTCATTCATGGCCTTGAAAACATTTGTTTATGGCAATTTAAACTATTGTCTTCTTGTCCCCTCCCTTCTACTCTATATAAGTTGAGTGCTTGCAAGCCAAATGGATAGTTACACACACATTGGAGATACGCTTCCCCATAAACCCACCAAAGTTATCAAAAAAATCTCATAAGTGATCCCAGTCAAAGAAACCCTTAAACAAAGGTACCCACGTCCAGAAGCCAAATCAAAGCAATCATCAAACAAAGGTACCCACACCCATCACCACATATTCATCCATCAATCATTGGTAAGAATTGGAAAAAAAATCAATCTCTACATTTGCATGGTACATCAACATTTGTAGTTTCATTCGATTTGTTGTTCAAGAATAAAGATTTGGGTTTGACCCCATGTCTGCCTTTGTTTTGCTGCTAACACTTACTACAGATGTAGCCTGAATAGACCCAACGCATGCAGAATCGAAAGACCTGGGTTGGGCACCCATGTCATGCTTTTCGTTTTACCAACATGTTTGCAGATGTAGTGCCCTCAAAAGTGATCCATCAGGTAATTCCAGCAGCGCCCTCTGGATCGAAAGCCACATCCTGTCACTGGATCAAAGGACAATCGAAAGACAGCTTTCCCTTCATAAGGTCGAAAGCCACCTCCATCTTGATCAAAGGCAACCTTCTTCCTCTGAATCGAAGCCATGATTCTCCCTGGATCGAAGGATCCCCTCACTCCTTCATATTTTATTTTTGCTATTTTTTTTGTTATTTCTTTATTGATCCTTTTTTATTTAAATTAATCTTAAATAAAAAATTACAAAAAATATTAGGATAGTTTTTTTTATTAATCAAATTAGTTTATTAATTAATTAATTAATTATTTTAATCTCTTTCTTGAAATTCAAATTAAATAGACTTAGGTTGTATTTTCTTAAGATAAATAAAAACAAAACAAAAAGATTTTTCACCTTAGGAATTTTCAGACATCTTTTCTACTTCGCGCGCATACTTATTTTCATATTTTTCCATATTATTGCATCTGCCTACTGGATGTAATAGATTAAAACTAGGACATTTACTGCTTTATCCCCCTCATTCTTGTACAGTGTAAATCCCCTTCCTAAAGCATTGTAATAGCGTAGATTTAAATTCCTGCACTTTAATATTCTGCAATATATATTAACTGCTAGTAATTAGGCGTGTATGATAAGACTAATAATCAAACGCTAGCAAACATAACAAAAAGACAAAAATAACTTAATCAAATCAATTGCACATATACACCTCTAGGGTACCCCACTTTGGTTGCCTTTAGAAATAAAACAGTCATGAGGCAGGAACGCTTTAGCAAAGACCCATAAATCAAAAGATCATAGTCTCTCGATGACCCTACAGTTTCCTTTTCGGTAAATAATCTAGTCCCTAAACAAAATTTCTAAAGCGTCTCCACAAGTTGCCTTTGTGACTGTAAACATCCATTCGAATGTCCCTCAAACATCCAACGATAAGGCTACCTACTCAATAATATTAGGATAGCACTTCCTAAAGGATAAGAGGAAAAGAACGAACCTTTTTCGAGTATAAAAGTAGATAGTTGTTAGAAGTTTGCTCAAAAACATTTTGCACTTACACAAATACTACTTTTCAAAAACAATTTCAAAACATTTTCTTTGTTAACACTCTTGAGGACTGATACAAGAGTTAACGCAAAGAAAATCACCGCACTAAGGCATTTCAAAAAAAATTTCAAACACATAAATCACAAAGGTATTTCGAAATGAGAAAACCTCTAAGACCCCGTAGATAACTACGGATGGAAAGGGTGCTAACACCTTCCCTTTCCATAATCTACCCCCTTACTCAGAAAACTCTCGAAAAGGTCTTTTTCTGTTCTCTTCACCCTTTCCTTAATTTGTATAAAAGAAAAGTCGATGGTGACTCTTGCTTACCGCAACATTTGCAAACACAAAACGCAAAACCAATATTAACAGCTGGTTCTGCCACCGTATAACAGAACTGGAGACTCTGCTAGGGAAGCATAAAAAAGTGGGGTTATCTTAGATTTTAGTTCATCTTTTTAATTACTTTACATTATGTGTTTGTATGCTTTATCTTTAAAGGGTTTTCTTGGGTTTACTTGTAAAGATCCTACACCCAGATCTGTGGGCATCTTTTTAGGTAAACAGAATAGATCGTGAAGACTGTATGGCATAGACTGATATGGTTGAAGCGATAGTTGTGTTAGTGTGACACTTTGGTTGGTACCGGTATCCCTTGTGTTGAATCGAGGAGAATAATGGGCCACCGCGTGGTGTCGTGAAGCACTAACGGACCTTAGAACCTTTGTTGAACAAACTTGGCCATTAGAAAGTAGTGAGTTAGCCGACCTCGGTGTAAAGCTGGGGATTGGTTGATACTCGATGCTACACTCATCGAGATCAGACTTTCGAGATGTTTCAGATGCAAGAAAAGATTGCTAAGTTGAAATAATGCTCGGTAAAGAAAGATCAGTGATATTGAGGCTCCTTAGAACCTGGTTGACTATTTCTAGGACAGGTTGAACCAACTAAACTTCAAGAGGGTACTTACCTATAAACTCTGTGCAAGCCTGACCCAAGGTCTTGTTTGTTTTGCTTGTGTGTGATTAGTTTGCTTAAACATGACATCATGCATCATAACATCCATTTTTCATTACACTGACCATTTCAAGGACCAAGGGAATTTATCTTTGTTTTATTTTGCAGATCATGGCTTCCGCTCGTAGAAATACAATCTGGATCAGCTTTGTGAGAATACCTCTCCAACTCAAAGAGCTAGTATCAAGGGTTCCCGAGACTTCCTCATTTACCAATAACTACGGTCGACTTCTCAATCTGGTTACCTCGGGTTTTGATGAGAATACAATGAGTGTACTCTTTCAATTCTTTGACCCTAAGCACCATTGCTTCACCTTTCCAGATTATCAGTTGGTTCCCACCATGGAAGAGTTCTCTCAATTATTGGGTATACCTATTCTTGATCAGACGCCTTTCACCGGTTTAGAAGAAGCTCCCAAGCCAGAAATCATTGTGACAGCTTTGCATCTGAAACAGTCTGACATTGTATCCAACTGGGAAACAAGAAGTGGTGTTAAGGGTTTTCTAGCCAAGTTTCTATACGAGAAGGCTCACCAATTTTGGGATGATTTGGATTTCCGAGCTTTTGAGGAGGTTCTGGCCCTTCTAATCTATGGTTTGGTGTTATTCCCTAATCCAGACTTTCTCATAGATGTGAATGCTATCAAGGTTTTCCTCTCTCGTAACCCTGTGCCTACTCTACTCGGAGACGTCTTGCATACCCTTCATACTCGCACCATGAAGAGAAAATGGATTCCTATGTGTTGGGTGCCATTATTGTCAAGGTGGTTAATTTATCACCTCCCTAAATTAGTAATGAAGAATGAAGAAGGTTTGGGTTGGTCGTAAAGGATAATGTCACTTTCCCACTCGGATATATTCTGGTATTCCCGATCTATGGGAGATATTTCTGTTATTGTCCGCTGCGGGGAATTTCCTAATGTCCCACTACTTGGCATTAGGGGAGGCATAACTTATAATCCTTCTCTGGCTCTATGACAATTTGGCTATGCTCAAAGGTATGGTCCCCACGATATGCTTATCCAGGGCATTATGGTTAAATACGAGGATGATGTTCAAGGGTATCGTCAGAGGTTTATACGAGCTTGGGGCATGGTAAACAGATTTGATACCAGGACTCTGGGGCCTAAGACTTCCATCCCGATGGAACCTTATCTCAAATGGGTACGAGCTCGCGCTCAGAACCTTATGATGCCGTATATAGCCATCTTACCAGTGGTTGTGGAGCTCATCTCTGAAAGGGATATTCCTTATACAGTTCTCCATCCTGACATGCCCACTAATCTTGAAGAGCTGCAGATATCCTGGATTCAGTTGAAGGAAGAACGGGATACCTTTAGAGATCATTTCTATGTCAATGAGAGGAAAGTCTTGGAGCTTACGAAGCTACTTCACGAAGAAAAAAGTCTTAATGTCTATCTCGGCAAGAAGAAGAAGCGCCCATGGGAAACCTAATGTCTTAGATTTTAGAATTTTTCAATTGTAAGCCTAAAAAGGTGATTGTATTTTGAATTTTACTAATAAAATCTTTGTTTCATTTTGGTTCAAAAATTTAAATTTCCCAGAGTCCTTGAAAACATTGCATGCATATATCATACATATCATTGCATAAACAGGTTTCAGGAAAGGTTTCTCATCTTCTTCACTGTTTATTTTAACTGTGGCTCTTGAACAAACAGTTAAGGAGCTCCAGACACATAATGCTCAATTCCAAGAAATGTTCCTGAATCTGGCTAAGGGACAAGAAGACTTGAAAGCTCTGATTCTCAAGGACAAGAAGAAGAAAAAGAGGCCAGTGGGTGTTCTGAATTCGGGAAGAAGGTTCAAAGGACCAGTGAAGCCAGTTTCAGAGTTTGAAACCCCGTCAAGAGAAAGAGACAATCAGGCTGGAGATCCAAGAGAAAAATACCACAGTACAAGGGATCGGCTCAATACCATGGAGATCCAAAGGGTGCCCGGGTTGGACTTTGAAGAGCTAGGACTGGTCTTAGGGGTAGTCATCCCACAAAAGTTCAAGGTCCCTACATTTTATAAATACGACGGGGGCTCCTGCCCTAAGCTAAATTTAAGGTCGTACGTCAGGAAAATTCAACCCCACACTACTGACAGGGATTTGTGGGTACACTTCTTCCAGGAAAGTTTGGCAGGAACTCAGCTGGAATGGTTCTATCAACTAGAAAGAACTAATGTGCATAATTGGGAAGATCTGGCTGCTGCTTTCTATAAGCAGTACCAATATAATGCTGACCTCGCCCCGACTCATACATAGTTGCAAAGCATGTCTATGGATTCCAGCGAGGGTTTTAAGGACTATGCCCAAAAATGTAGAGACCTTGCGGGAAGAGCCCAGCCTCTATTGTCTGATAGGGAGCTGGTAGACATGTTCTTGGGAACATTATCCGGGAAATTCTTTAATCACCTGATTGGAAGTTCTTTTGCTGGGTTTACGGAATTGATCTTGGCGGCTGAACGAGTAGAGGCTGGCATTAAAAGTGGTAAGATACAAAGGGATGCATCCTCCAGAACTGCAAAGAAACCATTCACGGGGAAGAAGGAGGTCAGTGCTGCTTATGTCCAAAGAAATCTTAACAAAACTGAGCATCGTCCGACGGTAGGGGCTGTTATGATTTCCAATTTTGTGTCAAACCAGCAACAAAATAATCAATCCAGAACAGATAAGCCAAGGAGTTAGTTTACCCGGATCAACATGACAGTATCTCAGGTTTTACCACACCTGCTGAAATCCAATTTGGTTACCCTGAAAGAGACTCCCAAGAATCCCAACACTACATCTCCTCACTACAATACAAATGCTCGGTGTGCTTACCATTCTGAAAGTCTAGGCTATGATACCAACGATTGCTGGGCTTTGAAGAACAAGGTGCAGGATTTGATTGAAGCAAAGGAGATTGAATTTTACGCTCCTGAAACCCCTAATGTTATAACTGCCCCTATGCCCAAGCACGTCTGTGGTGTCAATTCTATTTATGATGACATGTTTGTTGCTTCTGTTGATGAATTGGCTACCCCACTCCTAACTATTAAGAAGAATCTCTTGCAGGCCAATTTATTTTCGGGTTGTGGCGAAGGTTGCCACTCGTGTTTATCCTTTCATAACGGTTGCCATTTTTTGAAGGAAGGCGTTCAGTGCCTGATGGATGATAAAGAAATCTTGTTTGAGAAGACTTCAATTACAAGTATTTCATGTGAAGATGTTTCTATCATTACCACTTCTGCCAATCCTCCCAAGGTCTCCTCCAAAAGACCTGTCAGGATTACATCTGTTCTGAAAGTTTCTCCATTGATAATTACTTTCCTTGGACCTATACCATATTCCTCGGATAAAGTTGTTCCTTGGAACTATGGGGCTGACGTCTATTACCGTGGCGTCAGGCAAGATTTGCTGGTGGTTAAGGATAAAGATGCTAAAGACTTTGATCCTAACATTAGTAATATCGACGGGACTAGTAAGATAATAAGAAGTGGAAGAGTTTTCTCTCCTGAGATCGTTCCTCCTATAAATGTTGGTACTCCCGTGATCATCCCTGATGTTGTTGCTCCAATTAATACTCCCATTACTACTCCTGTGATTGTCCTTGCTGCTACTCCTGTCAGTATTCCTATGACTACTCCTGCTGCTAGCCCTGCTTCTACCCCTTCCACCGAGTCGGCTGAGACTCGGGGCAAAGAGATATTGGTTGAGCCTGTCCAGACAAAGGCGCACCCAGAAGCCACTCCTGAGGCTTCTAAGAAAGAAATGGAAGAAATCTTAAAAATAATCAAGAAGGGCGACTACAATGTGGTTGAACATTTGGGGCATACCACTTCCAAAATCTCAATGTTGGCCCTGTTACTGTGCTCTGAAGCCCAAGCCAAGGCTTTTGTAAAATTCCTCAAGACTGCTCACGTGCCTCAGGAAACCTTCGCTGATCAATTTGAAGATTGTGTGGCCAGTTTGACTGTTGACAATGGGCTAGGTTTCTCTGATGCTGATCTGACTCCCAGAGGGAGGAAATATTATGATGCCCTGGACGTCTCTATCGAGTGCATGGTCACTACTTTGGCCCATTTTCTAGTGGATATAGGTTCATCACTGAATGTTCTGCCTAAAAAGGCCCTTGACAGGTTAGATTGCGAAGGATTGACTCTGAAGCCTAGTAACATTGTGGTGAGAGCTTTCGACAGTTCTAAAAGAATGGTGCATGGAGAGGTGGACATCCCTATCAAAGTGGGCACTCAGACTTTTAATTCCACTTTCTATGAGATGGACATCCGCCCATCTTACTCCTGTTTATTGGGTCGACTTTGGATCCATGAGGCTGGTGTTGTAACTTCCACCCTACATCAGATGTTGAAATATCCAGTCAATGGGAAAATTATCACAGTGCATGGGGAGGAGGAGTACATGGTGAGCCACCTGAACTCTTTCAAGTACATTGAAATGGATGGAGAGTTCATTGAGACCCCCTGTCAGAACATTGAGGAGCTTCTACAGACCATTGCTGCAACCAAAACCTCTACCAGTGTTCCAAAGACTACTAGGCTTCCGCTGAAGATGGCCTCTCTGAAAGATGCCAGAGCAGTTGTTGAAGAAGGTGGGTGAATAATTTTGGGGCAAACTTCCGGATATTCCCTACAAATCTGACAAATTTAGTTTGAGTTTTACATCAGGAGCTCAAAGGGCTATTCGTCGTGCTCGTGTCAGAGGACCACCCCTAAGCATCAACAATCATGGGGTTAATGCTTTGGAGGACAGTGGCAGTGACTGTGACATGGACCAGTGGATCTTCCCAACTGTCAGCGGAGGACTCACCAACTGGAAGGCTAAAGACTATTATCAACATTCACGGACTTGTCACAAATGTCAGAAATACACTAACAAAGTACATGTGCCTCTGGTTCCCTTGAATGTCTTGACTTCTCTCTAGCCCTTTGCAATGTGGGGCATTGACATGATCAGAGAAATCAGACCTACAGCTTCAAACGGGCATCACTTCATCCTAGTCGCCATTGATTACTTCACGAAGTGGGTTAAGGCTGCCTCATTTTCTTTTGTTACCAAGAATGTTATGGCGTGGTTCATCAAGCATAACCTTATCTGTCGGTATGGTATCCCCAAAAGAATCATTACAGATAATGGTACAAATCTCAATAACACTATGATCACCGAGCTCTGTAAGCAATTCAAGATCCAACATCATAACTCTTCTCCTTACCGGCCAAAGATGAATGGCGTTGTGGAGGCTTCTAATAAGAATATTAAGAAGATCATCAAGAAGATGACAGTGACATATAAATACTGGCATGAGATGTTACCATTTGCTCTTCATGGTTACGGCATCTCAGCACGTACGTCAACAGGAGGAACACCTTTCTCTCTGGTTTATGGAATGGAGGTTGTCCTACCTATTGAGGTCCAGATCCCTTCTTTGAGAATCATGAAGGATGCAGGCTTGAACGAAGATGAATGGATCCAGATCCGACTTGACTAACGGAACCTGATTGATGAAAAAAGGCTCGCGGTTGTTTGTCATGGTCAGATGTACCAGAAGCGTATGATCAAGGCTTTTAACAAGGATGTCAGACGTCAGGTATATCAAGTTTGTGATCTAGTAATCAAGCGCATCATTCTGCCGCAAGGTGATCCCAGGGGAAAATGGACTCCCACATACAGAGGGCCACTTGTGATCAAAAACATATTTTCTGGTGGAGCCATGATCTTAACCACCATAGACGGTGATGACCTTCCTCACCCTGTGAACGCAGACATATTTAAAAGATACTACGCATGAGTAAAGACCCACTAGTTTAACTGGCCTAGGCAAAATAAGGGCATCCCGGCGAACCAAAAGGGTTCTGGCAAAAATTAGGGATAAATACAAAAAAAAATTGTACACCCGACAAGTCGAAAATCTGAAAAGGTGGCTTGGGAAAAAAAGGGTATCCCGATGGACTGAAACCCAAAAGGGCGGTCCAGGCAAAAGTTAGGGATTTAAACTGTATAACTATGTCCCGTTAGATTACCTTGCAGCCATACTTTAGTATCAACTATCAGCTTAAACGATACCAATCAATCCAGTCAGCTTCGGACAAGTAGAAAAGTGATGAGACGCTCAAGGACATAAGGGAAATAGTAGAGTTGAAACTCAATGAGATTATTACACATAGTTGTTTTCTCTTTGTATACTATTTTGTATAGCTTCCATCTTTCACGACAGTGTGTTCCTGCTAGAATGCCAGTCTCTTTGTACAAAAAACGCCTATTATGGGCAAACTTCAAAATCAATACAAGTCATTTCTTTGAAAGTACAAAACTTTTCGTTTTCATTTTTTCTGTTTTGTTTTGCAAAAAACGTCCAGTGATTATTTTTGACATATGCATTTGAATATGATTACTGTTTACAAATACTTGCATGAAAAAACAGAAAGACAATTGCTAATGACTTTAAGAAACGGGACCAAGTCTAAAAATCCATTTGTAGTCCCCGCAGTTATGTTCTCCAGCAGGTACAAAGGAAGATACTTCCTACTGCAAAGTCACTGCTATATCCTCCACGTGCGTCCTAGTGATGTCTATGTCCCCGCAGGGTGAAAACAACCAAAGTTTTAACCTCTTCTTCCCCAAGCAGGAATTAACTCCTCCAGAAAAGTTCCCTCAGAGAGTTGAAATCCATGTTTCCCAGCTAAGTTTTATAATCTCAAACAGATTATAAAGCCTCATCCCTGGTAGAGTTTATTTATCTAGCTGCGAAAGTTCATCCCCCAACGGAGTTTATTCCTCTACATTTGGTAAAATCTTCCAATAGAGCATCTTCTCCCCAGCGGAGCATTCTCAAGCGGAAGTCAAAGATCCCCGGCAGAGTACCCTCAAACCGAAAGAGGAAATCCTCGGCAATTCATCTCCATTCATCATCCCCAGCGGAAATGAAAGAATTACTTTCCTCATCTACCAAACAACAGTCTAAGGTTCAACTTCCCAGTGCTCTCCAGCAAGCAGTCATGGATTTATTTTCCCAGAATAGGAAATGTCGCAACAGCATTCCATGTTCATATATCAAGGCGTGCGCATATATATTGCATACAGCACAATCTCATTTATTTTGAGGACATCATTACACAATGCATTTCATACATCATGACATTGCATATGACTAACTCTTTACCTTTTCAGGAAATATCAATCAACAAACATCACAAACTACTTTTATAACCTGACAGTATTTTCAAAGGTTACCTCTGACAAAGGGCTATTCCAGCATTTTCTTTAGAAGATCATATTCAAGACCCCTGCTGGTTTAGTTTAAGTCGACCAATGATTTACTCAGATTCATTTCCAATAGGAACTTTCTCTAGTTCAGTCAAATTGACCCTAAGATTTTTCTTCTTCCATTCCAGTTAATGATAACTCAAGACCTCTGTTGGTTCAGTTTAAATCGACCAATGATTTATTCTGATTCTTTTCCAGTAGATACTTTCTTTAGTTCAGTCAAATCAACCCTAAGATTTCTTTGATTCTATTCCAGTTAAAGATAACTCAAGACCTATGCTGGTTCAGTTTAAGTCGACCAATGATTTATTCTGATTCTTTTCTGGTAGATACTTTCTCTGGTTTAGTCAAATCGACCCTAAGATTTTTCTGATTCTTATCCAGTTAAACAAAATTCAACACCTCTGCTAGTTCAGTTTAAATCGACCAATGATTTATTTTGATTCCTTCCCGGTAGATACTTTCTCTGGTTCAGTTAAATCGACCCTAATATTTCTATGATTCTATTCCAGTTAAAGATGACTCAAGACATATATTGGTTCAGTTTAAACCGACCAATTATTTATTATGATTCTTTTCCGATAGATACTTTCTCTGGTTCAGTCAAATCAACCCTAAGATTTCTCTGATTCTATTCCAGTTAAAGATAACTCAAGACCTCTGCTGGTCCAGTTTAAGTCGACTAATGCTTTATTCTGATTCTTTTCCGGTAGATACTTTCTCTGGTTTAGTCAAATCGACCCTAATATTTTTCTAATTCTTATCAAGTTAAAGACAATTCAAGACCTCTGCTGGTTTAGTTTAAATCGACCAATGATTTATTCTGATTCTTTTCCGGTAGATACTTTATCTAGTTCAGTCAAATCGACCCTAAGATTTGTCTTATTCTTTTCCAGTTAAAGGTAACTCAAGACCTCTGCTGGTTCAGTTTAAATCGACCAATGATTTATTCTGATTATTTTCTGGTAGATACTTCCTCTAGTTCAGTCAAATCGAACCTAAGATTTCTCTGATTCTATTCCAGTTAAAGATAACTCAAGACCTCTGCTAGTTCGGTTTAAGTATAACAATGATTCATTCTGATTCTTTTCCAGTAGATACTTTCTCTGGTTCAGTCAAATCGACCCTAAGATTTTTCTGATTCTTATCCAGTTAAAGATATTTCAAGACCTCTGCTGGTTCTGTTTAAATCTACCAATGATTTATTTTGATTCCTTTCTGGTAGACACTTGCTCTGGTTCAGTTAAATCGACCCTAAGATTTCTATGACTCTTTTCTAGTTAAAAATAATTCAAGACCTCTGCTGGTTCAGTTTAAATCGACCAATGATTGATTCTGATTCCTTTCCGGTAGACACTTTCTCTGGTTCAGTCAAATCGACCCTAAGATTTCTCTGGTTCTTTTCCAATTAAAGATACTGTAAAGCTTGGAATCCGACCGGATAGCAGTTTACCCCGTCAAATTACCGCAAAGCCTGGAACAAACCAGATGGTAGTTAATTTCGTATTCCCCAGTAGGTCTTTATGAAGCCTGGAATATGACCAGATAGCAGTCGGCCTTATTATCCTCAGCAAGTCGCTGTGAAGCCTAGATCTCAACCAGATAACAGCTCACTTTCGTCTCTTCAGTCAAGAGATAACTCCCTAGTAGAGTAATGGACAACTGAAGCTCCTAGACTCTATTTCCCAAGACAGAGACCAACATTCCTCAGCGGAGTCCTCCTCAAACGACAGGAACAGGAATCCCCATAAAGGAATCTCTCATGAAGTCAGCATCTATTCTATATGGCATCTTTAAACCCATCCCTGAGGACTCTTCGCCATCTTCTTTGGATGGCATCTCTAAGCCCATCTCCGACAACTCTCTGTCATTTTTCCCAAACGGCATCTGTAAGCCCATTCCCGATATTATCAACCAACAATGTTACTTCAGTCGAGTGCAAATTTTTGGGCACTCTAGTATTCAATCATTTCCACCTTCAGATCACGAAAGACAGACAGGCCAATCTAAATCTTCAGGTTTAAGAAGATTAAACAGGGGCAGCTGTTGTACCCCAAAATTTCCCTCTCATTTTCTTTCAAGATCTTCTCTTACATGGGTGGTTGCAAACAAGAAAGTAAAATTTGAAGATAAACTAAATGTCCATCAATCAGAACATCAGAGTTTCCTTCGATTGGAACATTAGAGTTTCCTTCAATTTGAACATTAGAGCTTCTTTCTATTGGAACATCAAAGCTTCCTTCGATTTAAATATCAGAGCTTCTTTCGATTGGAACGTCAGAGCTTCTTTCGATTGGAACATCAGAGCCTCTTTCGACTGGAACATCAGAGCTTCCTTAGATTAGAAAATCAGAGCTTCCTTCGATTGGAATATCAGAATTTCCTTCGATTGGAACATCAGAGTTTCCTTCGATTGGAACATCAGGGTGTCCTTCGATTGGAACATCAGAGTGTCCTTCGATTGGAACATCAGAGTTTCCTTTTATTAGAACATCATAATGAAGTATCCTTTGATTGGCATATCAATGCAAATGTGTCTTAATCTAAAATGTTCTAATGAGGGAAGTTCTTAACAATTCGAATCAGGACTTAGAATCATCACAAGAACACAGGCTTATCGAAGAAATTCTGATAAGAGAAGTTATGGGCGATTTTAATCATAACTTAGAATCATCACAAGAAAAAGGGCTGATCGAAGGGGCTCTGAAGAGGGAAACTCTAAATATTTACAAATTCGAACAAGGCGCCAAGTTGACATGTCCAAGTTCATTCAGAATCCCAGAATGGCATGAAATATCTCAAAATGGAAATATTTTAATTTGTCTGATTCTGTTTTTAAAGCCCTGTTAATGGCTGGTCTTTAATGCCATGTTTCCTTGTCTCCTCCACCATCTATAAATACAAGATGTCAAACACAAATCGAGGGAGGTACACACGAAAAAACTACACAGGAGGCACACAAAACGAAGACGCACGCATACTGCACCAAGGACGCCTTGTCTATCGAAGGACATCTACACAGCTTGCCTCCAAGAAATCCCAGAAAGTTGCACCAGCCATCCCACGTTCAAGATTTCAAATCGGAGTATCTTCAATGGGTAAAAGCTTTTAATCTTATTCAATCAATAATGTAAACTCGTGTGGATTGCATTTTCATATTATTCTTGTTATTTATAAATCGTTTAACAAATTGAAACTCATGGCATAGACAATTTCCAAATCAAAGAAGCCCAGAGTTTCTCTTTTCGTTTGGACCCAAAACTAACAAAACTTACAGGATTCAAATGTTAGTTTTCCTTTATCCAAATTGAATAGTTATAAGGCATGCGCTGGATGGAGGACCTGGGATTCAAATCCCAGGTCAGGCGTTCATCATACACCATCATATTATCACCATCAGATCATAGCTGATACAGATCTAAATGCTTCAACATGCAAATCCATGGTTCATCAGCACACTGACTCCCACGCTGACTTTGGGCTTGCCATTTTCTGGGCCTAACATTTTCCAGATCATCAGCACCCCCTAATTGTTGATCAACACTAGGCCCATTTTCCATTTAATTTTATTATTTCATTTTGTTTTAATTATTTTATTTTTCTTAAATTCATTTCTTTTATTAGTTTAATCATAAAATCAATAAAAAATCACAAAAAATAGATTTAGGTTTTTGTCAATTAAATTTAAATTTTTGTAAATTAATTAACTTAATTACTTTAACTTGATTATTTCAGTAAATAAAATTAATTATAAATTAGGTTAAAAACTTTAAATATTTTCTCAAATAAAATACCAAAAATATTTTTCTAAATCAATTAGATTTTTTAGGTTTCTTAACTTGTTCCCGTCTTGATCTTCGCGCTTTATCATTTTTCCATTTTATTTTATTTTCTCAATTATGTAACTATTTCTCGGTTCGTAATAACTTTAATTAGGTTTAAAATTTCGCATTTTATTTTCTTGTACTCTTCATGTAATTGCCCCAAGGCCTTGTAATAGCTTAGAATTTTTATTTTCCGTAATTTATTTTCTGCACTATTAACTGCTAGTAATTAGGTTTGCATGGAAAGACTATAAATGAAAATGATTAGATAACCCTAAAATTGCAAGATAAATGAACTGAATCAATACACTTTCACATGCTCACCCCTAGGGTATCTCCCACTTCGGTTGCCTTCAAAAACAGTCATAATTCTCGAAACGTGAGAATTTTTAGTGGTTGTCCTTTAGTTCAAGAGATCACAAGTCCCTCGATGACCCTTTCGATGCTGCCTCGGTAAAAGTGATCTTAGAACATTAGGACAATTACTAAAAGTTCTTACCCAGTTTCCGTAGTTATCGTAAACGTCCCTTCGATAGTCCCTCAACATTCAACGATAGGGCTACCTACTCACTAATAGTAGGATAGCACTGTCTAAAGGAAAGGAAGAAAAGAACACTTTTTTTGAGTAGGTAGATAACTGTTAGGTACTTGCTCAAAAATAACCTTTTCACACTACACTTTCAAAACATTTTTATTCAAAAAAAAACGCTTTATCAACACTCTTAAGGACTGATACAAGAGTTACCATAAAGCAAAAAAAAATTTCAAAACACACAAACACGAAAGAAATTTTCAAAAATGAGCAAGTACCTAAGAGCCCGTGGAAAACCACGGATGGAAAGGGTGCTAACACCTTCCCTTTCCATAATCTACCCCCATTACTCAGATGCTCTCGAAAAAGGTCTTTTTATGTTCTTTTCACCCTTTCCTTTGTTGGATAAATGAAAAGTCAATGGCGACTCTTGCTTACCACACATTTGCGAATACAAAATGCAAAACCAGTATAACAGTTGGTTCTGCCACCGTATCACAGAATTGACGTCTCTGTTGTGGAGAATATTTAAAAGTGGGGTTTACCTTAGGGTCTAATTCATTTTAAAATTTCTTTCTTTGTTTGCTTTTATTTCTTTACTTTTAAGGGTTTGTTGGGGTAAGTTATACGGATCCTACACTTGGATTTGGGGACACTTTTTAAATAAACAGCAATAGATCGTGGAGACTGTATGGTGTAGACCGATATGGTTTAAGTGATGGTTGTGTTGGTGTGACACTCTGGTTGGTACCGCTATCCCTTGTGTTGAATCGAGGAGAAAATGGGGCCGCCGCGTGATGTCTTGAAGCACTAATGAACCTTAGAACCTTAGTTGAACAAACTTGGCCATTAGAAAGTAGTGAGATAGTCGACCTCGGCGTAAAGCTAAGAACCGGTTGATACTCGATACTACACTTATTGAGATTGGACTTTTGGGATGTTTCGGCCGCATGAAAAGATTGCTAAGCTGAAATAATACCGATAAAGAAAGATCAGTGGTATTGAGATTCCTTAGAACCCGATTACTATTTCTAAGACAGGTTGAACCAACTGAACATTCAAGAGGGTACTTACCTTAAACCTCATGCAAGCCTTTGAACCTAAGGTCTATTGTGTGATTTTCTTGTGTTTATCTGTAATTTAAATAATCATGACATCATAAACATCATAACATCCATTTTTCATTTCACTAACCATTTCAAGGACCAAGGGAATTTATCTTTATTCTGTTTTGTAGATCATGGCTTCCTCTCATAGAAACACTATCTGAATCAGCTTTATGAGAATACCTCTCCAACTCAAGGAGCTAGTATCAAGGGTTTTCAGAAACTTCTTCATTCACCAAAAAATTTGGTCGACTTCTCAACCTAGTTACCTCGGGCTTTGATGAGAAGATGATGGGTGTATTCTTTCAGTTCTTTGATCCTAAGCACCATTGCTTCACTGTGATCGGTGGATCAGTAACAGACTGTTTAACGCTGGTTCGCGAAATGTCGCGGAAGCAAGAGTCGCCACCGTCTTTTATTTTCTTCAACATGGACAAGACAAAAGCACAGCAAAATTCCTTATGAGATTGTTTCTCGGTTCAGGAGGTAGATTTATAGAAAGGGAAGGTGTTAGCACCCTTTCTATCCATGGTTATCCATGAGCTCTTAGATACTTGCTCATTTGTGTTTTCAAAAGTGATTGCTTTTTCAGAGTGTGAGTGGGTTTGAAAAAGTTTCGTTCAAAGATTTCAGATCGACTCTTGTATCAGTCCTCAAGAGTGTTTGAAAAATTATTTTGAAAGCTTTTTGAAAAGTGTCAGTGTAAAAAGAGTTTTGATTGTTTTTGAATAGAGCAAGTATCTATGAGTCATCCACCTACCCTAAGGAATTAGGCTGTGTAAATGTCCTTGAGGTAGTGCCATCCCACCATTGAGAGGTAGGTAGCACCACCGTTGGAGGTCACCAGAGCAACAGTAGGACACCTTAGAAGCTACCCTTATGCCATTGATCCTTTTTAATTCCGAGGCAACCGTTTCGAGGCAACTGGATCATGTCATGGACATAAGGACTTACTAAAACGTCCTATACTCGACGACCACGTTTCGAAGGAAAGGCAACAGTGAGGCGTACCCTAAGGGTGGTGTGTGAATTTGTGTGTTATTTTCATGTTAATATTTGTCTTTGATCATGCATTTGGTGAGCTACGCATTGTTTTTAATTTAGGCCATTCATTCTTTCATGCAAAGTTTAGAATTTAAAAGTGCGGAAATTTAAATGATGGAAAGGTAAATCCTACGCTATTACAAGGCGCGGGTCTATACATCGCCAAATTAATAAAGACTCGTTTTAATAAAAGTGCGGAAAGTAAAACCTAGTTACTATTACAAGGCTTGAGCAATTACATAATATTTGCAAAGAAAAATAAATAAGAATAAATGCGCGAAAAGAAATTAGAATCGAATGTTCGAGGGCGTTGAACCCTTTTGAAATTAAATTGAAATAAGAAAGCTAATTATTTATTTTATTAAAGAAAATAAATGTTTTTTAGGTTTTTGTGTATTTATGAAATAAAGAAATTAAAATTGAAGAGAAACCCTAATTCTAAGTTGTTTTTAATTATTAATGAAAAGGTTAATATTTAAAACCTAATTTATGCTAATTAATTATGTACATGTTTATTTCCAAAATAAATTAGTAATTAATAATAATAATGAGGAGAAAATTATTTATTAAAAAAATGATGAAAAGTTAAAAACCCTAATTTCTACATATTTTAGTTTGTTAAGAAAAAGATTTAAGCTTTAAAACCTAATTTAATTAAATTAATTATTTAACATTTATTTACAAAAAATAATAATGAATTAAATATTAATTAAACATATTTTTAGTTGTTTTTTAGTTTTTGGTTTTATATTATAAAAATTAATTTATGGTAAAAAGAAATAATTAAAACATTAAAAAAGAATTAGAAAACAAAATCAAATAAAGATTAAAAATGTGCAAACCATGGGGGTATTCAGACCCATTTAGGAGGTGAATTGGAAGCAATTTGGCCCAACAGAACAAGCCCTTTTTGACTTTCAGGGATCACGTGTGGAGTGGTTGACCCAGGCGTATGATGGTCCTCATCTTGTAGCCTTCAGATTGATCATCCTGCTTATGTGGCACGCTAGCGTTTGAGGATGTATGATGAGCCCTGGGACGTGCACTACATGGAAACATGTTGGAAAGAAAAATATGAAATATGAGAGGGGATCTGGGAATCGAACCCAGGTCCCAGCGTTTACCAAGCGAATGTCCAACCATCTGAGCCAACGCGCGCTTTTGTATACTTAATAGACAACAAATAATATATATGAAAAATGAATATTATGCTGGAACATTGAAAAAATCGCGCCAAGGTTTAAATGGTCCAACCAGGAGATGACACACATGCGTCTTCTTCGTTTTGTACCTGCAAATATAATCAAATAGCGGGGGTTTTAAACCCCCACCAACTGCAATTTAGAAAAATAGCGATTAGCATATGCTTCCATATAAAAAAGGCGCGAGGTCATTGTTCAGTTCGTCTTGTTGCCATGAATCCATTGGCATAGGTTTTAAGGCCTAATTTTTCCATATGAAGAAGACCCCAATTCGAAGCTTTTGAAACCCTAGAAAACGTTAATGGCAGATTTTGACATAGGCATGGTTAGTTCAATTAAAGGGTACCATTAGCTTCAGAGCATCAATATTAGCAAGAATCAATAATTAAAACTCATGAATAATGCATGTAAATTGAAACACGATTATAGAAAAGTTTGTGAAAAGTGTGACTTTGTTCTACCAATTCTTGAGGTCTGGAGACTTGGTTTTGATTGTAACACGTTCCTGGATGTCTTGGAAATGTATTGGAATGCTTTTGAAGCTTTGAAACACCTTCTAGGTGTGAAATCAGTTTTCAACTTTTTGCCAAAAATTTGCAATTTTGTTCTTCCTTTTCTCAGCAGCCTTCGTGTGTCATGCCTTAGGGTTATGTTGTGTATATGTATCTGAATGCAATTAGGTCAAAACCAAGCCCAAAGATCCATTGATTTAATGATTCAATATTTGATTTTGTTCACATCTTTTTTCAATCTTTTTCCATGCCAATTATGCCAAATTTGGATGATTTTGTCCCTTTTGATTGATGCACGAGATCTCTTATATGTGAGGAGGATATTTGCTACATAAAAAGATTTAAAAAGCATGATTTAGTATTTTTCTTATATTTAAATTTAATTAAATGAATTAATGATAATAAAAATTCAAATAATTAATCAAAAATAATAAAATTACTCCCTTTGAGGTCAATGGGTCGTGCATAGCCTTTGGGTAATGATTCATGAAAGAAATTGAGGCCCATTAGCATTTTTGAAGCCTTTTGTGCAAAGTTGACTTTTCAAAATTCCCAAAAATTTCCCAACTTCTCCAAGGCATATCTTGCTCAATTTTGAAGATATGATCATGTTCTTGGACATTTTGGAAAGACCTTGAAGTCCTCTAACCAATGCCTTTGGTCCCATGTCATTTTGATTTACCAATCTCAAGTTATGGTCTTTGACTTAAAGTGCCTTTTTGTTGACTTTTGAAAATGACCTATAATGTTGAAATTGATAACTTTTTGTGAGAGCATTTCTTGGACTTGAAGTGTGAAGATGAATTGTAGGAAATGTCATTCTCCTCAAAATGAGCTTTGGATGGAATTTTTCTGATAAACCATGAAGAAGTTATGCCTTGGTCAATTTGCAGTTGACTTTTTCAATTGTCCAAAAATAGAAACTTTTGCATCTTGAGACTTTTTGAGCCATGCTTTGAGAATCATGATCAAGAATTGATCAAATGAAGTTTGTGGCTTCAAAATAAGATGTTGACCAAAAATTTTGACTTTTGACTGTCAAATGACCATTTTGCCCCTGCAGTTGACTGTGAAGCAATTAGGGTTTCTGACTGTGCAATTTGATGCTGTGAGTATTGAAACTTGACATATGAATGCTTGACAATGCATGTAGGCATGTGGGACTTGTTTGGACCCTTGAAAACTTCAATTTCTTTGCAAGAACCAAAACCCTAATTTTGACTGTGTTAGGAGGCAATTGGACTGTGCAACCCTTGAGAGATTTTGAAGCTTGATCTTGACAAATCTTGAAGAATATGGGAGGGAAAATTTTGGGGTACAACAGTTGCCCCTGTTCAATCTTCTTAAACCTGAGGATGTAGATTGGCTGGCGTGCCTTTCGTAATCCGAAGGTGGAAGATGATTGAACACTTGAGTGCCCAGAAATTTGCACTCACATAGTAGAATATCAGCAGTGTGATGATGGGAATGGGCTTACAGATGCCATTTGGAGACTGTCATGGATAGTTGTGGAGATGGGCTTATAGATGCCATCGGGAGGTTGTCGATCGCGTAAGAGATTCCTTAGCGAGAAACTTGCGTACCTGAGAAAGAAAAATAATTACCTGGCCTGTTACCGGAGTTGATCTTCAAACTCTTTATGTAGACGTGCCCTAGATGGATACAGGAATCGAATCTTTAAACTCTTCAGACGTGCCCTGGCAAGATACAGGAATCGAGTCCGGAGAATATAGTCGTCAACAGATACACCCTGGCAAGATAAAGGAATCGGATCTTCGAACTCTTCAGACGTGCCCTGGCAGGATATAGGAATCGAGTCTGGTAATGTTAGTCGTCAACAGATACACCCTGGCAAGATACAGGAATCAGATCTTCGAACTCTTCTGACGTGCCCTGGCCAGATACAGGAATCGAGTCTGGTAATGTTAGTCGTCAACAGATACACCCTGGCAAGATACAGGAATCGGACCCTCAAACTCTTCAGACGTGCCCTGGCAAGATACAGGAATCGAGTCTGGTAATGTTAGTCGTCAACAGATACACCCTGGCAAGATACAGGAATCGGACCCTCAAACTCTTCAGACGTGCCCTGGCAAGATACAGGAATCGAGTCTGGTAATGTTAGTCGTCAAAAGATACACCCTGGCAAGATACAGGAATCGGATCCTCAAACTCTTCAGACGTGCCCTTGCAGGATACAGGAATCGAGTATGGAATTAGTCGTCAACAGATACACCCTGGCAAGATACAGGAATCGGATCTTCGAACTCTTCAGACGTGCCCTGGCCAGATATAGGAATCGAGTCTGGTAATGTTAGTCGTCAACAGATACACCCTGGAAAGATACAGGAATCGGACCCTCAAACTCTTCAGACGTGACCTGGCAAGATACAGGAATCGAGTCTAGTAATATTAGTCGTCAACAGATACACCCTGGCAAAATACAGGAATCGGACCCTCAAACTCTTCAGACGTGCCCTGGCAAGATACAGGAATCGAGTCTGGTAATGTTAGTCGTCAACAGATACACCCTGGCAAGATACAGGAATCGGATCCTCGAACTCTTCAGACGTGCCCTGGCAAGATACAAGAATCGAGTCTGGTAATGTTAGTCGTCAACAGATACACCCTGGCAAGATACAGGAATCGGATCCTCGAACTCTTCAGACGTTCCCTGGCAAGATACAGGAATCGAGTCTGGAATTAGTCGTCAACAGATACACCCTGGCAAGATACAGGAATCAGATCCTCAAACTCTTCAGACGTGCCCTGGCAGGATACAGGAATCGAGTTTGGAATTAGTCGTCAACAGATACACCCTGGCAAGATACAGGAATCGGATCTGGAATCACGACAGTTGATAGTAATTATCTTTGTATTGACCTTTGTCCTGAAAAGACAAAACGTTAGTTGTATGCGATGTCATGATGTATGACATGCGTGATGTTCTCAGAATAAATGAGATTGTATGTTCATGATGCGTATGTGCATGCTATAATGTATGAAAATGTGATGTTTATGAAATGTATTTTTGTCTAGGAAAATAGATCCTTGACGACTGCCGGGAGATTGAATCCTGGGCTGATGTGGAGGAGTAGAGCTTTTTGTTTCCGCTGGGAATGATGGTTGCAAGATTACCGGTAGGAGAAGATAACTCCGTTGAGGAATAAACTTGGCGAATAGATTACTCTGCGGGGAGTGAATTCTGTGGGGAAAGAGATACTTTGCTGAGCTTGGTGATAACTCCGCTGGGGATACCATTGATAGGTTATGTTGAAGGAATTGATAAACTCCGCTGGTGGGATAGGAAGACTCTGTCGGGGACGATCTTTCCGTGGCAATTGGCTGAGGATAACCCAGTTATATCCTGGTGGGGGAAATAAAACCTGGGAGACGCGTTCATGCTCTGCGGGTGACAAGCTTCCAGAATCTACTGGGGATAAGCTTCCTGTTGGGGAGATGGATTCCACTTTCCTGGGGAAACTTTTGGACTGAACTCTCCTGGGGAGATTTTTGAGATGTACTGGGGAAGTGGCTCCGCTGAATGTCTGTATTCCGCCGGGGAACAATCTTAGATAGGGATTGTCGGGGATGCTTGTTAAGAATGTTTGTATATTGCGCTGAGGAATGTTGAGATATGCTGGGGATATCCAACTTCCTTAAGGCTGATAGAGTAGGCTAACTCTGCTTGGGGAGAGTATCGTTGACTTGCTGGCTCACTCTCTGGGGAATTGAGATGTCTTGGTTATGTTCTTCAGCTGAACTTACCTTGGTACCTTGGTGGACAGAGCAATTAGATCGCTTAGACCACTCATTATTGCCCCTGTTTCTAATGTTACCTGTAATTAATCCTTTGTTTCGCATGCAAATATTTATGAGTTAGCAATTAGTGTCAAATGCATATATCACAAATTGGACATTGGACGTTCTTCGCAAAACAAAACAGCAAAAGGAAAAACAATTGACAATTGACCTGAAAAGTGAATTTGTATTGATTTTTTGAATTTGCCTGTAAATAGGCGTTTATGTACAAGAGGCTGACGTCTTAGTAAGAGAACGCCGCCGAACAAAAGAGTTTATACAATTTGTACAAGGGAAAACAAAACAACTATGTGAAAAGAATGATCCCACTGGATTCCAACTCTGCTATCGCCTTTATATCTTCGAGCGTCTCATCACTTTGCTACTCAGTTGACGATGAAGCTGATTGATCGATGCCGTTTGAACTTGATAGTCGATACCGGATTCTGGATGCAAGGTGATCCAATGAGACATAGTATTACGCTTTAATCCCTAATTTTTTCCTGGACCGCCCTTTCGGGTTTTCAGTCCACCGGGATACCCATTTTTGCCCAAGTCGCCTTTTTAGGTTTTCGACTTGCCAGGTGTACAAATTTTTTTCATTTCATCCCTCATTTTGCCCGAACCCTTTTGGTTCGCCGGGAAGCCCTAATTTTTGCCTAGGTATGTCAACCTAGCGGGTCTTTTATCATGCGTAGTATCTTTTTACTATGTCTGCATTGGCGGGGTGAGGAAGGTCGTCACCGTCCATGGTGGTTAGAATCATGGCTCCTCTTGAGAACACATGTTTAACCACAAATGGCCCTTCGTACGTAGGGGTCCATTTGCCCCTGGGATCACTCTGAGGAAGGATGATGCGTTTGATTACCAGGTCCCCAACTTGATACTCTTGTGGTCTGACTTTCTTGTTAAATGCCCTGATCATCCGTTTTTGGTACGTTTGACCATGACAAATAGCAGTGAGTCTCTTTTCGTCGATTAGATTTAACTGATCAAGTCGGGTCTGGATCCAGTCATCTTCGCTCAAGTCTGCATCCTTCATTATCCAGAGAGAGGGTATCTGCACTTCAATCGGTAAGACTGCCTCCATGCCATAGACCAAGGAAAAAGGAGTTTCCCCGGTTGACGTTCTTGCTGAGGTACGGTACCCGTGAAGAGCAAACGGTAACATCTCGTGCCAATCTTTGTAAGTCACTGTCATCTTCTGCACAATCTTCTTGATATTCTTATTAGCTGCCTCTACAGCCCCATTCATCTTCGGCCGGTAAGGAGAAGAGTTGTGGTGCTGTATTTTGAATTGCTCGCAGAGCTCAGTGATCATCTTGTTATTAAGATTGGTACCATTGTCCATAATGATTCTCTCAGGTACACCGTATCGACAGATCAGGTTATGCCGAATGAACCGTGCCACAACGTTCTTGGTTACTGTAGCATAGAAAGCCGCTTCAACCCACTTTGTAAAGTAATCGATCGCCACTAGGATGAAGCGATGTCCGTTGGTTGCCGTAGGTTTAATCTCGCCGATCATATCAATGCCCCACATTGCAAAGGGCCAAGGTGCAGTCAGGACATTCAGAGGAACTGGAGGAACGTGCACCTTATCAGCATATATATGGCACTTATGACACGTCCGAGAATGTCGGTAACAGTCAGCTTCCGTTGTGGACCAGAAATATCCTGCCCGAAGGATTTTCTTTGCCATGGTATGTCCACTGGAGTGTGTTCCAAAGGTACCTTCATGTAGCTCTGCCATGATTCTTTCTGCTTCAGTCTTATCCACACAACGCAGTAAGGTCGAATCATGGTTTCGCTTATACAGAATGTCGTTGCTAAGGAAGAACTTCGCTGCGAACCTTCTCAGAAACTTCTTGTCGTTGACAGATGCACCTTCAGGGTATTCTTGAGCTTCCAAGTACCTCTTCACCTCATGATACCAAGGTTTCTCAGTTACTACCTCAGCCTCAAGATCACAACAATATGCAGGTTCTTCCAGTTTCCAAATGATGATCCGGGGAGCCTCATTGTCCCACTTGACTTTGAACATGGAAGACATCGTAGCTAACGCGTCCGCCAACTGATTCTCCTCTCTTGGGAAATGTTCAAAAGTTATCTCTGTGAAATGGGGGATCAATGTCAACACACATTCCTTGTAAGGAATAAGATTTGGGTGTTTCGTATCCCACTCGCCTTTGATCTGATTGATCACGAGAGCGGAATCTCCGAAGACACTCAGAAACTTAATCCTTAAGTCAATCGCAGCTTGAAGACCCATGATGCATGCTTCATACTCCGCCATGTTGTTGGTGCAGTTGAAACATAGCCGGGCAGTGAGTGGAGTATGAGTGCCTTGAGGGGATATGATCACAGCGCCGATACCGTTACCCAAAGCGTTGGAGGCTCCGTCAAAGTGCATAGACCATCGGGATCCTTCCTCAGGTCCTTCATCCGGTCCAGGTACTTCACAATCAGTCACTACCATGATGCTCTCGTCAGGAAATTCAAAGTTCATGGACTGGTAGTCATCCACTGCTTGGTGTGCCAAATGGTCCGCCAATACACTTCCCTTGATGGCTTTCTGAGTCGTGTACTGGATGTCGTATTCCGTCAAGATCATCTCCCATCTTGCTATTCTACCAGACAGAGCGGGCTTTTCGAATATGTACTTTATTGGATCCATCTTTGATATCAACAAAATAGTGTGAGTCAGCATATACTGTCTCAGCCGGCGAGCAGCCCATACCAAAGCGCAGCAAGTTTTCTTGAGCAGTGAGTATCGGGTCTCACAGTCGGTAAACTTTTTGCTAAGGTAATAAATGGCGTGCTCTTTTCGGCCAGACTCGTCATGCTGCCCCAGCACACACCCCATTGAGTTGTCAAGTATAGTATCAGAGGTCTCCCTTCAACCGGTGGCATAAGGATGGGTGGTTCTTGGAGATACTATTTGATTCTTTCAAAAGCGGCCTGACATTCATCATTCCAACGTACTACCTGATCTTTCTTCAGCAGCTTGAAGATTGGTTCACAGGTGGCAGTTAGATGCGAGATGAATCGAGCGATGTAATTCAGACGTCCTAGAAAGCCTCTGACCTCTTTCTGTGTCTTAGGAACTGGCATCTCTTGAATGGCTTTAACCTTGGCAGGGTCCACTTGAATACCTTTGTCGCTTACGACGAAGCCTAGCAACTTTCCAGATCTTACCCCAAAGGTGCACTTGTTCGGGTTCAACCTCAGCTTGTACAACTTCAGACGGTCAAACAGCTTTTGCAGATGATCAAGATGTTCCTCCTCAGTTTGGGACCTTGCAATCATATCGTCGAAATACACTTCAATCTCATGGTGGATCATGTCATGAAATAAAGCAACCATGGCACGTTGGTAGGTTGCCCCAGCATTTTTCAACCCGAATGGCATGACCTTGTAGCAGAAGGTGCCCCACTGAGTGACAAAGGTAGTCTTTTCCATATCTTCAGGAGCCATCTTGATCTGATTATAACCTGAAAAACCATCCATGAAGGAGAATACCTTGTGCTGAGCAGTATTGTCAACCAGAACGTCGATGTGAGGTAGAGGGAAGTCATCCTTGGGGCTGGCCCTGTTCAAATCCCTGTAGTCAACACACATTCTGACCTTACCATCTTTCTTAGGTATCGACACCACGTTGGCAACCCACTGAGGGTAAGAAGTCACTGCAAGAAACCCGGCATCGAACTGCTTCATAACCTCAGCTTTGATCTTCTCGGACATCTCTGGACGCATACGGCGGACCTTTTGTTTAACCGGAGGGCATTCTTCCTTGGTAGGCAAGTGATGGACCACAATGTCGGTATCTAACCCGGGCATGTCTTCGTAGGACCAGGCAAAGATATCCACATAATCATGTAACATCTGAACCAACCGTTGTTTCACACTGGCCTCCAGATTGGCACCAACCTTAACTTCCTTTTTATCTGCCTCAGTACCCAGATGTACCGTTTCCACTGGCTCTTCATGTGGCTGAATGGCCCTCTCTTCCTGGAGTAACAGTCTTGCAAGCTCGCCAGGCACTTCGCAATCATCTTCACCTTCGTCTTCGGCTAAGTTGATCGGATTTTCGAAGTCATAACTGGCAGTAGCAGAGTTGTTACCAGTGAGATCCAGAGTGGATTGAAACCTGTATAGGTGAGTGTGTGTAAATATAGCTGTTTTGCAATATATAAAGAAAGAAAGAAAGGGAGCACAATATTTGCAATGCGAAAAATGTCCAATGTCTTTATTCATGATATATGGAGATGACAGTTAATAAGCCCTCACAAATGAAGCCACGATGCCCCGGGTAAGACACCGGGCCATAAAGTTTCAGTTTATCGTTTATTTGAAATTAGAGAAACAAAGGAATTCATTCCTGCGTAACAAAAGTAACAGGTATGTGATATTTTGCGGTCCAATTGGTCAGTCCACCGTCAGTCGTCGGGTAGATCCAGCTATCAAACTCTAATTTCTCCACATTCACTCCCGGGTTGGTGATGAACATGGGAGGTCTTCCGATCCTAGCTTTGCGTACAGCCCTCTGAGCCTCTGCAGTAAAACCCAGCCCAAATTTGTCAGTTTTAGGGGTAAAATCAGGGAGCCTGCCCCAGTTAGCACATTCACCTTTCTCAATTACAGCCCGGGCGTCCTTCAAGGAGGCCATCTTCAGAGGAAAGTCTTCTTCAATTACCGTCTCAGCTGACGCCAATGTTGGAGGTACCTCTTCAAAATGTTGAAAGGGGGTTTCAATAAACTCCCTGTCCATCTCAATATACCGGAATGAATTCAGATGACTAACCATGTATTCTTCCTCCCCCTGCACAATAACAATCTTCCCTCTGACAGGGTATTTGAGCTTCTGGTGTAGAGTGGATGTTACAGCCCCAGCCTTGTGAATCCAGGGTCGACCCAGCAAACAGGAATAAGATGGACGGATGTCCATCACATAGAACGTTGAGTCAAATACTTGAGAACCCACACGAATAGGAATGTCTACCTCACCATGAACCATCCTCTTCGACCCGTCAAAGGCTCGGACAATGATGTTGCTAGGTTTCAACTCCAGGCCCTCACAATCCAGCCTGTCTAAGGCCTTCTTGGGAAATACATTCAGGGAAGAACCGGTATCCACCAACACGTGTGCGAGAGTAGTGCCCCTGCATTCAATGGAAACATGCAGGGCGTCATTGTGGTTCTTTCCCTTGGCGGTAAGATCAGCATCCGAGAAACCCAAACCATTGTCAGCTGTCAAATTGGCCACACAGTCAGTGAATTGATCTGTAGAAGTCTCTTGTGGCACATGGGCCGTCTTCAGAAATGAAATCAGGGCCTTGGCATGGGCCTCTGAGCACAGCAGTAATGATAGCATAGAGATCTTGGAGGGGGTATGCCCCAGCTGTTCAATGACATTGAAGTCACTCTTCTTGATTATCTTAAGAATTTCCTCCATTTCTTGTTGGGAGGCTTCAACATTAACAGTCTTCGGTGCCTCCATCCGGGCAGGCACATCATCAATCCCTTTGCCCCGAGTATTAGATGACTCGGCGACAGGGGAAGCAACTTGATCAGAAGGGGGAACAGGCGCACTTGCAGGCGTTATTATAAGAGGTCTTCGGATAACTGGTGGAGCAATGTCAGGCGAGAAGAGCCTGCCACTGCGAGTTACTTTAGCTGGACCGGTGATATTGCTGATGCTGGTACCGGTGTTGAACTCCTGCTTCACTCCAAGTACATATACATCTGCCCCATAGTGCCATGGGATAGCCTTGTAAGATTCATAGGGGAGAGGCCCCGGAACAGTAATAATGATGGGTGCAACAGACATGATCTTGACTGGCTTCCTCGGGGGAGCCTTGGTAGGATTATTGAAAATTGTGACAACAGATACTTCTTCAGCGGGAACAAATGGAACAGCGGTCTTCTTGAACAGAATTTCCTTGCTATCCATCAGGCTCTGGACGCCTGACTTCAGCAACGGACAACCAGTAGGGGAAACAACACACAGAAGGCAACCCTTGCTACAACCCGGAAATAAACCGGCTAGCAACAGGTTCCTCTTAACAGTCAACAGAGGGGTAGCAACATCATCCACAGAAACGGCATACAAGTCTTCCTCAACGACATTTACTCCATGCTGGGGCATAGGAGCAGTCACAACATTTGGCCTTTCTGGCACCTCGAATTGTATCTCCTTCGCATCAATAAGGTCTTGAACCTTATTTCTTAGGGCCCAGCAGTCATCAGTAGAATGCCCCGGGCTATCGGAGTGATAAGCACAACGGGAATTGGGATTATACTTCGGAGAGGTCGTGTTCACAACCTTCGGAGCCTCTTTGACGGTCACCAAGTTGGTCGATAGCAGTTGTGGCAAGATTTGTGACAAGGTCATACTCAGTCGGGTGAATTCTCTTCTGGGTCTCTCACCCCTTGGTTGGTTAGGTTGCCGAGGAGCGGCAGCAGGCTTTGCAATAACCACCGCGTTGACAGCTTGGCGGCGTTATGGTTTGTCTTGCCTCCTAGGCCCATACACAGCACTGGCTTCCTTTTTAAAAGGTTTCTTCTCAGAACTTGAGGACGCACCTTTCTGAATCTTTCTTGAGTTCATACCAGCCTCTATCCTTTCCCCAGTCAGAATGAGATCTGTGAACCCTGCAGATGAATTACCAATGAGATGATTGAAGAACGGCCCGGATAGGGTCCCCAAGAACATGTCCACTAGCTCACGGTCTGTTAATGGTGGTTGCACCCTGCCAGCCAGGTCCCTCCACTTCTGCGCATACTCTTTAAAACCTTCTCCCGATCCTAGCGACATACCCTAGAGCTGGGTACGTGTAGGAGCGAGGTCGGCATTATATTGATACTGCTTGTAAAAAGCAGTAGCCAACTCCTCCCAGTTACGAACCTTGGTTCCATCCAGCTGATAGAACCATTCGAGATGAGTCCCTGAAAGACTCTCCTGGAAGAAGTGGATCCACAAGTTCTTGTCCACAGTATATGGCTGAATCTTCCGCACATAAGATCTGAGATGTAGCTTAGGGCAGGACGCCCCGTCATACTTTACGAAAGATGGTGCTTTGAACTTGTGTGGGATGACCACACCAGAAGATAAACCCAAGTCTCCGAAATCCAAACCAGGCACTTGTTGAATTTCCATGGAATTCAGACGGTCTTCCAACTGCTTGTACCTGTCTTCAGCTGGAGGATACTGCTCCTCATTAAAATCAGTCTCGTTGTCAGAGACCACCGGACTAGGAACTCTTCCCCCCTGGGGACTGCCTTTGCCTACAGAAGAACCAGCTTGATCAACCTCATTCTGCAGTGTGTTACCAAACCTCCGGCCCGTGTTGAATAGAACAGTTCTCTTCTTCTTCTTCTTGACCAGCAGAGCCTTCAGTTCCTCCTGACCTTGGGCCAAACTCATAATCAGCTCTTGGAATTGGGCGTTCTGAGCCTGAAGGGCCTTGATGGACTGCTCGGTAGATGATTCAGGGTTCTTGATGCTGAAATAAACAGCGAAGAACATTAAGCAACCTGAAAAGAAGAGTACATGTGATGCATATGATGAATGGAATGCGTATGATTTATGTTTTCAAAGACAATCGGGAATCAACTTTGTAAACAAAAAGGAACACACTTCATTAGATTCAACTTTGAAATTCAAATTGTTCAACAGGTTGCCCTTAGGCGTTACATAAAATGAAAATACTGAAAAGGGAAATAAAACTGTAAAAGAATATCCAAAGCTCATCATTGATCCCAGGGTCTCCTCTTCTCAATACGGATGTAGTCATTCAGAGCTCGCTCATTCTCCAACTGCTTTGTCAGCCTCTGGATCTTCAATTCCTGCTCGTTGAACTTTTCCCGATAAGAATCCCGTTCTTCTCGCAGTTGCGCCCAAGACCTCTTTAGTGTATCAAGATCGGTAGGTATCTGAGGAGGGAGAACAGTTGGAGGAGCCCCATCTCTATCAGGATACTCAAGGATGATAGGTCTGATAGCTTCGTACGGCATACCTAACTTCTGAGCACGGATGCGGACCCATTTGTAGTAGGCTTCCATAGGTAGAGAAGTCTTTGGTCCCAACTCTTGTGGGTCAGCTTTATGAATTCTGTCCTAAGCCTTGATGAACCTACGACGCAGCTCGTCACTATCTACCTGGAACTCAAAACTGATGTGAGGCACCAACATCTCATGAGGCCCTGCTCTTCTGGCTCTTCCAAACTGACGGAGAGCTAGACATGGATTATAAGAGATTCCTCCTTGGGTACCAATCAAAGGAACATTAGGATATTCTCCGCAACGATCAATAACAGCTACCTCATCCAAACCTATGAGAGTCCAAATCATGTCCTTATCAGTGAGAGACATTAACCTATGAGCCCAACCTCTTCCTTCTTTGTTCTTAAGCACGAACTTAGGGAGGTGCAAAATAAACCACCTCACTAACAAAGGAATACAACACCACAAAGTTCCTTGTCTTCGGGCAGTACGAGCATAAAGTTGTTGCAGGATGTCACCCAAGAGAGTGGGCACAGGGTTCCGAGACATGAAGATCCTTATGGCATTGACATTAATGAAGTTATCAGGATTAGGAAACAAGACTAGACCATAGATTAAGAGAGCCATAATGTCTTCATACGCCCTAAAGTCCAGGTCATTCCAGAAACTGTTAGCCTTACCAACCAGAAACTTAGCCAAGAAACCCTTAACCTTGCTTCTAGTCACCCAGTTTTCCATTACCTCTTTATGGGTTAAAGGAAGGGCTGCAGCAATCTCCTCAAGCCTAAGAGTCTTTTCCCAACCAGTGAAGGGAGTCTGATCCAAGGTAGGGATGCCAAGCAAATCAGAGAACTCTTCCAGGGTAGGGACCAGCTGGAAGTCTTGAAAGGTGAAGCACTGGTACAGAGGGTCATAAAACTGGGTCAGGATACTCATCAGTTGTTGGTCCCACTTTGCCGTGACTAACCCGAGAAGAGAACCATGCCTCTGGATGAAGGAAGTAGTATTTGGAATTCTGCTAACCAACTCTTTAAGCAACTCAGGTGGGTGAATAAAATTGAACCGAATAGTGTTCTTTCGCATATGCATCATGATGTCCTACAAAACAGAGTAAAGGTGAAACCCTCTTGTCTTTGAAATGGTCAGTCCTTATGCAGGATGCATGCAATGTTTATGATGGCATGATGTTATGATAAAGCACACCACAAATATTCACAAAGGCAAACATGATAAGGCACACAAGTCACACGAGACAAGCCCTTAGAGTTTAGGCCAGCATGGGGTCTAGGTATTACCCTCTTTCAGTTTGTTGGTTAAGACCTGTCCTATCAGAAGTAACCGGGTTCTAGAGGATCCCAATATCACTGACTACCCTCAATCGGTCATAACTCCAGCATCGCAATCTTTTCTTGCAGCCAGAACCATCACGAGAGTTTAGCCTCAATGGGCGTAGCATACTGCTACTGTCTTATTGGCCAAGTTGGGTCATTTAAGGTTCTAAGGTCGGTTGGTGCTTAATGACTCTCAAAAGACCCATATTCTCCTCGTTGCGACACAAGGGATATCGGTACAGACCAAGGTGCCACACCAACGTAGCCACTGCTTCACCCGTGTCGGTCTATGCCGGACAGGTCCCTCACAGCTTATGCTACCTAACAGGGTATCCCCAGATCCGGGTTAGGATCTATGAAACTCCGATTTAGCCCACAATAATAAATCAAACAAGCACAACAATTGAAAACACAAGTGGTCTTAGTCCTAAGGTACACCTCACTTTATAAGAATCCGCAGCAGAGTCGCCAGTTCTGTGATCGGTGGACCTGGAACTGACTGTTTAACGCTGGTTTGCGAAATGTCGCGGAAGCAAGAGTCGCCACCGTCTTTTATTTTCTCCAACATGGACAGGACAAAAGCACAGCAAAATTCCTTATGAGATTGTTTCTCGGTTCGGGAGGTAGATTTATAGAAAGGGAAGGTGTTAGCACCCTTTCTATCCATGGTTATCCATGGGCTCTTAGATACTTGCTCATTTGTGTTTTCAAAAGTGTTTGCTTTTTCAGAGTGTGAGTGGGTTTGAAAAAGTTTCGTTCAAAGATTTCAGATCGACTCTTGTATCAGTCCTCAAGAGTGTTTGAAAAATTGTTTTGAAAGCTTTTTGAAAAGTGTCGGTGTGAAAAGAGTTTTGATTGTTTTTGAATAGAGCAAGTATCTATGAGTCATCCACCTACCTTAAGGAATTAGGCTGTGCAAATGTCCTTGAGGTAGTGCCATCCCACCATTGAGAGGTAGGTAGCACCACCGTTAGAGGTGTTCGGGTCAATTCGTTTGTAGGGACAATGTGGTCACCAGAGCAACAGTAGGACACCTTAGAAGCTACCCTTATGCCATTGATCCTTTTTAATTCCGAGGCAACCGTTTCGAGGCAACTGGATCATGTCATGGACATAAGGACTTACTAAAACGTCCTATACTCGACGACCACGTTTCGAAGGCAAGGCAACAGTGAGGCGTACCCTAAGGGTGGTGTGTGAATTTGTGTGTTATTTTCATGTTAATATTTGTCTTTGATCATGCATTTGGTGAGCTACGCATTGTTTTTAATTTAGGCCATTCATTCTTTCATGCAAAGTTTAGAATTTAAAAGTGCGGAAATTTAAATGACGGAAAGGTAAATCCTACGCTATTACAAGGCGCGGGTCTATACATCGCCAAATTAATAAAGACCCGTTTTAATAAAAGTGCAGAAAGTAAAACCTAGTTACTATTACAAGGCTTGAGCAATTACATAATATTTGCAAAGAAAAATAAATAAGAATAAATGCGCGAAAAGAAATTAGAATCGAATGTTCGAGGGCGTTGAACCCTTTTGAAATTAAATTGAAATAAGAAAGCTAATTATTTATTTTACTAAAGAAAAGAAATGTTTTTTAGGTTTTTGTGTATTTATGAAATAAAGAAATTAAAATTGAAGAGAAACCCTAATTCTAAGTTGTTTTTAATTATTAATGAAAAGGTTAATGTTTAAAACCTAATTTATGCTAATTAATTATGTACATGTTTATTTACAAAATAAATTAGTAATTAATAATAATAATGAGGAGAAAATTATTTATTAAAAAAAATGATGAAAAGTTAAAAACCCTAATTTCTACATATTTTAGTTTGTTAAGAAAAAGATTTAAGCTTTAAAACCTAATTTAACTAAATTAATTATTTAACATTTATTTACAAAAAATAATAATGAATTAAATATTAATTAAACATATTTTTAGTTTTTTTTTTATTTTTTGGTTTTATATTATAAAAATTAATTTATGGTAAAAAGAAATAATTAAAACATTAAAAAAGAATTAGAAAACAAAATCAAATAAAGATTAAAAATGTGCAAACCATGGGGGTATTCAGACCCATTTAGGAGGTGAATTGGAAGCAATTTGGCCCAACAGAACAAGCCCTTTTTGACTTTCAGGGATCACGTGTGGAGTGGTTGGCCCAGGCGTATGATGGTCCTCATCTTGTAGCCTTCAGATTGATCATCCTGCTTATGTGGCACGCTAGCGTTTGAGGATGTATGATGAGCCCTGGGACGTGCACTACATGGAAACATGTTGGAAAGAAAAATATGAAATATGAGAGGGGACCTGGGAATCGAACCCAGGTCCCAGCGTTTACCAAGCGAATGTCCAACCATCTGAGCCAACGCGCGCTTTTGTATACTTAATAGACAACAAATAATATATATGAAAAAGGAATATTATGCTGGAACATTGAAAAAATCGCGCCAAGGTTTAAATGGTCCAACCAGGAGATGACACACATGCGTCTTCTTCGTTTTGTACCTGCAAATATAATCAAATAGCAGGGGTTTTAAACCCCCACTAACTGCAATTTAGAAAAATAGCGATTAGCATATGCTTCCATATAAAAAAGGCGCGAGGTCATTGTTCAATTCGTCTTGTTGCCATGAATCCATTGGCATAGGTTTTAAGGCCTAATTTTTCCATATGAAGAAGACCCCAATTCGAAGCTTCTGAAACCCTAGAAAACGTTAATGGCAGATTTTGATATAGGCATGGTTAGTTCAATTAAAGGGTACCATTAGCTTCAGAGCATCAATATTAGCAAGAATCAATAATTAAAACTCATGAATAATGCATGTGAATTGAAACACGATTATGGAAAAGTTTGTGAAAAGTGTGACTTTGTTCTACCAATTCTTGAGGTTTGGAGACTTGGTTTTGATTGTAACACGTTCCTGGATGTCTTGGCAATGTATTGGAATGCTTTTGAAGCTTTGAATCGCCTTCTAGGTGTGAAATCAGTTTTCAACTTTTTGCCAAAAATTTGCAATTTTGTTCTTCCTTTTCTCAGCAGCCTTCGTGTGTCATGCCTTAGGGTTATGTTGTGTATATGTATCTGAATGCAATTAGGTCAAAACCAAGCCCAAAGATCCATTGATTTAATTATTCAATATTTGATTTTGTTCACATCTTTTTTCAATCTTTTTCCATGCCAATTATGCCAAATTTGGATGATTTTGTCCCTTTTGATTGATGCACGAGATCTCTTATATGTGAGGAGGATATTTGCTACATAAAAAGATTTAAAAAACATGATTTAGTATTTTTCTTATATTTAAATTTAATTAAATGAATTAATGATAATAAAAATTCAAATAATTAATCAAAAATAAGAAAATAACTCCCTTTGAGGTCAATGGGTCGTGCATAGCCTTTGGCTAATGATTCATGAAAGAAATTGAGGCCCATTAGCATTTTTGAAGCCTTTTGTGCAAAGTTGACTTTTCAAAATTCCCAAAAATTTCCCAACTTCTCCAAGGCATATCTTGCTCAATTTTGAAGCTATGATCATGTTCGTGGACATTTTGGAAAGGTCTTGAAGTCCTCTAACCAATGCCTTTGGTCCCATGTCATTTTGATTTACCAATCTCAAGTTATGGTCTTTGACTTAAAGTGCCTTTTTGTTGACTTTTGAAAATGACCTATAATGTTGAAATTGATAACTTTTTGTGAGAGCATTTCTTGGACTTGAAGTGTGAAGATGAATTGTAGGAAATGTCATTCTCCTCAAAATGAGCTTTGGATGGAATTTTTATGATAAAATATGAAGAAGTTATGCCTTGGTCAATTTGCAGTTGACTTTTTCAGCTGTCCAAAAATATAAACTTTTGCATCTTGAGACTTTTTGAGCCATGCTTTGAGAATCATGATCAAGAATTGATCAAATGATGTTTATGGCTTCAAAATAAGATGTTGACCAAAATTTTTGACTTTTGACTGTCAAATGACCATTTTGCCCCTGTAGTTGACTGTGAAGCAATTAGGGTTTCTAACTGTGCAATTTGATGCTGTGAGTCTTGAAACTTGACATATGAATGCTTGACAATGCATGTAGGCATGTGGGACTTGTTTGGACCCTTGAAAACTTCAATTTCTTTGCAAGAACCAAAACCCTAATTTTGACTGTGTTAGGAGGCAATTGAACTGTGCAACCCTTGAGAGATTTTGAAGCTTGATCTTGACAAATCTTGAAGAATATGGGAGGGAAAATTTTGGGGTACAACATTCACCTTTTCGGACTATCAGCTGGTAACCACCATGGAAGGATTCTCTCAGTTATTGGACATACCTATTCTGGATCAGTTACCTTTCACCGGTTTGGAAGAAGCCCCAAAGTCGGAGTTTATTATAGCAGCTTTGCATCTGAAACAGTCCGACATTATATCCAAATGGGAAACAAGAAGCTGAGTTAAGGGTTTCCTAGCCAAGTTCCTAATAGAGAAGGCTCAACTGTTTTGGGATGATTTGGACTTCTAGGCTTTTGAGGAGGTCTTGGCCCTTCTAATCTATGGGTTAGTATTGTTCCCTAATCCAGAATTACTCATAGATGTGAATTCTATCAAAGTCTTCCTCTCTCGCAACCTTGTACCCACTTTACTCGGAGACATCTTGCATACCCTCCACACTCGTACCACGAAGAAAAGAGGGATTCTTATGTGCTGTGTGCCATTGCTGTCAAGGTGGTTTATTTCTCACCTACCTAAATCAATGCTGAAGAATGAAGAAGGTTTGCGTTGGTCACAAAGGATAATGTCACTTTCTCACGTGGATATTCTCTGTTATTCCTGATCTCTGGGGGATATTTCTGTTATTGACCGCTGTGGGGAATTCCCTATTGTCCCACTACTTGGCATTAGGGGAGGCATAACTTATAATCCTTCTCTGGCTCTGCGACAATTTGGTTATGCTCGAATGGATGGTCCTCTCGAGATGCTTATCCATGGAATTGTATTTAACTATGGGGATGATATTCAAGGGTATCGTTAAAGGTTCATACGAGCTTGGGGCATGGTAAACAGATTTGATACCAAGACTTTGGGGCCAAAGACTTCCATCCCTATGGAACCTTTTCTCCAATGGGTACGAGCTCGCGCTCAGAACCTTGTGATGCCATATATAGCCATCTTACCAGTGACTGTGGAGCCCATTACCGAAGGGGATGTTCCTTATACAGTTCTCCATCCCGACATGCTCACTGATCTTGAAGAGCTGCAGAGATCCTGGATTCATCTGAAGAAAGAGCGGGATACATTTAGAGATCATTTATATACCCATGAGAGGAAAGTGTTGGAGCTCACGAAGCAACTTCATGAAGAAAAATGTCTTAATGCCTATCTCGGCACAAAGAGGAAGCGCCCATGGGAGACCTGATTTCTAAATTTTTAGAATTTTTTAATTGTAAGCCTAAAAGGCAATTGTATGTTGAATTCTACTAATAAAATCTTTGTTTAATTTTGGCTCACAAATTTAAATTTACCAAAGTCCTTGAAAACACCGCATATGCATATCATACATGCCATTGCATAAACAGGTTTCAAAGCAGGTTTCTTATCTTCTTCGCTGTTTATTTCAGCAAGTAAAGAAATGGCTCTTGAACAAAATGTCAAGGATCTCCAGGTGCAAAATGCTCAGTTCCAACAAATGATCATGGCTCTGGCCAAGGGGAAAGAAGAGCTGAAAGCCCTGATCGTCAAAGAAAAGACCAAGAAGCCAAAGAAACCAGCTGGTGTAGTGAATTTGGGAAGAAGGATCAAAGGACCAGTGCGGCGAGCTTCAGAACTAGCAACTTCATCAAAGGAAGGGGACACTCAGGAAGGGGAGACAAGAGAGGAAGAACTCAGCCTGAAGGGGTCTGACAATGAATCTGATTATAATGAGGAGTAGTATCCTTCTGTTGATGATAAATACAAACAGTTGGAGGATCGTCTAAACGTCATGGAAATCCAGAGGGTACCTGGGCTAGATTTTGAAGAACTTGGTTTGGTTTCTGGGGTTGTTATCCCGTAGAAGTTTAAAGTCCATTGTTTGTTAAGTACGATGGGGTCTCATGTCCCAAGATGCATCTCCGATCTTATGTAAGGAAGATTCAGCCTCACACCGCTGATAGGGATTTGTGGGTCCACTTCTTCCAAGACAGTCTATTCGGGACTCAGCTAGAGTGGTTTTATCAGTTGGAGGGAACCAATATTCGTAATTGGGAAGACCTGGTTATTGCTTTCTATAAGCAGTACCAATATAATACAAACCTTGCTCTGACTCGTACACAACTCCAAAGTATGTCTATGGGTTTTAGTGAGGGTTTTAAAGACTATGCCCAGAAGTGGAGAGACCTAGCAAGAAGAGTCCAACCCCCTATGTCTGATAGGGAGTTGGTGGATATGTTCTTAGGTACTCTATCTGGTCCATTTTTCAACCATCCGATTGGAAGCTCCTCAGCTGGTTTTACTGAGTTGATCTTAACTGGAGAAATAGTGGAAGATGGTATTAGGAGCGGCAAGATTCAAAAGGATACCTCCTCAAGTGCAGGAAAGACACATTTCATGGGAAAGAAAGAGGTCAATGCTGCTTACAGTCAAAGAAATCAGGGAAGAACCGAATGCCATCCAACGGTGGGGGCTATAATGATATCCAAGCATGCAGCTACTCAATAGCGGAATAATTAGCCTAGAGCAGAAAGGCCTATGAGACAGTTTACCTTGATCAATACGACCTTGTCTCAAGTTTTATCGCACTTACTGAAATCCAATCTGGTAACTTTGAGGGAAGCTCCCAAAAATCCTAACATTGCATCTCCTCACTATAATCCAAAGGCTCGGTGCGCCTATCATTCTGAAAGTCCATGCGATGATACAAACGACAGTTGGGCTTTAAAGAACAAGGTGCAGGATCTGATCGAGGCAAAGGAGATTGAATTTGATGCTCTAGAGACTCCTAATGTTATAATTGCCCCCATACCCAAGCACGACCATGGTGTTAATGCTGTTGACGATGATACGTTTGTTGCTTCCGTTGGGGAACTTGTTACTTCTCTCATGACTGTTAAAAGGAATCTGTTGCAAGCCGGTTTATTTCTAGACTATGGTGAAGGTTGCCACTTATGTTTATATCTACCAACTGGTTGCTATTTGGTTAAAGCAGGTGTTCAGCGCCTGATGGATGATAAAGAGATTCTATTTGAGAAGACTCCAGTCACAAGTGTTCCATGTAAATACATTTCTATTATAACTATTTTCACCAATCCTCCCAGGGTCTCCACCAAAAGACCCGTCAGGATTACATCTGCTCCAAAGTTGGACCCCCTGATCATCACTATGCCAGGGCCAATACAATATTCCTCGGACAAAGTTGTTCCCTGAAATTATGGGGCTAAAGTCTATTACCATGGCGTCAAGCAAGACCTGTTGGCTGCTGAAGACAAAGTTACTAAAAGTACTGATCCTGACGTCAGCAATATCGTTGGGACCAGTAAAATAACAAGAACCGGAAGGGTGTTCTCTCCCGAGATCTCTCCTCCTAAAACCACTACTACTCCTGTGATCATTCATGTTGCTGGTCCTTCTAATACTACCACTACTACTCCTATGATTAGCCCTATTACCACCCCTATCACCGAGTCGACCAAGACTCGGGGCAAAGAGATATTGGTTGAGCCTGTCTAGAAGAAGGCCCATTCAGAATCCATTCCTGAGGTTTCTAAGAAAGAAATGGAAGAAATCCTAAAAATAATTAAAAAGAGTGACTACAATATGGTTGAACAACTAGGACAGACTCCTTATAATATCTCAATGTTGGCCCTACTGTTGTGCTCTGAAGCCCATGAAAAGGATTTGGTAAAATTCCTCAAGACAGCTCATGTGCCACAAGAAACCTTCGTTGATCAATTCGAAGATTGTGTGGCTAGTTTGACCGCTGATAATGGACTGGGTTTTATGAAGCTGATTTAACACCAAGAGGAAGAAAACACAATGATGCATTGCATGCCTCCATCAAATGCAGGGGGACCACTCTGACCCATGTTCTAGTGGATACCGGTTCATCGCGAAATGTTCTGCCCAAGAAGGCTCTTGACATATTAGATTGTGAAGGTTTGACTCTGAAGCCCAATAACATTGTGGTGAGGGCTTTTGATGGTTCAAAAAGAATGGTGCACGGGGAGGTGGACATCCCTATCAAATTTGGTTCCCAAACCTTTGAATCCACCTTTTATGTGATGGACATCCGACCATCTTATTCCTGTTTCTTGGGACGCCCTTAGATCCATAGGGTTGGAGCTGTTACTTCCACTCTGCATCAAATGTTGAAGTACCCAGTGATGGGAAAGATTGTCACAGTATATGGTGAGGAGGAGTACATGGTAAGCCACCTGAACTCTTTAAGGTATGTCGAAATGGACGGAGAGTTCATCGAGACCACTTGTCAGAACTTTGAAGAGGTTCCTCAGACCATGGATGCAACCAAGACTGTTACCAGTGTGCCAAAGATCATCAGACCTCCATTGAAGATGGCTTCGCTCAAGGACGCCAAAGCAGTAATTCAAGAAGGTGGTTGTACCATTTGGGGAAAACTCCCTGACATTCCATAAAAATCTGATAAGTTTGGCTAGGGTTTCACTTCAGGGGCTCAAAGGGCTGTTTTTCATGCTCGTGCCGGAGGACCTCCCCTATGCATCAACAATCATAGGGTCAACGCTTTGGAAGAAAGTGATCGTGACTATGACATGGAAAGCTGGATCTTCCCTACTACCAACGGTGGACCCAGTAACTGGACAACTAAAGACTTTGTGCCGATTACTTTTATTCCGGAGTAATTGTCTTTTTGTTTTTATGGATATGTAATAAATGAACAATATAAACTCTATGGCCTTGTGTCTTACCCAAGGCACAATGGTTTATTTGTGAGGGTTATCATTATTTCAATCTCATATGGCATTAATAAAGAATTAGACGTTGTTTCTTATAAATATTGCGCTCTTTGTTTTTCTTTTCTGCTTTTACTTTATCAATGCAGCTATGCTCTTACACACACTCACGTATCAAATTGCAGATCCATATTCACTCTGGATCCCATTGATAACGGTTCTTCTATTTCCAGTTATGACTTTTAAAATATAATCAACCAAGCCGAGGACGAAGGTGAGGAAGATTGTGAGGTACCACGAGAGCTTGCTAGACTACTACAGTAGGAAGAAAGAGTTATACAGCCTCATGAAGAGCCAGTTGAGACAGTGAACTTGGGTACCAAAGAGGATAGAAAACAAGTCAAGATAGATGCAAATTTAGAGCTTAGTGTCAAACAACGATTGATTCAGATGTTGCATGATTATGTCAAGATCTTTGCCTGGTCATATGAAGAAATTCTAGGACTTGACCCTGATATTATGGTTCATCGCCTGCCGACAAAAGAGGATTTCCCTCCAGTAAAACAGAAGGTTTGTCGTATGCGCCCCGAAATTCCAGAGAATATCAAGGTAGAAGTTATGAAACAGTTCAACACTAGGTTCTTAGATGTCACCTCTTATCCACAATGGGTTGTTAACGTAGTTTTGGTGCCTAAGAAAGACAGCAAAGTACGAATGTGTGTGGACTACATAGACTTGAACAGGACAAGTCCCAAGTATGACTTCCCACTTCCCCACATTGATGTTCTGGTTGACAACACCACACAACATAAGGTATTCTCTTTCATGGACGAATTCTCTGGTTACAATCAGATCAAGATGGCACCCGAAGAGATGGAGAAGACAACCTTCGCCACACAGTGGGGCACTTTCTGTTACAAAGTGATTCCATTTGGGTTGAAGAATGTTCGGGCAACCTATCAGCAAGCTATGGTAGCTTTGTTCCACGATATGATTCACCATGAGATAGAGGTCTATGTTGATGACATGATAGCCAGATCTCAAACGGAAGAAGAGCACCTTGATCACTTGCAAAAGTTGTTCGATAGGTTGAAGACTGTTGTACCCCAAAAGTTTCCCTCTCATTTTACACAAAACATACTCCTAGAGGTCCTCAATTGCTCAAGTTGACTAAGGATTGACCAGACAAATCCTCCTCCTAAGACAATGAGCCTTAAACTAGGGTTTCAATTTCAAGCAAGATGGTTGAGTTGCAATGGTCCCAAGTTGTCTCCATTACCTTAATATGTTCTCAAAATCATCCATGTCAAGTTGCATGCCTTGCACAAGAAGCTGGCTCAATCAATTGCTCAGATGCCTAGAAATCAACTATACTAGGTCAAAAGTCAATTGTGGCCCACATACAGTCAAACTTCAAGATTTTTAGTCAACGTCAACATTTTGAAGTGATATCTATCGTCTAATCAATGGTTGATCATGATTCCTCAAGGAATGCTCCTAATTCATTAAAACTCAAAAGTTGCTAAATTAGGGTTTCTATAGGAAAAGTCAACCAAACTTTGACTAGGCATAACTTCCTCATACTTTATCAGAAATTTCTCATCCAAGGATAATTTTGAAGAGAATCCAATTCCCTACAACTCATATTCATCCATCAAGTTCAATAAATGCACTCATGAAAAGATTTAAATTCAGACATTATAGGTCCTTTTCAAAAGTCAACAAAAACACCTTTTGGGTCAAAGCTTCTTACATGAACATGGAAGATCCAATTGAGATGAAACCAAAAGTGTTGTTTAGAGGACATCCTAAGCTTTCTAAAAAGTCCAAGAACACCCTCTTAGGGTTAAAATTGAGAGAGAGATGCATTGCCAAAGTTGGCTATTTTTGGAAATTTGCACAAAGTCAACAATGTTCAAATTTGGATTTTTTCCACATGGGCCCATCTTTTCAAGATTGAATCTCATTCCTAACATGGTCCACGACCCCTAAACCATTCCATTCCTTATTTATTTATTTATTTATTTATTTATTTATTTTATTTTGATTTTATTTATTTAAAATTCAAATAATATCAAAATAAATAAAATCAAGGGGATAAGATTTGTTTTATAGTGAATTAAAGATCATGCTTGCTGTCACAAAGCTAAACAAAAACGTGCAAGATTAAAAAAAACAAGAGAAAATCTCCAAATGTGGAAAGATTGGAGTCAAAATTCATGGCCATCATATGTTTGATTCTTTCCAAAACCATTGACCTATTCTTGATTCTACTACTTATACAAGATCATTGTAAGCCTAGAGAAGGACCAAAGAAGCTGCGCATCCGCCTCATACAGCAAAAATCAACTTCAAATTTTTGTCAAAAAGTGTTGATCACATATTCCTCCACAGGATGATTCAAGTCATTCCAAGATTGCAAACAACTTCAGTGAGTTCCTCTGATCAATTCCAGACTTCACAAGTGACCACAACATTCAGAAACGTAAAATCCATAACTCAGTTCTCCAACCTTTTTTTGATTTTCGATTACATGCATACATGCGTTTTCAATGAAATTTAACCATGTATTTTTGTTTATCATAAGGTTTCAATGCTTTCTGATTTGTTTGATTGAGTTTTAAGTGCAGGAATCAAAGGATACTTTTGCTAGGGTTCCAAGCTTCAAATCGGGGCTTTCTGATTTAGACATAATTGGGACAAACCAATGCCATCATCGTGCTCAAGGGACCAAAACAAGTTGATTCATAGCCTCACCATTAATTCATATTGCATATTTTGAGAATTTTGATTTTTGTAGGGGCTTTAGTGACGCTTGATCCGTTGATATAAGCTATAGTAACAGATGTAGTTCATAGGTAAAAGTGTGATAAAAAACGATAGTTCTGGGGAGAAGATGAGTGATGTGGCTGACTCCCACTTGCCGGTTTGAATGTTGGCGCATTTTTCTGGGCATGCCACCTTGTTTGCGTTATGTTATTATTTGTTTATTATGTTAATGAATGAGTCATGTAGCACAGATGGTAAAAGGCAACACTGGTGAGAGAAGGGACATGGGTTAGATCCCAGGTCCAAGCATCTTGTTATTTTGTTTTTCTAACATACTTTACACGACCCCATGCGCCTCAGCTTCACAAGACCATCATGCGTCCACAGATCCAACCATGGGATCATCTCAGATCCAGATCCAGCGTCCAACAATTCACCCCCATAGTGGACCCTCAGAGGCAGGCTTCATTGAATCACGCGTTGGACAATTGGGCCATCAGTAAATTAGGCTTGGCAAATTCAGCAACAAACCCCCAGTTTGCTATTTCATACCAGACCCATTTTAATTCTTTTAATTTCTTCTATTTAGTTATTTGACTTTAATTATTTCACAAAAAATCATTGTTTTTAATTAAATCATAAAAACATAAAATATTAGAATTAGGTTTTTTTCAAAAAATATTAAATTTCATTAATTAATTAGGCTAATTTAATTAGGGTAATTTAATCTCTTTTTCATAATTAAAATCAATTAGAAATTAGGTTAAATCATAATTTAATCACTTTTCTGTCAAATAAAAATACAAAAATATTTTTCTTTAACTAATTAGATTTCTTTTAGAATTTCAATTTTATTCCCCGTATTTAATTCTATCGCGCGTAGTCTTTTTTCCCTTATTTCTTAATTATTGTAATTGCTTTGAGATTGTAATAGTTTTAACTAGGATTTTATTTACTGCCTTTATTTATTGTTTACGCCCATTTTGGTTATGTAATCCCCTCCCCGAGGCCATGTAATAGCTAGGTTTAAATTCTCGTACTTTACTTTCCACTATTATTAATTGCTTAGACTAATAGGCTTTGTTTGGAAAGAATAACGAGTAAAACGGTAGATAACCCCAAATGCGCAAGATCAAAATTAATTGAAATCAAACACTTGCGCATGCTCACTCTTAGGGTATACTCCCACTTCAGTTGCCTTCCGTAAATGGTCATGAAGTATAGGGAATTTTAGTGGTCACCCTCTAGGCCCAAAAGATAAAAAATGACCCATTCGAATGTTGCCACGGAAAGATCTTTAAGACTCTAGGGTAACTACTAAGGTTTCCTAACCATTGCTTTTGTAACCATAATTATCCTTTCAAATGTCCCTTAAACTCCAACGATGGAGCTACCTACACCTTAATAGTAGGACAGCGTTGTCTAAAGGAAATAAGAAAACGAACAGACTTTTTCGAGTAGGTGGAAACTTTTAGGTACTTGCTCAAACAAACCTTTTTTACACATACACTTTAAAACAAGATTTTCAAACAAATTTTGAAAAAATATTTTATCACACCCTTGAGGACTGATACAAGGGTTACCATAAAGTGAAACGCCATACTAAGGCAAATTTCAAAACTCTTTCAAACACACGAAAGCAATTTCAAAAATGAGCAAGTACCTAAGAGCCCGTGGAAAACCACAGATAGAAAGGGTGCTAACACCTTCCCTTTCTATAATCTACCCCCTGTACTCAAAAACATTTCGAAAAAGGTTTTTTCTATTCTTTTCCCTTTTCCTTTGTTGGATGAAATAAAAGTCGATGGCGACTCTTGCTTACCACACATTTGTGAACAAAAAAATGCAAAACCAGTATTAACAGCCGGTTATGCCACCGTATCACAGAACTAGCGACTCTGCTGGGGACAATTAATAAAGTGGGGTATACCTTAGGATCTAGGTCATCTTTAAAATTGCTTTCTTGTTTGTTTTGTATGCTTTATCCTTAAAGGTTTTTTTGGGTATTGTTGAAGATCCTACACCCAGATCTGGGGGCACTTTTTAGGTAAACAGCAATAGATTATGGAGACTATAAGTCGTAGGCTGATACGGTTTAAGTGATGGTTGTGTTGGTGTGACACTTTAGTTGGTACCGGTATCCTTCGTGTGGAAACAAGGAGAATATGGGGCCGCCGCGTGGTGTCGTGAAGCACTAACGGACCTTAGAACCTTAGTTGAACAAACTTAGCCATTAGAAAGTAGTGAGATAGCCGGACTTGGTATAAATCTGAGGATTGATTGATACTTGATGCTTCACTCATTGAGATCAGACTTTCGGGATATTTCGGCTACAAGAAAAGATTGTCTGAGCTGAAACAACGCCCGATAAAGGATGATCAGTGATATTGAGAATTTTTAGAACCCGATTACTTTTTTAAGACAGGTTTGAAACCCAACTAAACTTCAAGAGGGTACTTACCTACAAACCCCGTGCAAGCCTAAACCTAAGGTTGTTTGTGTGATTTGTTTTCCTTCATTGTCTAACAACTTGATTTCTTTGAAGGGTTGTGTTTGTCACCTTACATGTTTGCTTAATGTATAGCATACGGATCATAACATCATGCCACAGCATTTCCTTAACCATTTCAAGGATCTCAAGGGTTTGTGATGCAGGTTATGGTGAATCAGACGTCTAGCAAGGGGAAAGGGGATTTATTTTCCTCTAGCCAATGTCGTCAAAAGACCAAAACCCGATAACTTGAGTCAGGGGCTATGACCCACTTGATACAGTGAGCTTGACTCTCATAGAAAAACCTTCAATGATACGAAGTTCTTCAATCAAAGATACAAATTTCAAATTTTGACATTTCTTTTTTACCCTGCGAGATCCATGAAAACATTTCATACGCATATCATCCATGACATTGCATAAACAAGTTTCATAACAGGTTTCTCATCTTCCTCGCTGTTTATTTCAGCAAAAATGTCTTCTGAACAAAGTATCAAGGATCTCCAGGCACAAAATGCCCAATTTCAGCAAATGTCTGTAGCTTTGGCTAAAGGGTAGGAAGATCTGAAGGCCCTTATTCTGAAAGAGAAAAAGAAGAAGAAGAAGACCGCTGGTGTCCTGAATCTGGGCAGAAGATTCAAGGGACCGTTGAAGCAACTGGTTAACCTGACCTCCTCGTCCAAAGAAGGGGAGAATCAAGAGGGAGAGACAAGGGAGGAAGACCCTAGTCTAAGGGTTTCTGAGGATGAATCTGATTACAACGTTGAACAATATCCTCCCACTGAGGATAGATATAAACAATTAGAGGATCGTCTGAGCGCAATGGAGATCCAAAGAGTACCAGGGCTGGATTTTGAAGAGCTGGGTTTGGTATTTGGGGTTGTTATCCCACCAAAGTTCAAGGTCCCCACATTTTCTAAGTACGACGGTGTCTCCTGCCATAAGTTGCATTTAAGATCCTATGTCAGGAAGATCTAGCCTCACACTGTTGACTGAAAGTTATGGGTCCATTTCTTCCAAGAAAGTTTGGTCGACACTCAACTGGATTGGTTCTATCAGTTGGAAGGAACCAACATCCATACTTGGGAATACTTGGCTACTGCTTTCTACAAGCAGTACCAATACAACGTTGACCTAGAACCAACTCGAGTGCAACTGCAGAATATGTCCATGGGCTCAAAAGAAGGGTTCAAGGAACATGCACAAAAGTGGAGGGATCTAGCTGGCAGAGTACAACCTCCTCTGACTGATCATGAAATGCTAGACATATTCATGGGCACTCTGACAGGACCATTCTTCAATTTGCTAATTGGGAGTTCCTCATCCGGGTTTACAGAGATGGTTCTGACAGGAGAGAGGATCAAAAATGGTATCAAGAGCGGGAAGATCCCGATGGTTGCATCTTCTAGTGCTAAGAAGAAGCCATTTTATGGTAAGAAAGAAGGCAATGTTGTGCATGGCCAGAAGGGGAGTAATAAGGCAGACTACCACCAATCTGTGGGGGCAGTGCTGGTCTCTAATTTGGCACGTGCATAATAACCACAACAACGGAACAATCAACCAAGGGTAAAAAGACCTCAAAGGCAGTTCACTTAAATCAACATGCCATTGTCACAAGCATTGTAACACATGTTGAAGATGAATATGATTATGGAGATAGAACCTCATCCAAACCCTAAGACTTCCTCTCCTAACTACAATCCGGATGCAAGGTGTGCTTATCATTCTGGCAGCCCGGGGCACGATACTAACGATTGTTGGGCGCTGAAATACAAGATTCATAATATGATTGATGCCAAGGAGATCGAATTCTACCCTCCTGATACTCCCAACGTGATCACTTCTCCCTTGCCAAAACATGGCTAGGATTGAAAGCATTTTTGTTCAATTGAATTCTTAAGTTGCACTTTCTTTGTTTATTCGAACAGTTATTGTCATGTCAAAACTTTATTATTTCATTAATGCATTACACATGTTTGTCTTGAATTAATTTGTTTTCATTATGCTTAAACTGCTTTATACTTCCTTTTCGTGATATTCAACTCTCTATTAAAAGCTCTAAGCCTTAGAGGGAGGATGACGAAAATGATACCACAATCTCTACAGTATGCTTTTGAACAGATCTCGCTAACGATGTACAGGCATTGTTTCAAATCCTAAACAGTGGAGGTATAAGGAAGATAATCCCTAGCCAACCCCTTTGAGCTAAAGAAGTAGGAGTTTTTCTTTTTACAGAAATTAAAACCTTTAATTATAACCTGGGGCGGGGTAGTTTTCTCAGTTAATTCAGAGGCGCATTCATCCGCAATCTTCCGCTTCACACGCAATGAATGGCATCGAAGACGTCCTTCCAAAACAAAAGACGGTGATGGTTCCGCATAATCATCAAAGCAGGCAGTTTATATTTTGCAAAAGAAAAGCCCGTTAAGTCAAAACCCATGAAAGGGACTTAAGAAAAAAACTGGGGCATCCCGCTGACTGTAATCACAAAAAGAAACGGTTCAGGCAAAAGAAGGGATAACAAAATAAAAAAGAAATAGGTCCTACAAATCCTCAACAGAAAGAAGATTACAAAAATGACTTCCTATTCAAAATAAACTTTTAGTATCTGAACCATCACCGAAACATCAAGGACAGTACTCCAGGACTCAATTGGGATTCTAAACATGCAATTAGCTGAGCATAGGACTGAAGACATCACGAAGAACGGGTGGGTACAAATAAATTTTGAGCCTTTATCCTTTGTTTCTTAAACTGTGAACCAGGCCACATTATAACCCTTAAAAGTCCTAGTTGAAGCATGGGTTAGTTTGAGAGCATACTGTTACAAAGGTATCCTCACTCCTGTAGGACCTGTTACGAATCCTAAGTTGATATCCCATTCTTGCAGATTTTGTTTTACTACATAAAACACATTTTCAAGAAAAAAATTTCAAGGCAGACATGAGTTTTGCATTCTTTAAATGACATTGTTTGCATGTGACAAATTGTTTGACAGCAGAGAAATCCACACAATGGATATTCAATGAACAGACATCCTCTCAATGGACAGAATCACCTCAGTGGGAAATACACTTCCAATAAAAGGTCTTCCATAAGCAAGGGGCATGACATGATGTCTAACACACCTAGAGCAGGCTCTTCAAAAGTTCCAAATAACCAGGGGCAGATCTCCATCTGAATCACTCGGCGCATTACACACTGTGATACGGTGGGAGAACTGACTTGAGGTTTTGCGTTTGTGTTCACAAATGTTTCGGTTTAGCAAGAGTCGCCACCGACTTTTTATTTTATCCAAAGGAAAGGTCAAAAAGCACAGGAAAGACCTTTGAGATGTTTTCTTGGATTCGGGGAGTAGATTATGAAAAGGGAAGGTGTTAGCACCATTTTCATCCATGGTTATCCATGGGCTCTTAGTTACTTGTTTAGATCACTTGCTTTTGCTTTTCAATTATTTGAAATTGTACTTTGTGCGTGGTTTTGAAAGATGTTTTGAAAAGAGGCCATCATTGTGGCAACCTTTGTAATGATTCTTGTTTGAATGTATACGAAGCTGCATTGTCTTTTGAAAAGATTTTCAATGTTTGAAAGTTTGATTTGGGAAATGTTTTGAAACTGTGTGGTGATGTGTTTTTGAAAATAGCAAGGATATTTTGCAAGTTTTGATCAAGTAACTAAGAGTTATCTACCCTATTTTACTCAAAGATCTTTCCTATATGTTTTTAACCCTTTTGACAGTGTTGTTTTACCATTGCATTTGGTAAACTACCTTGTATTAGGATGTTAAACGGGACAGGAGCGAGTCATCGTATAGACCATGATAGCAATTGTGTTAAGTATTTTTTAGCAAATTTTTGAGGGACTAGATCATTTTTGTATAGGAAACCAAAATAGCATCATCGAGGGACTATGATCTTTTGTTTTGTTTTTTTTGTTTTGCCAAAGTACTTAACATGCATAACATGACCCATTTTAAGGCAACAAGTGGATGAAACCCTAGGGGTGCAAGTGTGCATTGTGTATTGATTTTCATGCATTTTTGTCTTTGTATTAGGTCAAGCTACTTGTTAATTTTGGATTTTTGCATACAAACCCTAATCTCAAATCATGGTATAATTGAAAGCACAAATGCGTAAAATAAATCTACCACTATTACAACATGATTATGGGGATGGGGATACAATTTTTGAATCGGGATTATTTGCCAAGAAATTAAAACCCTAATTTTACTATTACATCCAAATTGAATCAATGGCATAAATAATGAATGAATAATATTTAAATAAACAAATTAAATAAATATACAAAATAATATACAAAAATGGTTTTGTTTATTTTTATGTATGTAAAAAATATTTAATGTAAAAAAAAAGGACTAATAAAAAAAATATTATTATTTTTTATTAAGGGTAAACCCTAATTTTCTTTTAAGAATACAAATATATTAAATATACTATTTATATACAATAAAATAAAATAGTGTATATAAAAAAAATATATTTAGAAAAAGTATTATTTAAGTATAAATAATAATAAAAATAAAAGTATAATATTTTTATGTTTTTATTCTAAAGTATCTATTAAATAAAATAAAAGTATGTATGTATATATATATATATATATATATATATATATATATATATATATATATATATATATATATATATATATATATATATATATATATATATATATATATATATATATATATATATATATATATATATATATATATATATATATATATATATATATATATATATATATATATATATATATATATATATATATATATATATATATATATATATATATATATATATATATATATATATATATATATATATATATATATATATATATTAATTATATTAGTTATGCAAAATAAAAAATAAAATAAAATATATACAAGACCAAAATATATTTAAAACAATATTTTTTTTAGTGTAAATAAAATAAAGAATAAAAATAAAAGTATAATGTTATTATTTATTATTTTCAAGTTTTCAATAAATAAAAGTATATACTATTAAATTATTTTTATGTCTAAAAAAACAATAAAATAATAAAAATAAATGTGAGAATTTTTGAAAATATTTTTGGATATTTTTATGTTTGGAAAATATAAAATAAAAACCAGAAATGATAAATAAATACAAAAATATTAAATATAAAGAAATTGGGCCAGGGGGTGTATTCAGTAATGAGGGAGGTGTCAAAAACAAAAGAAGCCAAAGCCAGACTTCATCTTCAACCTTGGTTCAAAATTTCGCGCGCCCTGTACCAAACATGAACAACCTGCATACGAGCTCTAATGCAAAAACACATAACATCAAAGTTGTAGGGTTTTCCAAGACGAATTCAACCATATAAAAAACTTGTCCTAACTCTCAAAGACCAGAGAGAATTTCTCTGGCCCTAAATCTTAACCTATTTTTTTCAGGATGTTCATGGATCAAATTCTCTTAGCATGCTTAATTAAAATGAAAACTGAACATATGTACAACTTCATGGCTATGAATACTACATTTCTTATTCACAAACCTAAGCCTAATTGTTCCTAAATAGAGAGATAGGAAGTTGACAAAAATTTCAGTTGACTTCGTGTCTGATAATGTGGAGCTTTTCAATGAGGCCTGAGATGTTTGGGAGCTTGCTTGAACTTCCCTTGACCTTCTTCAATGCCTAACTTGCCTTGAATGTTCTTGAACAAGGCTACAGAACTCAACCTGCACAAGCTGAAATCAAAAATGGCAAACCTTGTAAATGGAGTTACAGTTAGTGTTTAAGGGTTGGGATAGCTTGGATATGTTGTATGGAAGGTGTTTGAACCAATTTGAGACAAAACGCACGAGGGATTTGAGTTGTGGAAATCAAACTGCAGGGAGTGCCCTGTTTTGCCAAATGAAGATAATTTTGTGCTATGGGAGGTTTGAAGGTTCAAATGGTCGTGTTTCTGGCTCAAAGGGATGTGAGAAAATTGTTCTAAATGCTTGCAAAGGCTGGTTTTCACAGATGTGTTCGTTCTCATGTATTTGGTATCTTTCTTGTATATGAAGCAAAAATGAGCAATGATGTAATACAAGCCTGTACAGGCTATCTATCAGCCTGCCCCTTGTGATCTTGGCCCCTCAAGTTGGTGGATATGATTTGCTGCACAAGATATTGTTCAAGGCTCAAGAGATGTGGTTTTGACATAAAGCATACTTTGGCAAAAATGGTAATGTACCTTTTACCATTTAGGGATTAATCTTGTGTGCAATGCTCTAATGACAAAAAAAAACCTTATCCCAATGGATTTGCATTTAATTATTGAGTATGGAATGGTTTTGAGGCCTGTAATCTAGTGTAAAGCAAGCTGATTTGAATTAGCAACTAGTATCAATATGAACATGCCATGGATAAAAAGTGAGTTTTTGCCAACTTCAAGCCTTCGATTCTCCCTAACCACAAATGATTTTGGAGAGTTCTTAGACATTTTGGAAAGCTTGCAACATGCTCTAAATTCCATCTTTGAAATGCAATTTGAGATTCCAAGTGGAACTATGTGAAAAATGGTCATGAAGATAGGTCAAAATCCTACCTAAACTAGGGCAAAATTTTCTCTAAGTTAAAAGTTTCATGGACCCTTGTTCCAAAATCATAAAAAATCATAACATGAGATCCAAGCCTCTTTTGGGAAAACTTTATGAATCAAAGTTGTATACTTTATGGAGGAATACAACTTTAATGTTGGAAGTTTTGTTTGAATCCAATTGCATCATGATGAAAATGTTGGGCAAAGTTGGGAAAAATTAAGAAAATTTCATAACTTAGAAAAATTCAAAGTTATGAAATTTTTCAATCTTAAACCCTAATTTGCAAAAATGGGTTTCTTGATGAACAAGTTTCATGTTTTTACACATCTTTATGAAAAATTACCCTTGGCACTTGATTTTGACCAAAAAGTCAAAGTTTGACTTTTCAGTGTACAGTCAAATTTTGATCAGTTGGCTGAAAAATTCATCTGTCAATCCAATGCAATTGAGATCTTTTGAACCTTGTGAATAGGTTAAGGTGATGCCATTGAGTCCTTAAATCCATGCTTGAACCTAATTTTCCATTGGCTAGGTCAAAAATCAGAAATTGCCCTTGTGCAGTCAAAACCCTAAAAATGACCATTTTGCCCTTTTAATGATCTGATCAAATTTCTTGAGGAGTTGTGGTCAAAACTTGATCAAATGATTCATATGAGTTTATAATGTTGATGTGGGTCAAAAATCATGAGGTTTGACTGTAAATTGGCCATAGTTGACTTTTTCCCCAATATAGCTGATTTCTAGGTCAACTGTCCAATTGACTGGGCAAAAATTTGATTCAAGGCTTGAAACTTGGCATGGACAAACTTATGAGTCCAACATGAAGTATGAAAGTCACTTTGAGCATTGAAAGTCCAAAAATATCTGTGCAAACTCAAACCCTAATTTAGGTCATCAGTGCAAGGAGATGTCTTGAGCAGAGCAAAACCCTAATCCTGTCTGGAGTTCAAAGAGTCTAGTGAGGAAAAACCTTGATAAAATGAGAGGGCAGATTTTGGGGTACAACATCTGCCCCTGTTCAATCTTCTTGAACCTGAAGACGATTGGACACTAGAGTTCCCGTAAATTTGCACTCGTTAAAATGTAGCTGAGGGAATGGGCTTAAAGATGCCATTCGGAGATGGTAGAATCTTGCTGGAGATGGGCTTAAAGATGCCATCCAAGATTTGTTTGTTGAAAATCTGGAGAATGAATGTCAGAATGGTATCCATGGAGGAACGTATCTGAGTTGTATCTGGAGATTGGATTTGTATGAGCAAAGGAATGGCGTCCGTGTATTGAGCGTATCCAAGTTGTAACTGTATTTGATTCTTGAATGAATATCAGAATGACTGCCGTGTCTGGAGTGTATATGTATTGTATTAGAAATCTGAAATCTGAATAAGCAACAGAAATACATCCGTGTCTAGAGTATCTCTGGGCTGGGGAATAGGTTTGAATGAGTGACAGAATGGCAACCGTGTCTGGAGCGTATCTTGATTTATCTGAAGTTGAGATCTGTATGAGTAGCAGAATGACTTCCGTGTTGGGAGTGTATCTATATTGTAATTGGGATCTGGACAAGTGACAAAATGACTTCCGTGTCTGGAGTGTATCTGAACCTGAAGTTGATAGTTGAATCTGAATGAGAAATAAAATGGCTTCCGTGTCTGGAGCGTATCTAGTCTGTATTTGATTGTCGAAGTATGAATAAGTAGTAGAATGACTGCCGCATCTGGGGTGTATCTGTACTGTATCTGAAACAAGAGACCTGAATGAGTAGCAGAATGACTTCCATGTCTTGGAGTGTATCCGTATTGTATCTGAGATCTTTGAACATTTGTTAAAGGTAGCTTTTAATCTTATCCTGAAAAGGGTAAACTGTTAGCTAAAACATAAAGTTATGTTGCATGACATGTATGATGCAATAAAATATGTTTTATCAATGTTTATGATATATGAATGTAATGGATGCGCATGTAAGCTGAGTAGTCGTCTTGCTGAGGAAAATAAATCCTTTATAGCTGGAGATAATGAAATCTTTAACTGCTGTCGGGGAAAATAAACCCTTGACTGCTGCTGGAGATAATGAAATCTTTAACTGCTGCCGGGGAAAATAAACCCTTGACTACTGCTGGAGATTCAAAACCTTTGATTGTTGAGACTGAGAAATCTTTTGGACTACTACTGGTGATTGAAAATCCTTGGTGACTTGTGGGGATTAACAAGAGCTTTGACAACTTCTGCGGGGAATTGAGAATCTTTCCTGACTTTCCTGGGGAATAAGGAAAACTCTGACGATCTCTATTGGAGAATAAAAACCTGGGAGGCTTCAACTAGAGAAATGAGAACAAGAATCTTCGTTCTGCAGGGAAATAACTCTGTGGGGAGAATGTTTATTCCGTCGAAGAGTTCTCAAGAGCTTGGGTTGTATGCCAATCTACTGGGGATTTATGGAGGAAATTGGATGGTATTTCACCGGGGTTTAAGATTTGAAGTTTTGGACTCCGTTGGGGAAGAAAGTTTTATCTTCGCTGAGGGTTTATAGTTCAAAGTTTTCTGGCTCCGCTGGGAATTGGGAGTTTGGAAACTTAGTTCTGATGGCGATATGTATTTAACTCCGCTGGGGATATGTATTTAACTCTAGCTCTGTTAAGGATCTGAAGGACCTACTGTAGGGGATTTCTTTTGGAATAGCCTAAAGACGTTTTCCTATACTTTCAACCTATCAGTAATTATTCTTTCTCATTTCGTTTTATTTGTAAGCAGTGATTATATGCATATGCTCATTTAACAAATCATTGTACATTTTCAAATAACACATAAGTGTAAAAAAAAGAAATAAAAGGCAAGCAACTTTCTGCACTTTGAAGTATCTTTGTATTAACTTTGTGTAAGTATTTTGTACAAAGAGACAGACATCCTAGTAAGAGAATGTTGTCATAAAAATGAGAAAAATTTATACAAAGAAAGATGGCTACGTGTAACAATTCCATGGGGTCCCCATTCTGCTATAGCCTTCGTAACTCTGAGTATCTTGTCCATTCATTTCTTCGTCCGCAGATGATTGGATTGATCAGAAGCTTGGAGCTTGTCCGTGAAGAGATTATCCTTAAATTGATCCGATGAGACATAATCATACACTTTAATTCCCTAACTTTTGCCTGGATCGCCCTTTCAGGTTTTCGATCCACCGGGAAACCCTTTTTTGTCCAAGTCGCCCTTTCGGGTTTTCAACTTGCCGGGTGTACAGATTTTTTTATTTATCCCTAATTTTTTCCTGAACCGCCCTTTCGGGTTTTCAACTTGTCGGGTCGTTTATGCATAGTATCTTTTGACTATGTCTGCGTTCGTAGGGTGTGGCAGGTCATCGCCATCCATGGTGGTCAGAATCATCGCCCCACCAGAAAAGATGTTTTTGATCACAAATGGTCCTTCGTAAGTAGGAGTCCACTTGCCCCTGGGATCACTTTGCGGCAAGATGATTCGCTTGATTACAAGGTCCCCGACTTGATATACTTGTCTCTTGACTTTCTTGTTGAAGGCCTTGATCATACATTTCTGATACGCCTGACCATGGAAAACAGCAGTAAGTCGCTTCTCGTCAATCAAGTTAAGTTGATCAAGCTGGGTCTGAATCCAATCGTCTTCGCTCAAACTAGCATCCCTCATGATTCTCAAGGAAGGGATCTAAACTTCCACATGTAAAACAGCTTCCATGCCGTATACCAAAGAAAAGGGGGTTGCCCCAGTTGAAGTGCGTGCCGTGGTACGGTACCCGTGTAGAGCAAACGGTAACATCTCATGCCAGTCCTTGTAGGTGACTGTCATCTTTTGTATGATCTTTTTGATATTTTTGTTTGCAGCTTCGACAACACCGTTCATCTTAGGCCGATAGGGAGATGAATTGTGATGTTGAATCTTGAACTTCTCGCACAAAGCGGTGATCATAGTATTGTTCAAATTTGTACCGTTGTCCGTAATGATCCTGTCGGGGATACCATACCGGTATATGAGGTTTTGTTTGATGAAGCGGGCAACCACATTCTTTGTAACAGAGGCGAAGGAAGCTGCTTCGGCCCACTTGGTAAAGTAATCAATGGCCACCAGGATGAAACAGTGTCCATTGGATGTTGTAGGCTTGATCTCTCCGATCATGTCGATTCTCCACATCACGAATGGCCAAGGAGCTGTTAAGACATTGAGAGGAACTGGGGGAATATGTACCTTGGCATCATAGATTTGGCATTTGTGACAAGTACGGGAATGTTGATGACAATCAGCTTCCATGGTAGACCAGTAGTAGCCCGCCCGTAGAATCTTCTTAGCCATCGTATGACCGCTTGAGTGGGTGCCAAAGGTGCCATTATGTAGTTCAACCATGATTTTCTCAGCTTCAACCTTGTCCACACAACGGAGTAGGACAAAATCAAGACTGCGTTTGTATAGGATACCATTGCTCAGAAAGAACTTGGCAGCGAACCTCCTTAAGAACTTTTTGTCGTTGACTAGAGCTCCTTCAGGGTATTCTTGTGCTTCGAGATACCTTTTTACGTCATGAAACCAATGTCGGTCCACCACTTCCTCGGTATTAATCTCGTGACAATGTGCAGGTTCGTCCATTTGCTCGACGGTGATTTGAGGTGCCTTATTATCCCAGTTAAGTTTAAACATGGATGACATTGTAGCTAGTGCATCTGCTAGCTGATTCTCTTCTCGCGGGAAGTGCTCGAAGGTAATCTGCTCGAAGTGTGGTAACAATGTCAAGACATGTTCTTTGTATGGGATGCGATTAGGATATTTAGTGTCCCACTCTCCTTTGATTTGACTGATAACCAAAGCTGAGTCCCCAAATACAATCAAAGATTTTATTCCCAAGTCAATAGCAGCCTTGAGACCAAAGATGCAAGCTTCATACTCGGCCATGTTGTTGGTGCAGTTAAAGCAAAGTCTGGCAATGAAAGGTGTATGGTAGCCTTCTGGAGAGATAAGTACCGCACTGATACTGTTCCCAAGTGCGTTGGAGGCACCATCAAAGTACAAAGTCCATCGGGATCCTTGTTCAGGTCCGTTATACGGTCTGTTACCTTCAATGTTGTCCAATGTCATAATGTCCTCGTCAGGAAAGTCGAATCTCATAGATTGGTAATCTTCGACGGCTTGATGGGCCAGATGATCGGCTAGCACACTCCCCTTTATGGATTTTTGGGTCGTGTACTGTATATCATATTCGGTGAGGATCATCAGCCATCTAGCGATTCTTCCGGATAAAGCAGGCTTCTTGAAGATGTACTTAATCGTATCCATTTTAGAAATCAGCAAAGTGGTATGTGTCAACATATACTACCTTAGCCGGCGAGCAGCCCATACCAAAGCGCAACAAGTTTTCTCGAGCAGTGAGTATCGGGTCTCACAGTCGGTAAAAAATTTTCTAAGGTAATAAATGCCATGCTCTTTTCGGCCAGACTCGTCATGTTGGCCCAATACGTACCCCATTGAATTATCCAAAACAGTCAGATACATGATTAACGACCTTCCTTCGATGGGCGGCATCAAGATAGGAGGTTCCAACAAATATTCCTTGATCTTATCGAAAGCAACTTGATAGTCATCGTTCCATTCAACCACCTGATCTTTCTTCAACAACTTGAAGATTGGTTCACAGGTAGATGTTAGGTGAGAGATGAACCTTGCAATGTAGTTTAGGCGTCCCAAGAAACCTCTGACCTCCTTTTTAGTGCGAGGGGCAGGCATTTCTTGTATAGCTTTGACTTTGGCAGGATCAACTTCTATGCCTTTGTTGCTGACGATGAATCCCAAGAGTTTACCGGACTTGACTCCGAAAGTGCACTTGTTAGGGTTTAGTCTGAGCTTATACTCTTTCAACCTGACAAACAGCTTTTGTAGATGGTCGAGGTGTTCTTCTTCTGTTTGGGAACGGGCTATCATGTCATCTACGTAGACTTCAATCTCATGATGTATCATGTCATGAAACAAAGCTACCATGGCTCGCTGATAGGTTGCCCCGACATTCTTCAGTCCGAATGGCATCACTTTATAATAGAAGGTACCCCTCTGCGTAACAAAAGTAGTCTTCTCCATGTCCTCGGGGGCCATTTTGATCTGATTATACCCTGAAAATCCATCCATGAAAGAAAATACCTTATGTTGAGCTGTATTATCAACCAGGATGTCAATGTGTGGTAGTGGAAAGTCATCTTTAGGGCTAGCCCTATTTAAATCTCTGTAATCCACGCACATTCTGACTTTTTCGTCCTTCTTAGGCACGGGCACAATGTTAGCAACCCATTGTGGATAGGAAGTAATAGCAAGAAATCCAACATTGAACTGCTTCATCACTTCAGCTTTGATCTTTTCGGACATGTCGGGTCTCATTCGGCGGACTTTCTGTTTGATTGGTGGACAATCTTCTCTTGTAGGGAGACGGTGAACCACAATATTTGTATCCAGTCCCGGCATGTCTTCATAGGACCAGGCGAAGATCTCAACATATTCATTCAACAGCTGAACTAAACGCTCTTTAACACTTGGCTCCAAGTTGGCACCCACTTTAACCTCTTTTCTGTCTTCGGTGGTACCCATATTGATAGTCTCTAACAACTCTTCATGGGGCAGAATAACCCTTTCTTCTTGTTGCAAAAGTCTAGCCAACTCTCCAGGCACTTCACAATATTCATCATCTTCGTATTCGGCATGATTGACCAGATCTTCAGAGTCACTGAAGGCCATAGCAGAATTGTTACCCATGGAGTCCGGAGTGGATGGGTACCTGCATTTTGTGAGTGTGGGTGTGTGTAAGGGATAACCACCTTTAAACAAAATGAAATGTAAAAAAAGAAAGAAAATGAACATAAAAGTTTATATATGAAAACGTCCATGATTCATTAAAACTGGCATATGAAAATGAAGAATCAAAACCCTTACAAATGGACCTATATGCCCCGGGTAAAGCATAAGGAGAAAAGAGTGTACGAATTGTTTAATAATTATTACAGACCAAACAGGAAATGTTCAAAAGATAAATTACTGATTGATGAAAGTAATGGGAACAAAGTCTTTCGCCTCCCAGTTGTTCAGTCCTCCTTCAATGGTTGGAAAGATCCAGTCTTCAAAATTGCTTTCGTCTTCATCATCTTCTAAGGCATGAAATCCATGATGAGTGCTTTTCAGTGGCGGTCCTCCAGCCCGGGAGCGGCGCATAGCTTTTTGGCTAGCAGCAGTGAAACCCAATCCGTACTTATCTGTCTTGTAAGGAAAATCTGGTAGTTGACCCCATACCGTGCTTCCTTCTTCCTTGATCACAACCTATGTATCTTTAAGGGATGACATCCGGGACACAGGCTTGGTAATGATGGGCACATCAGTCATTGTCTTGGCTACCGCAACTTCAGGAGAAACCTCTTCAAAGTGTTGGAAAGGTGTTTCTATGAATTCACCATCTAACTCCACATAGCGGAAAAAGTTAAGGTGGCTTACCATATACTCCTCCTCACCATGAACTGTTATGATTTTACCCTGAACTGGGTATTTGAGCATCTGGTGTAGAGAAGAAGTGACTGCCCCAGCATTGTGGATCCATGGCCTTCCCAACAAGCATGAATATGAAGGGCGGATGTCCATCACATAAAATGTAGAGTTAAAAATTTCCGTTCCCACTTTAATTGGGATGTCCACCTCTCCGTGAACCATCCGCTTAGAACCGTCGAAGGCTCTAACAATGATATTACTGGGCTTTAGGGTCAAACCTTCACAGTCCAATCTGTCCAATGCTTTCTTTGGTAGAACATTTAAAGATGAACCGGTATCAACAAGAACATGAGCAAGTGTAGTTCCTCTGCAATCTACCGAGACATGCAGCACATCATTATGCTTTCTTCCCTTAGACGTCAGATCGGCATCAGAGAAGCCAAGAACATTGTTGGCTGTAAGGCTAGCCACACACTCTTGAAACTGATCCGCAGAAGTTTCTTGAGGCACGTGTGCCGTCTTTAGAAATTTGATCAAGGCTTTGGCATGAGCCTCGGAGTAGAGCAATAGAGCCAGCATGAATATTTTTGAAGGGGTTTACCCCAGCTGCTCTACGACATCATAGTCGCTCTTATTAATTATCTTTAAAATCTCCTCCATCTCCTTTTGGATGGTCTCGGGGATAACCAAAGTCTGAGCCCTCGTCCTGACGGGCGTTTCTTGTATCCCCTTACCTTTATCAGCAGTAACAGGAGAGGGTATAACTTCAGGAGTAACAATTTCTTCAATTACTGGACTTCGCACAGACATCTTGACAGGCACATGAGCACTTGAGGGTCCGAAGACTGCCCGTGGAGGAGCAATCTCCGGAGATAAGATTCTTCCACTACGAGTGATCTTACTTGTCCCCGCAATATTCCCCACATCAGGAGTCTCTTCATCAAAATTTTCTTCAACTGATTCGATCTGTTTCACACCGTGATAGAAGATCTCTCCTCCATAATTCCACGGTATCATCTTGTTGGAATTATATGGGATAGGCCCTGGCATGGTAATCTTCAGCGGTATAAACTTTGGATCGGGTGTAATCTTAACAGGCCTTTTGCAGGTCTTGGAAAGATTGTCGGAAATGGTGATTATAGAAACATCATTGATCGGAGTAACAGGAGTATTATGAGTGATAATAGCAACAGGAGTTTTCTGAAAGAGGATCTCTTGCGTATCCATCAAGCGTTGGACGCCTGACTTCAACAGCGGACAGTCGGATTGCAAGGTCGAACAAAGGTAATAATCTTTTTCACAGCCTGGGAAAATCCCGGCTTTCAACAGATTCATCTTGATCATTGGCAACAGAGTCACTAAGTCATCAATAGCGGTAACATGAATATCTTCTACAATAGCATGGACATTATGACCATGTTTTGGCATAGGAGCGTATATCACATTAGGTTTTTCGGGGGCATCAAATTCCACCTCCTTGGCATCTATCAAATCTTGGATCTTGTTTTTAAGGGCCCAACAGTTGTTGGTGTCGTGCCCCACACTGTCCGAATGATATGCACATTTTGCATTTGAATGATAATAGGGAGAAGAGGTATTTAGGTTTTTCGGTGCTTCTTTCAAGTTGGTAAGGTTTAACTTTAACAGATGAGGGAGGACCTGAGCCGGTGTCATATTGATCTGAGTGAATTGCCATTGTGGCCTTTCCACCCTTTGCTGGTTAGCTCTGGGTTGACTGCTTCGAGGTTGATCGGTTGAGGAGTTCTGGATCATCACAGCCCCCACTGCTAGTCGGTGCTCCATTCTCCCTTGATTTCTCTGGGTGTGAACAGCAGAAACTTCCTTCTTGGCTGGGAAGGTCTTCTTGATAACAGTGGAAGCAGAGGCATCCTTCTGAATTTTACCACTCTTAATGCCAGCTTCGACCCTTTCACCCATCAGAATTAATTCGGTGAACCATGCAGATGAGCTCCCGATCAAGTGATTGAAAAATGGACCTGACAGGGTCCCCAAAAACATATCAACCAGCTCTCTATTCGACAATGGTGGTTGCACCCTTCCAGCCAAATCTCGCCACTTCTGGGCATACTCCTTAAATCCCTCATTAGTGGCCATACCCATACTCTGTAGTTGAGTACGAGTAGGCGCCAAATCTGCGTTATATTGGTATTGTCGATAGAAAGCAGCAGCCAAATCCTCCCAGTTATGAACATCAGATCTCTCAAGTTGATAGAACCAGTCCAATTGCGTACCCGATAAACTATCTTGAAAAAAGTGGACCCACAGATCCTTATCGGAAGAGTGAGGTTGGATCTTTCTGACGTAGGACCGCAGATGCATCTTCAGACAGGACAATCCGTCGTATTTAGCAAATGTAGGCACTTTGAACTTGGGAGGAATGACGATCCCAGCAACCAACCCTAGTTCTTCGAAATCTAGCCCAGGTACCCTTTGTACCTCCACGGCTGCCAGCCGGTCCTCTAGATTCTTATACTTATCGTCCTCCGGAGGGTACTGCCGTTCATAGTAATCTTCATCCTCTTCTTCTTCTTCCTCTTCAGACTCAGACTCGGAAGGTACCGCAGCTCCTTTTCCTTTACCAACCCCTTCGTCAGACGTCGAGGGGAAATCCAGGACCCTCCTAGCCTGGTTCTCAAACCTTCTTCCCATAGTGGCCACACCAATTCTTTTCTCTTTATTCTTTTCCTTTTCCTTCTCTTTCTCTAATAGTGCTTTAAGGTCCTCTTGACCCTTTGCCAAGGTCATGAGGAGTTGCTGGAATTGCGAATTTTGTGCTTACAGATCTTTGACCGTCTGCTCTATATCCATCTTGCTGAAATAAATAGCAGAAAGATAAGGAAACCTGGTGTGAAGACCTGTTTATGCATATGATGAATGATGTGTATTCATGTAATGCATTCAAGGATTCAAAAATTCAAATTTGTTGCAAACAAAAAGAACACACGTCATATTAAGAAGAAATTTGTTAGTACATAAATGCCCCATGGGCAAAATATTACAAAAATTTTAATGTAAAAATATGTTGTGCATCCTCTTTGGTGCGATGTAAGTGTTGAGATTCTGCTCTTCATGGAGTTGGCGGGTAAGTTCCAAAACCTTCTTCTCACTGGCGTAGAAGCTGGCCTCAAAAGTATTTCGTTCTTCCTTGAGCTGTATCCAACTCTTTTGAAAATCTTCCAGTGATGTTGGCATGTCAGGATGTAGGAGGGTGTATGGAACCTCTCCTTCCATAATAGGCTCTTTGGTCACAGGGAGAATGTGGGGGTAAGGCATTATAAGACTCTGTGCGCGGGTTCGTACCCACTTGAGATAAGGCTCAAGGGGAATGGAATTCTTGTGCCCCAGTGTCTTACTATCCACTTTGTTGGGCATCCTCCAAGCTCAAATAAACCCTTGTCGAATTCCTTGAGCATCGTTGTCGAAGTTAAAAACCAAGTCAGGAATCAACATGTCATGAGGTCCATCCCTTCGAGCATATCCAAATTGTCTCAGAGCTAAACAGGGGTTGTAGGTAATGCCTCCCCTAATGCCAAGTAGTGGGACATTAGGGAATTCCCCACAATGATCAATGATGATGACATTTTCTCTGGACCGAGAACACCAATGAACATCAGAATGTGTAAGAGTCATCAATCGTTGTGACCACCTCAAACCCTGCCCATTCTTCAAAATTGATTGGGGAAGGAGAGAAATAAACCACCTTGCTAGAAGAGGAGTACAGCACATGAGAACACCTCTTTTCCTCATTGTTCGTGTGTGAAATGAGTGTAGGATATCCCCAAGCAATGTTGGCACAGGATTCTGAGATATGAAAATTTTGACAGCATTCACATCTATAAGCTGATCAGGGTTTGGGAATAAGACCAACCCATAGATGAGAAGTGCTACAATCTCCTCAAAAGCTTGCAGATCTAGAGAATTCCAACAGTCTTGTGCCTTCTCAAACAGAAACTTTGCCAAGAAACCCTTGACACCACTTCTGGTTTTCCAATGACCTTTGATATCAGAAGGTTGCAAGTGTAAGGATTGAGCAACATCTTCAGGCTTTGGTTCTCTTTCCGTACCGTTGTAGGGTAGTTGATGGAGAATAGGAATCCTCAGGAGTTTAGAAAATTCCTCCAAAGTAGGTACTAGTTGGTAATCAGGAAATGTAAAGCAATGGTTTAGGGGGTCAAAGAACTGGAAGAGGACTTTCACCATGTCTTCTTCAATGTTGGAGTTGACCAAGTTGAGAAGTCTACAATGTCTTTCACTGAAGAGAGAATTCTCTGGAATCTTGGAAGCAAGCTCCTTGAGTTGAAGAGGGATTCTCGCAAGGTTGACCTGAATAGTTTTCCTGGAAGAGATTCCATGACCTACAAAACAAGAACAAAGATGAAGATCCAAACCCTTGAAATGGTTAGTGAATGCATATGATGCTTCATGATGTTCATGATGTATGCAAAAGTATATGTACAAGAAAATCACACAAGATCCTAGTTTCAGGCTTGCATGGGGTTTCATAGGTAAGTACCCTCTTGAAGTTAGTTGGCTCAACCTGTCCTATAAATAGTAACCGGGTTCTAAGGAGCTCAATATCACTGGATTGTTTTCTGTGTTCATTGTTTCAATTTAGCCACTTAACTGGCGACCAAAATATTCCAAGAAAACAATCCTAAATGAGTGTAGTATCGAGTATCTACCAACTTCGGACTGCACCAAAGTCGGTCATCTCACTACCCCTAAAAAGGCCAAGATGATCAAGTAAAGGTTCTAATAGTTCATTAGTGCTTCATGACATCAATCAGCGGCCTCGTATTCTCTTTGATTGACTCAAAGGCTACCGGTACCCACAAATATGTCGCACTAATATAGCTATTGCTTCAACCATGTCGGTATACCCCGCATAGTTTCCACAACGTATTGCTATTTACCTATAATTTTTCCCAAAAATCTGGGTGGAGGATTTAAACCCAAACAAAAGAACCAAATGTAAAGCAATCCAAGCAAGCTAGATAAGCATGTAAAGGTTATCTAAAACCCTAAGGTTACTCCACTTTTAAAGTTATCCCCAACAGAGTCGCCAGTTCTGTGATACGGTGGGAGAACTGACTTGAGGTTTTGCGTTTATGTTCGCAAATGTTTCTGTTTAGTAAGAGTCGCCACCGACTTTTTATTTTATCCAAAGGAAAGGTCAAAAAGCACAGGAAAGACCTTTGAGATGTTTTCTTGGGTTCGGGGAGTAGATTATGAAAAGGGAAGGTGTTAGCACCCTTTTCATCCATTGTTATCCATGGGCTCTTAGTTACTTGTTTAGATCACTTGCTTTTGCTTTTCAATTGTTTGAAATGTGGCTTTGTGCGTGGTTTTGAAAGATGTTTTGAAAAGGGGCCATCATTGTGGCAACCTTTGTAATGATTCTTGTTTGAATGTATAGAAAGGTGTATTGTCTTTTGAAAAGATTTTCAATGTTTGAAAGTTTGATTTGGGAAATGTTTTGAAACTGTGTGGTGATGTGTTTTTGAAAATAGCAAGGATGTTTTGCAAGTTTTGATCAAGTAACTAAGAGTTATCTATCCTATTTTACTCAAAGATCTTTCCTATATGTTTTTAACCCTTTTGACAGTGTTGTTTTACCATTGCATTTGGTAAACAACCTTGTATTAGGATGTTAAACGGGACAGGCGCGGGTCATCGTATAGACCATGATAGAAATTGTGTTAAGTATTTTTTAGCAAATTTTTGAGGGACTAGATCATTTTTGTATAGGAAACCAAAATAGCGTCATCGAGGGACTATGATCTTTTGTTTTGTTTTTTTTTTTTCCAAAGTACTCAACATGCATAACATGGCCCATTTTTAAGGCAACAAGTGGATGAAACCCTAGGGGTGCAAGTGTGCATTGTGTATTGATTTTCATGCATTTTTGTCTTTGTATTAGGTCAAGCTACTTGTTAATTTTGGATTTTTGCATACAAACCCTAATCTCTAATCATGGTATAATTGAAAGCATAAATGCGTAAAATAAATCTACCACTATTACAACATGATTATGGGGATGGGGATGCAATTTTTGAATGGGGATTATTTGACAAGAAATTAAAACCCTAATTTTACTATTACATCCAAATTGAATCAATGGCATAAATAATGAATGAATAATATTTAAATAAACAAATTAAATAAATATACAAAATAATATGCAAAAATGGTTTTGTTTATTTTTATGTATGTAAAAATATTTAATGTAAAAAGAAAGGACTAATAAAAAAAAGATTATTATTTTTTATTAAGGGTAAACCCTAATTTTCTTTTAAGAATACAAATATATTAAATATACTATTTATATACAATAAAATAAAATAGTGTATATACAAAAAAATAAAATATATTTAGAAAAAGTATTATTTAAGTATAAATGATAATAAAAATAAAAGTATAATATTTTTATGTTTTTATTCTAAAGTATCTATTAAATAAAATAAAAGTATATATATATATATATATATATATATATATATATATATATATATATATATATATATATATATATATATATATATATATATATATATATATATATATATATATATATATATATATATATATATATATATATATGTATGTATATTAATTATATTAGTTATACACAATAAAAAATAAAATAAAATATATACAAGACCAAAATATATTTAGAACAATATTTTTTTTAGTGTAAATAAAATAAAGAATAAAAATAAAAGTATAATGTTATTATTTATTATTTTCAAGTTTTCAAAAAACAAAATTATATACTATTAAATTATTTTTATGTCTAAAAAAACAATAAAATAATAAAAATAAATGTGAGAATTTTTGAAAATATTTTTGGATATTTTTATGTTTGGAAAATATAAAATAAAAACCAGAAATGATAAATAAATACAAAAATATTAAATATAAAGAAATTGGGCCAGGGGGTGTATTCAGTAATGAGGGAGGTGTCAAAAACAAAAGAAGCCAAAAGCCCAGCCCAAAGCCAGACTTCATCTTCAACCTTGGTTCAAAATTTCGCGCGCCCTGTACCAAACATGAACAACCTGCATACGAGCTCTAATGCAAAAACACATAACATCAAAGTTGTAGGGTTTTCCAAGACGAATTCAACCATATAAAAAACTTGTCCTAACTCTCAAAGACCAGAGAGAATTACTCTGGCCCTAAATCTTAACCTATTTTTTTCAGGATGTTCATGGACCAAATTCTCTTAGCATGCTTAATTAAAATGAAAATTGAACATATGTACAGCTTCATGGCTATGAATACTACATTTCTTATTCACAAACCTAAGCCTAATTGTTCCTAAATAGAGAGATAGGAAGTTGACAAAAGCCTGTTTCAGTTGACTTCGTGTCTGACAATGTGGAGTTTTTCAATGAGGCCTGAGATGTTTGGGAGCTTGCTTGAACTTCCCTTGACCTTCTTCAATGCCTAACTTTCCTTGAATGTTCTTGAACAAGCCTACAGAACTCAACCTACACAAGCTGAAATAAAAAATGGCAAACCTTGTAAATGGAGTTACAGTTAGTGTTTAAGGGTTGGGATAGCTTGGATATGTTGTATGGAAGGTGTTTGAACCAATTTGAGACAAAACGCACGAGGGATTTGAGTTGTGGAAATCAAACTGCAGGGAGTGCCCTGTTTTGCGAAATGAAGATGATTTTGTGCTATGGGAGGTTTGAAGGTTCAAATGGTCGTGTTTCTGGCTCAAAGGGATGTGAGAAAATTGTTCCAAATGCTTGCAAAGGCTGGTTTTCACAGATGTGTCCGTTCTCATGTATTTGGTATCTTTCTTGTATATGAAGCAAAAATGAGCAATGATGTAATACAAGCCTGTACAGGCTATCTATCAGTCTGCCCCTTATGATCTTGGCCCCTCAAGTTGGTGGATATGATTTGCTGCACAAGATATTGTTCAAGGCTCAAGAGATGTGGTTTTGACATAAAGCATACTTTGGCAAAAATGGTAATGTACCTTTTACCATTTAGGGATTTATCTTGTGTGCAATGCTCTAATGACCAAAAAAACCTTAGCCCAATGGATTTGAATTTAATTATTGAGTATGGAATGGTTTTGAGGCCTGTAATCTAGTATAAAGCAAGCTAATTTGAATTTGCAACTTGTATCAATATGAACATGCATGGATGAAAAGTGAGTTTTTGCCAACTTCAAGCCTTCGATTCTCCCTAACCACAAATGAGTTTGGAGAGTTCTTGGACATTTTGGAAATCTTGTAACATGCTCTACATTCCATATTTGAAATGCAATTTGAGATTCCAAGTGGAACTATGTGAAAAATGGCCATGAAGATAGGTCAAAATCCTGCCTAAACTAGGGCAAAATTTCACTAAGTTAAAAGTTTCATGGACCCTTGTTCCAAAAATCATAACTTGAGATCCAAGCCTCTTTTTGGAAAACTTTGTGAATAAAAGTTTTATACTTTGTGGAGTACTACAACTTTCATGTTGGAAGTTTTGTTTGAATCCAATTGCATCATGATGAAAATGTTGGGCAAAGTTGGGAAAAATTAAGACAATTTCATAACTTTGAAAAATTCAAAGTTATGAAAATTTTTCAATCTTAAACCCTAATTTGCAAAAATGGGTTTCTTGATGAAAAAGTTTCATGTTTTTACACATCTTGATGAAAAATTGCCCTTGGCACTTGATTTTGACCAAAAAGTCAAAGTTTGACTTTTCAGTGTACAGTCAAATTTTGATCAGTTGACTGAAAAATTCATCTGTCAATCCAATGCAATTGAGATCTTTTGAACCTTGTGAATAGGTCAAGGTGATGTCATTAAGTCCTTGAATCCATGCTTGAACCTAATTTGCCATTGGCTAGGTCAAAAATCAGAAATTTCCCTTGTGTAGTCAAAACCCTAAAAATGACCATTTTGCCCTTTTGATGATCTGATCAAATTTCTTGACGAGTTGTGGTCCAAACTTGATCAAATGATTCATATGAGTTTATAATGTTGATGTGGGTCAAAAATCATGAGGTTTGACTGTAAATTGGCCATAGTTGACTTTTTCCCCAATACAGTTGATTTCTAGGTCAACTGTCCAATTGATTGGGCAAAAATTGATTCAAGGCTTGAAACTTGGCATGGACAAACTTATGAGTCCAACATGAAGTATGAAAGTCACTTTGAGCATTGAAAGTCCAAAAATCTTTGTGCAAACTCAAACCCTACTTTAGGTCATCAGTGCAAGAAGATGTCTTGAGTAGAGCAAAACCCTAATCCTGTCTGGAGTTCAAAGAGTCTGGTGAGGAAAAACCTTGATAAAATGAGAAGGCAAATTTTGGGGTACAACACACACGCATTCCAACAACGAATCATGTGCCATCAAGAAAACATTTTTGACAGTACTATAACACAATACTATAGACAGTGACAACTCCCCACATAGTAGAGGCAACTAAAGCTTTGACATCGGCTTCCCCAAGAAGGAGCTACTTTCCCCAGTAAAGCTCCTTCAGAGAGCCGACGTCTATATTCCCCAGCAAAATTTTATAAGTCACAAGCGGTTCATAAATTTGTCTCCCAAGCAGAGTTTATTTCTCTGAATGCGGAAGCTCAACCCCCAACAGAGTTTGTTCCTCCAACCATGGAAGTTCATCCCCCAGCGGAGTTTATTTCTCCGAATTGGCAAAATCTTCTAGCGAAGCATCTCCTCTCTCAGACAGAGTTATTCCCCCACAGAGTTATTCTCAAGCAGAGTCTCTCCCCGGCAGAATATTCACAAAAAGAAAGGAGTAAATCCATGGCAGAGTCATCTCCGTTCACATCCCCAGCGGAAGTTGAAGAACCACTCTTTCTACAACGGTCAGGAACTCAATTTCCAGTACTCTCCAAAAACAGTCAGGGATTTATTTTCCCAGATTCAGATATGTCACAATAGCATTTCATGTTCATATATCATGACGTGCGCCAACATATTCCATACAACATAATCTCATTTATTTTTAGAACATCATCATACAATGCATTCCATGCATCACATATAATTAATCATGTACCTTTACAAGAAAGATGGTTATCATCAACAATTTCCAGCAGGTCCAAGATTAACTCCTGAAACTAAACATAGTAATTATCTGCGCGACCAAATGCAGCTTTACACAGGTTCGTCACAAAGAAATCTTACACAGGTTTCTCCTAAATGTAGCTTCACATGGGTTTATTCTGGAAAAAATCTCACACGGGCCCCTTCTCATACATTTCCGTCTGAAGTTTCACACAGACTTATCCCGAAGCAACATTACCCAGGTTCCTCCTCGGTTCAGATGCAGTTTTACCCAGAATCATCCTGAAACAACCTTACCCATGTTCCCTTTTACAATTTCCTGATGTAGTTTTACCCAGACTCATCCTAAAGAAACCCTACCCAAGTTCCTTCTTACAATTTCCCGATGTAGTTTTACCCAGACTCATCCTGAAGTAACCCTACCCAGGTTCCTTCTTACAATTTCCCGATGTAGTTTTACCCAGACTCATCTGGAAGAAACCCTACCCAGGTTCCTTCTTACAATTTCCCGATGTAGTTTTACCCAGACTCATCCTGAAGCAACCCTACCCAGGTTCATTCTGAAGTTTTACCCAAACTCCTCACGAACCAACCTTACCCAGGTTCCTTCTCGGTTCAGATGCATTTTTACCCAAACTCCTCACGAAGCCACCTTACCCAGGTTCCTTCTTGGTTCAGATACATTTTTACCCAAACTCATCACGAAGCCACCTTACCCAGGTTCCTTCTCGGTTCAGATGCAGTTTTACCCAGACTCATCCTGAAACAACCTTACCCAGGTTCCCTTTTACAATTTCCTAATGTAGTTTTACCCAGACTCATCCTGAAGCAACCCTACCCAAGTTCCTTCTTACAATTTCCCGATGTAGTTTTATTCAGACTCACCCTGAAGCAACCCTACCCAGGTTCCTTCTTACAATTTCCCGATGTAGTTTTACCCAGACTCATCCAGAAGCAACCCTACCCAGGTTCCTTCTTACAATTTCCCGATGTAGTTTTAGCCAGACTCATCCTGAAGCAACCCTACCCAGGTTCCTTCCAAAGTTTTACCCAAACTCATCACGAAGCCACCTTACCCAGGTTCCTTCTCGGTTCAGATGCAATTTTACCCAAAATCCTCACGAAGCCACCTTACCCAGGTTCCTTCTCGGTTTAGATACAGTTTTACCCAAACTCATCATGAAGCCACCTTACCCAGGTTCCTTCTTGGTTCAGATGCAGTGTTACCTAAACTCGTCACGAAGAAACCTTACCTAGGTTCCTTCTGAAGTTTTACACGGACTTATCCTGAAGTAACCTTACCCAGGTTCCTTCTGAAGTTTTACACGGGCTTATCCCGAAGTAACCTTACCTAGGTTCCTTCTGATGTTTTACACTGATTTATCCCGAAGTGACCTTACCCAGGTTCCTCCTGAAGTTTTACTCAGACTTATCCCGAAGCAACCCTACCTAGGTTCCTTCTCGGTCCTGATGTAGTTTTATCCGGAATCATCTTGAAGCAACCCTACCCAGGTTCCTTCTTACAATTTCTCGATGAAGTTTTACCCAGACTCATCCTGAAGCAACCCTACCAAGGTTCCTTCTTACAATTTCCCGATACAGTTTTACCCGAACTCATCATGAAGTAGCCCTACCATGCAGGCTTTCATTTCAAAGTAACCCTACTATCCAGGTTCCTTCTCATATCCCTACTATCCAGGCTTTCATTTCGAAGTAACCATACTATCCAGGTTCCTTCTCATAGCCCTATTATCCAAGTTGTCATTTCGAAGTAGCCCTACTATCCAGGTTCCTTCTCATAACCCTACTATCCAGGCTTTCATTTCGAAGTAACCCTACTATCCAGGTTCCTTCTCATAGCCCTACAATTCAGGATTTCATTTCAAAGTAACCCTACTATCCAGGTTCCTTCTCATAGCCCTACTATCCAGGCTTCCATTTTGAAGTAACCCTACTATTCAGGTTCCTTATCATATCCCTACTATCCAGGCTTTCATTTTTAAGTAACCCTACTATCCAGGTTCCTTCTCATAGCCCTACTATACAAGCTTTTATTTCGAAGTAACCCTACTATCCAGGTTCCTTCTCATAGCCCTACTATCCAGGCTTTCATTTTTGAAGTAACCCTACTATCCAGGTTCCTTCTCTCTTATCTCCAAACAATAGTTTACAACACTGTAAGACCTGGACCCAACCAGATACGGTTGATTACACATTTCCCCAGTAAGTCGTTGTGCAGCCTGGACCCTGACCAGATATGCAGTTTACTTCCACCTCCTCAATCAAGAGTTAATTCCCTAGTAGATTAGCAGACAACCGAAGCTCCTAGCCTATATTTCCCAAGACATAAATCAACATTTCCCGGTGAAGTTCTCCTCAACGGAAGTTACGGTAATTCTTGCAAAGGAATCTCTTATGCAACCGATATCTTTTCTGGATGACATCTTTAAGCCCATCTCCGACAATTCTCCGTCGAATTCCAATTGGAATATGTAAGCCCATTCCTGATATCACCAATCAATATTACTTCATATGAGTGCAAATTTCTGGGTACTCTAGTGTTCAATCATCTTCCACCTTCAGATCAAGAAAGGCAGACCAGCCAATCTACATCCTCAGGTTTTCGAAGATTGAACAGGGGCAGCTGTTGTACCCCAAAATTTTCCCTCTCATTTTACACAAAACATACTCCTAGAGGTCCTCAATTGCTCAAGTTGACTAAGGATTGACCAGACAAATCCTCCTCCTAAGACAATGAGCCTCAAACTAGGGTTTCAATTTCAAGCAAGATGGTTGAGTTCCAAGGGTCCCAAGTGGTCTCCATTACCTTAATATGTTCTCAAAATCATCCATGTCAAGTTTCATGTCTTGCACAAGAAGTTGGCTCAGTCAATTGTTCAGATGCCTGAAAATCAATTGTACTAGGTCAAAAGTCAACTGTGGCCCACACACAGTCAAACTTCAAGATTTTAGGTCAACATCAACATTTTGAAGTGATATCCATCATCTGATCAAGGGTTGATCAAGATTCCTTAAGGAATGCTCCTAATTCATAAAAACTCAAAAGTTATTAAATTAGGGTTTCTATAGGAAAAGTCAACAAAACTTTGACTAGGAATAACTTCCTCATACTTTATCAGAAATTTCTCATCCAAGGATCATTTTTAATATAATCCAATTCCCTACAACTCATCTTCATCCCTCAAGTTCAATAAGTGCACTCATGAAAAGATATAAATTCAGACATTATAGGTCCTTTTCAAAAGTCAACAAAAACACCTTTTGGGTCAAAGCTTCTTACATGAACATTGTTGTACCCCAAAATTTGCCCTCCCATATTTCTCAAAAAAACATTTCAAGAAAGATCCTCAAGTTGCTCAAGAAGGTAGTCCAAGGGTGGGCCAGACAAGCTCTCTCCTAAGGCAGTCTACCTCAAATTAGGGTTTCATGTTGCATCAAGATACTTAAGTCCAAGGGACCCCAAATGCTCAAAATTGTCCCAATAAGTTTTAAAGAACACCCATGTCAAGTTTCAAGCCCTACAGAGGAAATTTGCTCAGTCAATTGCTCAAAGGCCTGAAAATCGACTATGTTAGGGCAAAAGTCAATTGTGGCCCACATACAGTCAAACTTCAAGTTTTTTGGTCAAAATCCTCATTTTGAAGTATATTTCATAATTTGATCAAGGGTTGATCATGATTCATCAAGGATTGCTCATAATTCATCAAGACTCAAAAGTTGCTAAATTAGGGTTTTGTAGGAAAAGTCAACTCAACTTTGACCAAGCATAACTTTCTCATACTTTATGAGAAATGACCCATCCAAAGCTCATTTTGAAGAGGATGTAATTCCCTACAATCCATCTTCAGCTCCCAAGTTCAAAATATGCACTCAGAATAAGTTATTAATTTGGACATTATAGGTCATTTTGAAAAGTCAACAAAAACACATTTTTTGTCAAAGATTCATACATGAGCATGGAATATCAAATTGAGATTATACCAAAAGGGTTGATTAAAGGACATCTCAAGCTTTCTAAAAAGTCCTAGAACACCTCCAAATAGTCAAAATTGAGGAATTTATCCATTGGTGAAGTTGACCTTTTTTGCAAAATTGCCAAACGTCAACTATGCCTAAAACTTCAGTTTTTGCCAAATGGGCCCAATTTTTTTCACTTGTTTTGAGTTGGAAACATAGTCCAAGAGCTCTAGCCCTTCCCACTTGTCATTATCATGTTTTTATTATTTATTTTGATCTTTATTTAATTTAAATCAATTTTAATCAAAATAAATCATGAGAAAATCTAAAGCATTGAAAACTCAAGATTTTATGTTTGTTTCAGGTCACAAATACAGTTGGCAAGTATTTCAAATTCGTATTAAGGCATGGTGTGTACAAAAAGATTAAATTAGGCCATTTTTGGAAAGATTTTTAAGGTGTATCAAATCAAGATCCAATTCATTGATGGAGGAAGATTGAGATCAGTTATCAACCCTAATCTATTCCTCAATACATATAGAGTGCGTGCAGACCCAAAACTAGGTTGGAAGGAGGCGCAACATCAAGAACACAACTTGAAAAATCAAGAAAAAGTGCACCACGAATTCCCATTTAGAGGCAATTTCAAGACCTTTGAAACATTCCAATCGTTTCCTGATGTCATCAGCAAGCCAAAGCAATCCAAAGCAAGCATTTCCAGGCCCTATATCGCGCTGACCTGGGTTCGAATCCCAGGTCCCCCAACTTCTCCATGTTATTTTTCTTTTCAGGATCCAACGTGTTTACAAGCCAAGGAACTACCATAGACTCTCAAGATCTAGCCCTTAGATCTCCAGATGGCCAAATCTGATGGGCATCATCTGAAGGCGCATCATGAGGCCCAGTCAACGCATGGCAGGAAATCATAGAAGTCAAACGTGGACTTCAAATTATTGGGCCCAAAACTGCTTCTCACACCCCACCCCCCCCCCCCCCCAAACTGCTAAATTCAGGCCCAAATCCTTTTCTCTTTTCTTTTTCTATTTGTTTTATTTAATTTTATTTATTTATTTTACTAACAATTAACTATTTTCTTTTCTATAAAAAAAATCACAAAAATATTACTTTTCATAAATTAAATCTAGATTTTATTTTTGTTAAAAATTAATTAATTTAATGAGATTGTTAATTTAGATAACTTTAATTCTTTTTGTACATAATTAAAATTAATTAGAACAAATAGGTTTTATTTCTAATTTAATTATATTTTCTTTCTCATAAAAATAACCAAAACATAAAAAATAGGTCATGTAGTTATTTTTATTAATTAATTTAATCACTAATTAATTTGTACATTTATTTTTAAAACCTAATCTTTTTTCTTAAAAAATATTAAAAACAACAAAAAACATTTTTTTTAATTAGGTTAGAAGGGTAAAAATCCTAATTTCTTCCCGATCTTAATTTGTCTCGCGCGCTTTATTTTTATTATTTATCATATTGATGTAATTTCCTACAGTTTGTAATAGTTTAATTGAGACGTTTATTTCCATTTATCGCTTTATTTTCAAAGGGTTTGTTTTTGGCTATGTAAATACCCGAAGCCTTGTAATAGCGTAGTTTAACTTCCGCACTTTAATTTCTGCAAAATATTAAACTGTTAGATATATGATATTAGGATGCATGACAAGAATGTATGTAAAATGTTAAAACAGTTAGATAACCCTAAAATATGCAAAGATAAATAACCTGAAATTGAATCACTCGCACATGCGCACTCCTAGGGTACACTCCCACTTGGTTGCCTTCGGTAAACGGTCATTTAGTATAGGATGCTTTAGTGGTCGTCCTTTTGTCTAAACAAAGATCAAAGTCCCGATTCGGAAAAGTTGCATCGGAATGGTTGCCTCGGAATTGTTACCTCAGATACTGTTGCCTCGAATAATTGATCTAAGACACTAGGGTTACTACTAAGACGTCCTAACATTGCTTTAGTGACCGTATGTCCCTTTCGAATTTACCCTCAAACTCCAACGATGATGCTACCTACTCACTAATAGTGGGATAGCACTGTCTAAAGGAAACGAACATAGAACAATTCTTTTTTTTCGAGTAGGTAGATTAGTTCTTAAGTACTTTCTCAATCTAAACAAACTTTTCACACTTACACTCCTTTTCAAACAAAGTTTTCAAAAAATACTTCGTAACACTCTTGAAGACAGAAGCAAGGGTTAAATCGAAGTCAAACAAAAAAAACTTTTTAACATCACACAAACACAGAAGCAATTTCAAAAATGATGAGCAAGTACCTAAGAGCCCGTGGAAAACCACGGATGGAAAGGGTGCTAACACCTTCCCTTTCCATAATCTACCCCCCGTACTCAAAATCTCGAAAAAAGAATTTTTCTGTGCTTTTTTCCTTTCCAGTTGGATAAAATAAAAGTCGGTGGCGACTCTTACTTACCGCGACATTTTGCGAACAAAAAACACAAACCAGTATTAACAGTCGGTTCTGCCACCGTATCACAGAACTGGCGACTCTGCTGGGGAAATTAATAAGTGGGGTGTACCTTAGGATTAGTTCATCATATTGTTTTCTATTGTCTGATTTGTTTGCTTTATCTTTGTGGGCTTTGTATCAGAGTTACTATAGATCCTAACCCGGATCTGGGGATACCTTTTAGGTAAGTAGAAATAGACTGTGAGGAAACTGTACAGCGTAGACCGATACGGTTGAAGCAGTAGTTACATTGGTGTGACACATTAGTTGGTACCGATATCCCTTGTGGACGAACAAGGAGAGTATGGGGCGACTAATGGGTCATTAAGCATCAACTGACCTTAGAACCTATAATTGACCATATTGGCCATAGAAAGTAGCAGAATGCTACCCTCATTGAGACCATACTCTCGAGATGGTTCTGGTCGTAAGAAAAGATTGCATGACTGGAATTATGACCGGTGGAGGATGGTCAGTGATATTGAGAACCTCTAGAACCCGGTTACTATTACTAGGGCAGGTTGAACCAACTAAACTGCAAGAGGGTAGTACCTAAACTCCAGGCCAGCCTGAAATTTAAGGGCTATTGTGTGACTTGTTTGCCCTTACCATGTTTGCTATCTGTGATACATGTGGTGTGTTTTATCATAACATCATGCATCATGACATCGCAGGCATATTTCATTAGACTAACCATTTCAAAGACCAAGAGGATTCATCTTTGTTCTGTTTTGTAGATCATGGCTTCTATGTGCAGAAATACCATTCGAGTCAACTTCGTGCAAATCCCTGCTCAGCTCAGAGAGTTAGTTTCAGGAGTTCTTGATACTTCTTCCTTTGTTAGAAGACATGGTCATCTCCTTAGCCTGGTCAATTCAAAGTTGGATGAGCAAATGATGAGTGTGTTGTTCCAGTTCTTTGACCCGTTGCATCACTGTTTCACCTTCCCGGACTATCAGTTAGTCCCTACTTTGGAGGAGTTTTCTGATTTACTTGGCATATCTATTCTAGAACATACACCCTTTACAGGTTTGGAGATAGCTCCTAGGCTAGAGGATATTTCTTCAGCCCTACATCTGAAAATGGTCGATGCAATGTCTAACTAGGAGATTCGGAGTGGGGTTAAAGATTTCTTTGCTAAGTTTTTGATCGATCAAGATCAACAGTTCTGGGATAGTTTATACTTTCAAGCATTTGAAGACATCCTGGCTCTCCTCATCCACGGCTTGGTTCTGTTCCCAAATCCAGATTCTTTCGTTGATGTGAACGCATTCAATATTTTCATGTCTCGTAACCCAGTGCCTACTCTTTTAGGTGATATTATGCATGCTCTTTATACCCGTACTGTTCGGAGAAGGGGAACTCTCATGTGTTGTGCACCGATGTTGGCGAGGTGGTTTATTTTGCACCTCCCCAAATATGTACTAAAGAATGAGGAAGGTGTAGGTTGGGCTTACAGAATCATGTCCCTTGCTCATACGGACATCCTTTGGAGTACTAAGGATATGGAAAGGGTAGCTGTCATTGATCGGTGTGGGGAATACCCTAATGTTCCATTGCTTGGAATTAGAGGAGCAATAACCTATAATCCTTGTTTGGCCTTACGACAAGTTGGACGTGCTCAGAAGGACGGTCCGCATGAGCTGCTTCTTACAGGCATTGTCTTTGAATTCAAGGGGGGATATTGAGGGACATCGCCGCCGGTTTATATGAGCTTGGGACAGGGTGAACAGGTCTGACCCCCATGAGTTAGGAATGAAGATTTCTCTCCCGATGCAACAATATCTCCAGTGGGTTCGAGCCCTTGCTCAAAAGCTGGGATGCCTTATGAAGCTGTTTTGTCGGTGATCATAGAGCATACTAACAAAGAAGGTATTCCTTATACGGTCCTCCATCCATACATGCCTACTGATATTGGGGCATTGAAGAGATCTTAGATCCAGCTAAAGGAAGAAAGGGATACCTACAGAGAGAAGTATCATGAGCAGGAGCGGAAGATCTTGAAGCTTACAAGGCAGCTTGAGAATGAGAGGACCATCAACGACTATGTCAGCACAGAGGGAAAGCAACCTTGGGATTTCTGATGTCTTTTATTGTTTCTAGTTTAGATTTGCTTTTAAGTATTTCTTTTGTAACGCCTTAAAGGCATTTGCTAAACATTGTTTCAAGTTTTAATCTAATAAAGTGCGTTTTATTTTTGTTTACAAATTTGAATCTCCCTAAGTCTTTGAAATCATTTCATACACATTCCATTACCATGCTCCTCATCACAGGTACCCTTACAGGTTTCTTATCTTCTTCCCTGTTTATTTCAGCACAACATGTCTTCTGAAACACCTATTGATCAAGCCATCAAGGCTTTGCAAGCTCAGAATGCACAGTTCTAGGAGATGTTCTTGAACTTGGCCAAGAGTCAACAAGACTTAAAGACTCTTATCTTGAAGGACAAGAAGAAGAAGAAGAAGAAGGTGGTCCTCCTGAATATGGGTCACATATTTGGGAACAGGTTGCGAGAAGAAGTTGATCTATCTCATTCATCTGGAGGAGGAGATAATCAAGAAGAAAGGAAGGCTCCTAGCCCTGTTGTTTCTGACAATGACACTGACTTTGATGAAGACCAGTATCCTCCGGCTGAAGATAGGTATAAGCAACTCAAAGACCGGTTGAGCGCAATGGAGATCCAGAAGATACCTGGGTTGGACTTTGGAGATTTGGGTTTGGCATCTGGGGTGGTGATCCCGCACAAGTTTAAAGCTCTTGTCTTTACTAAGTACGATGGGGTCTCCTGCCCAAAGTTACACCTCCGCTCGTATGTTAGAAAGATTCAAACATATACTGCTGATAGGAACCTTTGGGTTTATTTCTTTCAAGATAGTCTGTCAGGGACTCAACTTGAATGGTTATATCAACTGGAAGGAGCTAATATTCGCAACTGGGAGGACCTTGCTGCTTCTTTTTATAAGCAATACCAGTATAATGCCGACCTTGCTCCCACGCGTACTCAACTTCAGAGTATGTCTATGGGTACAGGCGAAGGCTTTAAGGACTATGCTCAGAAATAGAGAGATCTTGCTGAAAGAGTACAACCCCCTCTGGATGATAGGGAGTTGGTGGATATGTTTCTTGGGACTTTGTCTGGTCCATACTTCAATCATTTGATCGGTAGTTCATCGTCTGGGTTTACTGAATTGATTATGATTGGGGAGAGGGTTGAAGCTGGTATCAAAAGTGGCAAGATACAGAAAGGTACTTCATCGAGCATAGAAAAGAAGCCTTTCAAGAAGGAATCTAGTACAGTTTACAGCTCGAGGAGCCAAAACTGACCTGAGCGCCGCCAAGCAGTTAATGCGATAGTAATATCAAGACGTACTGTTTCCCCGCAGCGCAACAATCAGCAAAGAGTAGAAAGACCACAAAGACAGTATACTCGGCTCAGTATGACTCTATCTCAAATTCTACCGCAATTGTTGAAAACCAACTTGGTGACTCTGAAGGAGGCTCCAAAGAATCCTAGTACTACATCACTGCTGTATAATCCGAACGCCCGTTGTGCTTATCACTCCGATAGCCCAGCGCATGATACAAACAACTGCTGGGCTTTGAAGAATAAAGTGCAGGATCTGATTGATGCTAAGGAGATCGAGTTTGAAGAGCCGGAAAAGCCTAATGTCATGACTGCTCTTATGCCCAAGCATGGAGTAAATGTTGTGGTTGATGATTCATTTGCAACCTCTGTGGAAGACATTTTTACTCCGTTGTTGACCGTTAAGAATAACTTATTGTTGGCCGGTTTATTTCCGGGTTGTGGCGAAGGTTGCCACCTATGTTCCATCCTACCTGCTGGTTGTCATTTGTTGAAATCAGGTGTTCAGAACCTGATGGACAACAAAGAGATCTTGTTCGAGAAAACTTTGGTTCCATTAATTCCTGTTGAAGATGTTTCCATAATCACCATTTCCGCCAATTCTTCCAAGGCTTCCTCGAGAAAGCCTGTTAGAATTACATCTATTCCGAGAGTTGCTCCATTGATCATTACTATTCCTGGACCTATCCCTTACACGTCGGATAAGGTTGTCCCGTGGCACTATGGGGCCGATGTGTATTATCATGGAATTAAACAATACTTGAAGGTTAAGGAGGTTGATACTGATGTCAGCAATATTGACGGGTCTAGCAAGGTCACCCGAAGCGGAATAATCTTCTCTCCTGAGATCTCCCCACTAATTGTTCAGAAACCTGTTGCTATCCCACCTGTCAGTACATCTGCTACTGTCCATGTTCATGTTCCCATCATTACCCCTGCAGTCAAGTCATCTGACGCTCGGGGAAAAGAGATCACTGGTGAGCCTTCCCGGACAGAGGCACCGAAGAAGATTACTGTTGAAACCTCTAGGCAGGAGATAGAGGAGATTTTGACGATCATCAAGAAAAGCGACTACAACGTAGTCGAACAGCTGGGGCAAACCCCGTCGAATATCTCCATGTTATCTTTATCATTGTGCTCAGAAGCCCATGCTAAGGCTTTAATTGCTTTCCTGAAAACTGCATATGTTCCGCAGGAGACATCTGCTGATCAATTTAAAGACTGTGTGGCTAGTTTGACCGCTGACAATGGGTTGGGTTTCTCCGACGCAGATTTGATTACCAAAGGAAAGAATCACAATGACGCTCTGCATGTTTCAATCGAGTGCAGGGGCATTACTCTGGCTCACATACTGGTGGATACTGGGTCTTCCTTAAATGTTTTACCCAAGAAAGCATTAGATCGGTTGGACTGTGAAGGGTTGGTGCTGAAGCCAAGTAATATTGTGGTTAGGTCCTTTAACGGGTCCAAAAGGATGGTACACAGGGAGGTGGATGTCCCTGTTAAAGTCAGTTCCCATACTTTTGCGTCTACATTCTATGTGATGGACATTCGACCATCTTATTCTTTTTTGTTGGGTCGCCTGTGGATTCATAAAGCTGGGGCAGTAACTTCTATGCTCCATCAGATGTTAAAATACCCAGTGAAGGGGAAAATTGTTACAGTACGAGGAGAAGAGGAGTACATGGTGAGCCACCATAACTCTTTTTGGTATGTGGAGATGGACGAGGAGTTCATTGAAACCCCGTGTCAAAACTTTGAAGAAGTCCCCCAGACTCTAGAGCCGACTGAAACTGTTGTTGAAGATCCTCCAATGAAGATGGCTTCCCTCAAGGATGCCCAGACTATTATTGAAAAAGGTGGGTGTGCGAATTGGGGCCAACTCCCTGACTTTGCACACAAGTCTGACAAGTTTGGTTTGGGTTTTACTGCAGAAGCTCAAAGGGCTATTTGGAGTGCGCTGATTGGAAGACCCCCCCTACGTATCAGTAATCTAGAAGTGAATGCGATTGAAGATGATGATGAAGAGTCTGAGTTTGACAGCTGGATTTACCCGACTACTGACGGTGGATTAAGAAATTGGACGGCAAAGGACTTCGTGCTCATTTCTTTTATTACACAGTAATAAGACTTTTGTTTTGAGTTTGTAACAGACAGTTTAAAACTTTACGGCCCGATGTCTTACCCGAGGCACCGTGGCTTTGTTTGTGAGGGCTTAATATTTGTCATTTCCATGTATCATCAATAAAGCATTGGACGTTTTCTTGCATTAAAAATTTTGTGCTCTTTGTTTTTCTTTTCTATCTTGCAAAAACAACTATTGGTCTTACACACACTCACATATACAGGTCTACATCCACTCTGGATCCCACTGATAACGACTCTGCTATTGCCAGTTATGACTTTGAAAGTCCGATCAACCAAGCCGAGGAAAAAGGTGAGGATGATTGTGAGGTGCCTGGAGAACTTTCTAGACTGTTACTTTAGGAAGAGAGGGCCATTCAGCCGCACGAAGAGCCAGTAGAAATAGTAAATCTGGGTACAGAGGAAGACAAGAGAGAGGTCAAGATCGGCGTAAATCTGGAGCCTAGTGTTAAGCAACGGTTAATACAGATGCTGCGTGACTATGTTGAGATCTTTGCCTGGTCTTATGAAGATATGCCTGGGTTGGATACTGATATTGTGGTTCACCGCTTGCCCACCAAAGAAGATTGTCCTCCAGTGAAATAGAAAGTTCTCCGAATGCGCCCAGAGATGTCCAAGAAAATCAATGTTGAAGTTATGAAACAGTTTGATGCCGGTTTTCTAGCAGTTACTTCTTACCCGCAGTGGGTTTCCAACATGTTCCCGGTGCTGAAGAAAGATGGTAAGGTTCGAATGTGTGTTGACTATAGGGATCTGAATCGGGCAAGCCCCAAGGACGATTTCCCTCTGCCTCATATCGACGTTCTGGTTGACAACACCGCACAGCATAAGGTATTCTCCTTTACGGATGGTTTCTCTGGTTACAATCAGATTAAGATGGCTCCCGAGGATATGGAAAAGACAACCTTTGTTACACAATGGGGTACCTTTTGCTACAAGGTCATGCCGTTCGGATAGAAGAATGTTAGGGCAATCTACCAGCGTGCCATGGTCGCTTTGTTCCATGACATGATTCATCATGAGATTGAGGTATAAGTTGACAACATGATTGCAAGATTCCAGACTAAAGAAGAACATCTTGACCATCTTCAGAAGTTATTTGACAGGTTGAAGTTGTACAGACTGAGGCTAAATCCGAATAAGTGCACCTTCGGAGTGAGGTCTGGTAAGCTGCTGGGTTTTGTCGTTAGTGATAAAGGTATTCAGGTAGATCCTGCAAAGGTGAAGGCTATACAGGAAATTCCAGCTCCCCGAACAGAAAAAGAAGTCAGAGGCTTTTTGGGACGTCTGAACTACATTGCTTGATTCATCTTACACCTAACTGCTACTTGCGAGCCAATCTTCAAGTTATTGAAGAAAGATCAAGTGGTAAGATGGAATGATAAGTGTCAGGACGCTTTCGAAAGAATCAAAGAATATCTCCAAGAGCCACCTATTATGATGCCTCCAGTAGGAGGGAGACCTTTGATCTTATACTTGACAGTACTCGATAATTCGATGGGGTGCGTGCTGGGGCAGCATGACGAGTCTGGCCGAAAAGAGCATGCTATTTACTACCTTAGCAAAAAGTTTACCGACTGTGAGACCCTATACTCACTGCTTGAGAAAACTTGTTGCGCTTTGGCATGGGCTGCTCGCCGGCTGAGACATTATATGTTGACTCACACTACCCTATTGATATCAAAGATGGATCCAATCAAGTATATCTTCGAAAAGCCTTCCTTGTCCGGAAGAATAGCAAGATGGAAGATGATCTTGACTGAGTATGACATCCAATACACGACCCAAAAGGCAATCAAGGGAAGTGTGTTGGTAGATGATTTGGCACATCAGGCTGTAGACGACTACCAGTCCATGAACTTCAAATTCCCGGATGAGAACATCATGTTGGTGACTGACTGTGAAACACCTGGACCGGATGAAGGACCTGAGGAAGGATCCCGATGGTCTATGTATATCGATGGAGCTTCAAACACTTTGGATAATGGCATTGGTGTCGTGATCATATCTCCAGAAGGATGTCATACTCCATTTAATGCCCGATTATGTTTTAACTGCACCAACAATATGGCGGAGTATGAAGAATGCATCATGGGTCTTCGAACAGCTATTGACCTAAGGATTAAGTTCTTAAGTGTATTCGGAGATTCCGCTCTCATGATCAGTCAGATCAAAGGCGAGTGGGATACGAAGCACCCAAATCTTATTCCTTACAAAGAGTATGTATTGACGCTGCTTCCACACTTCGAGGAGATAACCTTTGAACATTTCCCCAGAGAGGAGAATCAGTTAGCGGACGCACTAGCTACGATGTCTTCTATGTTGAAGGTCAGATGGGACAATGAGGCTCCCCAGATTACCATTAAGAGATTGGACGAACCTGCACATTGCTATGACATTGAGACTTAGGAGGTAGCAGATAAGCCTTGGTTTCACGAATTTAAGAGGTATCTTGAGGCTCAAGAGTACCCCGAGGGTGCATCTGTTAACGATAAGAAGTTTCTGAGAAGGTTTGCGGCGAAGTTCTTTATCAGTAATGGTATCCTTTACAAACATAACCACGACTCAACCTTATTGTGATGTGTGGATAAGAACGAGGCAGAAAGAATCATGGCGGAGTTACATGAAGGTACCTTCGGGACTCATTCCAGTGGACATACCATGGCAAAGAAAATCCTTCGGGCAGGATATTATTGGTCTACCATGTAATCCAACTGTTATCAGCATTCTCGGACCTGTCATAAGTGCAAAGTCTATGCTGATAAGGTGCACATACCTCCAGTATCTCTAAACGTCCTGACAGCTCCTTGGCCTTTCGCAATGTGGGGCATCGATATGATCGGCGAGATCATGCCTACTACTTCTAACGGGCATCGTTTCATCCTAGTAGCAATTGATTACTTTACAAAGTTGGTTAAGGCAGCTTCCTTAGCTACAGTAACCAAGAACGTCGTGGCGTGGTTTATTCGGCACAATCTGATCTGTCGATATGGTGTACCAGAGAGGATCATTACGAACAATGGTACAAATATCAATAATACGATGATCACCGAGCTCTGCAAGCAGTTCAAGATACAGCATCACAACTCTTCTCCTTACCGGCCGAAGATGAATGGGGCTGTTGAAGCGGCTAATAAGAATATCAAGAAGATTGTGCAGAAAATGACGGTGACATATAAAGACTGGCACAAGATGTTACCGTTTGCTCTTCATAGTTACCGTACCTCAGCGCGGACGTCAACAGGGGCAACACCCTATTCCTTGGTATATGGCATGGAGGCCATATTTCCCATTGAAGTTCAGATACCCTCTCTTCGGATTATGAAGGATGCAAGTTTGAGCGAAGATGACTAGATTCAGGCCCGGCTTGATCAGGTGAACTTAATCGATGAAAAGAGACTTACTGCTATTTGTCATGGTCAAACGTATCAAAACGGATGATCAAGGCATTTAACAAGAAAGTTAAACCACAAGAGTATCAAGTTGGGGATCTGGTGATCAAGCGTATAATACTGCCGCAAGGTGATCCCATGGGAAAATGGACCCCCACGTACGAAGGGCCATTTGTGGTTAAGAACATTTTCTATGGAGGAGCTATGATTCTAACCACCATGGATGGTGACGACCTTCCTCACCCCATCAATGCAGACATAGTGAAAAGATACTACGTATAATCAAAGACCCGCTAGGTTGACTGGCCTAGGAAAAAATAAGGGCTTCCCAGTGAACCAAAAGGGTTTGAGCAAAAATAAGAGATGAAAATGAAAAATCTGTACACCCGGCAAGTCGAAAACCTGAAAAGGCGGCTTGGGCAAAAAAGGGTATCCCGGTGGACTGAAAACCCGAAAGGGCGGTCCAGGAAAAAATAGGGATCAAAGCGTAACACTATGTCTCATTGGATCATCTTGCAACTAGATTTCGGTATCAACTATCAAGCTCGAACGGTGCTAATCAATCTGATCTACCTTCAACTAAGTAGCAAAGGGATGAGATGCTCGAGGATATAAAGGCGATAGCAGAGTTGGAACCCAGTGGGATTGTCTACATAGCTTTTTTTCTTTGTCTTTTACACAAATTATATAAACTCTATTGTTCGGCGGCATTCTCTTATTAGGACGTCAGCCTCTTGTACAAAAAACACCTATTTACAGGCTAATTTCAAAGTTAATACAATTCATTTTCACAAAGAAATTTCAAATTGTTTTCCTTTTTTCTGTTTTGTTTTGCAAGAACATCCAATGTTCATTTTTGATATATGCATTTGACAATAATTGCTGCTCATAAATATTTACATGCAAAACGAAAGACGATTACTCGTAATACTAGAAACAGGGGCAAATAAGAAATGTCCAAACCATACAGTTGCTCTATCCACCAGGTATAGGGATAGACCGAGTTGGAGAAAACGATTGAAGGTACATTCACTCCCCGCAGAGTAAGATAAGGACAGTGATGTTAGCACCACTCTCCCCAGCTGAGGCTCGCAACCGCGAATGAATCGGTGATATTCTCCCCAAGTATAGTTTATCTATCATCAGCACTAGAAAATTATCCCCAGTGGAGTTTAGAGAATTATCCCCAGTAGAGTCTGGAGGATTGTCCCCAGTAGAGTCTAAAAAATTATCCCCAATGGCGTTTCAGGAATCATCCCCAGCGGAGTTCATTCCTTTTTACAAACAGAAACTTAATCCCCAGCGGAATTCATTATCATCTACAATGATAATCCATCCCCAACCGAGGTCGTTTCTCCAAATCAACAGATTCTCTAGCAAAGCATCTCTTCCCCACAGAGTTCATTTCCTCATCAGTTTATTCCCCGACGGAGTTATTCTTTCCCACAAGATTATTTCCTCGTCGATTCATTCTCTAGCAAGATTATTCTCACAATCATCTTTATTCACTATCCCCAGCGGAAACAAAGAATTCAACTTCTTGCACTCTCTAGCGGCAACCCAGGATTTATTTTCCCCAGCTAGAGAATATCAACAAAAAAATATTACATATCCATACATCATGGCATATGCATATGCATCATACAACACAATCTCATTTATTTTGAGAACATCATTGCTTGATACATATCATGCATTACATACAATTAACCTTTACCTTCCAGGAAAGATACAATCAAATTCTCACAAAGTCCAAGCTATGAAGCCCAGATTCAACCGGATAATAGTTTAATCCCCAACAAGCCGTGAAGCTCGGATGCAACCGGATAACAGTTTAGTTCCTTCTGAAGCCTGGATTGCGACCAGATAGGAATCGAGAAATTGCGAAGCCTGGATTACGATCAGATAGAAAGTTTAATCTCATCTCCCCAAGATGATTCCTTAGTAGAATAACGGACGAGTTCCTAAAATTCAACAGAGATGGTTCCTCAGTAGAATACGGACGACCGAAGTTCCTAAAATTCAACAGAGATGATTCCTCAGTAGAATACGGATGACCGGAGTTCCTAAAATTCAACAGAGATGTTTCCTCAGTAGAATACGGACGAGCGAAGTTCCTATAATTCAACAGAGATGATTCCTCAATAGAATACAGACGACCAAAGTTCCTAAAATTCAACAAAGATGATTCCTCAATAGAATACGGACGACCGAAGTTCCTAAAATTCAACAGAGATGATTCCTCAGTAGAATACGGACGATCGAAGTTCCTAAAATTCAACAGAGATGATTCCTCAGTAGAATATGGACGACCGAAGTTCCTAAAATTCAACAGAGATGTTTCCTCAGTAGAATACGGACGACCGAAGTTCCTAAAATTCAACAGAGATGATTCCTCAGTAGAATACGGACGATCGAAGTTCCTAAAATTCAACAAAGATGATTCCTCAGTAGAATACGGACGACTGAAGTTCCTAAAATTCAACAGAGATGATTTCTCGGTAGAATAACGGGTGACCGAAGTTCCTAAAATTCAAACAGAGACGACTCACCAGCAGAATAACGGACGACCGAAGCTCCTAAAATTCTACTTCTCTCAACAAAGATCAGCCTTCCCCAGCGGAATCTTCCTCAATGACAGGTATACAAGCTCTCGTTAAGGAATTTCTTATGCAATCGACACTCCTTCGAATGGCATCTTTAAGCCCATCCCCCGTCATCAATTTCCAAATGGCATCTGTAAGCCCATTCCCGACATCGCAAGACAAGTACCACTTCATGCGAGTGCAAATTTCTGGGCACTCTAGTGTTCAATCATCTTCCACCTTCAGATTACGAAAGACAGACAAGCCAATCTAAATCTTCAGGTTTAAGAAAATTGAACAGGGGCAGCTGTTTTACCCCAAAATTTTCCCTCCCATATTTCTAAAAAAACATTTCAAGAAAGATCCTCAAGTTGCTCAAGGTAGTCCCAGGGTGGGCCAGACAAGCTCTCTCATAAGGCAGTCTACCTCAAATTAGGGTTTCATGTTGCATCAAGATACTTGAGTCCAAGGGACCCCAAATGCTAAAAATTGTACCAATATGTTTTCAAGAACACCCATGTCAAGTTTCAAGCCCTACAGAGGAAATTTGCTCAGTCAATTGCTCAAAGGCCTGAAAATCGACTTTGATAGGGCAAAAGTCAATTGTGGCCCACATACAGTCAAACTTCAAGATTTTTGGTCAACATCCTCATTTTGAAGTATATTTCATCATTTGATCAAGGGTTGATCATGATTCATCAAGGATTGCTCATAATTCAACAAGACTCAAAAGTTGCTAAATTAGGGTTTTGTAGGAAAAGTCAACTCAACTTTGACCAAGCATAACTTTATCATACTTTATGAGAAATGATCCATCCAAAGCTCATTTTTAATAGGATGCAATTCCCTACAATCCATCTTCAGCTCCCAAGTTCAAAATATGCACTCACAAGAAGTTATGAATTTGGACATTATAGGTCATTTTGAAAAGTCAACAAAAACACCTTTTTTGTCAAAGCTTCATACATGATCATGGAATATCAAATTGAGATGGGACCAAAAGGTTTAAATAGAGGACATCTCAAGATTTCTAAAAAGTCCAAGAACACCTCCAAAGAGTCAAAATTGAGGAAGTTATGCATTGGTGAAGTTGACCTTTTTTGCAAAATTGCCAAAAGTCAACTATGCCTAAAACTTCAGTTTTTGCCAAATGGGCCCAATCTTTTTCACTTGTTTTGAGTTTACAACATAGTCCACGAGCTCTAGCCCTTTCCACTTGTCATTATCATGTTTTTATTATTTATTTTGATTTTTATTTAATTTAAATCAATTTTAATCAAAATAAATCATGAGAAAATCTAAAGCATTGAAAACTCAAGATTTTATGTTTGTTTCTGGTCACAAATACAATTGGCATGTATTTCAAATTCGTATCAAGGCATGGTGTGTACAAAAAGATTGAATTAGGCCATTTTTGGAAAGATTTTTAAGGTGTATCAAATCAAGATCCGATTCATTGATGGAGGAAGATTGAGATCAGTTATCAACCTTAATCTATTCCACAATACATATAGAGTGCGTGCAGACCCAAAACTAGGTTGGAAGGAGGCGCAGCATCAAGAACAAAAACTTGAAAAATCAAGAAAAAGTGCACCATGAATTCCCATTTAGAGGCAATTTCAAGACCTTTGAACCATTCCAATCGTTTCCTGAGGTCATCAGCAAGCCAAAGCAATCCAAAGCAATCCAAAGCAAGCATTTCCAGGCCCTATATCGCGCTGACCTGGGTTCGAATCCCAGGTCCCCCAACTTCTCCATGTTATTTTTCTTTTCAGGATCCAACGCATTTACAAGCCAAGGGACTACCATAGACTCTCAAGATCTAGCCCTTAGATCTCCATATGGCCAAATCTGATGGCCATCATCTGAAGGCGCATCATGAGGCCCAGTCAACGCATGGCAGGAAATCATAGAAGTCAAACGTGGACTTCAAATTATTGGGCCCAAAACTGCTTCCCACCCCCTCCCTCCAAACTGCTAAATTCAGGCCCAAATCCTTTTCTCATTTCTTTTTCTATTTGTTTTATTTAATTTTATTTATTTATTTTACTAACAATTAACTATTTTCTTTTCTATCAAAAAATCACAAAAATCTTACTTTTCATAAATTAGATCTAGATTTTATTTTTATTAAAAATTAATTAATTTAATTAGATTGTTAATTTAGATAACTTTAATTCTTTTTGTACATAATTAAAATTAATTAGAACGAATAGGTTTTATTTCTAATTTAATTATATTTTCTTTCTCATAAAAATAACCAAAACATAAAAAATAGGTCATGTAGTTATTTTTATTAATTAATTTAATCACTAATTAATTTGTACATTTATTTTTAAAACCTAATCTTTTTTCTTAAAAAATATTAAAAACAAAAAAAACATTTTTTTAATTGGGTTAGAAGGGTCAAAACCCTAATTTCTTCCCGATCTTAATTTGTCTCGCGCGCTTTATTTTTATTATTTATCATATTGATGTAATTACCTACAGTTTGTAATAGTTTAATTAGGACGTTTATTTCCATTTATCGCTTTATTTTCAAAGGGTTTGTTTTTTGCGATGTAAATACCCGAAGCCTTGTAATAGCGTAGTTTAACTTCCGCACTTTAATTTCTGCAAAATATTAAACTGTTAGATATATGATATTAAGATGCATGACAAGAATGTATGTAAAATATTAAAACAGTTAGATAACCCTAAAATGTGCAAAGATAAATAACCTGAAATTGAATCACTTGCACATGCACACTCCTAGGGTACACTCCCACTTGGTTGCCTTCGGTAAACAGTCATTGAGTATAGGATGCTTTAGTGGTCGTCCTTTTGTCTAAACAAAGATCAAAGTCCCGATTCGGAAAAGTTGCCTCGGAATGGTTGCCTCGTAATTGTTGCCTCAGATACTGTTGCCTCGAATAATTGATCTAAGACACTAGGGTTACTACTAAGACGTCCTAACATTGCTTTAGTGACCGTATGTCCCTTTCGAATTGACCCTCAAACTCCAACGATGATGCTACCTACTCACTAATAGTGGGATCGCACTGTGTAAAGGAAACGAACATAGAACAATTCTTTTTTTTCGAGTAGGTAGATTAGTTCTTAAGTACTTGCTCAATCCAAACAAACTTTTCACACTTACACTCCTTTTCAAACAAATTTTTCAAAAAATACTTCGTAACACTCTTGAAGACAGAAGCAAGGGTTAAATCGAAGTCAAACAAAAAAAACTTTTTCAAATCACACAAACACAAAAGCAATTTCAAAAATGATGAGCAAGTACCTGAGAGCCCGTGGAAAACCACGGATGGAAAGGGTGCTAACACCTTCCCTTTCCATAATCTACCCCCCGTACTCAAAATCTCGAAAAAGGAATTTTTCTATGCTTTTTTCCTTTCCAGTTGGATAAAATAAAAGTTGGTGGCGACTCTTGCTTACCGCGACATTTTGCAAACAAAAAATGCAAACCAGTATTAACAATCGGTTCTGCCACCGTATCACAAACATGGAAGATCCAATTGAGATGAAACCAAAATGGTTGTTTATAGGACATCCTAAGCTTTCTAAAAAGTCCAAGAACACCCTCTTAGGATCAAAATTGAGAGAGATATGCATTGTCAAAGTTGGCCATTTTTGGAAATTTGCACAAAGTCAACAATGTTCAAATTTGGATTTTTTTTCCACATGGACCCATCTTTTCAAGATTGAATCTCATTCCTAAAATGGTCCACGGCCCATAAACCATTCCATGCCTTATTTATTTATTTATTTAATTTATTTTGATTTTATTTATTTAAAATTCAAATTAAATCAAATTAAATCAAAATAAATAAAATCAAGGGGGTGAGATTTGTTTTGCAGTGAATTAAAGATCATGCTTGTTGTCACAAAGCTAAACAAATCATGCAAGATTAAAAAAAACAAGAGAAAATCTCCAAATATGGAAAGATTGAAATCAAAAGTCATGGCCATCATATCTTTGATTATTTCCAAAACCATTGACCTATTCTTGATTCTACTACTTATACAAGATCATTGCGACCCTAGAGAAGGACCAAAGAAGTTGCGCATTCGCCTCATACATCAAGAATCAACTTCAAATTTTTGTCAAAAAATTGTTGATCACATATTCCTCCACAGGCTGATTCAAGCCATTCCAAGATCACAAACAGCTTCAGTGAGTTCCTCTGATCAATTCCAGACCTTCACAAGTGACCACAATATTCAGAATCGTAAAATCCATAACTCGGTTCTCCAACCTTTTTTTATTTTCAATTACATACATACATGCGTTTTGAATGAAATTTAACCATGCATTTTTGTTTATTATAAGGTTTCGATGCTTTCTGATTTGTTCGATTGGGTTTTAAGTGCAGGAATCAAAGGATACCATTGCTAGGGTTCCAAGCTTCAAATCGGAGATTTTTTATTTAGACATAATTGGGACAAACCAATGCCATCATCGTGTTCAGGGGACCAAAACCAGTTGATTCATAGCCTCACCATTAATTCATATTGCATATTTTGAGAATTTTGATTTTTGCAGGGGCTTTAGTGACGCTTGATCTGTTGTTATAAGCTATATTAACGAATGCAGTACGTAGGTAAAAGTGTGATCAAAAATGACAGTTCTGGGGAGAATATGAGTGATGTGGCTGACTCCCACTGGCCGGTTTGAATGTTGGCGCGTTTTTCTGGGCATGCCACCTTGTTTGCGTTATGTTATTATTTGTTTATTATGTTAACGGATGAGTCATGTAGCACAGATGGTAAAAGGCAGCGCTTGTAAGAGAAGAGACCTGGGTTCGATCCCAGGTCTAGGCATCTTGTTATTTTATTTTTCTAACATACTTTGAAGAATCCCATGCGCCTCACCTTCACAAGACCATCATGCATCCTCAGATCCAACCATGGGATCATCTCAGATCCAGATCCAGCGCCCAATAATTCAACCCCATGGTGGACCCTCAGAGGCAGGCTTCGTTGAATCGTGCGCTGGACAATTGGGCCATCAGTAAATTGGGCTTGGCAAATTCAGCAACAAACCCCCAGTTTGCTATTTCATATCAGGCCCATTTTAATTCTTTTAATTTCTTCTATTTAGTTATTTGACTTTAATTATTTCACAAAAAATCATTGTTTTTAATTAAATCATAAAAACACAAAAATATTAGAATTAGGTTTTTTTTCATAAAATATTTAATTTTATTAATTAATTAGGCTAATTTAATTAGGGTAATTTAATCTCTTTTTCATAATTAAAATTAATTAGAAATTAGGTTAAATCATAATTTAATCATTTTTCTTTCAAATAAAAATACAAAAATATTTTTCTTTAACTAATTAGATTTCTTTTAGAATTTCAATTTTATTCCTCGTATTTAATTCTATCGCGCGTAGTCTTTTTTCCCTTATTTCTTAATTATTGTAATTGCTTTGAGATTGTAATAGTTTTAACTAGGATTTTATTTACTGCCTTTATTTACTGTTTACGCCCATTTTGGTTATGTAATCCCCTCCCCAAGGCCATGTAATAGCTAGGTTTAAATTCCCGTACTTTACTTTCCGCTATTATTAACTGCTTAGACTAATAGGCTTGTATGGAAAGAATAACGAATAAAACGGTAGATAACCCCAAATGCGAAAGATCAAAATTAATTGAAATCAAACACTTGCACATGCTCACTCTTAGGGTATACTCCCACTCCAGTTGCCTTCGGTAAACGGTCATGAAGTATAGGGAATTTTAGTGGTCGCCCCCTAGGCCCAAAAGATCAAAAATGACTCATTCGAATGTTGCCTCAGAAAGATCTTTAAGACTCTAGGGTAACTACTAAGGTTTCCTAACCATTGCTTTTGTGGCCGTAATTATCCCTTCGAATGTCCCTTAAACTACAACGATGGAGCTACCTACTCCTTAATAGTAGGATAGCGTTGTTTTAAGGAAATAAGAAAGCGAACCGACTTTTTTCGAGTAGATAGAAACTTTTAGGTACTTGCTCAAACAAACCTTTTTTACACATACACTTTCAAACAAGCTTTTCAAACAAAGTTTGCAAAAACATTTTATCACACCCTTGAGGACTGATACAAGGGTTACCATAAAGTGAAATGCCACACTAAGGCAAATTTCAAAACTCTTTCAAACACACAAACACACGAAAGCAATTTCAAAAATGAGCAAGTACCTAAGAGCCCGTGGAAAACCACGGATAGAAAGGGTGCTAACACCTTCCTTTTTTTATAATCTACCCCTCGTACTCAGAAACATCTCGAAAAAAGTTTTTCTGATCTTTTCCATTTTCCTTTGTTGGTTGAAATAAAAGTCGGTGGCGACTCTTACTTACCGCATATTTGCAAACAAAAAAATGCAAAACCAGTATTAACAGTCGGTTCTGCCACCGTATCACAAAGACGTACAAGTTGAGATTAAAACTGAACAAGTGCACCTTTGGGGTAAGGTCTGGTAAACTCCTAGGTTTCATTGTCAGTGGCAAGGGTATTCAAGTAGACCCTGTAAAAATAAAAGCTATACAAGAGATTTCGGCTCCTTGCACTGAGAAGGAAGTTAGAGGTTTCTTAAGACGCCTCAATTACATTGTCAGGTTCATTTCCCATCTAACTGCTACTTGTGAGCCAATCTTCAAGCTCCTGAAGAAAGATCAAGTGGTAAAGTGGAATGAAGAATGCCAGACTGCCTTTGATAGAATCAAGGAATACCTTCAAGAGCCTCTAATTCCGATGCCTCCGATTGAAGAAAGACCTTTGATAATGTACTTAACAGTGTCAGATAATTCAATGGGGTGTGTGTTGGGGCAGCATGACGAGTCTGGTCGAAAAGAGCATGCAATATACTACCTTAGCAAAAAGTTTACTAACTGTGAAACAAGATACTTACTGCTCGAGAAAACTTGTTGCGCTTTGGCATGGGCTGCTCGCCGACTGAGATAGTATGTTGACTCACAGTACTTTATTGATATCTAAGGTGGATCCTATCAAGTACATCTTTGAGAAACCCGCTCTCTCTGGAACAATAGCAAGATGGAAAATGGTCCTGACTGAATACGATATTCAATATACAACCCAGAAAGTAATCAATGGAAGTGTATTACATGATCATTTGGCTCATCAGGCCGTTGACGACTACCAATCCATGAACTTTAAATTCCCGGATGAGAATATTATGTTAGTGATTGATTATGAAGAACCTGGACCGGATGAAGGACCTAAGAAAGTATCCTGATGGACTATGGTTTTTGATGGAGCTTCCAACATACTTGGCAATGGCATCGGTGTTGTAATCATATCTCCCAAGGGTTGTCATACTCCTTTCACCGTCAGACTATGTTTCAACCGTACCAATAATATGGCTGAGTATGAAGCATGCATCATGGGTCTCAAAGTTGCTATTGACCTAAGAATCAAGTTCTTGAGTGTTTTCGGAGATTCGACCTTGGTAATAAGTCAAATCAAAGGAGAGTGGAATACAAAGCACCCTAATATCATCCCGTACAAAGAGCATGTGTTGACATTAATCCCATACTTTGAAGAAATTAATTTTGAGCATTTTCCACGAGAGGAAAATTAATTAGCGGACGCGCTAGCCACTATGTCATCCATCTTCAAGGTCAGGTGGGATAATGAGGCTCCTCATATCACTATTGAGAGATTGGATGAACTAGCTTACTTCTATGAGATCGATATTGAAGGGGTAACATACAGACCTTGGTTCCATGAAGTGAAAAAGGTATCTCGAAGCTCAAGAGTACCCTGAGGGGACATCTGTCAATGATAAGAAGTTTCTGAGAAGGTTCTCTGCAAAGTTCTTCCTCAGTAATGGAACACTCTACAAGCACAACCACGACTCTACTTTACTTCGGTTTGTAGACAAGAGCGAAGTAGAGAGGATTATGATGGATTTACATGAAGGTACCTTTGGCACCCATTCTAGTGGACACACCATGGCTAAAAAGATCCTAAGAGCAGGATATTATTGGTCCATTATGGAAGCAGACTGTTATCAACATTCGCAGACTTGTCACAAGTGCCAGATCTATGTTCACAAAGTACATGTGCCTTCGGTTCCATTGAATGTATTGACTACTCCCTGGCCCTTTGCAATGTGGGGCATTAACATGATCGGAGAAATCAGACCTACCACTTCAAATGGGCATCGCTTCATCCTAGTCGCCATTTATTACTTCACGAAGTGGGTTGAGGCTGCCTCATTTTCTTCTGTTGCCAAGAATGTTGTGGCCCGATTCATCAAGCATAACCTTATATGTCGGTATGGTATCCCCGAAAGAATCATTACAGATAATGGTATAAATCTCAACAACACTATGATCACCTAGCTCTGTAAGCAATTCAAGATCCAGCATCATAACTCTTCTCCTTATCGGCCGAAGATGAATGGCACTGTGAAGGTTGCTAATAATAATATTAAGAATATCATCAAGAAGATGACGGTGACATATAAATACTGGCATGAGATATTACCATTTGCTCTTCATGGTTACCGCACCTTAGCACGTACGTCAACAGGAGCAACAACTTTCTCTATGGTTTATGGTATAGAGGTTGTCCTACCTGTTGAGGTCTAGATCCCTTCTTTGAGAATCATGAAGGATGCAGGCTTGAACGAAGATGAATGGATCCAGACCCAACTTGACCAACTGAACCTGATTGATGAAAAAAGGCTTGCGGCTATTTGTCATGGTTAGATGTACCAGAAGCATATGATCAAGGCTTTTAACAAGAAGTTCAGATGTCAGGTATATCAAGTTGGTGATCTAGTAATCAAGCGCATCATTCTTCCGCAAGGTGATCCTAGGGGCAAATGAACTCCCACATACGAAGGTTCATTTGTGATCAAAAACATATTTTCTGGTGGAGCCATGATCTTAACCACCATAGACGGTGATGACCTTCCTCACCCTGTGAACATGGACATAGTTAAAAGATACTACGCATGAATAAAGACCCGCTAGGTTAACTGGCATAAGCAAAATAAGGGCATCCCGGCGAACCAAAAGGGTTCGGGCAAAAATTAGGGATAAATACAAAAAAAAATTATACACCCGGCAAGTCGAAAACTTGAAAAGGCGACTTGGGACAAAAAGGGAATCCCGGTGGACTGAAAACCCGAAAGGGCGGCCCAGGAAAAAGTTAGGGATTTAAAGCGTATAACTATGTCCAGTTGGATCACCTTGCAGCCATACTTCAGTATCAACTATCAAGCTCAAGCGGTACCAATCAATCCAGTTAGCTTCAGACAAGTAGCAATGTGATGAGACGCTAAGGACATAAGGGAAATAGCTGAGTTGAAACTCAATGGGATTATTACACATAGCTGTTTTCTCTTTGTATACTATTTTGTATAGTTTCCATCTTTCTCGACAGTGTTACCCTACTAGAATGTCAGTCTCTTTGTGTAAAAAACGCCTATTATGGGCAAACTTCAAAATCAATACAAATCATTTCTTTGAAAACACAAAACATTTCATTTTCATTTTTTCTGTTTTATTTTGCAAAAAACGCCCAGTGATTATTTTTGACATATGCATTTGAATATGATTACTATTTACAAATACTTGCATGAAAAAACAGAAAGACAGTTACTAATGACTTTAAGAAACGGGACCAAGTCTAAAAAGCCATTTGCAGTCCCCGTAGTTATGTTCTCCAGCAGGTACAAAGGCAGAGACTTCCTACTGCAAAGTCACCTCTATATCCTCAGCATGCGTCCTAGTGATGTCTATGTCCCCGCAGAGTGAACACAACCAAAGTTTTGACCTCTTCTTCCCCAAGCAGGAATTACCTCCTCCAGCAAAGTTCCCTCAGAGAGCTGAAATCCATGTTTCCCAACTAAGTTTTATAATCTCAAACAGATTATAAAGCCTCATCCCTGGTAGAGTTTATTTCTCTAGCTGCGGAAGTTCATCCCCCAATGGAGTTTATTCCTCTACATTTGGTAAAATCTTCCAACACAGCATCTTCTCCCCGGTGGAGCATTCTCAAGCGGAAGTCAAAGATCCCCGACAGAGTACCCTCAAACGGAAAGAGGAAATCCCCGGCAAATCATCTTCATTCATCATCCCCAGCAGAATGAAAAAATCACTTTCCTCATCTACCAAACAGCAGTCCGGGAATCAGCTTCCCAGTGCTCTCCAGCAAGTAGTCAGGGATTTATTTTCCCAGACTAGGAAATGTCACAACAGCATTCCAAGTTCATACATCATGGCATGCACATATATATTGCATGCAGTACAATCTCATTTATTTTGAGAACATCATTACACAATGCATTTCATACATCATGACATTGCATATGACTAACTCTTTACCTTTTAAGGAAAGATCAATCAACAAACATCACAAACTACTTTTATGACCTGACAGTCTTTTCAAAGGTTACCTCTGACGAAGGGCTATTCTAGAATTTTCTTTAGAAGATCATAATCAAGACCCCTGCCGGTTCAGTTTAAGTCGACCAATGATTTATTTTGATTCATTTCCAGTAGGCACTTTCCATGGTTCAGTCAAATCGACCCTAAGATTTCTCTGATTCAATTCTAGTTAAAGATAACTCAAGACCTCTGTTGGTTCAGTTTAAATCGACCAATGATTTATTATGATTCTTTTCTGGTAGATACTTTCTCTAGTTTAGTCAAATCGGCCCTAAGATTTCTATGATTCTATTCTAGTTAAAGATAACTCAAGACCTCTGCTGGTTCAGTTTAAGTCAACCAATGATTTATTCTGATTCTTTTCCGGTAGATACTTTCTCTGGTTCAGTCAAATCGACCCTAAGATTTTTCTGATTCTTATCCAGTTAAAGATAATTCAAGACCTCTGCTGGTTTAGTTTAAATCGACCAATGATTTATTTTGATTCCTTCCCGGTAGACAATTTATCTGGTTTAGTTAAATTGACCCTAAGATTTCTCTGATTCTATCCCAGTTAAAGATAACTCAAGACCTCTGCTGGTTCAGTTTAAATCGACCAATGATTTATTCCGATTCTTTTCCCATAGATACTTTCTCTGGTTCAGTCAAATCGACCCTAAGATTTCTCTGATTCTATTCCAGTTAAAGATAACTCAAGACCTTTGCTGGTTCAGTTTAAGTCGACATATAATTTATTTTGATTCTTTTCTGGTAGATACTTTATCTGGTTCAGTCAAATCGACCCTAAGATTTTTGTGATTCTTATCCAGTTAAAGATAATTCAAGACTTCTGCTGGTTCAGTTTAAATCGACCAATGATTTATTCAGATTCTTTTCCGATAGATACTTTCTCTGGTTCAGTCAAATCGACCCTAAGATTTCTCTGATTCTTTTCAGTTAAAGATAACTCAAGACCTCAGCTGGTTCAGTTTAAATCGACCTATGATTTATTCTGATTCCTTTTTGGTAGACACTTTCTCTGGTTCAGTTAAATCGACCGTAAGATTTCTCTGATTCTATTCCAGTTAAAGATGACTCAAGACCTTTGTTGGTTCAGTTTACATCGACCAATGATTTATTATTATTCTTTTCCGATAAATACTTTCTCTGGTTCAGTCAAATCGACCCTAAGATTTCTCTGATTCTATTCCAGTTAAAGATAACTCAAGACCTCTGCTGGTTTAGTTTAAGTCGAACAATGATTTATTCTGATTCTTTTCTGGTAGATACTTTCTCTGGTTCAGTCAAATCGACCCTAAGATTTTTCTGATTCTTATCCAGTTAAAGATAATTCAAGACCTCTGCTTGTTCAGTTTAAATCAACCAATGATTTATTTTGATTCCTTTCCGGTAGACACTTCCTCTGGTTCAGTTAAATCGACCCTAAGATTTCTCTGATTCTTTTCCAGTTAAAGATAATTCAAGACTTCTGCAGGTTCAGTTTAAATTGACCAATGATTTATTCTGATTACTTTCTGGTAGACACTTTCTCTGGTTCAGTTAAATCGACCCTAAGATTTATCTGATTATTTTTTAGTTAAAGATAATTCAAGATCTCTGTTGGTTCAGTTTAAATCGACCAATGATTTATTTTGATTCCTTCCCGTTAGACACTTTCTCTGGTTCAGTCAAATCGACCCTAAGAATTCTCTGGTTCTTTTCTAGTTAAAGATACTGTAAAGCCTGGAATTCGACCAGATAGCAATTTACCCCATCAAATTACCCCAAATCCTGGAACCAACCAGATGGCAGTTAATTCCATATTCCCCAGTAGGTTGTTGTGAAGCCTGGAATACGACCAGATAGCAGTCGGCCTTATTATCCTCAGCAAGTCACTGTGAAGCATGGATCTTGACCAGATAACAACTCACTTTCGTCTCTTTAGTCAAGAGATAACTCCTCGGTAGAGTAATGGACAACTGAAGCTCCTAGACTCTATTTCCCAAGACAGATACTAACATTCCTCAGCGGAGTCCTCCTTAAACGACAGGAACAGGAATCCCCACAAAGGAATCTCTCGTGATGTCAATATCTATTCTAGATGGGATCTTTAAACCCATCCTTGACGACTCTTCGTCATCTTCTTTGGGTGGCATATCTAAGCCCATCTCCAACAACTCTGTAATTTTTCCAAAATGGCATCTGTAAGCCCATTCCTGATATTATCAACCAACAGTGTTACTTCAGGCGAGTGCAAATTTCTGGGCACTCTAGTATTCAATCATCTTCCTTCTTCAGATCACGAAAAGCAGACAAGCCAATCTAAATCTCCAGGTTTAAGAAGATTGAACAGGGGCAGCTGTTGTACCCCAAAATTTTCCCTCTCATTTTCTTTCAAGATCTTCTCTTACATGGGTGGTTGCAAACAGGAAAGTAAAATTTGAAGATGAACGAAATGTCCTTCAATCGGAACATCAGAGTTTCCTTTGATTTAAACATCAGAGTTTCCTTCGATTTGAACATCAGAGCTTCTTTCGATTGGAACATCAAAGTTTCCTTCGATTTGAACATCAGAGCTTCTTTCGATTGGAACGTCAGAGCTTCTTTCAATTGGAACATCAGATCTTCTTTCGATATGAACATCAGAGCTTCCTTCGATTGGAACATCATAGGTTCCTTCGATTGGAATATAAGATTTTCCTTCGATTGGAACATCATAGTTTCCTTTGATTGGAACATCAGGGTGTCCTTCAATTGGAACATCAGAGTGTCCTTTGATTGGAACATCAGAGTTTCCTTTGATTAAAACATCAGAACAAAGTATCCTTTAATTGGCATATCAGTGCAGAGGTGTCTTAATCTAAAATGTTCTGATGAGGGAAGTTCTGAACAATTCGAATCAGGACTTAGAATCATCACAAGAACAAGGGCTGATTGAAGAAATTCTGATAAAGGAAGTTATGGGCGATTCGAATGAGGACTTAGAATCATCACAAAAATAAGGGTTGGTCGAAGGGGCTCTAAAGAGGGAAACTCTGAATATTTTCAAATTTAAACAAGGCGCCAAGTTGACATGTTCGAGTTCATTCAGAATCCCAGAATGGCATGAAATATCTCAAAATGGAAATATTTTAATTTGTATGATTCTGTTTTCAAAGCCCTGTTAATGGCTGGTCTTTAATGCCATGTTTCCTTGTCTCATCCACCATCTATAAATACAAGATGCCAAACACAAACCGAGGGAGGTACACACGAAAAAACTACATATGAGGCACACAAAATGAAGATGCACGCATATTGCACCAAGGACGCATTGTCTATCGAAGGACATCTACACAGCTTGCCTCCAAGAAAGCCCAGAAAGTTGCACCAGCCATCCCACGTTCAGGATTCCAAATCGAAGTATCTTTAGTGGGTAAAAACTTTTAATCTTATTCAATATAAAATGTAAACTCATGTGGATTGCATTTTCATATTATTCTTATTATTTGTAAATGATTTAACAAATCGAAACTCATGGCATAGACAATTTGCAAATTGAAGCATCCAAGAGTTTCACTTTTCATTTGGCCCTGAAACTAACAAAACTTACAGGATTCAAATGTTAGTTTTCCTTTATCCATAATGAACAGTTAAAAGGCATGCGCTAGATGGAGGACCTGGGATTCTAATCCCAGGTCAGGCATTTTCATTTTCTTTCTAACATGTTCTATGCAGATATGATACATGTAATGGTCAGGCGCTCATCATACACCATCAGATCATCACCATCAGATCATAGCTGATACAGATCTAAACGCTTCAACATGCAAATCCATGGTGCATCCTCTGGAGGTCAGCAGTGCTGAATCCCACACTGACTCTAGGCTTACCATTTTCTGGGCCTAACGTTTTCCAGATCATCAGCACCCCCTAATGGTTGATCAACACCAGGCCCATTTTCCATTTAATTTTATCATTTCATTTTGTTTTAATTATTTTATTTTTCTTAAATTCATTTATTTTATTAGTTTAATCATAAAATCCTAAAAAAATCACAAAAAATAGATTTAGGTATTTTTCAATTAAATTTAAATTTTTGTAAATTAATTAACTTAATTACTTTAACTTGATTATTTCAGTAAATAAAATTAATTAGAAATTAGGTTAAAAACTTCAAATATTTTCTCAAATAAAATACCAAAAATATTTTTCTAAATCAATTAGATTTTTAAGGTTTCTTAACTTGTTCCCGTCTAGATCTTCACGCTTTATCATTTTTCCATTTTATTTTCTTTTCCCAATTATGTAACTGTTTCCTGGTTTGTAATAGCTTTAATAAGGTTTAAAATTTCGCATTTTATTTTCTTTTACTCTTCATGTAATTTCCCCAAGGCCTTGTAATAGCTTAGAATTTTTATTTTCCGAAATTTATTTTCTACACTATTAATTGCTAGTAATTAGGTTTGCATGGAAAGACTATAAATGAAAACGATTAGATAACCCTAAAATTGCAAGATAAATGAACTGAATCAATACACTTGCACATGCTCACCCCTAGGGTATATCCCACTTCGGTTTCCTTCGAAAACGATCACAATTCTCGAAACGTAAGAATTTTTAGTGGTTGTCCTTTAGTTCAAGAGATCACAAGTCCTTCAAGAGATCACAAGTCCCTCGATGATCCTTTCGACGCTGCCTCGGTAAAAGTGCTCTTAGAACTTTAGGATAATTACTAAAAGTTCTTACCCAATTGCCTTAGTGACAGTAAACGTCTCTTCGATAGTCCCTCAACATCCAACGATAGGGCTACATACTCACTAAGAGTAGGATAGCACTGTCTAAAGGAAAGGAGGAAAATAACACTTTTTTCGAGTAGGTAGATAACTGTTAGGTACTTGCTCAAAAAATAGCCTTTTCACACTACACTTTCAAAACATTTTTTTTCATAAAAAAACGCTTTATCAACACTCTTGAAGACTGATACAAGAGTTATCATAAAGCAAACAACCTTTTCAAAACACACAAACATGAAAGCAATTTTCAAAAATGGGTAAGTACCTAAGAGCCCGTGGAAAACCACGGATGGAAAGGGTGCTAGCACCTTCCTTTTCCATAATCTACCCCCCTTACTCATAAACTCTCGAAAAAGGTATTTTTTTGTTCTTTTCACCCTTTCCTTTGTTAGATAAAAGAAAAGTAGGTTGCAAAACCAGTATAACAGTCAGTTCTGCCACCATATCACAGTACGGTATTCTAGAAAGAATCATTACAGATAATGGTACCAATATTAACAACACTATGATCACCGAGATTTACACGCAATTCAAGATTCAGCATCATAACTCTTCTCCCTACCGGCCAAAGATGAATGGCGCTGTTGAAGCTGCTAACAAAAATATCAAGAGAATAATATAGAAGATGACGGTGACATATAAATATTGGCATGAGATATTACCATTTTCTCTTCTTGGTTACCGCACCACAATGTGAACATCAACAGGGGAAACTCCTTTCTCTTTGGTATACGGTATAGAAGTTTTCCTGCCCATTGAAGTCCAAATCCCTTCCTTGAAAATCATGAAGGATGCAGGGCTGAGTAAAGAGGAATGGGTCTAGACTCGACTTGACCAGTTAAACCTAATTGACGAGAAGAGGCTTGTGGTTGTCTGTCATGGTCAGATGTACCAAAAATGCATGATTAAAGCTTTTTAAAAAAAGGTCAAACGTCAGGTATATCGGGTCGGTGATCTGGTAATCAAGCGCATCATACTACCGCAAGGTGACCCCAGGGGAAAATGGACTCCCACATACGAAGGGCCATTTATGATCAAGAACATATTTTCTGGTGGAGCCATGATCTTAACCACTATGGACAGTGATGACCTTCCACACCCGGTAAACGCGAACATAGTTAAAAGATACTACGCATAAACAAAGACCTGTTAGGTCGATTGGCCTAGGAAAATATAAGGGCATCCTGGCGAACCAAAAAGGGTTCGGGCAAAAATTAGGGATATACAAAAAACAAACTGTACACCCGACAAGTCAAAAACCTAAAAATGCGGCTTGGGCAAAAAAGCGTATCCCGGTGGACTGAAAACCTGAAAGGGCGGTCCAGGAAAAAGTTAGGGATTTAAAACGTATAAATATATCCCATTGGATCACCTTACAGCCAATCTTCAGAATCAACTATCAAGCTCAAAGCGGTACTAATCAATCCAATCAACTTTAGACAAGTAGCGAAAGGGATGAGACGCTCAAAGACGTAAAGGCAATAGCAAAATGGAAACTCAATGGGATTATTTCACATAGCTGTGTTTCTTTGTATATTATTTTTGTATAATTTCCATTCTTACAACGATGTTCTCTTACTAGATGTCTGTCTCCTTGTACAAAAACACTTATTTCAAATTAATATAAAACTATTCCTTTGAAAGTGCAAAACTTTTGTTTTTATTTTTTCTGCTTTGTGTGCCAAAATGTCCAGTGGTTATTCTTGAACATATGCATTTGAATATGATTACTACTTACAAATATACACCTAAAAACAGAAAGACAATTGCTAATGACTTTAAGAAACAGAACAATATCTAAGGGCTGTCAGTAAGATCCCCGCAGATGTCTTCTCCGGAAGATACCTTCTCTAGCAGGTACAGAGGCAGAGATGTCCTACTACAAGGTCACTTCCATATTCTTAGCAGGTAACATATTGATGTCAGTTGTTCTCGCATCCCCGACAGAAGCAAAAATATCCAATTACTGCTCCAAAATCCCCAATGAAGTCACCAAGCTTCTGAGGATTCCTCAACAGGATTTCAACAAAATTCTCAAGCAGTTTGTGAAGTTCACCTCAGGAACAGTGTTTTATAAATCTCAAATAGTTTATACAGCCTTGTCCCTGGTAGAGTTTATTTCTAGCTACGGAAATTCATCCCTCAGCGGAGTTTATTTCTCCAAATTGGTAAAATCTTTCAGCAGAGCTCTTCCCCTTGGCAAAATTATTCTCAAACAGAAGCCTAAGATCCTCGGCAGAGAGAAGGAGTTTCCAACAAAACTATCTTCATTTATTATCCCTAGCAGAAATTGAAGAATCACTTTCTTCACTCACCAATAGCAGTCTGGGATTCAGCTTCCCAGCAGCAGTCAAGGATTTATTTTCCCAAACAAAGATCCTGCACAAACAGCATTACATGTTCATACATCATGGCATGTACATAAAAATACATATATCATAATCTCATTTATTTTAGGATCGTCATGCAATTCATACATCTTGACATCGCATGAAACTAATTTTACCTTTTCAGGTTAAATTAGCAAACAGAAAAATGCTATCAACTTTTACAACAGGTCAAAGATTAATGCCCGAAACCAGACAGGGAAACTATCTGCACGACCAAGTGGTATAAACTCCCGAAACAAGACGGGGTACCAACAAATGCAGCAGGTTACAGATTAATGCCCGAGACCAGACGGGGAAACTATCTCAACGACCTACAATTTTCAAGTTCCAGATTAATACCTGTAACAAGCCAGGACAACTATTTATGGACGATCGATTATAAATTAATACATGTAACAAGCCAGGAAAACTATCTACATTAGCAGATTGAAGATTAACACCCGAAGCAAGACGGGAAAACTATCTTTCTTTCTCTTAGGTCAGAGATTAATATTTGAAGCCAGACAGGAAAACTATCTCAAAAGACCAATGAAAGAAAATTCCAGATTAATACCTGAAACCAGACAGGACAATTATCTGCGAACAACTGATTGTATTTTGGATGGCATCTTTAAGCCCATCTATGACGACTCTCTTTCATCTCCTCCAAATGGCATCTATAAGCCCATTCCCTACATCATCAATCATCAGTGTTATTTCATGCGAGTGCAAATTTCTGGGCACTCTAGTGTTCAATCATCTTCCACCTTCAAATCACGAAAGGCAGACAAGCTAATCTAAATTTTAAGGTTTAAGAAGATTGAACAGAGGCAGCTGTTGTATCCCAAAATTTGCCCTCTCATATTTTCCCAAGATCTTTCTCATACATGGTAATCACAAGCATTTGATTAAGGGAAAAATAAAATTTTTGACCAAGGAGTCTTTGATTGACATCTTAGCTAAGTCTTTCGTTTGTCATGTTAAAAGGCCTTTCAATTGGTATTTAGACAAGCTTCGATTGAGCGCCTAACCTCCTCCAAGTTTGTCTCAAATTTCCATCTTCGATTGAAGCCTTGGTCTTTTGCTTGTTTGCTGCACACCAGCTTCGACTGGGCATGTTTTCCCTTTAAAATAGCCTCCTTCGATCCAAAGGGGAAGGGCTTATGATCGGTGCTCCTTTGGTTGCACCATTGTCTTTGCATGCTTACTTGACTCACAAATGTAATGGCTACCTGCATGCAAGCTGGATCCCTGCTTCGATTGGGCATTTATTTTCCTTGGAGCAAGCTTGTTTCCTACTTCTACTAGGAAAATTATCCCTTTGGGCGTGCTTTCAGCGTACAAAGCAAGAACTTCTCCAAACTGGCTTCGATTCACAAAGCTCCCAATGGGCCAAAAACCCCTCAGTGTGTCAACAGCGCACGTATGCCTCTTCAGCTTTCCTTCAGCACACAAGGCCAAGATTCCTTCAGGGTTGCCTTTGATCCACCAGGCAAAAAGCTTATTTTAATGCGCCAGGAAAAAAAGTTGCCCTCGACCACAAGGCACTGACCACCTTTGTGTCAGCTTCGCCTAGGCAATGGCCTCCTTTACGCCTGCCTTGACTTGCTTCATGCTAGCATCCACAAGGCATAGGCTGCCTTTGTGCAAGTTTCGACTGGGCGCTAACCCCCTGTGAAACAATTGTACACACTTCAACACACAAAAGGCATATTCTAAGGGTACACCAAAAGCATCATCTAAAGACCCATTCTAAGGAAGCAATACTAGATCCAGTCGAAGGGTACACCAGAAGTACATTTGAAGAAGCATGCAGAAGGCCCAGTCGAATGCTACACAAAAGGTCTAGTCGAAAGAGGTAACTTGAGCCTAGTTGAAGCCCACACAAGAGGTCCATTCGAAAGAGGAAACTTGAGGCCAATCGAAGACACTAGAGGGCATTCGAAGGAGCCAAAATGTCCACATACATTCAAATTCAAAAAGGGACAGGTTTCCATGACTTTTGCAATGTTACAAAACTTCATTCATGGCCTTGAAAACATTTGTTTATGGAATTTTAAACTATTGTCTTCTTGTCCCCTCCCTTCTACTCTATATAAGCAGAGTGCTTGCAAACCAAATGGACAGTTACACACACATTGGATATAAGTTTCCCCATAAACCCACCAAAGTTATCAAAAAAATCTCATAAGTGATCCAAGTCAAAGCAACCCTTAAACAAAGGTACCCACGTCCAGAAGAAAAATCGAAGCAATCATCAAACAAGGGTACCCACACCCATCACCACATATTCATCCATCAACCATTGGTAAGAATTGGTAAAAAAAATCAATCTCTACATTTGTATGTGTGATACGGTGGGAGAACTGACTTGATTGTTTTGCGTTTGATTGCAAATGTTGCGGTTAGCAAGAGTCGCCACCGACTTTCCTTTTATCCAAAAGGAAAGGTAAAAAAGCACAGGAAAGACCTTTGAGATTGTTTCTTGATTTCGGGGGGTAGATTATGAGAAGGGAAGGTATTAACACCCTTTTCATCCATGGTTTTCCATGGGCTCTTAGTTACTTGCTAAATCACTTGCTTTTGTTTGAAATTGTGCTTTGTGTGGTTTTTTGAAAGTATTTTGTAAAAGAGGCCATTTGTTTAGGCAACCTTTGTAATGATTCTCATTTGTAAGAATGTATACAAAGATGTTTGTCTTTATAAAAATGTTTTCAATGTTTGTAAGATGTTTGGAAATGTGTGTGTTTGTTTTGGAAATAGCAAGGATATTTGTTTTGAAATGGAGCAAGTAACTAAAAGTAATCTACCTACTCAAATGTCTTTCTTGTTCATTTTGTTTTCCTTTGACATTGTTGTCTTACCATTGATTTGGTAAGTAACCCTATCTTTGGATGTAAACGGGACGAGCGCGGGTCATCGTATAGCCATGATTAGAAATGTTGCAAAGTATCTTAGAATTTTTTGAGAGACTAAGATCATTTTTGTAAGGCAACTTTGAATAGAGTCAATGAGGGACTATGATCTTATACTTGTTTGTTTTGCTAAGATACCTCACATGCGTAATATGGCCATTTTTGTATAAGGCAACAAAGTGGAGTAACCCTAAGGGTGCTTGTGTGCAAGTGTGTCATTTTCATACTTTATTTTGTCTTGAATTAGGGTTTTCTATTTGGTTGATTTTATCTTGCCATACAAACCCTAATTACTAACATGTTATGTAAAACGATAAATTCCGAAATTTAAAGATTACTACGCTATTACAACATTTTGTGGGAGGGGGGGTATACAATTGATGAATGGGGATTGCAATAATATAAACCTAATTAATCTATTACAACCAAATTGAATTTATAAAAGTATTGGAATAAATAATGTACAAAATAAATTAAATATGCAAAGATATGTGAATGCAAAAGAAGATTTTGTTTTGTTCTTTTTATGTAAAAAAGTTTTTAACCTAAACCTAATAAACAAATCAAGATTAAACTTAAATTAATTAAGGAAGGAAATTATTTTTTTAGAAAATATTTTGATTAAACCCTAATTCTAATTTATTAAAAGGAAATAAATTTCTTTAAGTATTTTAATATTTTTGTCTTGAAAAATAATGAATGGTATTTATGAAGTATTTTGGTCTTTTTATATGTTAAAATAAATATTTAATAGGTGTGAAGAAAATAAGTATGTAACCTAATTTTAATTTAATTTACAAGTTTATTTAACAAAAATAGATAATATATAACTAAATAAAAATATTTTTTATGAGAAAATAAAATAAAATAAAAACAACAAGCCCAACAGTCAGAGGCCCACGCTGTAAGCTAGCAAAAACAGATTGGAAAAATATGAAAAAATTGCAAAAGGAAGCGCCAAGGCTCGAACCCACGACCTAGGGCATTTTTGCACGCTGCCTTACCACTGGGGTGGCTATACATCTGTTAGTCTAAGTGAAAACATAAATACATAACATAGAACACTTCCTTGCCATGTACTTTATCTTCAACCTTTGGCCAGCCGGACCCCCTGTAACTTTTTCATTTCTCAATAAAAATGGAAAGTGATAATATGAATATTATAGCATTTTACCTCACGATTCTAACCATGTGCATAACTAAAACTATAAGTCCAAGATCAGAGAGAATTTTGTTGGCCCTAATTCTTAACCTAATTTTTCCAGAAACTTCAAACTTAAAATTCTCTAAACTCAAGCCAAATAAATGCAGGCTATGGATATGTACAGTTTCGTAGCAATGATGCCTACATTCTATCTTCACAAATGATAAGCTAACTATGCATGTATCAAGAGTTAGAAAAACAGAAAACTCACCTTGAAAATGGAAATCGTGTTTTGAAAATGAGCTTGCTTTAGGATGTTGTGATGATCAGGTTAGCTTCCTTGAACCTCTAGGAAGCTAATGCAATGCTTAGCTTGTCTTGAGGGTGGCTTGAATGGTCTGGAGAAGTCCACCTGTGTTGCTCTGTTTTTGACTTTCAACAATGGGGAAGATGAGTTACAGTGATGTTTCAGGGTGTGGGATGGTTTACTTGTATGGTAAGGAAGCTTAGGAAAGCAAAAGGCCTGAAAACGCACGAGTGGAATGGAAGATTCAGTTTACAAGTCAGATATGGCAAGTTTGGAGGCTTGTTATGCAATTTCTGATTCTAAGGTGTTTCAAGGCTTGGGCATGCGTGGTTTTAGTTGCAAAATGATGGCTTTATATGGAGCAAAAGGTTGGAGGACTTGTGCTTGCTCAGAAGTACAAGATCACATGTCTTGCTACATTTCTTGTTTTTGAAGCAAGTGTGAGAAGTGACTTCTTAAGGCATCAATCTGAGCTTATAGGGTGGCTTGAAGCTCTAAACACGTTTTGTTCAGGTTTAGAGACTTGGTTTATGCAGAAAGAACAAGTCCAAGGCTTAAGAAATGAAAAAATGCAAAAAGCATGCTTTTCTAAAATGGCAATGTTGTCTTTCTTCCAAAAATGGATATTTCCTTGTACAATGCATTGAATGCTTAGCTTTAGGGCATGAAACCTTATTCAATTCATTAATGGTGGAGTGAAAAATGAGTTTTAGGCCTGAAAAGTGAAGATTGTACAGCCAATTTGCAAATTTGAAAAATTGTTCTTCATGGAAATGACCAATAATCAAGTTTGAAAACCCTAACTTCATCTCTTCGATTCTCCCTACTCAAACATGATCTCAAGGAGTTCTTGGACATTTTGGAAAGCTTGCAATGTGATCTACCATTAATCTTTGAATTTCTTTCAAAGGTTCCCCTTGTAACTATGTGAAAAATTGGCATGAAGTTAGGTCAAAAACCTGCCTAACTAGGGCAAAATTTCAATAAGTTATTTTAGTTCATGGGCATGTATTCACAAAATTATATCTTGAGATCCAAGCATATTTAGGAGAAATTGTGTGAAGAAATGTTATAGATTTCATGGAGATCTACAACTTTCATGTTGGGAACTTCCTTTGAATCAATTTGCATCATGGTTAAAATTTGGTCCAAAGTTGAGAAAAAATAAGAAATTTTCTATACTTAGAAAATTTTCTAAGTTAGAATTTTTCAACTTTTCAAATCCAAATCTTAAATCTTTGGTTTCTTGATGAACAAGTTTCACATTTTAGCGTTTTTTGATGAATTATAAGCCTTGGCACTTGAATTTGACCAAAAAGTCAAAGTTTGACTTTTCAGTATACAGTTGACTTTTGATCAGTTGACTGAAAAATTCATCTGTCAATCCAATGAATTTGTAATGTTTTGAATCATGTCATTAGGTTAATATGATGCTTTTGAACTCTTAAATTCATGCTTAAAACCTATTGATCATTTGTTAGGTCAAAAATTAGAAATTGCCCCTTCTCAGTCAAAACCCTAATTTTGACCATTTTACCCTTTTGATGATTTGATCATTTTTTTTGGAGAATTGTGGTCCAAACTTGATAAAATTATACATATGAGTATAATATGTTGATGTGGATAAAAAATTATGAAGTTTGACTGTAAATTGGCCATAATTGACTTTTTCCCCAATACAGCTGATTTTTAGGTCAACTGTCAAATTGACTGATCAAAAATATGATTCAAGACTTGAAACTTGACATGAGTAATATTGGGGGTCCATAATGATATATAAAGTCATATGAATAATTAATAGTCCAAAAATCCTTGTGCAAACCCAAACCCTAATTTTGGTCATCAGTGCATGAGGAGATGACTTGAGCTGGTCAAACCCTAATGCAATCATGAGTCAAAGGAGATTGTGATGTGGTTGGAGAACTGACTTGAGGTTTTGCTCTTTATCGCAAATGTTGCCGTTATCAAGAGTCGCCACCGACTTTTCTTTTATCCAAAAGGAAAGGTAAAAAAGCACAGGAAAGACCTTTGGGATGTTTTCTTGAGTTCGGGGGGTAGATTATGAAAAGGGAAGGTGCTAGCACCCTTTTCATCCATGGTTTTCCATGGGCTCTTAGTTAATTGTTTAGATCACTTGCTTTTGTTTTGTTTGAAATGGTGTTTGGTGTGATTTTGAAAGTATTTTGTAAAAGAGGCCATTGTTTTAGGCAATCTTTGTAATGATTCTCGTTCGTAAGAATGTATACAAAGATGTGTGTCTTTTGAAAATGTTTTCAATGTTTTGTAAGATGTTTCGAAATGTGTGTGTTTGTTTTTGAAAATAGCAAGTATTGTTTGAAATTGAGAAAGTAACTTAGAAGTTATCTACCTACTCAAATGTCTTTCTTGTGCATTTTTATTCCATTGACATTGTTGACTTACCATTGATTTGGTAAGCAACCCTATCTTTGGATGTAAACGGGACGGGCGTGGGTCATCGTATAACCATGATAGCAAGTTTTCCAAGTATCTTAGCATTTATGAGGGACCAAGATCATTTTGTTTTAGGTAACCTTTGAATAGCGTCATCGAGGGACTATGATCGTATATTTGTTTTGTTTTGCCAAGATACTTCGCATGCGTAACATGGACATTTTATTTTAGGCAACCAAGTGGGAGAAACCCTAAGGGTGCTTGTGTGCAAAGTGTATCATTTTCATGCTTTTGTCTTGCATTTAGGGTTTTCTATCTTGTTTTGTTTTTGTTCTTGTCATGCAAACCCTAATTTACTAATCATAGTATATAAAGCGATAAATTGCGTAAAATAAACTAAGCTATTACAATAATTTTTATGGGAGGGGGAAATACAAATTTGAATGGGGATTTTGCATAAATATAAAACTAAATATATTATTACAACCAAATCGAATATGCGCGAATTTAAATAAATAAGACGAATATTTAAGATGCAATGCAATATGTATGTTAGGAAAATGTTTTATGTCTTGTTTTTGTGTACGAAAAATAATTAATTTAAACCTAAAAAAAATAAAGTAAAAACTAATATTTATTCTTTTTGAAAGGGGTAAACCCTAGTTTTCAAATTTAAAAGAAAATAATGCGTCTTGTTATTATTGTGTACATTTTTTGTATAAGAAAATAATAAATAATATTATATGTAAATATTAAAAATTAAATATGTGTAAAAATAAGTATTTATGAGTATAAAATGTATAATAAAAATATTAAGTATTTTTAATTATATTTATAAGTTATTTGAGCTCATGATTCCAACCATATAAATTATGTAACCTAACTCTTAAAGATCAAAGAGAATTTTTGAATCCCTAATTCGTGACCTAACGTTTTCAGAGTTTTCAATCTTCAAATTCTCTTAGCACAAGTAATATAAATGAAAAGTAATGATATGTACAGTTTCATTATGATGAGAGCTACATTTTTTCTTCACAAATCGTGGCTTGAAGTTGCCTATATACAGAGATAGAGTTTAAGAAAATACCTCCTTCAGCTGGAATCGAGTAGGGCAATGTAGGGACTTTAATGGAGGCCTGGTGATTGTTTAAGCTTCCTTGAACTTCCCTGAACCTATTCCAATGCTTATCTTGCTTTGAGGATGGCTGGAACTCTCTGACCAAGTCCAACTGCAAGCTTCCAAATTGAAAATGGCAGATGCTGAAATAGGGGTTACAGAACCAGGGTGATGGCTTGGATTTATTAAGTAGCAAGTGTATAAGATGTTTGAAGTGATTAAACACAAAACGCACGAGCCATATGAGAGTTGGCTATGCTTTTGCAGAAACACTGTGTTTGGGCAGAATTTTGGTGTTTTTGAGTTTGAGTTAGTTCTAAGTCCAAGCCAAACATATTATGACTTGTACAAAGTTTTCAAATATGTATAGAAGTGATCCAAAGTCAGCTCTTACTAGCTGTGCAAGCTTTGGACCTTTTTGCAACTTTTCTTGTACTTGAAGCAAAGTTGACATGACCAATCCCACATGCTTGTACTAGCTTGCTTGAGGGCTGAAATGAGCTTGTACAATTTGCTTGAGACATGTGGAGTTTGTATGCATCAAGGTGACAGGTTCAATGCTCAAGATTGACAAAGTTGCAAAAGTTCCCCTTTATGAAAATGGCATTGTAACCTTTTGGCCAAAAATGGAAATACATTTTGTGTAATGCTTCAAAAGCAAAGATAAAGGCTTTAGCTTCTGAGTATGCATTTAATTATGGAGTGTATATCAAGCTTAGTACATGTAAAGCAAGATATAACCAGCATAGATTTGATTTGCAACTTGATGCTATGTAAAATTGGCTTGAACAAAAGTGAGAAAATGCCAACTTCCCTTCTTCGATTTTCCCTACTCAAAAATGATATTGGAGAGTTCTTTGACATTTTGGAAAGCTTGAAATGTGCTCTATAATCCATATTTGAAATGCATTGAGATACATCTTGGAACTAGGTGAAAAATGTCCATGAAGTTGGGTCCAAAACCTGCCTAAATTAGGGTAAAATTTCACTAAGTTATTTAGTTCATGGGCCTATATTCACAAATTCATAACTTGAGATCCAAGCATCTTTAGGGAAAACTTCGTGAAGAAAAGTTGTAGATTTCATGGAGGACTACAACTTTCATGTTGGGAAGTTTTCTTGAATCAAAATGCATCATGGTGAAAAAGTGGTAAAAAGTTGGGAAAAAATAAGAAAATTTTTATACTTAGAAAAATTCTAAGTTATGAAAATTTTCAAATAAAAAACCCTAATTTTCAAATTTGGTTTTCTTGGTGAACAAGTTTCATATTTTGACATATCTTGATGAATTATGACCCTTGATACTTGATTTTGACCAAAAAGTCAAAGTTTGACTTTTCAGTGCATAGTTGACTTTTGATCAGTTGACTACAAATTTCATCTGTCAAACTAATGAACTTGAGATCTTTTGAACCATGTAATTAGGTAAAGATGATGCAATTTAATCCTTGAAATCATGCTTGAACTCAATTGGTAATTGGCTAGGTTAAAAATCAAAAATTGCCCTTTCTCAATCAAAACCCTAATTTTGACCATTTTGCCCTTTTGATGATTTGATCAAATTTCTTGATGAGTTGTGATCCATACTTGATCAAATGGTACATATGAGTCTAAAATGTTGATGTGGATCAAAAAACATGAAGTTTGACTGTAAATTGGCCATGGTTGACTTTTTCCCCAATACAATTGATTTTTAGGTCAACTGTCTAATTGACTGATCAAAAATGTGGTTCAAGGCTTGAAACTTAACATGAAATATCTTAGGGGTCCAAAATGATGTATGAAAGTCAAATGAAGCATTGGTGGTCCTAAAATCCTTGTGCAAACTCAAACCCTAATTTTAGGCTATTAGTGCAAGATGAGATGTCTTGAGCTGACCAAACCCTAATCTTGTCTTGAGTCAAAGAAGTTTTGTGAGAAAAATCTTGGTAAATGAGAGGGAAAATTTTGGGGTACAACAGTTGCCCCTGTTCAATCTTCTTGAACCTGAAGAGTTAGATTGGCGAGCTTTGTCGTTCGTGACTCGAAGGTAAAAGATGATTGGACACTAGAGTGGCCATAAATTTGCACTCGACAAAGTGTAGTTGAGGGAATAGGCTTAAAGATGCCATTTGGAGAGGTGATAGAATCTTGTTGGAGATGGGATTGTAGATGCCATCCAAGAATGTTTGCTGAATTGTACGTTATAAGTCAGAAGAATAAGTATTAAAATGGTGTCTGTGTCGGGAACGTATCTGAGCTGTATCTGGAGACTTGAAATCATAATGAGAAACAGAATAGCATCCGTGTTTGGAGCGTATCTGAACTATATATGAGCTTAAATCTGAATAAGTGACAGAATGGCAACCGTGTTTGGAGCATATCTGGACTGTATCTTGAAGTTGAGGTCTGAATGAGTAATAGAATGGCTTCCGTGTCTGGAACGTATTTGTATTGTATCTGAAAGCTGAATCTGAATGAGAAACAAAATGACTTTTGTGTCTGGAGTGTATATGAAAGTTGAATCTGAATGAGTAACAGAATGACTTCCGTGTCTGGAGTGTATCTGAACTGTATCTGAATCTGAATAGAACATAGAATTATGTTGCATGAAATGTATGATGCAATATATGTGTTTTATCGATGTTTATGATATATGGATGTAATGTATGCGCATGTAAGATGATTCGCTGTATTGCTGAGGAAAATAAATCCTTGATTGCTGAGGATATGTGGATTCTTCATGTCTTGAAGTTTGAGTTTTGGACAAAACTTCCGTTGTGAGGGTAATGCCGTGTACTGCTTGAGTAATCTGCTTGGGGAATAATGAAAACTCTGTGGGGAAAAAGCTTATTCCTGTTTTGAAAAAGTTCAGGAGTTTCGGTCGTCTGCCACTCTACTGGGGAATTATCCTAGGTTAAGGAGAAACAGAAGTTAACTGTTATCCGGTTGATTTTTGGGCTTCAAGACAACTTGCTGGGGAATTTGAAGAAATTGAATGGTTTCTGTTGGGGATTAAGAGTTTGAAGTTTTAGCTCCCCTGGGGATCTTAATGATGTACTGTAGGGATTGCTCATGGAATAGCCTAAAGACGTTTTCCTATTCTTTCAACCTGTCAGTAATTGTTCTTTTCCATTTTGTTTATTTGTAAACAATAATTATGTTCAAATGCATATGTTCATTAATGAATCATTGGACGTTTTTGCAAATAAAAACACAAGTGTAAAGAAAAAGGCAAATAGTTTTCTGTACTTTGAAAAAGATATCTTTGTATTTACTTTGAATAAGTATTTTGTACAAAGGAGACAGACATCCTAGTAAGAGGATGGTGTCATAAAAATAAGAAAAATTTATACAAAGAAAGATAGCTATATGTGATAATCCAATGGGGTTCCCATTTTGCTATAGCCTCCGTTTCTCCGGATATCTTGTCCATTTGTTGCTTCGTCCGAAGGTGATTGAATTGATCAAAAGCTTCGGGTTTGTCAATGAAGAGATTATCCTTAAAGTGATCCGACGAGACATAGTCATACGCTTTAATTCCCTAACTTTTTCTTGGACCGCCCTTTCGGGTTTTCAGTCCACCGGGAAACCCTTTTTTTCCCAAGTCGCCCTTTCGGGTTTTCAACTTGCAGGTGTACAGATTTTTTTCCATTTTATCCCTAATTTTTTCCCGAACCTTTTGGTTTGTCGGGATGCCCTTGTTTTTCCTAGGTGTGTCAACCTAGCGGGTCTCTTATGCATAGTATCTTCTGACTATGTCTGCGTTCGCAGGGTGTGGCAGGTCGTCACTGTCCATGGTGGTTAAGATCATTGCCCCACCGAAAAAGATGTTCTTGATTACAAATGGTCCTTCATAGGTAGGAGTCCATTTTCCCCTGGGATCACTTTGTGGCAAGACGATGTGCTTGATCATTAGATCTCCTACTTGATACACTTGGCGTCTGACTTTCTTGTTGAAGTCCTTGATCATCCGCTTTTGATACATCTGACCATGGAAAACAGCAGTAAGTCTCTTTTCATCAATTCAGTTCAGTTAATCAAGTCGGATCTGGATCCAATCGTCTTCACTCAAACCTGCATCTTTCATAATTCTTAAAGAGGGGATCTGAACCTCAATAGGCAAAACAGCCTCCATGCCATAAACCAAAGAATAGGGTGTTGCCGCAGTTGATGTGCGACCGTGGTACGGTACCTATGGAGAGCAAACGGTAGCATCTCATGCCAGTCTTTGTAGGTGACTGTCATTTTCTGTATGATCTTTTTAATGTTTTTATTAGCAGCTTCGACTGCACCATTCATCTTTGGCCGATAGGGGGATGAATTGTGATGTTGAATCTTGAACTTCTCGCATAAGGCGGTGATCATAGTATTGTTAAGGTTTGTACTGTTATCAGTGATGATCCTTTCTGAGATACCGTACCGGAAAATAAGATTCTGCTTGATGAAGCGGGCAATAACATTCTTAGTAACGGATGCAAAGGAAGCTGCTTCGACCCACTTGGTGAAATAGTCAATGGCCACTAGAATGAAGCAGTGTCCATTGGAGGTCGTAGGCTTGATCTCCCCAATCATATCGATTCCCCACATAGCGAAGGGCCAAGGAGCTGTTAAGACATTTAGAGGAACCGGAGGCACGTGCACCTTGTCTGCATAGATTTGACACTTATGACAGGTTCGGGAGTGTTGATAGTGGTCTGCTTCCATGGTAGACCAATAATAGCCTGCCCGTAGGATTTTCTTCGCCATCGTATGCCCACTAGAGTGAGTGCCAAAGGTACCTTCATGCAATTCAGCCATGATCTTTTCAGCTTCCATCTTTTCCACACAACGGAGCAGAATAGAATCATGATTACGCTTGTACAGGATGCCATTACTTAGGAAGAACTTAGCAGAGAATCTCCTTAGGAACTTTTTATCATTGATTGAAGCTCCTTCTAGATATTCTTGAGCCTCGAGATACCTTTTGACTTCATGAAACCACGGTTGGTCCACTACTTCTTCGGTATTAATCTCGTGATAGTGTGCTGGTTCGTCCATTTGTTCAATGGTGATCTGGGGAGCCTCGTTATCCCAATTAAGTTTAAACATAGATGACATTGTAGCTAGAGCATCTGCTAGCTGATTTTCTTCTCGCGGGAAATGCTCGAAGGTAATCTGCTCGAAATGTGGTAACAATGTCAAAACATGTTCTTTGTAAGGGATAAGGTTTGGATGCTTAGTGTCACATTCTCCTTCGATCTGACTGATGACCAAAGCTGAATCCCCAAACACATCTAAAGATTTAATTCCCAAGTCTATGGCAGCCTTGAGACCAAAGATGCATGCTTCATATTCTGCCATGTTGTTCATGCAGTTGAAGCAAAGTTTGGCAGTAAATGGAGTATGGCATCCTTCCGGAGATATGAGTACAGCGTCGATACTGTTACCAAGTGCATTGGATCCCCATCAAAGAACAGGGTCCATCGGGATCCTTGTCCAGGTCCATCATATGGTCTGATTTCTTCACAGTTGTCTAATGTTATGATGTCTTCGTCAGGGAAGTTAAACTTCATGGACTGGTAATCTTCTACAGCTTGATGAGCAAGATGATCAGCTAGTACGCTGCCCTTTATAGCTTTTTGGGTAGTGTACTGTATATCATATTATGTTAGGATCATCTGCCATCTAGCTATCCTCCCAGATAGAGCAGGCTTCTCAAAGATGTACTTTATCGGATTCATCTTAGATATCAACAAAGTGGTATGAGTCAACATATACTGTCTTAGCCGACGAGCAGCCCATACCAGAGCGCAACAAGTTTTCTCGAGCAGTGAATATTTGGTTTCACAATCGGTAAACTTTTTTCTCAGGTAGTAAATAGCGTTCTCTTTTCGGACAGACTCGTCATGCTGCCCCAATACGCACCCCATTGAGTTCTCTAAAACGGTCAGATACATGATTAGTGGTCTTCCCTCGACTGGCGGCATCAAGACAGGAGGCTCTTGTAAATACTCCTTGATTTTATCGAAAGCAATTTGACACTCATCATTCCATCTGACTACTTGATCTTTCTTCAACAGTTTGAAAATTGGTTCACAAGTAGACGTTAGGTGAGAAATGAATCTGGCAATATAGTTCAGGCGTCCCAAGAATCTTCTGACTTCCTTCTCAGTGCGAGGAGCAGGCATTTCTTGTATTGCTTTAACCTTGGCAGGATCAACCTCGATGCCCTTATTGCTGACAATGAAACCTAGGAGTTTACCGGACCGGACTCCGAATGTGCACTTGTTTGGATTCAATCTTAACTTGTACTCCTTCAATCTGACAAACAACTTTTTCAAGTGATCAAGGTGTCCTTCTTCAGTTTGTGATCGGGATATCATGTCATCTACGTAGACCTCTATCTCATGATGTATCATATCATGAAACAAAGCTACCATGGCGCATTGATAGGTTGCCACGGCATTCTTCACTCCGAACGGCATCACTTTGTAGCAGAACGTACCCCACTGTGTGACAAATGTAGTTTTCTCCATGTCCTCAGGTTCCATTTTGATCTGGTTATAGCCTGAGAATCCGTCCATGAAAGATAATACTTTGTGCTGGGCTGTATTGTCAACCAGAATGTCGATGTGTGGAAGTGGAAAATCATCTTTAGGGCTGGCCCTGTTTAAATCTCTATAATCCATGCATATTCTCACTTTGCCATCCTTTTTAGGCACGCGAACAATGTTGGCCACCCATTAAGGATAGGAAGTAACAGCCAGAAATCCAGCATTGAACTGTTTCATAACCTCCGCTTTGATCTTTTCTGACATGTCAGGTCTCATGCGACAGACTTTTTGTTTCACTGGTGGACAGTCTTCTCTTGTGGGTAAACGATGTACCACGATGTCTGTATCGAGTCCCGGCATGTCTTTGTATGACCAGGAAAAGATCTCAACATAATCATGTAATAGCTTAATTAGGCGCTCCTTGACACTCGGCTCTAGATTGGCACCCACTGTAATTTCCTTTTAATTTTCCTCGGTACCCAGATTGATTGAATCCAACAGCTCCTCATGAGGCTGAATAGCTCTTTCCTCTTGTTGTAGTAGTCTGGCCAATTCCCCCGGCACCTCATAATCCTCATCACCTTCGTATTCGGCTTGGTAGATCAGATCTTCAGAGTCACTGAAGGCTATAGCAGTATCTTTACCCATGGGATCCAGAATGGAGGGGTACCTTCATTTGTGAGTGTGGGTATGTGTAAGGATATAGCCATCTTAAAACAATAAAATGTAAAAGAAAGACAAGGAGCACAAAAGGTTTATATATGAAAAAGCGTCCATGGTTCATTGAATGTCATATGAAGATGAAATAAAAACCCTTACAAATGGACCATTGTGCCTCGGGTAAGACACAAGGTTTTTAAAGTGCGAATTGTTCGTGAATATTAAAAGTCCAACAGAAATGTAAAAGATAAATTACTGAGAGATGAAATTTATTAGGATGAAGTCTTTGGCTTCTCAGTTGCGAAGTCCTCCGCTGACAGTAGGAAATATCCAATCTTCCAGGCTGCCATCCTCTTCATTGTCTTCTACTGCATTGACCCCTTAGTTGCTAATCTTCACAGGTGGCCCCCCAGCTCGGGCACGGCGCACAGCCTTCTGACCAGTTGAAGTAAACCCCAAGCCAAACTTGTTTGATTTGTACGGAATATCTGGAAGCTTCCCCCAGATGGTGCATCCTCCCTCTTCCACTACTGCCTTTGTATCCTTTAGAGATGACATCCGAAACTGAGGTCTTGTGATCTTAGGAATCGAGGATACCGCCTTGGTCGCTGCTACTTCTGGAGAGACTTCTTCAAAATGTTGGAAAGGGGTTTCAATGAACTCGCCGTCTAACTCCACATATCGGAAAGAATTCATATGACTAATCATATACTCCTCCTACCCATGGACAATTATGATCTTCCCTTGGACGGGGTACTTCAGCATCTGATGCAAGGTGGAGGTGACAACACCGGCATTATGGATCCAGGGGCGTCCTAACAGACAGGAATAAGAAGGACAAATGTCCATCACATAAAAGGTTGAGTTGAAAATCTGAGTTCCCACCTTTATTGGAATGCCCACCTCCCCGTGGACCATCCTCTCCGAACCATCAAAAGCTCTCACCACTATGTTGCTGGGTTTTAAAGTCCGCCCCTCGCAATCCAATCTGTCAAGGGCTTTTTTCGGCAAGACATTCAAAGATGATCCTGTGTCCACCAAGATATGGGCTAGGGTTTTTCCTCTACACTCCACTGAGACATGTAATGCCTCATTGTGTTTTCTCCCTTTGGGTTTCAAGTCAGCGTCAGAGAAAGCCGAGACATTATCAGTTGTCAAACTGGCCACACAATCCTGGAATTGGTCAGCGGACGTCTCTTGCGGCACATGAGCTGTCTTCAGAAATTTTACCAGAGCTTTGGCATGTGCTTCAGAGCACAGCAGCAGGTCTAGCATAGAGATCTTAGAAGGGGTTTGCCCCAACTGTTCAACCACATCATAATCACTCTTTTTATTATCCTAAGTATTTCTTCCATCTCCTTCTTGGATGTTTCAGGAATAGCTAGTGATTGAGCCTTAGTCCGGACATGCTCTTCTTGAATGTTTTTTCCTTTATTCTCAGCAGTGGAAGCATTTGTAGGGATAGGGATTGTATTTTCTTTATCGGTAGGTATGCTTGCAGGTATAATTACTGGTGCAGAGGTAATCTTCCGAACGGCCACGGGTCCAAAGACTGCCCTTGGAGGAGCAATCTCTAGAGAGAAGATTCTACCACTACGGGTAATTTTGCTTGTTCCGACAATATTGCTAATGTCGGAATTGTCCTCTTCAGAGCTTTCTTCTTCGGCAGTCAGTTCATCCTGTTTAATACCATGGTAGTAGATTTCTCCACCGTAATTCTATGGTACTATTTTATCTGATTTGTATGGGGCCAGCCCGGGCATCGTAATCTTAAGTGGAGTAGTCTTTGGAGCAGGTGTAATCCTAACGGGTCTTTTAGGGGCCCTGTAAGGATTGGCGTAGATGGTTATAATTGAAACTTCTTTAACTGGAACAGGTGAAACAGGAGCATTCTCAAACATAATTTCTTGGTTATCCATCAGTCGTTGGATACCTTTCTTCAACAGAGGGCAGTCAAATGATGAGGACAGGCAAACATGGCAGTCTTTGTCATAACCTGGGAATATACCAGCTTTCAACAAATTCAACTTAACAATCGGGAGCGAAGTCAACAATTCATCCACGGTAGCAACAAACAAGTCTTCTTCAATAGTGTTGGCATTGTGACCATACCTAGGCATTGGAGCGGAAATAACATTTGGTTTCTCAGGCGCTTCAAACTCAACTTCCTTCGCATCTATCAGGTCTTAGATTTTGTTCTTTAGAGCCCAACAGTTGTTGGTGTCGTGCCCTGGACTTTCAGAATGGTATGCGCACCTGGCACCTGGCATTTGGGGCCTCTTTTAGAGTGGCCAGATTCAACTTCAGAAGATGTGGTAGAACTTGGGCTGGAGTCATGTTAATCTTGGTGAATTTCCGAACTGGCCTTTCTACCTTTGGCTGGTTATTTCTTGGTTAGTCTGACGCAGGCTTTGGAATCATAATGGCCCCTACCGTTGGTCGGTGTTCAGTTCTTCCCTGATTCCTCTGTGAATAAACAACAGATACTTCCTTTCTTCCAGTGAAGGGCTTTTTCACAGCTGCAGAGGCAGACGCATCCTTCTGAATTTTCCCACTTCTTATACCAGCCTCCACTCTTTCGCCGGTTAATATCAATTCAGTAAACCCTACAAAGGAACTCCCAATCAGATGATTGAAGAAAGGACCTGATAGAGTTCCCAAGAACATGTCCACCAACTCCTTTTCGGACAGAGGGGGTTGCACCCTTCCGGCTAGATCTCTCCACTTTTACGCGTAATCTTTAAAGCCCTTATTGGAAACCATAGCCATACTCTGAAGCTGAGTACGGGTAGGTGCCAGATCGGCGTTGTACTGGTATTGTTTATAGAAAGCTGCTGCCAGGTCTTCCCAATTGTGGACATCTTCCCTTTCTAATTGGTAGAACCAATCAAGTTGGGTTCCTGATAAACTGTCTTGGAAAAAGGGGACCCACAAGTCTTTGTCGGCAGAATGTGGCTGAATCTTCCTTACATACGATTGGAGGTGCATTTTAGGGCAAGACACCCCATCATACTTGGAAAACAAAGGCACTTTAAACTTTGGCGGGATCACAATTCCTGACACCAGCCCCAACTCTTCAAAATCTAGATCTGGTATTCTTTGGATTTCCATAACGCTTAGTCGCTCTTCAAGGTGTTTGTACTTGTCATCAGCCGGAGGGTATTGTTGTTCAGAGTAGTCCTCCTCTTCCTCTTCTTCTTCTTCAGAATCTGATGGTACTACCATTTCTTTTCCTTTTCTTTCCCCTTCATCAGATGTTGTTGGAAAATCTAAGGTCCTTCTGGCTTGTCCCTGAAATCTTTTGCCCATGATAACCACACCAGCTGGCTTCTTCTTCTTTTTCTCTTTTTCTTTTTCTAGCAGAGTCTTCATCTCCTCTTGCCCCTTGGCTAAGGTCATGAGTAACTGTTGAAATTGCATATTCTGAGCTTGCAGATCTTTGACCGTTTGTTCGAGATCCATCTTACTGAAATAAACAGTAGAGAGAGATGAGGAAACTTGTTGCAAAGACCTGTTTATGTTTATGATGAATGATATGTATTCATGCAATGCTTTCAAGGATTTAGAAATTCAAATTTGTGTTAAAAAAAAAAAGAAACACACGTCATATTAATAAGAGAATTTGAGTACATCAATGCCCCTTGGGCAAAATAATACAAAATTCTAAGGTAAAAAGACATTGTGCATCCTCTTTGGTGCAATGTAGGTATTGAGAGTTTGCTCTTCATGAAGTAGCCAAGTGAGTTCTAAAACCTTCTTCTCGCTTGCGTAGAATTGGGCTTCGAAAGTATCGCGCTCTCCCTTGAGCTGTATCCAATCCCTTTGTAGGTCTTCGAGTGATGTCGGCATGTCAGGATGTAGGATAGTGTATGGAACTTCTCCTTCCATAACAGGCTCAATAATCACTGGGAAAATGGAGGGATAAGGCATCACAAGACTTTGAGCGCGGGTTCGTACCCACTTGAGGTAAGGCTCGAGAGGGATGGAATTATTGTGTCCCAAAGTCTTGCTATCCACCTTGTTTAGCATCCTCTAAGCTCGGATGAATCTCTGGAGAAGTCCTTGATCGTCGTTGTTGTAGTCAAAAACCAGGCCTTGAATCAGCATATCATGTGGGCCATCGCTTAGGGCATAACCAAACTCTCTTAGAGCTAAGCACGGGTTGTAGGTGATGCCTCCCCTAATGCCAAGTAGAGGGACATTAGGGAATTCCCCACAACGGTCAACAATGATAACATTCTCTTTGGATCGAGAATGCCAATGAATATCTGAATGTTTAAGTGTCATTAACCTTTGTGACCACCTCAAACCTTGCTCATTTTTCAAGACTGATTGGGGAAGATGAGAAGTAAGCCATCTTGCCAGGAGAGGAGTACAACACATAAGAACACCTCTTTTCCTCATTGTTCGAGTGTGAAAAGAGTGTAGGATATCCCCAAGCAATGTAGGCACCGGGTTGCGAGACATGAAGATTTTGACAACCCTCACATCTATGAGTTGGTCAGGATTAGGGAACAAGACCATCCCGTAGATGAGAAGAGCTACAATCTCCTCAAAAGCTTGCAAGTCTAGGGAATTCCAACAGCTTTGGGCCTTCTCAAACAGAAACTTTGCCAAGAAGCCTTTGACACCAGTTCTAGTTTCCCAATGAGTTGTGACATCAGATGAGTGCAAGTTCAGGGCTTGAGCAATCTCTTCTGGCTTTGGATCTCTTTATGTACCATTTAAGGGTAGTTGATTAAGAATAGGAATCCTCAGAAGTTGAGATAATTCTTCCAAAGTGGGCACAAGTTGATAGTCAGGAAATGTGAAGCAATGATGCAAAGGGTCAAAGAACTGGAATAGAACTTTCATCATATCCTCCTTTGTGTTGGAAGTGACCAAGTTGAGTAGACGACCATGTCTCTCGGTTAATGGAGAGTTCTCAGGGATCCTTAAAGCTAGCTCCTTGAGTTGTGGAGGGATTTTTAAAAGGTTGATTTGGATAGTTTTCCTGCGAAGTGAATCCATAACCTACAAAACAAGAACAAAGATGAATCTCCAAAATCCTTGAAATGGTTAGTGAATGCATATGATGATCATGATGTCCATGATGTAATGCACAAGTATATATGTACAAACAAATCAAACAAGTTCTTAGTTTAGGCTTGCATGGGGTTTCATAGGTAAGTACCCTCTTGAAGTTTAGTTGGCTCAACCTGTCCTAACAATAGTAACCGGGTTCTAAGGAGCTCAATATCACTGGATTGTTTCCTTGTTCATTGTTTCAGTTCAAGCCTCTTTACTGGCGACCGAAATATCCCAAGAAACCAACCCTCAATGAGTGTAGTATCGAGTATCTACCAACTTCGGACTGCACCAAAGTCGGTCATCTCACTACATCCTAAAAGGCAAGTTGGTCAAGTAAAGGTTCTAGAAGTTCATTAGTGCTTCATGACATCACTCAGCGGCCCCGTATTCTCTTTGATTGACTCAAAGGCTACTGGTACCCACAAATATGTCAGACTAATATAGCTATTGCTTAGACCATGTCGGTATACCCCGCACAATTTCCACAACGTATTGTTATTTACCTATAATGTTTCCCAAATCCGGGTGGAGGATTCAAACCTAAATATAGAACCATAATGTAAAGCAAACAAGTCAAACAAGTAAGAAAATAAATGTGATCTAAACCCTAAGGTAACCCCACTTTTAAGAATGTTCCCCAGCAGAGTCGCCAGTTCTGTGATGCGGTGGGAGAACTGACTTGAGGTTTTACATTTTGTCGCAAATGTTGCGGTTAGCAAGAGTCGTCGCCGACTTTTCTTTTATCCAAAAGGAAAGGTAAAAAAGCACAGGATATACCTTTGCGATGTTTTCTTGAGTTCGGGGGGTAGATTATGAAAAGGGAAGGTGCTAGCACCCTTTTCATTCATGGTTTTCCATGGGCTCTTAGTTACTTGTTTAGATCACTTGCTTTTGTTTTGTTTGAAATGGTGTTTGGTGTGATTTTGAAAGTATTTTGTAAAAGAGGCCATTGTTTTAACAATCTTTGTAATGATTCTCGTTTGCAAGAATGTATACAAAGATGTTTGTCTTTTGAAAATGTTTTCAATGTTTTGTAAGATTTTTCGAAATGTGTGTTTGATTTTTAAAATAGCAAGGATTGTTTGAAATTAAGCAAGTAACTTAGAAGCTATCTACCTACTCAAATGTCTTTCTTGTGAATTTTTATTCCTTTGACATTGTTGACTTACCATTGATTTGGTAAGCAACCCTATCTTTGGATGTAAACGGGACAGGCGTGGGTCATCGTATAACCATGATAGCAAGTTTGCCAAGTATCTTAGCATTTTTGGGGGACCAAGATCATTTTGTTTTAGGAAACCTTTGAATAGCGTCATCGAGGGACTATGATCTTATATTTGTTTTGTTTTGCCAAGATACTTCACATGCGTAACATGGCCATTTTATTTTAGGCAACCAAGTGGGAGAAACCCTAAGGGTGCTTGTGTGCAAAGTGTATCATTTTCATGCTTTTGTCTTGCATTTAGGGTTTTCTATCTTGTTTTGTTTTTGTTCTTGTCATGCAAACCCTAATTTACTAATCATAGTATATAAAGCGATAACTTGCGTAAAATAAACTAAGCTATTACAACAATTTTTATGGGAGGGGGAATACAAATTTGAATGGGGATTTTGCATAAATATAAAACTAAATATATTATTACAACCAAATCGAATATGCGCGAATTTAAATAAATAAGACGAATATTTAAGATGAAATGCAATATGTATGTTAGGAAAATGTTTTATGTCTTATTTTTGTGTATGAAAAATAATTAATTTAAACCTTAAAAAAAATAAAGGAAAAACTAATATTTATTCTTTTTGAAAGGGGTAAACCCTAGTTTTCAAATTTAAAAGAAAATAATGCTTCTTGTTATTATTGTGTACAATTTTTGTATAAGAAAATAATAAATAATATTATATGTAAATATTAAAAATTAAATATGTGTAAAAATAAGTATTTATGAGTATAAAATATATAATAAAAATATTAAGTATTTTTAATTATATTTATAAGTTATTTAAGAAAATAAGTTCTATTTATCAAAATAAACTATTTTTCATGTGAAAAAATAATTAAATAAAATAAAATAAAAGTATGAAAATAAATAAATCATTTTTTGGTATTTTTTATCATTAAGAAAAATAAATGAAAGTATTAAATATAAAAATATGAAGGAAAATGCAAAAATATAAAAAAAAAACTAGTCAAGGGGGTGTAGTAGCAAGTCAAGGGGTGTGATTAGTAAAAATAAAAAGGCCAAAGCTGCCAAAAAGCCCAGGACTTCATCCCTATCTTTCGTCCATCTCTTCTTCACGCGTTTCCAACACAACCTGTAACTTGCTTACGCTTGCATAAAAACAAAAACTCATAACATGAAAAATGTGGCATTTGAGCTCACGATTCCAACTATATAAATTATGTAACCTAACTCTTAAAGATCAAAGAGAATTTTTGAATCCCTAATTCGTGACCTAACTTTTTCAGAGTTTTCAATCTTCAAATTCTCTTAGCACAAGTAATATAAATGAAAAGTAATGATATGTACAGTTTCGTTATGATGAGAGCTACATTTTTTCTTCACAAATCGTGGCTTGAAGTTGCCTATATACAGAGATAGAGTTTAAGAAAATACCTCCTTCAGTTGGAATCGAGTAGGGCAATGTAGGGACTTTAATGGAGGCCTGGTGATTGTTTAAGCTTCCTTGAACTTCCCTGAACCTATTACAACACTTATCTTGCTTTGAGGATGGCTGGAACTCTCTGACCAAGTCCAATTGCAAGCTTCCAAATTGAAAATGGCAGATGCTGAAACAGGGGTTACAGAACCAGGGTGATGGCTTGGATTGATTAAGTAGCAAGTTTATAAGATGTTTGAAGTGATTAAACACAAAACGCACGAGCCAAATGAGAGTTGGTTGTGCTTTTGCAGAAACTCTGTGTTTGGGCAGAATTTTGGTGTTTTTGAGTTTGAGTGAGTTCTAAGTCCAAACCAAACGTATTATGCCTTATACAAAGTTTGCAAATATGTATAGAAGTGATCCAAAGTCAGCTCTTACTAGCTGTGCAAGGTTTGGACCTTTTTTCAACTTTTCTTGTACTTGAAGCAAAGTTGACATGACCAATCCCACATGCTTGTACTAGCTTTCTTGAGGGCTGAAATGAGCTTGTACAATTTTCTCGAGACCTGTGGAGTTTGTATGCATCAAGGGAACAGGTTCAATGCTCAAGATTGACAAAGTTGCAAAAGTTCCCCTTTATTAAAATGGCATTGTAACCTTTTGGCCAAAAATGGAAATACATTTTGTGTAAAGCTTCAAAAGCAAAGATAAAGGCTTTAGCTTCTGAGTATGCATTTAATTATGGAGTGTATATCAAGCTTAGGACCTGTAAAGAAATATATAACCACATAGATTTGATTTGCAACTTGATGCTATGTAAAAATGGCTTGAACAAAAGTGAGAAAATGCCAACTTCCCTTCTTGGATTCTCCCTACTCAAAAATGATCTTGGAGAGTTCTTGGATATTTTGGAAAGCTTGAAATGTTCTCTATAATCCATATTTGAAATGAATTTTGAGATACCTCTTGGAACTAGGTGAAAAATGTCCATGAAGTTGGGTCCAAAACCTGCCTAAATTAGGGGAAATTTTCACTAAGGTATTTAGTTCATGTGCCTATATTCACAAATTCATAACTTGAGACCCATGCATATTTAGGGAAAACTTTATGAAGAAAAGTTGTAGATTTCATGGAGTACTACAACTTTCATGTTTGGAAGTTTTCTTGAATCAAAATGCATCATGGTGAAAAAGTGGTGAAAAGTTGGGGAAAAATAAGAAAATTTTTATACTTAGAAAAATTCTAAGTTATGAAAATTTTCAAATTAAAACCCTAATTTTCAAATTTGGTTTTCTTGGTGAAAAAGTTTCATATTTTGACATATCTTGATGAATTATGACCCTTGATACTTGATTTTGACAAAAAAAGTCAAAGTTTGACTTTTCAGTGCACAATTGACTTTTGATCAATTGACTGCAAATTTCATTTGTCAATCCAATGAACTTGAGATCTTTTGAACCATGTAATTAGGTAAAGATGATGCAATTTAATCCTTGAAATCATGCTTGAACTAAATTGGTTATTGGCTAGGTTAAAAATCAGAAATTGCCCTTTCTCAATCAAAACCCTAATTTTGACCATTTTGCCCTTTTGATGATTTGATCAAATTTCTTGAGGAGTTGTGATCCAACATTGATCAAATGGTACATATGAGTCTAAAATGTTGATGTGGATCAAAAATCATGAAGTTTGACTGTAAATTGGCCATGGTTGACTTTTTCCCCAATACAATTGATTTTTAGGTCAACTGTCCAATTGACTGATCAAAAATATGGTTCAAGGCTTGAAAGTTAACATGAACAATCTTAGGGGTCCAAAATGATGTATGAAAGTCAAATGAAGCATTGGTGGTCCAAAAATCCTTGTGCAAACTCAAACCCTAATTTTAGGCTATTAGTGCAAGATGAGATGTCTTGAGCTGACCAAACCCTAATCTTGTCTTGAGTCAAAGAAGTTTTGTGAGAAAAATCTTGATAAATGAGAGGGAAAATTTTGGGGTACAACAGAGATCTTGTGAAAATCCTTGATAAGTGAGAGGGAAAATTTTGGGGTACAACAGCTGCCCCTATTCAATCTTCTTAAACCTGAAGAGTTAGACTAGCGAGTTTTGCCATTCGTGACTCGAAGGTGGGAGATGATTGGACACTAGAGTGCCCATAAATTTGAACTCGATGATGTAATGATAGAAGGAATGGGCTTACAGATGCCATTTAGAGAGGTGACATAAAGTTGGAGGAGATGGGCTTAACGATGCCATCAAAGGTGATTGTTGAATTGTAATTTATAAACTGAAAGAATGAGTATCAGAATGGCGTCCGTCTCTAGGGCGTATCCATACTGTATCTGGAAGAGGATTTGATTAAATATTAGAATGCCCTTCGTGTCTGGAGCGTATCTGAATTGTAGCTGAGAGTTGATTTTGAATGAGTATCCGGATGGCATCCATGTCTGGAGCATATCTGAACTGTATCTTGAAGTTGAATTTGAATGAGTATCAGAATGGCATCCGTATCTGGAGCGTATCTAAACTGTATCAAAAGTTGAATCCGAATGAATATCAGAATGGTATACGTGTTTGGAGCATATCTGAACAGTATCAAGAGGTTGAATCTGAATGAGTATCAGGATGGCATCCGTGTCTGGAGCGTATCTGAACTATATCAAGATTGAATATTGTTAACGGTAGTTTTTAATCTTATCCTGAAAAGGGTAAAATGTTAGCTAAAATACAAAGTTATGTTGCATGAAATGTATGATGTAATACATTTGTGTTATCAATGTTTATTGTAGTTGTTTAGTTATTGGCTTGCATTTTTGGTAAAACCAGGTGTATGTGTGAATGTCATGACTGATGTCATAACATTCTAGTTTAGTATGTACTGATTCATTAGGTACCTTTGCAAAAAAATATTGTCATACAGGTGCTGCTGTTTATAAGTGTGTATCTGAGCATTTTGCAAAAAGATCACATTTACCTAAATCAGTAGACAGGTTTTCAGATTTCATAACAAATGTTAAGACATCCTGTTCTGAACTAACAGTTATGCAGTTTGGGTAATTCTGAGTTTTTTCAGGATTATGACTCAGTCTTTCCAGAACAGAAAATCTCGTGGACTTGGGGTTAACCTAGCTCAACCCTAACCTGGTTGATAAAGTCCTGTGACCTAGTCTTAAGGTCAAACGGAATTAACCCTAGCTTTTTGTGGAAACCCTAACTGAAGATGCAGCTGCTATATATTCAACAGAGCTGCTATTTTGGAACGAATCCATTTTTTGGACAGAAGATCATTTTAGAAGCTGTATAGTTTTAACTATTGTAATCCAAGCAATTATCATTGTGATAAGTGACTTGGAATAGGTTTTAATTGTAAGGGTTGTGTATCACTCAAAACTTTGAAGCAGGAGTGTTTGTATGTCTCTTGACTAAAGCTTTGAAGCAAAGTCAAGTTAGGTTTGTGTATCACTCAAAGCTGTGAAGCAAGAGTGTTTGTGTTGCTTGATTAAAAAGCTGTGAAGCATAATCAAGTGTATGTTTTGAAGAGTGTCTTCATCAATTCATTAGTCAAATTGTTTTATGTATCACTGCTGTGATTGAGGGGGAGTGAGTAGGAACTCAGGTTTAAGTTGTACTTAGATTGAAGTTGCATTGGGTAGGTCTTAAGTGAAGGAGATAAACTGGTTGGTTTATTCCTGAATTAATATCTCTTATAGTGGATTTCCTCCCTGGCTTGGTAGCCCCCAGAGTAGGTGTTGTTGCACACTGAACTGGGTAAACAATTGACTGTGTTCTTTACTGTTTTTGTATTTACTGTCTTATAGAAAGTCAGATACAGTGTCATAACATTGAACGTGACATTGAGTATCTGCAGCCAGAATTTCAATTGGTATCAGAGCAGGCACCCTGCCTGTATTACTGGGTGAGATCTAGGGATATCACTTACTGGCACTATGGACAAAGAAGGAGTTTTTGGAAATAGACCACCCATTCTAGATGGAACAAATTATGACTACTGGAAACCTCGTATGATTGCCTTCTTAAAATCTCTGGACAAAAAGGCTTGGAGAGCTGCTGACAAAGGATGGATCCATCCCACCATAACTGAGAAAGATGGGACAATCAGTCTGAAGCCTGAGGAAGATTGGAGTAAAGAAGAAGATGAGTTAGCCCTGGGAAATTCCAAAGCTTTAAATGCCTTGTTCAATGGAATTGATAGAAACATATTCAGACTAGTACATCAATATGAACTGGCCAAGGAAGTTTGGGACACTCTCAAAACTACCCATGAGGGCACTTCTAAAGTAAAAATGTCAAGACTTCAGATGTTGACTACCAAGTTTGAGAATCTAAAAATGATGGAAGATGAAACCATTCATGAGTTTCACATGAACATCTTGGAGATTGCCAACACCTCAGGAGCACTGGGAGAAAAGATGTCAGAAGAAAAATTGGTGAGAAAGATTCTCAGATCCTTGCCTAAAAGATTTGCTATGAAGGTAACTGTGATAGAGGAAGCCCAGGACATCAGCAAGTTGAAAGTGGATGAACTTATTGGGTCTCTTCAGACTTTTGAGATGGGGATCACTGAAAATGGTGACAAGAAGAACAAGAGCATAGCACTTGTATCCAACACTGATGTTGAAAACAAGGAGGATGAAGAAGAAAATATTTCAGAAGCTATAGCCATGCTTGGAAGACAGTTCAACAAACTCATCAAAAGAATAGATCCAAAGTCAAGGTATAATGTTCATAACATTCCCTCTGACATTGACAATTCCAGCAGAAGACCAAGGTCAGAAGAGAAGGGAAATCAAGGCAGAGGAATTCAATGCCATGGTTGTGAAGGATATGGGCATATTCGAGCTGAATGTCCTACCTTTCTTAAGAAACAAAAGAAAGGAATGACTGTTACTTGGTCTGACTGTGATTCAGAAAGTACTTCTGAAGAAGAATCTGCCAAACTAGTTACTGCTTTAACTGGTGTTTGTACCTCTGAAAGTGACACTAGTGATGAAGAAGTGACATTTGAAGAACTGGCTGATACCTACAAGAAATTGTGTATCAGAAGTGCTGAAGTCTGTGTGCAGAATGAGAAACATTCAAAACTCATCATAAAGCTGGAGGCTGAAAAAAGGGAAAACCTTGAACTATAAGTCATATAGAAGGAGAAGTTCAATTGCTGAACTCACAACTGAATCAAATGACCAAATCTGTCAAGATGCTGACTAATGGAACAGACAAATTGGAAGAGATCCTTCAGGTTGGACAAATTATGGGAAACAAATCTGGACTAGGATTTGTGGAAGCAAAGAAATCTGGTACAGATAAGAAGATCAGGCCTGATAAGCAAATGTCAAAACAGATGTCTAAACACAACTCTCAACATCAGGAACAGAGACACAAGAAGAAAAGATACCAAAGATGGAGATGTCATCATTGTGGGAGATATGGTCACATAAAGCCTTTCTGCTTCAGATTGCATGGATACCCTAATCAGAACTCAGGTGTCAAACCTAAGTCTAAAAAGGTACCACATGCTCCTAAATGGAAGAAAAAGGCTGCTGCCCTGATAGCCCACACTTCCCTGAGGGTCTCTGCAAAGGAAGACTGGTACTTTGACAGTGGGTGTTCCAGACACATGACTGGAATCAAGAACCTCCTCAATAATATTAAACCTCACACCACCAATTTTGTGACCTTTGGAGATGGTGCTAAAGGTGAAATCAAAGGAGTTGGTAATTTGGACTGCCCTGGAGTTCCAAGTCTGAGTGAAGTACTGCTGGTAAAAGGGCTGACTGCTAATCTCATTAGTATCAGTCAATTGTGTGATCTAGGATTCAAGGTCAATTTCTCAAAATTTGAATGTCTTGTAATTAATGAAAAACAAGAAATTATAATGAAAGGAGTCAGATCTAAAGACAACTGTTACTTGTGGGAGCCTGAGAACACTAATTTCTCCTCTGTGTGTTCCATTGCAAAAGAAGAAAAAGAGGTGAAACTGTGGCACCAAAAACTTGGCCATCTTCATCTAAGAGGTATGAAAAGGATTATCTCTATGAAGGCAGTCAGAGGGATTCCAAGACTGCAAATTGATGAAGGAAGAGTTTGTGGTGAATGTCAGGTTGGTAAGCAGACTAGGATGTCACATCCAAAGTTAAGACATCTGACCACCTCCAAGGTTCTAGAACTTCTTCATATGGATCTGATGGGACCAATGCAAGTGGAGAGTCTTGGTGGAAAAAGATATGCCTATGTGGTTGTGGATGATTTTTCCAGATTCACCTGGATTAACTTCATTAGGGAAAAATCTGATGTATTTGAAGTTTTTAGAGAATTGTGCAAAAGAATTCAAAGAGAAAATGAAGGGTGTATTGTCAGAATCAGAAGTGATCATGGCAAGGAATTTGAAAACAGCAAGTTTGATGATTTCTGTTCCTCAGAAGGAATTAGTCATGAATTTTCTTCTCCTATAACTCCTCAGCAAAATGGAGTTGTGGAAAGAAAAAACAGGACCATACAGGAATCTGCCAGAGCAATGATACATGCCAAAAGACTTCCTATGTATTTTTGGGCTGAAGCTATGAATACAGCCTGCTATGTCCATAACAGGGTCACCTTGAGAAAGGGAACCTCATCCACCATATATGAACTTTGGAAAGGAAGAAAACCAACTGTGAAGTACTTCCATGTGTTTGGCAGCAAATGCTATATTCTGGCAGATCGTGAACAAAGAAGAAAACTGGACCCTAAAAGTGATGAAGGCATATTTCTAGGATACTCCTCAAACAGCAGAGCTTATAGAGTATTCAATTCCAGGACCAAAGCCATGATGGAATCAATAAATGTCATAATTGATGATTATCATGAGGAAATAGATGTCCTTTGTAATGTTGAGACATTCTTTGAGACTTCAACCCAACAGAATGATCTACCCAACACCACCACAACAGAATCTGAATCAAAGGAAGCTAGCAGGATCCCTTCCATCAGAATTCAGAAGGATCATCCAAAAGAGCTCATCATAGGAGATCCCAACAGTGGAGTCATTACAAGATCTAGAGAAATCATCTCAAACTCTTGTTTTGTGTCCAAAATGGAACCAAGAAATGTCAAGGAAGCTTTAACTGATGAATACTGGATTGGTGCAATGCAAGATGAACTGAACCAATTCAAGCAACATGAAGTTTGGGAACTGGTTCCTAGACCTGAAGGAACTAACATCATTGGCACAAAATGGATTTTCAAGAACAAATTAGATGCTGAAGGAGTTGTCACCAGGAATAAGGCAAGACTTGTTGCTCAAGGATACACTCAGGTTGAAGGGGTTGATTTTGATGAAACCTTTACACCTGTAGCCAGGCTGGAATCAATCAGACTCCTATTGTCAATTGCTTGTCTTCTGAAGTTCAAGTTATTTCAGATGGATGTGAAAAGTGCCTTTCTAAATGGGTACTTGAATGAGGAATCTTATGTGGAACAGCCTAAAGGCTTTGTGGATCCAAACCACCCTGATCATGTCTACAAATTGAGAAAATCTCTATATGGCCTGAAACAAGCTCCTAGAGCATGGTATGACAGGTTAACAAAGTTTCTCTCAGACAAAGGATACAGAAAAGGAGGCTTGGACAAAACTCTCTTTGTCAAAACTGAAGGAGGGAAGTTGATGGTTGCCCAAATATATGTTGATGACATAGTGTTTGGAGGAATGTCAGAACCTATGGTTAAACATTTTGCTGACCAGATGCAGGCTGAATTTGAAATGAGTCTCATGGGAGAACTAACTTATTTTCTTGGACTACAAGTCTCACAGATGGAGGACTCAATCTTCCTATCTCAAAGCAAGTATGCTAAGAACATTGTAAAGAAGTTTGGTATGGAGAATGCCAGTCACAAAAGGACTCCTGCTCCTACTCATTTAAAGCTTTCCAAAGATTCAAGTGGGGTTAAGGTGGATCAAAGTCTGTACAGAAGCATGATAGGAAGCTTGTTGTACTTAACAGCCAGCAGACCTGATATTGCTTTTGCAGTTGGAGTCTGTGCAAGATACCAAGCTGATCCTAAAGTCAGTCATATCAATCAAGTGAAGAGAATTTTGAAGTATGTGAGTGGAACTTACAACTATGGGTTGCTATACTCTCATGGCTGTGAACCAACTCTGACTGGTTACTGTGATGCTGATTGGGCTGGTAGTGCTGATGATAGAAAAAGCACCTCTGGAGGATGTTTCTTCTTGGGAAATAATCTGGTTTCCTGGTTCAGCAAGAAACAGAATTGTGTGTCTCTCTCTACTGTTGAAGCTGAATACATTGCAGCTGGTAGTAGCTGTTCTCAAATGATCTGGATGAAACAGATGCTTACTGAGTATAATGTCACACAAGATGTTATGACATTATACTGTGACAATCTGAGTACAATCAACATTTCCAAGAATCCCATTCAGCATAGTAGGACCAAACATATTGACATAAGACATCACTTTATCAGAGACCTTGTAGAAGAGAAGACAATCAAATTGGAACATGTTGCCACTGAGCTACAGCTAGCTGACATTTTTACCAAGGCACTTGATGCAAATCAATTTGAAAACTTGAGGGTTAAGTTGGGTATTTTCCAACATGAGGAATTGTAGCAATTAATTTTGCTTAAAACAAGGATTAAAGGAGTTATGCTTGTTAAGTCTGTTCTGATTGGGTTAAGCTTATATTTTCCCATTTCCTTCATTTCTTTTAAGAAGTTGAATAGACACTCCTTTTCTTCCTTCCTCTCTCGTCTCAGCATCAAAACCAAATCTCTCAATCAGAATTTTCTCTCTAGTTGCTATTGGTCTTCTAAGACTATCAAAATGTCTCAAACACCATCATCATCCAATACGACCATTTCGTCCTCTTCCTCTGATCAAGATTCTGGGGAAATCTCATCTTGCCTGGATTCTGAAGTCCTGGAGATCGCTCCTCTTAGAGAAGTGGAAACTAACCCCACCAAGGTCAAAGAGCTGAGAACAAGGCATGCAGGAAGGTCCCAAGCTACTGCCTCTGGTAATCCTTCTCATCCTTCTTCTTCTGTTCCCTCTGAAATTGCAAATAGGGAAGGGTCAACCTATGTTCGTCAAGCAATAGCTAAAATTGTTACAAGAATTCTGAACGAGAACCACTTAGTTCCTGGAATTTCTGTTCCTTTAAATCAAGAAAGTTCAAATGCTGAAACAAATCCAGATGTCTCTAAGGATGTTGAGACATCAGACAAAGAGAAGAATGCTGACATTGCTCACAAGAAAAGGAAGAAGCCTGAACCTTCTGAGTCTGATGACAGTGCTTAAATGTTGGTAGAGTTACTGGTTGGTGGAGTTGTTGTTTCATGGTGGAGCTTGCAAAGTGTGTTCAGTTTTTTTTGCTAGTTTTGTTGCTTTTACTTTTGGGATGACTGTATAACTTTTAAGAACATGTATCTTTGGCCCATCTATGGCTAAAGAGGGGGAGATATATTTTGGTACTTAATTAGACATTCTATTTTTCTGCAGTCATTTCTTTCTGCTGCTATCTATCTCTGATTGCTTAGGGTCTTTAGCCAAAAATCTGCCAAAGGGGGAGTTTGTAGTTGTTTAGTTATTGGCTTGCATTTTTGGTAAAACCATGTGTATGTGTGAATGTCATGAATGATGTCATAACATTCTAGTTTAGTATGTACTAATTCATTAGGTACCTTTGCAGAAAAATATTGTCATACAGGTGCTGCTGTTTATAAGTGTGTATCTGAGCATTTTGCAAAAAGATCACATTTACCTAAATCTGTAGACAGGTTTTCAGATGTCATAACAAATGTTAAGACATCCTGTTCTGAACTAACAGTTATGCAGTTTGGGTAATTCTGAGTTTTTTCAGGATTATGACTCAGTCTTTCCAGAACAGAAAATCTCGTGAACTTGGGGTTAACCTAGCTCAACCCTAACCTGGTTGATAAAGTCTTGTGACCTAGTCTTAAGGTCAAACGGAATTAACCCTAGCTTTTTGTGGAAACCCTAACTGAAGATGCAACTGCTATATATTCAACAGAGCTGCTGTTTTGGAACGAATCCCTTTTTTGGACAGAAGATCATTTTAGAAGTTGTATAGTTTTAACTATTGTAATCCAAGTAATTATCATTGTGATAAGTGACTTGGAATAGGTTTTAATTGTAAGGGTTGTGTATCACTCAAAGCTTTGAAGCAAGAGTGTTTGTATGTCTCTTGACTAAAGCTTTGAAGCAAAGTCAAGTTAGGTTTGTGTATCACTCAAAGCTGTGAAGCAAGAGTGTTTGTGTTGCTTGATTAAAAAGCTGTGAAGCATAATCAAGTGTATGTTTTGAAGAGTGTCTTCATCAATTCATTAGTCAAATTGTTTTATGTATCACTGCTATGATTGAGGGGGAGTGAGTAGGAACTCAGGTTTAAGTTGTACTTAGATTGAAGTTGCATTGGGTAGGTCTTAAGTGAAGGAGATAAACTGGTTGGTTTATTCCTGAATTAATATCTCTTATAGTGGATTTCCTCCCTGGCTTGGTAGCCCCCAGAGTAGGTGTTGTTGCACACTGAACTGGGTAAACAATTGACTGTGTTCTTTACTGTTTTTGTATTTACTGTCTTATAGAAAGTCAGATACGGTGTCATAACATTGAACGTGACATTGAGTATCTGCAGCCAGAATTTCATTTATGATATATGAATGCGATGTATGCGTATGTGAGTTAATTTGCTGTATTGTTGTTGGGCAAATCCCTGACTGTTGTTGAGGATATGTAAGTATAAGTCTCCATGTTGTGAAGTCTAAGTGTTGATGAATTTCCGTTTTGAGAAATAAATTTTGTTGTAAGGGCAATACCATATATTGCTTGTAAAAACCTGTTGGGGAATTCTTGAGAAGTTTGACGACTTCTACTGGGGATCAATAATTTGAAATTTTGTTCTGCTGGGGATTTAAATGACGTACTGCAGGAGGTTACTTATGGAATATCCTAGAGACATTTCTCTATCCTTTCAACCTATCAGTAATTGTCTTTCCTATTTTGGTTCATTTGTAAACAGTAATTATGTTCAAATGCATATGCTCAACAATGAATCATTGGACGTTTTTGTAAACAAAACACAAGTGTAAAGAAAAGACAAATAGTTTTTGCACTTTCAAAGGAATATTTTGTTTGACTTTGAGTAAGTATTTTTTGTACAAGGAGACAAACATTCTAGTAAGAGAATGTTGTCGTAAAATGAAAATTTTGATACAAAGAAAAGATAGCTAAGTATACAAAAATCCCATGGGGTTTCCATTCTGCTATTGCCTTCATATTTCTGAGCATCTTGTCTATTTGTTGCCTTGTCCGAAGCTGATTGAATTGATCATAACCTCTGATTTTGTCATTGGAAGCCAAAGGTTGTCCATAAAGTGATCCAACGGGACATAGTCATACGCTTTAATTCCATAACTTTTGCCTGGACCGCCCTTTCGGGTTTTCAGTCCACCGGGAAAACCCTTTTTTGCCCAAGTCGCCCTTTCGGGTTTTCAACTTACCGGGTGTACAGATTTTTTTGTTTTATCCCTAACTTTTGCCCCAACCTTTTTGGTTCGCCGGGATGCCCTTGTTTTTCCTAGGTGTGTCAACCTAGCGGGTCTCTTATGCATAGTATCTTTTGACTATATCCGCGTTTGCAGGGTGTGGCAGGTCGTCGCCATCCATGGTAGTCAAGATCATTGCACCACCAGAGAAAATGTTTTTGATTACAAATGGTCCTTCATAGGTAGGAGTCCATTTTCCCCTGGGATCACCTTGCGGCAATATGATGCGTTTGATCACTAGATCCCCAACTTGATACACTTGGCGTCTGATCTTCTTATTGAAATCCTTGATCATCCGTTTTTGATACATTTGACCATGGCAAACAGCAGTAAGTCTCTTTTCATCAATCAAATTCAGTTGATCAAGTCGAGTCTGGATCCAATCGTCTTCGTTCAACCCTGCATCCTTCATAATCCTCAGAGAGGGGATCTGAACCTCGATAGGCAAGACAACTTCCATGCCGTAAACCAAAGAATAGGGTGTTGCCCCGGTTGATGTGCGAGTTGTGGTACGATATCCATGGAGAGCGAATGGTAACATCTCATGCCAGTCTTTGTATGTGACTATCTTTTTCTGTATGATCTTTTTAATGTTCTTATTTGCAGCTTCGACAGCACCATTCATCTTTGGCCGATAGGGAGAAGAATTATGATGTTGAATCTTGAATTTCTCGCACAATGTGGTGATCATAGTGTTGTTGAGATTTGTACCATTGTCAGTGATGATCCTTTCTGGGATACCGTACCGGAAAATAAGGTTTTGCTTGATGAAGTGGGCAACAACATTCTTGGTAACGGAGGCAAAGAAGGCTGGTTCAACCCACTTTGTAAAATAGTGAATGGCCACTAGGATGAAGCGGTGTCCATTTGAAGTTGACGGCTTGATTTCCCCAATTATATCAATCCCCCACATAGCAAAGGTCCAAGGAGTTGTCAAGACATTCGGAGGAACCGGGGGCACATGCACTTTGTCGGCATAAATCTGGCATTTATGACAGGTTCGAGAGTGTTGATAGCAATCTGCTTCCATGGTAGACCAGTAATAGCCTGCCCATAGGATTTTCTTTGCCATCGTATGCCCATTGGAATGGGTACAAAAAGTTCCTTCGTGCAACTCAGCCGTGATCCTTTCAGCTTCGACCTTATCTACACACCGAAGTAACACAGAGTCATGATTGCGTTTATACAGGATGTCGTTACTAAGGAAGAATTTAGCAGAGAATCTCCTTAAGAACTTTTTATCATTGATTGAAGCTCCTTCTGGATATTCTTGAGCCTCGAGATACCTCTTGACTTCGTGAAACCAAGGTTGGTCCACTATTTCTTTAGTATTAATCTCGTGACAGTGTGTTGGTTCATCCATTCGTTCGATGGTGATATGGGGAGCCTCGTCATCCCAATTAAGTTTAACATAGATGACATTGTGGCTAGAGCGTCTGCTAGCTAATTTTCTTCTCGCGGGAAATGCTCGAAGGTAATCTTCTCAAAATGTGGTAGCAATGTCAAAACATGTTCTTTGTAAGGGATAAGGTTCGGGTGTTTGGCGTCCCATTCCCCTTTGATCTGACTGATGACCAAAGATGAATCTCCAAATACATCTAAGGATTTGATCCCCAATTATATGGCCGCTCTAAGACCAAAGATGCACGCCTCGTATTCCGCCATGTTATTTGTACAATTGAAGAAAAGCCTGGAAGTAAAGGGAGTATGACACCCTTCAGGAGATATGAGTACAACACCAATACCATTTCCGAGTGTGTTAGATGCCCCATCAAAGAACAAGTTCCATTGGGATCCTTGTTCAGGTCTGTCATATGGCCTGAATTCTTCACAGTTGTCTAATGTCATGATGTCTTCATCCGGAAAATCGAACTTCATGGACTTGTAGTCTTCCACAGCTTGGTGAACAACGTGATTGGCTAGTACACTTCCCTTTATAGATTTCTGGGTAGTATATTGTATGTCATATTCTCTTATGATCATCTGCCATCTCGCTATTCTCCCAGAAAGAGCAGGCTTCTCGAAGATGTATTTTATCGGATCCATCTTAGATATCAACAAGGTAGTATGAGGCAGCATATACTGTCTTAGCCAGCGAGCAGCCCATGCCAGAGCGCAACAAGTTTTCTCGAGCAGTGAATATATGGTTTCACAGTCGGTAAACTTTTTGCTCATGTAGTAAATAGCGTGCTCTTTTCGACCAGACTCGCCATGCTGCCCCAATACACACCCTATTGAGTTTTCTAAAACAGTCAGATACATGATCAATGGTCTTCCTTCGACTGATGGCATTAATACAGGAGGCTCGTGTAAGTATTCTTTGATTTTGTCAAACTCAACTTGGCATTCATTATTCCATTTAACTACTTGATCTTTCTTCAAGAGCTTGAAGATTGGCTCACAAGTAGCTGTCAGGTGAGAAATGAATTTGGCGATAAAGTTCAAACGTCCCAAGAACCCTCTGACTTCCTTCTCAGTGCGAGGAGAAGGCATCTCTTGTATTGCTTTAACTTTGGCAGGATCGACCTCGATACCCTTGTTGCTGACGATAAAGCCTAGGAGTTTACCAGACCGTACCCCGAATATGCATTTGTTTGGATTCAACCTCAGCTTATACTTCTTCAGTCTCTCAAACAGTTTTTGTAAGTGATCAAGATGCTCTTCTTTTGTTTGAGATCTGGCTATCATATCGTCCATGTAGACCTCTATTTCGTGATGTATCATGTTGTGAGATAAAGCTACCATGGCACGCTGATAGGTTGCCCCATCGTTTTTTAGTCTGAATGGCATCACCTTGTAGCCGAATGTGCCCCGCTGTGTGACAAATGTTGTTTTCTCCATGTCCTCAGGCGCCATTTTGATTTGGTTGTAACCTGAGAATTCGTCCATGAAGGAAAACACTTTGTGTTGTGCCGTATTGTCAACTAGGATATCAATGTGCGGGAGTGGAAATTCATCCTTGGGGCTTTCCCTATTCAAATCTCGGTAGTCCACACATATTCGCACTTTGCCTTCTTTTTTGGGCACGGGAACAACATTGGCAACCCATTGGGGGTAAGAGGTGACGGCCAAGAATCCAGCATTAAATTGCTTCATGACCTCTGTTTTAATCTTTTCTGACATATCAGGCCTCATCCGTCGTACCTTTTGCTTTATTGGCGGACAATCCTCTCTCGTAGGCAGACGATGTACCACAATATCTTCATCAAGTCCTGGCATATCTTCATATGACCAGGCAAAGACTTCAACATAATCATGCAACAACTGAATCTGGCGCTTCTTGACACTAGGTTCTAGATTGGCACCCACTTTAACCTCTTTTTTGTCTTCTCCGGTACCCAGGTTAATTGTATCCACGGGTTCCTCATGAGGCTGAATGGTTCTTTCTTCTTGTTGTAGCGGTCTGGCCAGTTCCCCTGGTACTTCATAATCTTCCTCACCTTCGTCTTCGGCTTGGTAGATTAGATTCTCAGAGTCACAAAAGGCCATAGCAGTATCGTTACCCATGGGATCTAGAATGGATGGGTACCTGCATTGTGAGTATGGGTGTGTAAGGGTATAGCTATCTTTGAAAGAAAATAAAATGTAAAAGAAAAACAATGAGCACAAAAGTTTGAATGCGAAAACGTCCATGATTCATTGATGTCATATGAAGATGAAATAATAACCCTTACAAATGGACCATTGTGCCTTGGGTAAGACACAAGGTTTTAAGAGTGAGAATTGTTTTGAATATTACAGATCCAACAAAATTTAAAGATAAATTACTGAGGAATGAAAGTGATTGGGATGAAATCTCTGGCTTCCCAATTGTTGAGTCCTTCATTGACAGTCGGAAAGATCCAATCTTCCAGGTTGCAATCATCTTCACTGTCTTCTACCGCGTTGACCTCACAGTTGCTAATCTTCAAGGGTGGCCCTCCATCACGGGCACGGCGTACAGCCTTTTGAGCACTTGAAGTGAATCCTAAGCCAAACTTGTCATACTTATACGGGATATCTGGAAGTTTTCCCCAGATAGTGCATTCTCCTTCTTCTACTACTGCTTTGGCGTCCTTCAGCGATGACATCCGGAGTGGAGGTCTTGTAATCTTGGGAATCTAGGACACAGTCTTGGTCACTGCCACCTCTTGGAGGACTTCTTTGAATTGTTGAAATGGAGTTTCAATGAATTCACCATCCAATTCCATATATCTAAAGGAATTGAGATGGCTGATCATGTATTATTCCTCTCCATGTACGGTGATAATCTTCCCTTGAACCAGATACTTCAGCATCTGGTGCAGTGTAGAGGTAACAGCGCCAACATTATGGATCCATGGTCGGCCTAACAAGCAGGAATAAGAAGGGCGGATATCCATTACATAAAAGATTGAATTGAAAGTTTGAGTCCCAACCTTTATGGGGATATCCACTTCCCAGTGCACCATCCTCTTCGAGCCATCAAATGCCCTTACTACTATGTTGCTTGGCTTAAAAGTCAACCCCTCACAGTCAAGTCTATCAAGAGCTTTTTTGGGTAATACATTCAAAGATGAGCCAGTGTCCACCAAGACATGGGCCAGAGTGGTGCCCCTACATTCCACTGAGATATGCAACGCCTCATTATACTTTCTTCCCCTCGATGTCAGATCAGCATCTGAAAAACCTAAACCATTGTCTGCAGTTAGGCTGGCCATGCAGTCTTGAAATTGATTAGTAGATGTCTCTTGCGGTACATGCGCTGTTTTTAAGAACTTCACCAAGGCTTTTGCATGCGCCTCAGAATACAGTAATAATTCCAACATGGAGATTTTGGAGGGAGTTTACCCCAATTGTTCAACTACATCGTAGTCACTCCTCTTTATAATCTTTAGGATCTCCTTCATTTCTTTCTTGGAAGTCTCAAGGATAGTCAGTGATTGAGCCTTCGTCTGGACAGGCTCCACTTGAATACTCTTTCCTCGAGTCTCGGCAGCAGGAGTGTTGGTAGGAATGATAACAGGAGTGTGACGGCTTCGTCATTAGGAGAACTTGAAGAGATGATTATGGGTACAAAAGTAACCTTTGGAGCAGCCACGGGTATGATCACGGGTCCAGAAACTGCTTTATGGGGAGCAATTTCTGGAGAAAATATCCTACCACTTCGGATAATTTTGCTAGTTCCGGCAATATTGCTGATGTCAGAATCTTCTTCTTCGGAATATATCTCTTTGGCGGCCGGCCAGTCTTGTTTGATTCCATGGTAGTAAATGTCCCCTCCGTAATTCCACGGCACGGTCTTGTCTAATTTATATGGGACTGGCCCAGGCATTGTGATTATTAGAGGAGCTACTTTCAGAACCCATGTAATTCTAACGGGTCTTTTGGTGGAGACCCTGGAAGAATTGGAGGAAATGGTAATGATTGAAACATCTTCAATAGGAATAGGTGAAACAAGAGTACTTTCAAACAAAATCTCTTTGTTATCTATCAGGCGTTGAATGCCTGCTTTCAACAAAGGGCAATCAGTTTATGAGGACAAGAAGAGATGGCAAAATTCATTACAGCTCGGGAACACACCGGCTTTCAACAACTTTATCTTAATGGTTGGAATTGGGGTCATGAATTCATCAACTGTGGTAACAAACAAATCTTCTTCAATAGCATTGGTATTGTGACCATGTCTGGGCATAGGAGTAGAAATGACATTTGGCTTCTCGGGCGCATCAAACTCAATTTCTTTTGCTTCAATGAGGTCTTGTATTTTGTTCTTCAAGGCCCAACAGTTATTAGTATCGTGACCAGGACTTTAAGAGTGATATGCGCAACGGGCATTAGGATGATAATGAGGGAATGTTGTATTGGGGTTCTTTGGAGCTTCTTTCAAGGTCACCAAGTTGGATCTTAATAGATGAGGTAATACTTGAGACGGAGTCATGTTGATTCTGGTAAATTGCATGACTGGCCTTTCTACCCTTGGTTGATTATTTCTTTATTGATCAGATGTAGGCTTGGGAATCATAACAGCCCCCACCATTGGTCGGCGTTCGGCCCTATCTTGGTTCCTTTGCAGATATACAGCAGCTACCTCTTTCTTCCCGATGAAAGGCTTCCTTACAGTTGTAGAAGAAGATGAATCCTTCTGAATCTTTCCACTTTTTATGCCAGCTTTCACCCTCTTTCCGGTTATTATTAGTTTAGTAAAGCCTGCAGATGAACTTTCGATTAAATGGTTGAAGAAGGGACCAGATAAGGTGCCTAAGAACATGTCTACCAATTCCCTTTCAGAGAGAGGGAGTTGAACTCTTCCAGCCAAATATCTCCATTTTTGTGCGTAATCCTTGAAACCTTCATTGGAAGCCATGGCCATACTCTAGAGTTGAGTACGGGTAGGCGCCAAATCAGCATTATATTGATATTGCTTGTAGAAAGTTGCGGCAAGATCTTCCTAATTGTGGACATTGGCTCTTTGTAGTTGGTAAAACCAGTCGAGTTGTGTTCCAGACAGACTGTCTTGGAAAAAGTGCACCCATAAGTCTTTATCAGCGGTGTGGGGTTGAATTTTCCTCACATATGATCGGAGATGCATTTTAGGGCATGACACTCCATCATACTTTGCAAACATAGGCACTTTGAATTTCGGAGGAATCACAATCCCCGATACTAGTCCCAATTCCTCAAAGTCTAAGCCCGACACCTTTTGTATTTCCATCGCGCTCAAACGCTCTTCGAGATGTATGTACTTGTCATCAGCTGGAGGATATTGTTCCTCGGAGTAGTCTTCCTCTTCTTCCTCCTTCTGATTCTGACGGGATAGCTGTTTCCTTGCCTTTCCCTTCTCCTTCACCGGATGTTGTTGCAAAATTCAAAGTCCTTCTTGTCTGCCCTTGAAATCTTCTCCCCATGTTTAAGATTTCGGTTACTTTCTTTGTTTTCTTTTTCCTCTCTTCAGCTAGCAGAGTCTTCAATTCTTCTTGCCCCTCGGCTAGGGTCATGAGCAACTGTTGAAACTGCGTATTCTGAGCTTGGAGATCTTTCACTGTTTGTTCGAGATCCATCTTACTGAAATAAACAGTAGAGAGATGAGGAGACTTGTCGCAAAAGACATGTTTATGTTATGATGAATGATATGTGTATATGCAATGTTTTCAAGGATTTCAAAGATTCAAGTTTGTTTAAGACAAAAAGAAACACATGTTATATTAATAAGATAAAGTTTGAGTACATCAATTCCCCTTGGACAAAATAATAGAAAACTCTAAGATAAAAAGGTAGTGCGCATCCTCTTTGGTGCAATGTAGGCATTTAGAGTCCGCTCCTCATGAAGTAGCCTAGTGAGTTCCAAAACCTTCTTCTCGCTTGCGTAGAATTGGGCTTCGAAAGTATCTCGCTCTCCTTTGAGTTGTATCCAATCCCTTTGTAGTTCTTCAACAGATGTGGGCATGTCAGGATGTAGGATAGTGTATGGAACATCTCCCTTCATGACAGGCTCAATGATTACCTGGAGAATGGAGGGGTAAGGCATCATAAGACTCTGAGCACGAGTTCGTACCCATTTGAGGTAAGGCTCAAGAGGGATGGAATTCTTGTGCCCCAAAGTATTGCTATCCGCCTTGTTTAGCATCCTCCAAGCTCGGATAAATCTCTGGCGAAGACATTGATCGTCGTTATCGTAGTCGAATACCAAACCTTGAATCAGCATCTCGTGCGGGCCATCCCTTCGGGCATAACCAAACTGGCTTAAAGCTAAGTATGGGTTGTAGGTGATTCCTCCCCTAATTCCAAGTAAAGGGACATTAGGAAATTCTCCATAACGGTCAATGATGATAATATTCTCCTTAGATCAGGGGCACCAATGAATGTCTGAATGCTTGAGCGTCATCAACCTTTGTGACCATCTTGAACCTTGCTCATTCTTTAAGACTGATTGGGGAAGATGAGAAAGAAACCATCTTGCAAAGAGTGGAGTGAAACACATGAGGACACCTCTTTTCCTCATTGTGCGAGTGTGAAAAGAGTGTAGGATATCTCCTAGCAATGTATGCACTGGGTTGCGTGATATGAAGATTTTGACGGTGTTGAAATCTATGAGTTGGTCAGGATTTGGAAACAAAACCATCCCATAGATGAAGAGAGCCACAATTTTCTCAAAGGCTTGCAAGTTTAAGGAATTCCAACAGCTTTGGGCTTTCTCAAACATAAACTTTCCTAGGAAGCCTTTGACACCACTCCTTGTTTCCCAATGAGTTGTGACATCAGATGAGTGCAAGTGTAGAGCTTGAGCAATCTCTTCTGGATTTGGATCTCTTTCCGTACCGTTGAAAGGTAGTTGATTGAGAATGGGAATCAAGAGTTGGGAGAATTCTTCCAAAGTAGGCACAAGTTAATAGTCGGGAAAAGTGAAGCAGTGGTGCAAAGGATCAAAGAACTGAAAGAGCACCTTCATCATATCCTCATCTGTGTTGGAGGTGACCAAGTTGAGTAGACGTCCATGTCTTTAGGTGAATGGAGAGTTCTCAATAATATTTGAAGCTAGCTCCTTATATTGTGGAGGAATTCTTACAAGGTTGACTTGAATAGTTTTCCTGCGAAGTGAATCCATATCCTACAAAACAAGAACAAAGATGAATCCCCAAAATCCTTGAAATGGTTAGTGGATGCATATGATGTTCATGATGTCCATGATGTCCATGATGTTATGCACAAGTATGCATATACAAGCAAAGCAAACAAGTCCTTAGTTTAGGCTTGCATGGAGTTTTGTAGGTAAGTACCCTCTTGAAGTTTAGTTGGCTTAAACCTGTCCTAGTAATAGTAATCGGGTTCTAAGGAGCTCAATATCACTGGATTGTTTCCTTGGTCATTATTCCAGCTCAAGCCTCTTTAATGGCGACCGAAATATCCCAAGAAACCAAACCTCAATGAGTATAGTATCGAGTATCTACCAACTTTGGACTGTACCAAAGCTGGTCATCTCACTACATCCTAAAGGCCATGTTGGTCAAGTAAAGGTTCTAGAAGTTCATTAGTGCTTCATGACATCACGCAGCGGCCCTGTATTCTCTTTGATTAACTCAAAGGCTACCGGTACCCACAAATATGTCGCACTAACGTAGTTATTGCTTAGACCATGTCGGTATACCCCGCACAGTTTCCACAACGTATTTCTACTTACCTATATAATGTATCCCAAATCCGGGTAAAGGGTTCAAACCCAAACAAAGAACCATAATGTAAAGCATACAAGTCAAACAATGTAAGCAGGTAAATATGATCTAAACCCTAAGGTAACCCCACTTTTAGAATTTTCCCCAGCAGAGTCGCCAGTTCTGTGATACGGTGGAAGAACTGACTTGATTGTTTTGCGTTTGATTGTAAATGTTGCGGTTAGTAAGAGTCGCCACCGAATTTTCTTTTATCCAAAAGGAAAGGTAAAAAAGCACAGGAAAGACCTTTGAGATTGTTTCTTGAGTTCGGGGGTAGATTATGAAAAGGGAAGGTATTAGAAACCCTTTTCATCCATGGTTTTCCATGGGCTCTTAGTTACTTGCTAGATCACTTGCTTTTATTTGAAAATGTGCTTTGTGTGGTTTTCTGAAAGTATTTTGTAAAAGAGTCCATTTGTTTAGGCAACCTTTGTAATGATTCTCGTTCGTAAGAATGTATACAAAGATGTTTGTCTTTTTGAAAATGTTTTCAATATTTGTAAGATGTTTGGAAATGTGTGTGTTTGTTTTGGAAATAGCAAGGATATTTGTTTTGAAATAGAGCAAGTAACTAAAAGTAATCTACCTACTCAAATGTCTTTCTTGTTCATTTTCTTTTCCTTTGACATTGTTGTCTTACCATTGATTTGGTAAGCAACCATATCTTTGGATGTAAACGGGACGGGCGCGGGTCATCGTATAGCCATGATTAGCAATGTTGCAAAGTATATTAACATTTTTTTAGAGACTAAGATCATTTTTGTAAGGCAACTTTGAATAGCGTCAATGAGGGACTACGATCTTATATTTGTTTGTTTTGCTAAGATACCTCACATGCGTAATATGGCCATTTTTGTATAAGGCAACCAAGTGGAGTAACCCTAAGGGTTCTTGTGTGCAAGTGTGTCATTTTCATACTTGATTTTGTCTTGGATTAGGATTTTCTATTTGTTTGATTTTATCTTGCCATACAAACCCTAATTACTAACATGTTATATAAAACGATAAATTGCGAAATTTAAAGATTACTACGCTATTTCATCATTTTGTGGGAGGGGGTATACAATTGATGAATGGGGATTGCAATAATATAAACCTAATTAATCTATTACCACCAAATTGAATTTATACAAGTATTAGAATAAATAATGTACAAAATGAATTAAATATGCAAAGATATGTGAATGCAAAAGAAGATTTTGTTTTGTTCTTTTTATGTAAAAAAGTTTTAACCTAAACCTAATAAACAAATCAAGATTAAACTTAAATTAATTAAGGAAGGAAATTATTTTTTTAGAAAATATTTTGATTAAACCCTAATTCTAATTTATTAAAAGGAAATAAATTTCTTTAAGTATTTTTATATTTTTGTCTTGAAAAATAATGAATGGTATTTATGAAGTATTTTGGTCTTTTTATATGTTAAAATAAATATTTAATAGGTGTGGAGAAAAATAAGTATTTAACCTAATTTTAATTTAATTTACAAGTTTATTTAACAAAAATAGATAATATATAACTAAATAAAAATATTTTTTATGAGAAAACAAAATAAAATAAAAATATATATAATATTTATCATTTTTATATTTTTTGTAATTTTTAATATTAAGAAAAATGTATTTGATAAAATGAAAATGAAAATAAAATAAGGAAATAAAATATTTGGGCCAGGGGGTGCTGCAAGAAAACAGGGGTAGGAGGTTAGAAAAAAACAACAAGCCCAACAATCAGAGGCCCACGCTGTAAGCTAGCAAAAACAGATTGGAAAAATATGAAAAAATTGCAAAAGGCAGCGCCAAGGCTCGAACCCACGACCTAGGGCATTTTTGCACGCTGCCTTACCACTGGGGTGGCTGTACATCCGTTAGTCTAAGTGAAAACATAAATACATAACATATAACACTTCCTTGCCCTGTACTTCATCTTAAACCTTTGGCCATCCAGACCCCCTGTAACTTTTTCATTTCTCAATAAAAATGGAAAGTGATAATATGAATATTATAGCATTTTACCTCACGATTCTAACCATGTGCGTAACTAAAACTATAAGTCCAAGATCAGAGAGAATTTTGTTGGCCCTAATTCTTAACCTAATTTTCCCAGAAACTTCAAACTTAAAATTATCTAAACTCAAGCCAAATAAATGCAAGTTATGGATATGTACAGTTTCGTCGCAATGATGTCTACATTCTATCTTCACAAATGATAAGCTAACTATGCTTGTATCAAGAATTAGAAAAACAAAAAACTCACCTTGAAAATGGGAATCGTGTTTTGAAAATGAGTTTGCTTTAGGATGCTGTTATGATCAGGTTAGCTTCCTTGAACCTCTAGGAAGCTAATGCAATTCTTAGCTTGTCTTGAGGGTGGCTGGAATGGTCTGGAGAAGTCCACATGTGTTGCTATGTTTTTTACTTTCAACAATGGGGAAGATGAGTTGCAGTGATGTTTCAGGGTGTGGGATGGTTTACTTGTATGGTAAAGAAGCTTGGGAAATCAAAAGGCCTGAAAATGCACGAGTGGAATGGAAGATTCAGTTCACAAGTCAGAAATGGCAAGTTTGGAGGCTTGTTATTAAATTTCTAATTCTAAGGTGTTTCAAGGCTTGGGCATGCGTGGTTTTAGTTGCAAAATGATGGCTTTATATAGAGCAAAAGGTTGGAGGACTTGTGCTTGCTCAGAAGTAGAAGATCACATGTCTTGCTACATTTCTTGTTTTTGAAGCAAGTGTGAGAAGTGACTTCTTAAGGCATAAATCTGAGCTTATAGTGTGGCTTGAAGCTCTAAACACGTTTTGTTAAGGTTTAGAGACTTGGTTTGTGCAGAAAGAACAAGTCCAAGGCTCAAGAAATGAAAAAAATGCAAAAAGCATGCTTTTCTAAAATGGCAATGTTGCCTTTCTTCCAAAATTGGCTATTTCCCTGTACAATGCATTGAATGCTTGGCTTTAGGGCATGAAACCTTGTGCAATTCATTAATAGTAGAGTGAAAAACGAGTCTGAGGCCTAAAAAGTGAAGATTGTACAGCTAATTTCTAAATTTGAAAACTTGTTCTTCATGGAAATGACCTATAATCAAGTTTGAAAACCCTAACTTCATCTCTTTAATTATCCCTACTCAAACATGATCTCAAGGAGTTCTTGGACATTTTGGAAAGCTTGCAATGTGCTCTACCATTCATCTTTAAATTTATTTCAATGATTCCCCTTGGACCTATGTGAAAAATTGGCATGAAGTTAGGTCAAAAACCTGCCTAACTAGGGCAAAATTTCACTAAGTTATTTTAGTTCATGGGCATGTATTCACAAAATTATATCTTGAGATCCAAGCATCTTTAGGAGAAATTGTATGAAGAAAAGTTATAGATTTCATGGATATATACAACTTTCATGTTGGGAACTTCTTTGAATCATTTTTCATCATGGTTAAAATTTGGTCCAAAGTTGAGAAAAAATAAGAAATTTTCTATACTTAGAAAATTTTCTAAGTTAGAATTTTTCAACTTTTCAAATCCAAATCTTAAATATTTGGTTTTTTGATGAACAAGTTTCACATTTTGGCGTGTTTTGATGAATTGTGATCCTTGGCACTTGAATTTTACCAAAAAGTCAAAGTTTGACTATTCAGTATACAGTTGACTTTTGATCAATTGACTGGAAAATTCATCTATCAATCCAATGAATTTGTAATGTTTTGAATCATGTCATTAGGTCAAGATGATGCAATTTAACTTTTGAAATCATGCTTCAAACCTATTGATCATTTGTTAGGTCAAAAATCAAAAATTGCCCCTTCTCAGTCAAAACCCTAATTTTGACCATTTTGCCCTTTTGATGATTTGATCAATTTTTTTGGGGAATTATGGTCCAAACTTGATCAAATGATACATATGAGTCTAAGATGTTGATGTGGATCAAAAATTATATTGTTTGACTGTAAAGTGGCCATAGTTGACTTTTTCCCCAATACAGTTGATTTTTAGGTCAACTGTCTAATTGCCTGATCAAAATGTGATTCAAGGCTTGAAACTTAACATGAGTAATATTGGGGGTCCATAATGATCCTTGAAAGTCATATGAAGCATTGATAGTCCAAAAATCCTTGTGCAAACTCAAACTCTGATTTTGGTCATCAGTGCATGAGGAGATGTCTTGAGCTGGTCAAACCCTAATGCAGTCATGAGTCAAAGGAGATCTTGTGAAAATCCTTGATAAGTGAGAGGGGAAATTTTTTGGTACAACAGCATGACACATCAACATTTGTAGTTTCATTCGATTTATTATTCAAGAATAAAGATTTGGCTTCGACCCCAGGTTTGCCTTTGTTTTGCTGCTAACACTTGATGTAGATGTAGCCTGAATAGACCCAACGCGTGCAGAATCGAAAGACTTGGGTTTGGAACCCAGGTCATGCTTTTCGTTTTGCCAACATGTTTGCAGATGTAGTTCCCGCAAAAGTGATCCATCAGTAAATTCCAACAGCGCCCTCTGGATCAAAAGCCACATCTTGTCACTAGATCAAAGGACAATCGAAACACAGCTTTCCCTTCATAGGGTCAAAATCCACCACCCTCTTGATCGAAGGCAACCTTTTTCCTCTGAATTAAAGCCATGATTCTCCCTGGATCAAAGGATCCCCTCACTCCTTCATATTTTATTTTTGTTCTTTTTTTTTGTTATTTCTTTATTGATCCTTTTTTATTTAAGTTAATCTTAAATAAAAAATCACAAAAAATATGAGGATAGTTTTTTTTATTAATAAAATTAATTTATAAATTAATTAATTAATTATTTTAACCTCTTTCTTGAAATTAAAATTAAATAGACTTAGGTTGTATTTTTCTTAAGATAAATAAAAACAAAACAAAAAGATTTTTCACCTTAGGATTTTTCAGACATATTTTCTACTTCGCGCGCATTTACTTATTTTCATATTTTTCCATATTATTGTATCTTCCTACTGGATGTAATAGATTAAAACTAGGACATTTACTACTTTATCCCCCTCATTCTTGTACAGTGTAAATCCCCTCCTCAAAGCATTGTAATAGCGTAGATTTAAATTCCTTCACTTTAATATATTGCAATATATATTAACTACTAGTAATTAGACGTGTATGATAAGACTAATAATCAAACGCTAGCAAACTTAACAAAAAGACAAAAATAACTTAATTGAATCAATTGCACATATACACCTCTAGGGTACCCCACTTTGGTTGCCTTTAGAAATAAAGCAGTCATGAGGCAGGAACGCTTTAGCAAAGACCCATAAATTAAAAGATCATAGTCCCTTGATGACCCTACAGTTGCCTTTTTGGTAAATGATCTAGTCCCTAAACAAAATTGCTAAAGCGTCTCCATAAGTTGCCTTTGTGACTGTAAACGTTCCTTCGAATGTCCCTCAAACATCCAACGATAAGGCTACCTACTCACTAATAGTAGGATAGCACTGTCTAAAGGATAGGAGGAAAAGAAAGACACTTTTTAGAGTATAAAAGTAGATAGTTGTTAGAAGTTTGCTCAAAAACATTTTGCACTTACACAAATACTACTTTTCAAAAACAATTTCAAAACAAATGCTTTGTTAACACTCTTGAGGACTGATACAAGAGTTAACGCAAAGCAAATCTCCGCACTAAGGCATTTCAAAACATTTTTCAAACACACAAAGCACAAAGGTATTTCAAAATGAGCAAACCTCTAAGAGCCCATAGATAACTATGGATGGAAAGGGTGCTAACACCTTCCCTTACTCAGAATAATCTCGAAAAGGTCTCTTCCTGTTCTTTTCACCCTTTCCTTAATTTGGATAAAAGAAAAGTTGATGGAGACTCTTGCTTACCGCAACATTTGCGAACACAAAATGCAAAACCAGTATTAACAGTCGGTTCTACCACCGTATCACAACGGGGCCGCTGTATGGTGTCATAAAGCATCAACTAACCTTAGAACCTTTAATTGAATAACTTGGCCATTAGTAAGTAGTTAGATAGCCGTCTTTGGTGTAGCCCGAAGTCGGTTGATACTCGATATTACACTCATTGAGATTTGACTCTCGAGTTTTGTTTGGCGGCAAGTCAGTTGTCGATCGGAATGAAACTTGTGGGAAAGATCACTGATATTGAGATCCCTTAGATCTCGGTTACTATTGATAGGACAGGTTGAGCCAACTAAACTTTAAGAGGGTACTTACCTTAAAACCCATGCAAGCCTTAAACCTAGGTCTTTGTGTAATTTGCTTGTGCTTGCTATATTTATGTTTTCTTAGCATAATCATGATATCATAACATCATAACATGGCATATCATACTAACCATTTCAAGAATTTTTAGGGCTTATCTTTGTGTTGTTTTGTAGGACATGGCATCCACTCGCAGGAATACTATCCAAATCAACCTCATAAGGGTACCTCCTTAACTCAAGGAATTAGCATCAAGGGTTCCTGAGAGCTCTCCATTCACCGAAAGACATGGTCGACTTCTCAATCTGGTCACCTCAAGCCCTAATGAATAAATGTTGAAGGTGCTCTTTCAGTTCTTCGACCCTTTACATCGCTGCTTCACCTTTCCTGATTACCAATTGGTGCCTAACATGGAGGAGTTTTCCCAGTTATTGGGGGTGCCCATTCTTGATCAGTCACCCTTCAATGGTATGGAAAGAGACCCAAAACCTAGAGAGATTGCTCATGCTCTGTCTTTACAATGGTCCGATGTAATAGAAAATTAGGAAACAAGAAGAGGAGTCAAAGAGTTTCTAGCTAAGTTTCTATTTGAGAAGGCTCATCATTTTTGGGATACCCTAGATTTACAAGCTTTTGAAGAAGTGTTGGCCCTTCTCATCTATGGTATGGTACTATTTCCTAATCCAGACCAACTCATATATGTGAATGCGGTCAAGGTTTTTCTGTCTCACAATCCGGTGCCTACTTTACTTGGAGACATCCTACACTCTCTGTATACTCGCACTGTAAAGAGAAGAGGGACCATACTGTGTTACACTCCTCTGTTGGGTAGGTGGTTTATTTTGCACCTTCCTCGACCCGTGTTGAAGAATGAGCGGGGCATGAGATGGTCTAATAGGTTGATGTCCCTCACATATTCAGACATTCATTGGTGTCTTCGATCCTTGGAAAATGTTACCTTCATTGACTGTTGTGGGAAATTCCCTAATGTCCCTCTCTTAGGCATTAGGGGAGGAATCACTTATAATCCTTGTTTGTAATTACGACAGTTTAGTTATGCTAGGAGGGATGGTCCTCATGATATACTTGTCCAAGGAATCATATTCGACTATGTGAATAATGTTCAAGGTTATCGTCAGAGGTTCATAAGAGCTTGGGGCATGGTGAACAAAGTTGATAGAAAAACACTGGGGCATAAGAACTCCATTCCTTTTAAGCCTTATCTTAAGTGGGTACGAGCACGTGCTCAAAGTCTCAGGATGCCTTATGAGGCCATTCTACCCATCATCATGGAGCCAGTTGCTGAGGGAGACTGTGATACGGTGGTAGAACCGACTGTTAATACTGGTTTGCGTTTTTTGTTTGCAAAATGTCGCAGTAAGCAAGAGTCGCCACCGACTTTAATTTTATCCAATCAGGAAAAGGAAAAAGAACAGAAAAACCTTTTTCGAGATGTTTCTGAGTATGGGGGTAGGTTATAGAAAGGGAAGGTGTTAGCACCCTTTCTATCCATGGTTTTCCATGGGCTCTTAGGTACTTGCTCATTTTGAAATTGCTTGTGTGTGCTTTGTTTTGAAAAATTTTGTTTTACTTTGTTTTAACCCTTGTTTATGTCCTCAAGAGTATTACGAATTTGTATTTTGAAACCTTGTTTGAAAAGTGTTTGGTGTGAAAAAATTTGTTTGTTTGAGGAAGTACCTAGGAACTAATCTACCTACTCGAAAAAGACTGTTCATTTTCCTTTAGACAATGCTATCCTATTATTGAGAAATAGGTAGCATCATCGTTGGAGTTTAAAAGGAACGTTCGAAGGGACGAAATGGTCATTGAAGGCAACAAGTAAGGATACCTTAGCATTTCGAAGGGACTATCGTCATAAGATCAATTCGTAGGCAACTCGAGGGACAACTAGGGATTGTGATCTTTATGACGACTTTGAATCGCGGGTCATTGCTAAGGTATCCTTACGTTCGAGGGACACGACCATTATTTCTAAGGCAACCCAGTGAGGTAATACCCTAGGGGTGCAAGTGTGAAAAAGTGTTTGATTTCAGTTATATTTATATTTGCAGTTTAGTGATCTAAGATTAATTCGTTAGTCATACACGCCTAAGTTGCTAACATTTATATACAAGCATCCAAAACATAAAAGCGAGAAGGTAAAAGTCCTATGCTATTACAAGGCTTTTGCAGATACATAATCATCTTGGACTGAAAATAAAAATGCGGAATATAAACCCTAATTACTATTACAACCTCGAAACAGTTATAATAATAATAAAAGGAAATCAAAAAATATGCGCGCTTAAATGCGAGAATTAAAGAACCCTAAAAATTTAATTGAAAAAATATTTAGGTTATTATTATTTTTTGAGAAAAAATTAATTGGATTATGTACAAATTAAAAACCCTAATTTCTAATTAATTTAAATTATATAAAAAACAATTAAATTGCCCTAAATAATTAAACTAATTAAATAATTAAAGAAACAAAAATATTTTTTGAAAAAAATGATTTTTGATGTTTTTGTGATTTTTTGGCTTAATAAAAAAAATGATTTTGTTATTTTGTTAAGAAAAAATGAATTAAATAAACAATAAAATATAAGAAATAAAATAAAAAAAGATTAGAGATGGGCCTGCTTTGAAGCTGAAAGGGGGTGTATATCTGAATTTGTTAGGCCCATTAGTGGCTAAGCCCAGCCTTGCATGGATCTTGTGTAGCCCTTCTTGGAGGGTGCACCATGGACTTTGCTGCCTGGGACGTCGGATTGGATTGATGATGAATTAAATGGCTGGATTAATGGAAGCGCATGGTAGGCTCCAAGATGCGTAGAGCATAGAATCTGCAGTTACAAAGTTAGAAAATAAGAAAATGCTGGTACCTGGGATCGAACCCAGGTCCTCTATATTTCAAAATGCACGCCTCACCCCTGGGCCACTGTGGGTTTGTAGCTCGCGACTCTGACCGTGTGGAAGCTTTCAAATGATCGAAACACATTCTGGAGATGTCCAAGAATCTATTGTTAGCCTTAGAATGCTTTGAATTGGCCTCTAAGCTTGAAATCGATCCACCACTTTTTGACAATTTTTTCAGTTTTGCTTTGTGCTCTCACGACCTATAATCCTCGTTTTCTGACTTGGTTACATTCTCTATTTGCACTAGGACTGATTAGGTTAACAAAAATGCATTGTATCTTGGTGAATTAAGGAGATTTGATTTGATTTTGTTCTTGTATGATATGTTTCTAAAACAAGCCTAATCATGCCAATTTCGCTTCAATTTGCCTTGATCTGATTTGATATGGTATGCTAGCTTGATTGGATTTGATTCCTACAAAAAATCAGATCAAAAATCAATCTTTTACATCTTTTGTAATTTATTTGATTTAATTTGAATTTTAAATAATAAAAAAATCAAAATAAAATAAATAATGAAACAAATAAAGTGTAGATTCTGATTTGAGTCGTGGATCATGTCACAAGCAAGATGCAATTATGAAAAACTAGGCCCATTTGACAAAAAATGCATTTTTGAGCACATTTGACTTTTGGCAATTTTGCAAAAATAGTCAACTTTGACAAGGCATATCTCCTCCAATTTTAACCTTAGAGAGGTGTTCTTGGACTTTTTAGAAAGCTTAGTATGTCCCCTAAACAACTATTTTGGTCTCATCTCAATTGGGTCTTCCATGTTCATGTAAGAAGCTTTGACCCAAAAGGTATTTTTGTTGACTTTTCAAAAGGACCTATAATGTAGAAATTCATATCTTTTAATGAGTGCATATTTTGAACTTGGGGGATGAAGATGAATTGTAGGGAATTACATCCTATTCAAAATGAGCCTTGGATGGAAAATTTCTAATAAAGTATGAGGCAGTTATGCTTGGTCAAAGTTTGGTTGACTTTTCCTAAGAAACCCTAATTTAGCAACTTTTGGGTTTTGATGAATTTGGGGCATTCCTTGAGGAGTCATGATCAACCATTGATCAAATGTTGGATATCTCTTCAAAATTTTGATGCTAACCAAAAATCTTGAAGTTTGACTATATGTGGGCCACAGTTGACTTTTGATCTAGTACAGTTGATTTTTAGGCATCTGGGCAATTGACTGAGTAAACTTCTTGTGCAAGGCATGAAACTTGACATGGATGATATTGAGAACACATTAGGACCATGGAAAGCATTTTGGACCTTTGGAGCTCCCACACCCTGATGAAAATGAAAACCCTAATTTACGGTACATTGCCTTAGGAGAGAGTTTGTCTGGTCAACTCTTGGGTATCCTTGAGCAAGTTAAGGACCTCAATGGGCATGTGTTGAATAAAATGAGAGGGCAAATTTTGGGGTACAACAGCTTCCCCTGTTCAATCTTCTTAAACCTGAGGATGTAGATTGGCTTATCTGCCTTTCATAATCTGAAGGTGGAAGATGATTGAACACTAAGTGCCTAGAAATTTGCACTCGTCTGAGATGGTGATGGACTAAGTAGGTAGTATCGGGAATGGGATTAAAGATGCCATTTGGAGGAAGCGGTGGAAGTTCACCGGAGATGGGCTAAAAGATTCCATCCAGGATGACGAAAGAGAATAGTCGGAGATGGGCTTAACGATGCCATCTAGAGGATGTTGATTTCCCGAGATATTCCTTTGATGAGAATTCATGTTCCTTTCGTTGAGGAGGAATCTGCTGAAAGTGAACTGCTATCTCGTCGTGCTCCAGGTTTTGCAGTGATTTGCTGAGGATAATAAGATTAACTGCTATCTGGTTGTGCTCCAGGTTTGACAGTGACTTACTAGGGAGATGGTATTAAACTTGCTATCTGGTCGTGCTCCAGGCTTTGCAATTTCTCAATTCTTATTTGGTCGTGTTCTAGGCTTCAGAAGGAATTATGTGTTTATCCGGTCGCATCCGGGTTTCAACTTGAATTTAAGGCATACTAATATCTGGTCGATTTCTGAGCTTCATAGTAATTGGCCGAGTAAACTGATATTTGGTCGAATTCCAAGCTTTGCATTACCTCATATTGTTATCTGGTTGTGCTCCAGGTTTCACAGTGTCTCTTGCCGCTATCTGGTCGTGCTCCAGTCTTCATAGGGTCTTATATTGTTGTCTGGTCGTGCGCCAGGCTTCACGGTGTCTTATACCACTATCTGGTCGATTCCAGACTTCATAGTATCTTGTACTGTTATCCGGTCGATTTCCAGGCGGCATAGTAACTTGCTGGGGATTAAGCTGTTTTCCGGTTGATTTCTGGGATTCATAGCTTGAACTTAAGATATACCACTATCTGGTCGATTCCAGGCTTCATAGTATTTTGGATAAATCAAGATATTATCCGGTCGATTTCTGAGCTTCATAGCTTGAACTGGAATTGAAATCTTAGTATCGATTTGACTGAACCAGGGAAAACTTGTGAGAACTTCAACTGGGAGAGAAATATTAGTATCGATTTGACTGATCTCGGGAGAGGTCTCGGATTAAATTTGACTAGCATAGAAATCAGGGGAATCTTAGCGGCGATTCGGCTGACCCAGACGAAAGTCTTAAACATCTCCTACTAGAATAGAAACCTTAGTGTCGGTTTGACTGAACCAGAAAAAATGTTGGAATATCTTCAACTAGAATAGAAACCTTGGTGTCGATTTGAATGAACCAGAGAAAACTTGTAAGAACGTGATTCCATCTTTCCCTGAAAGGTAAAGGGTTAGTCGTATGCAATGTCATGATGTATGAAATATATTGAGTAATTATGTTCTCAAAATAAATGAGATTATGCTGTATAATATGTGTGTGCATGCCATGATGTATGGATATGTAATGCCATTGTGATATTCTCTAGCTGGGGAGAATAAATCCTGGACTACTGCTGGAGAGTATAAGGAGTTGATTTCTTCGTTTCCGCTGGGGATAGTGAACAAAGATGATTAGCTAGAGATTTACATCCATTTTGCTCGAGAATATTCTGCCGGGAGAGACTCTGTCTGAGAATAATCCTGTGGGGGAATAACTTTGTGGGGAAGAGAGATATTTTGTTGGAAGATCTGCTAATTTGAGAAATAAACTCAGCTGGGGATGAACTTCCATTGCTGGAGAGAAGAGCTCTGTTGGAGATTGAGCTTCTGTTGTTAGATAAATAAACTCTGCTCTGGAGTTGGCTTTATAAATTGTTTATGATTATACAGCTCGGCTGGGGAATACAGATATTAGCTTTATGAAAGAGCCTGCTGGGGAAGGAATTCCCACTTGGGGACACGGAGTTCGGACTTTGGTTGTCTCGGCTCCGTGGGGAATATAGGTATCACTGGCTTGTACGTGATGGTGACTTTGCTTCCAACTGTCTCTGCCCCTTGTACCATGATGGACTGGGTAATTATCGATATTTAGGTTTTGTACCAGTTTCTTTGAGTTCTTAGTAACTGTCTTTCCGTTTTATATGTAGATATTTGTGAACAGTAATCATATTCAAATGCATATGTCAAGAATAAAACATTGGACGTTTTTGCAAAACAAAACAGAAAACAGAAAAAACAAACATAGAGTTTTGTACTCAAAAGATGCTTTGTATTGATTTGAAATTTTCCTATAACAGACGTTTTTTACAAGGAGGCTGACGCTCTAGTAAGAGAGCGCTGCCGTAAAAATGGAAATTATTACACAAATTGTGTACCAAAAGAAAAACAGCCATGTGTAGTGATCCCATTGGGTTTCAATTCTGCTATTGCCCCTATGTCTTTGAGCATCTCATCACTTTGTTGCTTGTCCAAATATGACTGGACTGATCGGCACCGTTTGAGCTTGGTATCTGATTACTGAAGTCTGATCGCAAGGTGATCCAATGGGACATAGTGATACGCTTTAATCCCTAACTTTTTCACTGGACCGCCCTATAGCGATAAAAAATGTAGCGGGGTAAATCGGAGATCGAACTTTAATTAATTCGTCTCACAAAAAGCAAGAGTCGCCACCGCGCTTTATTATTTCCAAGGGAAAAGGGAAAAGAGCGAAATAAAACCCTAAAATATGCAATGTAAAATAATACTTTAAAAGTAATGAAAATACAAGGCGTTTTGAAAAGAGGTCTAAGGTTCGGGGGTTGGTTATACAATGGGAAGGTATTAGCACCCAATGTATCTATAGTATTCTATAGGAACCTTTTGAAATATTTGTTTATTAAAATGTTTGTTTGATTAAAAATAAATTGTTTTGGCCAAAAATGGGTATGGACGAGTTTTTGAAGATACGACGACCTAATGTCGAAGTTTTGACTTAAAAGGTGTGAGTTTTGAAGAAATTGGATATTTGGGAAAATTATCTTAAGTTTTTAAAATGATAAATGGAGGATGAATTAGGGTATTCGCACAATGTTTTTTGATGACATGAAGTCGACAAAAATTAAACAATTCCCTTGGATTTTGCAAGCAACATGAAGATTAAAACTAAAAGTATAAACACTTCAAGATTTTAAAAGAAAACCAAAAGAGAAGCCATGGAATTAAATCGAAATTATCACAAACTCAACCAACATGTATCATGGGAGGAACATCATAAGGGGCAATGAATTCAAAGAGATAACTTACAAACTTATCAATAAAAGACTAGTTAAAAAACTAACAAAATTAACTAACATACTGACCAAACGAAATATCAAGATTTAAATAAATTATAAAAACTAAACTAATTAATTGGGTTATAAACTGAAAACGAAATAAAGGTCCAGCATGGGACTGAAATCGAAATCGAACAATGCTCCTTTCGAACTCTCTTTTTTTTCTCTTCGAACTCCCTCTTTCGAACCCTCTATTTTCTTTCTTCGAACTCCCTCTGCTTTTCTTTCTTCGAACTCCCTCTTTATAACTCTCTCTTTTCTTTCTTCGAACTCCCTCTTTCGAACTCTCTCTTTTCTCTTCGAACTCCCTCTTTCGAACTCTCTCTTTTCTCTCTTTGAACTCCCTCTTTCGAACTCTCTCTTTTCTTTCTTCGAACTCCCTCTTTCGAACTCCCTCTTTTCTCTCTTCGAACTCCCTCTTTCGAACTCTGCTTTTCTTTCTTCGAACTCCGTCTTTTGAACTCTCTTAAAACGAAATCGAAAAACACCAACAACGAATCCTGCTCTATCAATTCGAACTCCTCTCACTCTCTAAATCGAAATCAAACAACGCTGCTCCCTAAATCAAAAACGAACAACAACTGCTTCTGGTTTTGAACTCTTCCCTAAATCAAAAACGAACAACACCACTGCTACTGGTTTCGAATTCTCTCCTAAATCAAAAACAAACAACAACACTGCTACTGGTTTCAAATTCTTCCCTAAATCAAAAATGAACAACACCACTGCTACTGGTTTTGAATTCTCTCCTAAATCAAGAAACGAACAACAACACTGCTACTGGTTTCTAACTCGAACAACAACACTGCTACTGGTTTCGAACTCCTTCCTAAATCAAAACGAACAACACCACTGTCTCTAGTTTTTTCATGCAGTTAAACATCAAATCAACAAGGCAACAAATATTCATGGCAAGAGAAACAACAATAACAAACTCAAGGGGTTCTGATTTATTGAAACATCAACAACAAAAAAAAAATTCAGCAACGATAACTAGTTCACAGCATACATCATTATGACAAGCATGGCAACAGATTTTTGAGAAAAAAAGTAGTAAGGAAACTTACAAGATCAGAGCAAGTCTGATGGTTTCGATTGATGATATAATAGAGAAATCCAGAGATAAGGTAATATGCTTTTTTTTAATTCCTCCTGCTCTTATGGAAATTGTTTGTGCTTATTGATGATGTATGGAACGGAAACTAAGCAAAGAGTGAAAAACAAGGTATGGTGGCTATGGTGTTGTTGAACATAGCGTATGAGCAGTTGAGGTTTGAAGAGAAACTAATGTAAGTGATGGTGGAATGAGGAAGAGATGTTAAAGTTTGTAGTTTCTTTTTCTTTGTGAACTGTTTGTGTTTTTTTTTCTCCTCTACCCCTTGCCACTCTTTGTTTTTTCTCTCACCCCCTTTTTCCACACCTTTTTCGATTGCTTCCTGCATGTTTATATAGTGAATAAGAATGGGGTTTTGGGAGGGAATTTTGGTGAGTTTGAACAAATGGAATAATCTGATTTAATGCTTTTTTGATACAGTTTTGGTGTGTGCCATTTGAGGCAATTCCTGGACTGATGTGCATAGGTTTTTGGACTGGTGTTCAACAGTTTTTTGGTTGGTGGTGGAGGCAGCAGAGGATATGACTGTTAGTTGGGCAGCAGATGCAGGGACCATGCTGTTTTGGACATATTTATATTTTCATAATATTAATAATAAACAACAATGACAATAATAATAAAATAATTATTAGTAAAACTAAACTGAAAATATAAAAGTGAAATAAAAAAAGATATTAAAATTTTTGAGTTTTTTTCAAATAAAGTGATGTAAAATATATAAATTATATGTAACTAAGATTTTTTTGATAATTTTAAATTAACATAAAGAACTTGCAAAATAAAAATAAAAGAATGTGAAATTACTATTTTTTTGAGAGATTTTTTTACTAAATTAAATCTAAAAGACTATAATCTTAACTTAAATAATACAAGAACAAAAACTAAATGAAACTTAAGGAAACTATTTTTTTTATTGAATATTTTGAATAAAAACATAAATAAAATGAAAATAGCATGAACTAAATATTTTTTAGGATTTTCTTTTTTATGAAAATAAGAATAAAAGAAAGATGATAAAAAATGAAGAAAAAAAATCATGATTTAATAAAGTCAGGCAAAACCAGTTAAATTTCATTAAATTTACAACAATTTCTAACGTTTCTATTTTTTGGTGGATTTTCAAAGCATAATCATCTCTTGACTTGTAAAGAAAAGTTGTAGTTGTTGCAGAGGAGAATCATATGTAAAAGAACCACTAAAAAATGAAATTTGAAGAAGTTATGAATTTTTTGAAATCTGACTCGAGAATCGGCAAAAAAAAGAAGGTCGAAATGCTTGTGAATGCTTGCTATGTAATAATGCAGATGGGAGGTGGTATCTTAGGTCAAAATTTGGGGTATGACAGCTGCCCCTATTTAAGTTTCTTCTATCCGGAGATATGAAGATTAAAATCTTCGTCTCAACGAGATTGAAGATACTTAAATACATAATACACAAATTTTGCCCTAAGATTCCGCCATTACGTTTGTGATATGAATGTAGTATTTAAATTCACAGAGAATGATATTGTATGAGACAAGATAATGCTGGAGAAACCAAACACCAACAAACCACAGGAACATAGATTATACACTATTGGGGAAATGAGCCATCGACTTCAAATGATAGACTCTTGACGGCGAATAAAAATTTGAGAGAATACGACCTCTGACCCTAACAAAGAAGGCATCTTGCATAGGCCACAAAACAGATTATTGACCCAAAATAACAGTGAGTTCACAACTCAAGGTCAAAGATAGACAAAAGATGTATCAAATTTGCTGATAATGGATTACTGACTTCTGAAGGTAAAGATCCATAACAAACTTCTCTGCGAGATTTCCGGAGAGATACCAATTAATGCTGAAATAATAATATGGTTGTAGATACACAAGCTGCTCAAATAAAGAAGCTGCCACTTGCTGTCTTCCAAAAATAACCAATAACATACAAGCTGCTCAAATAAAGAAGCCGCCACTTGGTGTAATAATAATACTATGACATACAAGCTGCTCAAATAAAGAAGCTGCCACTTGTTGTCTTCCAAAAACTATGACATATAAGTTGCTCAAATAAAGAAGCTGCCACTTGTTGTCTTCCAAAAATAACAACGTACAAGTTGCTCATGAAGAGACTGCCGCTTGTCATTTTCCGTAGGAAAAGAACGTACAAGCTGCTCATGAAGAGACCGCCACTTGTCGTTTTCCAAAAAATAACGTACAAGCTGCTCATGAAGAGCCGCCACTTGTCGTTTTCCGAAGAAAAATAACATACAAGCTGCTCATGAAGAGCTGCCACTTGCCGTTTTCCGAAGAAAAATAACGTACAAGCTGCTCATGAAGAGCTGCCACTTGCCGTTTTCCGAAGAAAAATAACGTACAAGCGGCTCATGAAGAGCTGCCACTTGCCGTTTTCCGAAGAAAAATAACGTACAAGCTGCTCATGAAGAGCTGCCACTTGCCGTTTTCCAAAAGATAATTCAGAAGAAAATTGTGATAACACTGCCAGAGAATAAAATCTTCGTCAAAGGGAACCATGAATAGATCCTTCCTGAGGAGATCAAATACTTAAATGTGCAAAATAAATGCACCATTCGTCTAGGTTGCCTATCTTGGAGAAAACCACGAGATAGCCTATGCAAGAGGCGACAACTCCCTCCAGGAATAAACCAGAGAGAAAACAGTCAAACAAGACTCCACCCAATGAGAAAATAACTCGATTGGGGATTCATCCTATCCAGAAATGGACAAGGAAGGCTAAATCAAAAAAAATCATCCACGAGGATTAGCTCAGTTGGGGAATTTAGAAAGGAAGCACATTTTATGCCTAAGCTAACATTCTACTTGGAAAGAACATGTACATTGTCTTAATAAACATAAACAAGGTATACGACCCAAAACCAACGACAAGTGTGAATATGCATGCACGATAGAAGTGTAAATGAATGAATGAATGAATGTTATGCTGACAAAACAGGCAGACGAAATATCTTGAAGATGATAAGATATCACAAAATAACAGATACTCGGCCAATCTTAAAGAGACGGAAAATAACTGGAACTGGAACTACAAAGCAACGTCAGAGCGTATAACGCTACAAGGCTCAAAACTTCTGGGGAGAAAAGTATCGAATCCAATCTTCTAACACGAATAGACCACTGGCATGAGACAAAGCGTACCACACTTCAGAAATCTGCTCAAATAAATATAACCAAAACAACGCTTAACTGGAAAAGCTGGGGAGTCACCAAACTTAGTACCACTAGAAACAAAAGTTTACACAACCAACACCTCGTGACGATTTTGAAAGAAAACATGTTCATCATGCAAGGATAAATTACTGTATTGTTTTGCATTTCATGGCTTGACCATCCTCGGAACAACTGTTAATATTCCTTTCATTATTCACGACATTTTTTTTTTAAAATGAGAATACTTTAAATAACTTTGTTTCAAATATTGCCATAAAAAATTAAAATTTTGGCCACAAAAGGTAAATGCTCAAATTTCATTAATAAGATGGTAGTTCGCTAGCAACGCGACTCCAACGGTTTATAAAAGTTTGGGAAATAGTACATGAAAGAAAGGGTTACATAAAAATAATGATCACTATTCTCCATAACAACTTCGAATTCCGAAATGTGCTCAAATGCCACAGCCGGTCTGACCAAAAGCCTGCCTAAGCCGCCCCTTCGGGTTTTCAACTTAGCGAACTGACAACTCAAACCTAGGCGAAATACTTCTTGATTGCGTCGGCGTTAACGGAGCGCGGGAGCTCTTCACTGTCCATATTTGTGAGAATCATGGCACCTCCAGAGAAAACTTTCTTAACGACATACGGTCCTTCATAATTCGGAGCCCACTTGCCCCTAGAATCAGGTTGGAAAGATAATATCTTTTTGTGCACAAGGTCACCTTCTCTGAACTCGCGTGGTCGAACCTTCTTATCAAAAGCCTTCTTCATTCTCTGCTGATATAATTGACCGTGACACAACGCTGTCAATCTCTTTTCTTCAATTAAATTCAACTGATCATATCTACTTTGACACCATTCAGCCTCAGAAAGTTTAGCTTCCATCAATACTCTCATAGACGGAATCTCAACCTCCACGGAGAGTACTGCTTCCATACCATAAACAAGGGAAAATGGGGTTGCACCTGTTGAAGTTTGAACTGAAGTACGGTATCCATGTAAAGCAAACGGAAGCATTTCATGCCAATCTCTATAAGTTACCACCATCTTCTAGACAATCTTTTTGATGTTCTTGTTGGCAGCTTCAACAGCCCCATTCATCTTCGGCCTGTAAGGAGAAGAATTATGGTGTTCGATCTTGAATTCTTCACAAAGCTCTTTCATCATCTTGTTATTCAAATTCGAGCCATTATCAATGATGATCTTGCTCGGGATGCCGTATCGATAAATGATCTGATTCTTGATAAATCTGACTACCACATGTCTGGTTACATTAGCATAAGATGCTGCTTCCACCCATTTAGTAAAATAATCGATCGCTACCAAGATGAAACGATGACCATTTGAAGCTTTGGGTTCAATCATTCCAATCATATCAATGCCCCACATAGAAAAAGTCCAAGGTGAAGAGATAACATTGAGGAGGGTCGGTGGCACATGTATCTTGTCCGCATAAATCTGGCATTTATGACATTTCTTCACATATTTGCAACAATCAGATTCCATTGTCATCCAATAGTAACCAGCTCTCAACATCCTTTTAGCCATTGCATGTCCGTTGGCATGGGTACCAAAGGATCCTTCATGTACTTCTTGCATCAGCATGTCTGCTTCATGTCTGTCTACACATCTGAGCAAGACCATGTCGTAATTCCTCTTATATAACACTTCTTCATTGAGGAAGAAACTGCTTGCCAATCTCCTCAACGTCTTCCTATCTTTATTGGATGCCCCAGGCGGGTACTCTTGAGTCTGAAGGACACGTTTAATGTCATAGAACCACGGTTTGTCGTCGGTGACCTCTTCTACTGAGAACACATGAGCAGGTCTATCGAGGCGAATAACTCTGATTGTAGGCACATTGTTCCAACCATTCACTTGAAACATTAAAGACAAAGTAGCTAAAGCATCAGCCATTTGGTTTTCATCTCTAGGGATATGATGTAACTCCACTTTGTTGAAGAAGGTTAACAATCTTCTAGCATAGTCTCTGTAAGGGATCAAACCAGGATGACGATTCTCCTATTCTCCTCTAATTTGATTAATTACCAATGCCGAGTCTCCGTAAATATCAAAAATCTTAATCCTTAGATCCACTGCTTCTTCGAGACCCATAATATATGCTTCATATTCAGCCATATTGTTCGTACAGTCGAACTTCAATCTCGCTGTGAACGGGATATGAGTACCTCGGGGAGTGACAATGATTGCCCCAATTCCATTTCCATAAGAATTCATAGCTCCATCAAAAATCAAACCCCAACGGGATTCGGGATCAGGTTCTTCTTCAGGTAACGGCTCTTCACAATCTTTAGCTTTCAAGTACATAACATCTTCATTTGGGAAGTCAAACTTGATGGATTGATAATCTTCAATTGGTTGGTGAGCCAAATGATCGGCTAAAATACTCCCTTTGATTGCTTTCTGAGTGTGATACTTAATGTCATATTCAGATAACAACATCTGCCAACGGGCTATTCTTCCAGATAAGGCGGGCTTCTCAAAGATATATTTGATCGGATCCATTTTGGAGATCAACCAAGTGGTATGGTTAATCATATACTAGCGCAGACGGCGAGCAGCCCAAGCTAAAGCACAATAGGTTTTCTCAAGCATTGAGTATCGAGGCTCACAGTCTGTGAATTTCTTACTCAGATAATATATGGCATGTTCCTTTCTTCCAGTCTCATCTTGTTGACCAAGCACACATCCCCTTGAATCTTCCAATATAGTCAGGTACATAATCAAAGGTCTTCCTTCCACTAGAGGAATCAAAATTGGAGGTTCAAGTAAATATTCTTTGATGCTATCAAAAGCTATCTGACAATCTTCTGTCCATACACATCCTTGGTTCTTTCGGAGAAGCTTGAAAATTGGCCCACAGGTAGCAGTCATATGAGATATAAATCTAAAAATATAGTTCAGTCTCCCAAGGAATCCTCTTACTTGTTTTTCCGTCTTGGGTGCGGGCATTTCCCGAATAGCTTTGACTTTATCAGGATCTACCTCAATACCTTTCTAACTGACAATGAAACCCAGAAGTCTTCCAAAACGAACACCAAAAGTGCACTTGTTGGGATTCAGGCGGAGTTTATACTTTCTCAAACGCTGGAATAACTTCAATAAATGTTCCAAATGATCTTCTTCAGTTTGCGATTTGGCAATCATGTCATCTACATACACCTCTATCTATTTATGCATCATATCATGGAACAAAGCAGTCATGGCCCTTTGGTACGTTGCACCATCATTCTTCAAACCAAACGTCATAACCCGATAACAAAATGTTCCCCAAGGTGTAATGGAAGTTATCTTCTCCATATCTTCTGGTGCCATCTTGATTTGATTATAACCAGAGAAACCATCCATGAAAGAAAAGACTTTGAACTTTGCAGTACTGTCGACCAAAACATCAATGTGCGGTAAAGGAAAATCATCCTTTGGGCTAGCTCTATTCAGATCTCTATAGTCTACACACATCCGAACTTTGCCATCTTTCTTAGCAACATGCACTATATTGGCTAACCATTGAGGATAGACCGATGTAACAAGGAAACCTGCATTAATCTGCTTTTGAACTTCTTCTTTAATCTTGTCAGCCATATCGGGATGAGTCCTTCTCAACTTCTGCTTAATCGGCGGACATTCAGGTCTCATCAGAAAACGATGCTCCACAATATTGTTATCCAAACCTGGCGTATCTTGGTAGGACCAAGAAAACACGTCAACATACTCTCTGAGAAGCTCCAACATTTTCTCTTTGACCTCTGGGATAAGCAATGCTCCGACCTTGACTTCCTTTTTATCTTCTTCATCACCCAAATTGATCAACTCTATAGGCTCTTCAAACGGCTGAATCGTCTTTTCATCATGCTCAAGTAAACGGGAAATTTCATCAGGAAATTCTTTACTATCTTCTTCCTCGGCTCCGAACACAGGGAATTCAAAGTTGGGAGGGGGCATAGGATCATTGTTTTCAATGGTTAAGTCATGGATTAATCTGCACATATGATTATGCTTTATTTTAGAAATCGATTAATATGAATGTTGTACAAATGAAACGAAAGATTATTATATTTTCCTATTACTACCAATTAATTTTCATTACTATTTCCCAGAAAAAGTGAAAAATAAAACAGTAGTGGACAAAATTACGTTTTTATTCATGATTGGCAATACTTGAAACAAAGATAAGACTCTAGAAAACATGTGAAGTGGAATGTTGGATGATGCATGATATGCGATGCAAATGATCGTTCATAGATAGTTTTTTTCAAGGAACTTCAATAATTTTGCACACATCAATGGTAGAGGAATTTGGAACAACAAAAACTCATTTCATTAATCAAAAGCGGTAAATTACAACTTACAACTTTGGAAAAACAAAACAATAAATTACAACTTTGGGACAACAACCCAATAATAAAAGCAGTGAATTACAACTTTGGAACATGAATCCCATAATAAAGCAGTAAATTACAACTTTGGAACATGAAGCCCTTTTACAGAGTTTTACAAAATGACAATAGTAAAAATAAAACTAAGAACTAAAGATCACTCAGAATTGACTTCGAGTGTTTCTTCTTCCAAACTCCGAGATATCTGCAAAAATCATTCTTAAGTTCCTTAAAAAACAAGTTTTTTTTTTTACGAAAAATGTTGATGGATGCATGGATGAATGATAACGCAACAATTACACACAAGTTCACAAACATGGGGTTCAAAGGTTCAACGTTTCGAGCATGGAGTCAAAGGTAAATCCCACCCCAAGGTATGTACTAACGGTTTAATCACACCTGTAAGACAAGGTTTTAAGAGTTGCCGGAGTCTACATTCCTCCTTCGGATATTACCAACGTCTTGATTACTCAATAATTAGCAATATTCTCAAGAGAAACTCGTCTGAGCGTAGCATCGCGTAACAACTACTTTCGGATTACTCCGTTATAATCTCTGCGCTACACCTAAAAGGCCAAGTTGGGTTAGGGTTCTATGGTTCTCAATTTCTCTGGCTCCTAGGTCGAAAATAATAATGTCTTCCCGATTACTCGGTAAACAAATATTACATTCAAAAGGGCCTTCCACTGAGTGGGGGATTTCATGCCTCCTTCTTCGGGATTACTCCCTCAAAGTTAACATGACTATGCCACCCGTCCTATCCTTAAGTGTAACTTAATCCGGGTATAGGATTCGTCCTTTGCAAAAAAAACCAAAAAAACCCCATATAAACACATAATCAAACAAATCAAATAATAATAAAACAAATAAAACAAACTAGGCTTAACCCACTTAGGGAAGGACCAGCAAGAGGTCAATCTTTCCCCAGCAGAATCGCCAATTCTGTAGCGATAAAAAATGTAGCGGGGTAAATCGGAGATCGAACTATTAATTAATTCGTCTCACAAAAAGCAAGAGTCGCCACCACGCTTTATTATTTCCAAGGGAAAAGGGAAAAGAGCGAAATAAAACCCTAAAATATGCAATGTAAAATAATACTTTAAAAGTAACGAAAATACAAGGCGTTTTGAAAAGAGGTCTAAGGTTCGGGGGTTGGTTATACAATGGGAAGGTATTAGCACCCAATGTATCTATAGTATTCTATAGGAACCTTTTGAAATATTTGTTTATTAAAATGTTTGTTTAATTAAAAATAAATTGTTTTGGCCAAAAATGGGTATGGACGAGTTTTTGAAGATACGACGACCTAATGTCGAAGTTTTGACTTAAAAGGTGTGAGTTTTGAAGAAATTGGATATTTGGGAAAATTATCTTAAGTTTTTAAAATAATAAATGGAGGATGAATGAGGGTATTCGCACAATGTTTTTTGATGACATGAAGTCGACAAAAATTAAACAATTCCCTTGGATTTTGCAAGCAACATGAAAATTAAAACTAAAAGTATAAACACTCCAAGATTTTAAAAGAAAACCAAAAGAGAAGCCATGGAATTAAATCGAAATTATCACAAACTCAACCAACATGTATCATGGGAGGAACATCATAAGGGGCAATGAATTCAAAGAGATAACTTACAAACTTATCAATAAAAGACTAGTTAAAAAACTAACAAAATTAACTAACATACTGACCAAACGAAATATCAAGATTTAAATAAATTATAAAAACTAAACTAATTAATTGGGTTATAAACTGAAAATGAAATAAAGGTCCAGCATGGGACTGAAATCGAAATCGAACAATGCTCCTTTCGAACTATCTTTTTTTTCTCTTCGAACTCCCTCTTTCGAACCCTCTCTTTTCTTTCTTCGAACTCCCTCTGCTTTTCTTTCTTCGAACTCCCTCTTTCGAACTCTCTCTTTTCTTTCTTCGAACTCCCTCTTTCGAACTCTCTCTTTTCTCTTCGAACTCCCTCTTTCGAACTCTCTCTTTTCTCTCTTCGAACTCTCTCTTTTCTTTCTTTGAACTCCCTCTTTCGAACTCTCTCTTTTCTCTCTTTGAACTCCCTCTTTCGAACTCTGCTTTTCTTTCTTCGAACTCCCTCTTTCGAACTCTCTTAAAACGAAATCGAACAACACCAACAACGAATCCTGCTCCATCAATTCAAACTCCTCTCACTCTCTAAATCAAAATCGAACAACGTTGCTCCCTAAATCAAAAACGAACAACAACTGCTTCTTGTTTTGAACTCTTCCCTAAATCAAAAACGAACAACACCACTACTACTGGTTTCGAATTCTCTCCTAAATCAAAAATGAACAACAACACTGCTACTGGTTTCGAATTCTTCCCTAAATCAAAAACGAACAACACCACTGCTACTGGTTTCGAATTCTCTCCTAAATCAAGAAACGAACAACAACACTGCTACTGGTTTCTAACTCGAACAACAACACTGCTACTGGTTTCGAACTCTTTCCTAAATCAAAACAAACAACACCACTGTCTCTAGTTTTTTCATGCAGTTAAACATCAAATCAACAAGGCAACAAATATTCATGGTAAGAGAAACAACAATAACAAACTCAAGGGGTTCTGATTTATTGAAACATCAACAACAACAAAAAAAATGCAGCAACAATAACTAGTTCACAGCATACATCATTATGACAAGCATGGAAACAGAGTTTTGAGAAAAAAAGTAGTAATGAAACTTACAAGATCAGAGAAAGTCTGATAGTTTCGATTGATGATATAATAGAAAAATCCAGAGATGAGGTAATATGCTTTTTTTTAATTCCTCCTGCTCTTCTGGAAATTGTTTGTGCTTATTGATGATGTATGGAACGGAAACTAAGCAAAGAGTGAAAAACAAGGTATGGTGGCTATGGTGTTGTTGGACATAGCGTATGAGCAGTTGAGGTTTGAAGAGAAACTAATGTAAGTGATGGTGGAATGAGGAAGAGATGTTACAATTTGTAGGTTCTTTTTCTTTGTGAACTGTTTGTGTTTTTTTTTCTCCTCTACCCCTTGCCACTCTTTGTTTTTTCTCTCACCCCCTTTTTCCACACCTTTTTCGATTGCTTCCTGCCTGTTTATATAATGAATAAGAATGGGGTTTTGGGAGGGAATTTTGGTGAGTTTGAACAAATGGAATAATCTGATTTAATGCTTTTTTGATACAGTTTTGGTGTGTGCCATTTGAGGCAATTCCTGGACTGATGTGCACAGGTTTTTGGACTGGTGTTCAACAGTTTTTTGGTTGGTGGTGGAGGCAGCAGAGGATATGACCGTTAGTTGGGCAGCAGATGCATGGACCATGCAGTTTTGGACATATTTATATTTTCATAATATTAATAATAAACAACAATGACAATAATAATAAAATAACTGTTAGTAAAACTAAACTGAAAATATAAAAGTGAAATAAAAAAAGATATTAAAATTTTTGAGTTTTTTTCAAATAAAGTGATGCACAATATATAAATTATATGTAACTAAGATTTTTTTGATAATTTTAAATTAACATAAAGAACTTGCAAAATAAAAATAAAAGAATGTGAAATTACTATTTTTTTGAGAGATTTTTTTACTAAATTAAATCTAAAAGACTATAATTTTAACTTATATGATACAAGAACAAAAACTAAATGAAACTTAAGGAAACTAATTTTATTTATTGAATATTTTGAATAAAAACATAAATAAAATGAAAATAGCATGAACTAAATATTTTTTAGGATTTTCTTTTTTATGAAAATAAGAATAAAAGAAAGATGATAAAAAATGAAGAAAAAAATCATGATTTAATAAAGTCAGGCAAAACCAGTTAAATTTCATTAAATTCACAACAATTTCTAACGTTTCTATTTTTTGGTGGATTTTCAAAGCATAATCATCTCTTGACTTGTAAAGAAAAGTTATAGTTGTTGCAGAGGAGAATCATATGTAAAAGAACCACTAAAAAATTGAAATTTGAAGAAGTTATGAATTTTTTGAAATCTGACTCGAGAATCGACAAAAAAAAAAGGTCGAAACGCTTGTGAACGCTTGCTATGTAATAATGCAGATGGGAGGTGGTATCTTAGGTCAAAATTTGGGGTATGACACGCCCTTTTGGGTTTTCAGTCCACCGGGATACCCTTTTTTGCCCAAGTCACCCTTTCGGGTTTTTGACTTGCCGGGTGTATAAATTTTTTCATTTTTATCCCTAATTTTTCCCGAACCCTTTTGGTTCGTCGGGATGCCCTTATTTTTGCCTAGGTATGTCAACCTAGTGGGTCTTTATCATGCGTAGTATTTTTTCACTATTTCCGCATTGACAGGGTGTGGAAGGTCGTCACCATCCATGGTGGTCAGAATCATGGCCCCACCGGAAAATATGTTCTTGACTACAAATGGTCCCTCATAGGTGGGAGTCCATTTTCCCCTGGGATCACCTTGTAGAAGTATAATGCGCTTGATTACCAGATCCCTTACTTGATACACTTGTTGTCTGACTTTCTTGTTGAAGGCCTTAATCATCCGTTTCTGATACATTTTACCATGGAAGACAGCAATAAGTCTTTTCTCGTCGATTAAGTTCAATTGATCAAGTTGAGTCTGGATCCAATCGCTGCTCAAACCTGCATCCTTCATAATCCGTAGAGAAGGGATCTGGACCTCTATGGGTAGGACAACCTCAATTCCATATACCAGAGAATAGGGTGTCGCCCCTGTCGATGTACGTGCTGAAGTACGGTACCCGTGAAGAGCAAACGGTAACATCTCATGCCAGTATTTATATGTCATCATCATCTTTTGTATGATCTTTTTGATATTCTTGTTAGCATCTTCAACATCCCCATTCATCTTCGGCCGATAAGGAGAAGAGTTGTGATTCTGAATCTTGAACTGCTTACAGAGTTCAGTGATTATTGAATTGTTGAGATTGGTACCATTGTCCGTGATGATTCTCTCAGGGATACCGTAACGAAAAACCAGATTATGCTTGATGAACTGTGCCACCACATTCTTAGTAACCGTAGAAAAGGAGGCAGCCTCAACCCACTTCATAAAGTAATCAATGGCTACTAGGATGAAGCGATGCCTGTTGGACGCGGTAGGTCTGATCTCACCGATCATGTTAATGCCCCACGTTTCAAAGGTCCAGGGAGCCGTCAAAACATTAAAGGGAACTGGAGGTACATGCACCTTATCAGCATAGATTTGGCACCCGTGACAGGTTCGAGAGTGCTGATAACAGTCGGCTTCCATAGTGGACCAATAGTATCCAGCCCATAGGATCTTCTTTGCCATGGTATGTCTACTGGAATGAGTTCCAAAGGTACCTTCGTGTAGGTCCGCCATGATCCTCTCTGCTTCACTCTTGTCTACACACCGCAGTAAGGTAGAGTCATGATTGCGCTTATAGAGGATTCCATTGCTGAGGAAGAACTCTGCAGCGAACCTTCTCAGAAATTTCTTGTCATTGACAGATGCCCCCTCGGGGTATTCTTGAGCCTCGAGATACCTTTTCACCTCATGAAACCAAGTTTTGTCGGCTACCTCCTCAGTATCAATCTCACAGCAGTATGCCGGTTCATCCAACCTCTCAATAGTGATTAGGGGAGCTTCATTGTCCCACCTGACCTTGAACATTAACGACATAGTAGCTAGCACGTCTGCTAACTGATTCTCTTCTCGTGGGAAATGTTCAAAGGTGATCTCTTCAAAATGCAGCAGCAGTGTCAGTAGATACTCTTTGTAAGGAATAAGGTTCGGGTGATTTGTATCCCACTCGCCTTTGATCTGACTTATCACCAAAGCGGAATCCCCGAATACAGTCAAGAACTTGATCCTTAGGTCAATAGCAACTCTAAGAACCATAATACATGCTTCATACTCCGCCATGTTGTTGGTACAGTTGAAACATAATCAGGCAGTGAACGCAGTATGACAGCCCTTATGAGATATGATTGCAGCGCCAATGCCATTACCCAGTGCATTTGAGGCTCCATCAAAGTACATAGACCATCGGGATCCTTCCTCAGTTCCTTCATCCGGTCCAGGTTCTTCATAGTCAGTTACTAACATGATGTTCTCATCCGGGAACTCAAAATTCATGGACTGGTAGTCGTCCACGTCCTGATGCGCCAAATGATCAGCTAACACACTTCCCTTGATTTCTTTTTGGGTTGCATATTGGATTTCGTATTAGGTTAAGATCATTTTCCATCTTGCTATCCTTCCAGAGAGAGCGGGCTTCTCGAAAATGTACTTGATCGGATCCATATTAGATATCAACAAAGTAGTGTGGGTTAACATATACTGTCTCAGTCAGCGAGCAGCCCATGCCAAAGTGCAACAAATTTTCTCGAGCAGTGAGTATCGTTTTTCATAATCGGTAAACTTTTTGCTAAGGTAGTATATTGCGTGCTGTGATATGGTGGGAGAACTGACTTGAGGTTTTGCGTTTGTTTTCGCAAATGTTTCGGTTGAGCAAGAGTCGCCACCGACTTTTTATTTTATCCTAAGGAAAGGTTAAAAAAGCACAGCAAAAACCTTTGAGATGTTTTCTTGGGTTCGGGGAGTAGATTATAGAAAGGGAAGGTATTAGCACCCTTTCTATCCATGGTTATCCATGGGCTCTTAGTTACTTGCTTAGATCACTTGCCTTTTGTTTTCAATTGTTTTAAATGGTGCTTGTGAGTGTGGATTTGAAAATGTTTTGAAAAGAAGCCAATGTGGTGGCAACCTTTGTAATGATCCATGTGGGGATGTATACAAAGATGTATGTCTTTTGAAAAGGTTTTCATTTGTTTTTGAAAGTTGTTTTGAAAGTGTAATGATGTGTGGTTTTTGAAATAGGCAAGTGTTTTTTAGTTTGCAAGTTTGATTCAAGTAACTAAGAGGTTATCTACTCCTAAATTTCTCAAAGATTATTACTATGTTTTAACCCTTTTAACAAGTTTGTTCCACCATTGTATTTGGTGGACAATCTTATGTTAGGATGTGAAAGGGACGGGCACGGGTCATCGTTTAGGCCATGATTGCAATGGTGTCAAGTATCTTTGGGCATTTTCTTTAAGGGACTTGATCATTTGTTTTTGGCAATATTTTGAAAGTGTTATCGAGGGACTATGATCATTTGATTTGTTTGTTTTGCCCAAAGAGACCTAACATACAACATGGCCCAATTTTGAAAGGCAACAAGTGGAATACCCTAGGGGGTGCAAGTGTGATTTGTGTGTTCATTTTCATGCTTATTTGTCTTGAGATTAGGTCATAACTATTTTGTCGTTTTTTCGCATACAAACCCTAATTCTAACATGGTATAATTAGAAAGCAATAAAGTGCGAAAATAAATTAACTAAGCTATTACAAAACCACATATGGGAAGGGGGGTACAAATATTCAAATGGGGATTTTGACAAGGAATTTAAACCTAAAACTATTACATCAATGTTGGATATTTACAAGACAAATATTTTGCATAGATTAAATAAAATAAGACAAATATGCAAGAATGCAAAAAGAATTTTTATATGTAAAAAAAAAGAATTATTTATGTAAAATAAAAAGAAAATAAAAAGTATTATTTTTTGGAGTTTTTCATATTTAGGGCAAAACCCTAATTCTATTAAATAAAATATATTATTATTTAATTTAATACAGGTATTTATTTATTATATACAAAATAAAATAAAGTGAAGTATTTGTCAAAAATGTATTTTTATATTAAATATTAATAATAATAATAAAAAAAAAACAAAAGTGTATATATTTTGTATTTACCCTAAATATATGTATATATGTATTATTTTAAATATGTGTTATATATATATAAATAATAATAATTTTTAATATTTGCAAAAAGGTATTTTTTATGTAAAATATTTTCAGAAGGTATAATAAAATAAAAATGAAAATAAAAGTATTTTTACATATTTCTCAATATTTTAATGAAATGTATATATTTATTTATTTAGGTATTAATCAAAAGAAAATCATATAAATACCTAATAAATTAAAAAATGGTGAGAAAAAAGATTTTTATATTTTTAATAACATGAGAAAAAATAAATGAATCAATCAAAAAAAGAAAAAATCAGAAATCATTAAAAATAAATGAAATGGGCTCATGGGGTGCAAAACAAGAAAAGTGGTGTGAATAAGAAAATGGTTCAGGCCCAGCCCAGGAAGACATTGTCTTCAACCTTCAGCCAAAACAATTCAAAAACGCGCGCCCTGTTCTTGATCTTCTAACTCCTGATTCCTGGCTTATTAATAAAAACTCATAACATGAAAAATGTTCAGCATGAAGAGACGAGTCCAACCATATGCAGAACTTGATCTAACTCTCTAAGATGAGGGAGAATTTCTTCTCCCCCAAATCCTAACCTAGATTTTCTGCCATTTTCAGACCTCAAATTCTCACAGCTCAAGCAAAAGAAATGAAAAGTAAAAACATGTACATGTTCAGTGGCATGAGTAGAACATTGTTTATTCACAAACTTAAAGCTAATGATGCCTAATAAGAGAGATACGAATTCAAAAACTTACCTGTTCAGTTGAAGTTCTATCTGGAAATGTAGAAACTTTCAGTGCAAGGTGATGATTGGAAAAGCTTCCTTGAGGTCCAGGGATGCTATTCCAATGTTTACTTTGTCTTGAAAGCTTCTGAATCGAGCTAGAGCACTTCACCTGCAAGTCAGAAATGTGAAAATGGTGGAACCAGTTAGAGGGATTACAGGTCGTGTTTTTGCTCTTGGTTAGCTTGCATAGGTGTTAGGGAATGTATGTGAACTGGTTTAGGCAAGAATGCTTGAAGGGATTGAGAGTTGGAGCTCAATCTGCAGAGGTTGCTCTGTTTGAGAAGTTTCAAGGTGATTCTGAGTTTTGGGAGGGATGAGAGGTGTTAGGGTCGTGCAATAGCTTGGTTATGATCTTTGGAATGTGTTTGATAAGTTTGTCTAAGTGTCTAAGCTGATATCCAAGTTGGTACAAGTTATGCCATGTTTCTTCTATGTGAAGCAAGGAAATGCCAACTTTTTTCTAGGCTTGTGCAGGCCCCTCAAAATGTGCTGCATCTTTTAGTCTTGATCAGTGTGTTATGTCCATGAATCTCGTGTCCAAAGATATGCATTGTACCTCTTGATTTTCAAACTTGACATAAAGTTCTACTTTGCAAAAATGGATAAATCACTTTTTCCAACTAAGGTTTAATTCCTTGTGTAATGACTATATGAACAAAACAAAGCTAAAACACAATGGATTGGCATTTAATTATTGAGTAAGAAAAGGATTAGAGGCCTGTAACTAGCTTGCCCATGCTGATTTGAAAAATTGCAAAGTGTATGAACATGTACATGGCCATGAATCAAAGTGACTTTTGCCCATTTTGCAAAATTTGATTCTCCCTAACCATGAGATTGTTTGAGAAGTTCTTGGACATTTTGGAAAGCTTGGAATGTGTAATACAATCCATCTTTGAAATGCAAATTGAAATTCCAAGTGGAAGTGTATGGAAAATGGTCTTGAAGTTAGGTAGAAAACCTTGTCAAAAAGGTCAAATTTTCACTAAGTTATGAATGGTTTAGTGCCCTTATTCAAAAATTTGTAACTTGAGATACAAGCCTCATTTGGGAAAACTTTGTGAATCAAAGTTGTAGATTATGTAACAAGCTACAACTTTCATGTTTTGACTTTTGTTTTAATCCAAATAAATCTTGGTGAGAAAGTGGGGCAAAGTTGGGAAAAAACTAGGGTTTTCCATAACTTAGAAAAATTCTAAGTTATGAAAAATTCCATTTCAAACCCTAATATGCATTTCTTGGTTTCTTGGTGAACAAGTTTCATGATTTAGCATGTTTTGATGAAAAATGAATCTTGACTCTTGATTTTGAGCAAAAAGTCAAAGTTTGACTTTTCAATATACAGTCAAAATTGATCAATTGACTGGGAAATTCAACTGTCAATCTTGTGTACTTGGGATCTTTTGAGCTTGATGAATGTGTCAAGACCATTTCATTGAGTCCTTGAGTCCATATGTGAGCTTGGTTTGCCATTGGCTAGGTCAAACAGTCAAAAATTAACCTTGTGTAGTCAAAACCCTAAAAATGACCATTTTGCCCTTTTGATGATCTGATCAAATTTCTTGTGGAATTGTGATCCAAATTTGATCAAATGGTCCATATGAGTTCATAATGTTGATGTGGGTCAATTTTCATGAGATTTGACTGTCAATTGGCCACAGTTGACTTTTTCCCCAATACAGCTGATCTCTAGGTCATCTGTCCAATTGACTGGGCAAAACTTGGAATCAAGACTTGAAACTTGGTATGGATAAACTTGGGAGTCCAATATGAAGCATGAAAGTCATTTTAGGCATTTTAGGTCAAAACATCTTTGTTCAAACACAAACCCTAATTTGAGTCCACAGTGCAAGGAGAAGTCTTGAGCAGAGGAAACCCTAACTGGATCTTGATCTTCAAGGTTTTTGTGATGAGAAAATGTTGGGGAAATGGGAGGGCAAATTTTGGGGTACAACAGTTGCCTCTGTTCAATCTTCTTGAACCTGAAGAGTTAGATTGGCAAGTTTGCCTTTCGTGACTCGAGGGTAAAAGGAGATTGGACACTAGAGTGCCCGGAAATTTGCACTCGCATGTTGAAGTATCAGCATTGTGATGTCGGGAATGGGCTTATAGATGCCATTTGGAGAGATGGTGGATAGGGAGATGGGCTTATAGATGCCATCTGGAGATGTGACAGAATCTTGTCGGGAATGAGCTTATAGATGCCATTTGGAAGCGTTGATCGCATAAGAGATTCCTTAGCGAAAACTTGTGTATTTGAGAAAGATATATGTTTTCCTGGCTTGTTACAGGTGTTTGATCTTCAATCTCTTTATGCAGATATGCCCTGGCTAGATACAGGTGTCGAGTCTACAAACGGTTGCTCACAGATGTGCCCTGGCTGGATATAGGAAACAAATCCAGAAATAGTTGTCAACAAATACGCCATGGCTGGATACAGGAATCGAATCTTCGAACTCTTCAGACGTGCCCTGGCTAGATACAGGAATCGAGTCTGGAAATGTGGTCAACAGATATGCCCTGGCTGGATACAGGAATCGAATCTTCGAACTCTTCATACGTGCCCTGGCTAGATACAGGAATCGAGTCTGGAAATGTGGTCAACAGATATGCCCTGGCTAGATACAGGAGTCGAATCTGGAAATGTTGTAGTTGATAGATGTGCCCTGGCTGGATACAGGAATCGAATCTTCGAACTCTTCAGACGTGCCCTGGCTAGATACAGGAATCGAGTCTGGAAACTGATCACTCTCAGATGTGCTCTGGCTAGATACAGGTATCGAATCTGGAATTGTGACAGTTGAAGGTAGTTGTCTTTGGGATTGTCTTTTTCCCTGAAAAGGCAAAAACATAAGTTGTATGCAATGTCATGATGTATGATATGCATGATGTCATGATGTTCAACATGAGATAGTGTTGTATGCACTTCATCATGTATGTAAGTAAGATGTATGGAAATGTGAAATGTTTATGAATGTAATTTCGTCTTAGGAAAATAAATCCTTGACGAGCGGCCGAAGAATTGCTCTGTGGCAGAGATACTTTGCTGAAGTTTTGATGAGAGGCCTGCTGAGGACTTCAATGATGGATTCCGCTGGGGATAATGATGATAAACTCCGTTGGGGAACAACAAAGATAGACTCCTGCCGGGGAATAACAAAGATAAACTCCGCTGGGGAATGTAGGAACTTTGCCGAGGGCGGTCTTCCATGGCAATTAGCTGAGGATAACCCAGTTATAAGCCCTTGTGAGGGATAACTCTGAATAAAGCTCGGGAGAGACGTCCGTATCCTGTAGGGAACAAGCTTCCAGAATCTACCGGGGATGAGCTTTAAGACCTGCTGGGGAATTTTGTGCCTTTTCAGGATCGACGGGGAATCAACTCCGCTTGGAGAAAGTATTGCTGAATTTTGTCTTACTCTGCGGGGTGTTGAGATGATTTGGTCACATTCTTCAGTCGAATCTACCTGGGTACCTTGGCGGACAAAGCAACCATACTGCATCAGACAACTTCACATTGCCCCTGTCTCTGATGTCACCTGTAATTAATCTTTTGTTTTATATGCAAATATTTATGAATCAGCAATTTAATGTCAAATGCATATATCAAAAATGAACATTGGACGTTCTTCGCAAAACAAAACAGAAAAAAGGAAAAAACAATGGCAATTTGTATGGACAAATGAATTTGTATTGATTTGATCTTTGCCTGTGAATAGGCGTTTTTGTACAAGAGGCTGACATCCTAGTAAGAGGACGCCGCCAAACAACATAGAATTTACAATTTTGAAAAGGAAACAAAATAGCTATGTGAACAATCCCACTGGGTTCCAACTCTGCTATCGCCTTTATGTCTCCGAGCGTCTCATCGCTTTGCTGCCTAGTTGAAGATGAAGCTGATTGGTCGATGCCGAAGTCTGAGCCAGATAGTTGATGCCGAATTCCGGATGCGAAGTGATCCAATGAGACATAGTGTTACGCTTTATCCCTTACTTTTGCCTGGACCGCCCTTTCGGGTTTTCAGCCCACCGGGATACCCATTTTTGCCCAAGCCGCCCTTTCAGGTTTTCGACTTGCTGGGTGTACAGATTTTTATTCATTTCATCCCTTATTTTTGCCCGAACCCTTTTGGTTCGCCGGGAAGCCCTTATTTTTGCTTAGGTATGTCAACCTAGCGGGTCTTTTATTTATGCGTAGTATTTTTTCACTATGTCTGCATTGGCGGGGTGAGGAAGGTCGTCGCCATCCATGGTGGTTAGGATCATGGCTCCTCCTGAGAACACATGCTTAACCACAAATGGCCCTTCGTATGTAGGGGTCCATTTGCCCCGGGGATCACTTTGAGGGAGGATGATGCGTTTGATTACCAGGTCCCCAACTTGATACTCTTGTGGTCTGACTTTCTTGTTAAATGCCCTGATCATCCGTTTTTGATACGTCTGACCATGACAGATAGCGGTGAGTCTCTTTTCGTCAATCAGATTTAATTGATCAAGTCGAGTCTGGATCCATTCATCTTCACTCAAGTCTGCATCCTTCATAATCCGGAGAGAGGGTATTTGGACTTCAATTGGCAAGACTGCCTCCATGCCGTAGACCAAGGAGAAAGGAGTTTCCCCGGTAGACGTCCTTGCTGAGGTACGGTACCCATGAAGAGCGAACGGTAACATCTCGTGCCAATCTTTATAGGTTACTGTCATCTTCTGCACAATTTTCTTGATATTTTTATTAGCTGCCTCTACAGCCCCATTCATCTTCGGCCGGTAGGGGGAAGAATTGTGGTGCTGTATCTTGAATTGTTCACAGAGTTCAGTGATCATCGTGTTATTGAGATTGGTACCATTGTCCGTAATGATTCTTTCCGGGACGCCGTATCGACAGATCAGATTATGCCGGATGAAACGTGCCACGACGCTCTTGGTTAACGTTGCGTAGGAAGCTGCCTCAACCCACTTCGTGAAGTAATCGATCGCCACTAAGATGAAACGATGCCCATTGGATGCCGTCGGTCGGATCTCACCGATCATATCGATGCCCCACATTGCAAAAGTCCAAGGTGCCGTCAGGACGTTCAAAGGAACTGGAGGGATATGCACTTTGTCAGCATAGATTCTGGCATTTGTGACAAGTTCGGGAGTGTTGGTAACAATCAGCTTCCATTATGGACCAGAAATATCCTGCCCGAAGGATTTTCTTAGCCATGGTGTGTCCACTGGAATGTGTTCCAAATGTGCCTTCATGCAGTTCTATCATGATCTTCTCTGCTTCAGCCTTATCCACACAACGTAGTAGGGTCGAATCATGATTCCGTTTGTAGAGGATGTCGTTGCTGAGGAAGAATTTCGCCGCAAACCTCCTCATGAACTTCTTGTCATTGACAGATGCACCTTCAGGGTATTCCTGAGCTTCCAAGTACCTCTTCACCTCGTGATACCAAGGTTTTTCAGTCACCTTCTCAGCCTCAAGCTCGCAGCAGTATGTCGGTTCGTCCAACTTCCAGATAATGATCCGGGGAGCCTCATTGTCCCATTTAACTTTGAACATTGAAGACATCGTAGCTAGTGCGTCCGCTAGCTGATTCTCCTCTCTTGGGAAGTGCTCAAAAGTTATTTCTTCAAAGTGGGGAAGCAAGGTTGACACATACTCCTTGTAAGGAATAAGATTTGGGTGTTTCGTATCCCACTCGCCTTTGATCTGATTGATCACGAGAGCGGAATCTCCGAAGACACTCAGAAATTTGATCCTCAAGTCGATTGCAGCTTGTAGACCCATGATACATGCCTCATATTCTGCCATGTTGTTGGTGCAGTTGAAACATAATCGGGCGGTGAGTGGAGTATGAGTTCCTTTGGGAGATATGATTACAGCGCCGACGCCGTTACCCAAAGCATTGGAGGCTCCGTCAAAATGCATAGACCATCGGGATCCTTCCTCAGGTCCTTCATCCGGTACAGGTACTTCACAGTCAGTTACCACCATGATGTCTTCGTCCGGAAAATCAAAGTTCAATGATTGGTAATCGTCCACAGGTTGGTGTGCCAAATGATCTGCCAATACGCTTCCTTTAATTGCTTTCTGAGTTGTATACTGGATGTCATATTCTGTTAAGATCATTTGCCATCTCGCTATTCTTCCAGACAGAGCAGGTTTTTCAAATATGTACTTGATGGGATCCATCTTTGAAATCAATAGAGTAGTATGAGTCAGCATATACTGTCTCAGCCGGCGAGCAGCCCATACTAGAGCGCATCAAGTTTTCTCAAGCAGTGAGTAACGAGACTCACAGTCGGTAAACTTTTTGCTCAAGTAATAAATAGCGTGCTCTTTTCGGCCAGACTCGTCATGCTGCCCCAGCACACACCCCATTGAATTATCAAGCACTGTCAAGTATAGTATCAGAGGTCTTCCTTCCACTGGTGGCATAAGAATGGGTGGCTCTTGGAGATATTCCTTTATCTTTTCAAAGGCAGCCTGACATTCATCGTTCCAGCGTACTACTTGATCTTTCTTCAGTAATTTGAAGATTGGCTCACAAGTAGCAGTCAGATGTGAAATGAATCGGGCAATGTAATTCAGTCGTCCCAGGAAGCCTCTGACTTCTTTCTCTGTCTTTGGAGTCGGCATCTCTTGTATGGCTTTTACCTTGGCAGGGTCCACCTGAATACCTTTGTCACTTACAATGAAACCTAGCAATTTTCTGGATCTTACCCCAAAGGTGAATTTGTTGGGATTCAACCTCAGCTTGTATAACTTGAGTCGGTCAAACAACTTCCTCAGATGGTCAAGGTGCTCTTCCTCAGTTTGAGACCTTGCAATCATGTCATCAACGTATACCTCAATCTCATGATGGATCATATCATGAAATAAAGCAACCATGGCACGTTGATAGGTTGCCCCAGCATTTTTCAATCCGAATGGCATGACCTTATAACAGAAGGTGCCCCACTGAGTCACAAAGGTAGTCTTTTCCATATCCTCCGGAGCCATCTTGATCTGATTATACCCTGAAAAACCATCCATGAAGGAGAAAACCTTGTGTTGAGCGGTATTGTCGACAAGAACGTCGATGTGAGGTAAGGGGAAGTCATCCTTGGGGCTTGCCCTGTTCAAATCTCTGTAGTCGACACACATTCTGACTTTACCGTCCTCCTTCGGTACTGGCACCATGTTGGCGACCCATTGAGGATAAGAAGTTACTGCTAGGAACCCGGCATCGAATTGCTTCATAACCTCAGCCTTGATCTTTTCAGACATCTCTGGGCGCATTCGTCGGACCTTTTGCTTTACCGGAGGGCAATATTCCTTGGTTGGCAGGTGGTGAACCACAATGTCGGCATCCAAACCAGGCATGTCTTCATAGGACCCAGCAAATATCTCCATGTAATCCTGTAGCATCTGGATCAATCGTTGCTTCACGCTGAGCTCTAGATTAGCCCCAACCTTGACCTCTTTCCTATCTGTCTCAGTACCCAGGTTAATCGTTTCTACCGGCTCTTCATGTGGTTGAATAGCCCTCTCTTCCTGGAGTAGCAGTCTTGCGAGTTCACCAGGCACCTCGCAATCATCTTCACCTTCGTCCTCGGCCAAGTTGATCGGATTCTCGAAGTCATAACTGGCGGTGGCAGAGCTGTTACCAGTGAGATCCAGAGTGGATTGAAACCTGTATAAGTGAGTGTGTGTAAATATAGCTGTTTTGCAATATATATAACACAGAAAGAAAAAGAGCACAAGATTTGAAATGCAACAAACGTCCAATGTTTTGATTGATGATATATGGAAATGTCATACAAAAAGCCCTCACAAATGGAGCTACGATGCCCCGGGTAGGACACCGAGCCAACAAAGTTTTAACATATTGTTTGTTACAAATTGGAAATCAAAAGAAATTAATTACTGCGTGACAAATGTGATAGGTGTAAAATCCTTTGCCGTCCAGTTGCTCGGTCCGTTGCTGGTAGTCGGGTAGATCCAACTGTCAAACTCTGCTTCCTCTACATCCTCCTCGATAGCATTCACCCTTGGGTTGGAGATAAACACCGGAGCCTTTCTGGTCTTTTCCTTGCGCACAGCCCTCTGAGCCTCTGCAGTAAAGCCCAGCCCAAACTTGTCGTTCTTTTGAGTGAAGTCAGGAAGTTGACCCCAGTTTGTACAATTGCCTTTCTCGATTATAGCTCGGGCATCCTTCAAGGACGCCATCTTCAACGGAAAATCTTCTTCAACTACTGCTTCAGTTGATGCCAACACTGGAGGTACTTCCTCAAAATGCTGAAAGGGGGTTTCAATAAACTCCCCGTCCATCTCGATATACCGGAATGAATTCAAGTGACTAACCATGTATTCCTCCTCACCCTGCACAGTAACAATCTTCCCTTTGACAGGGTATTTGAGCTTTTGGTGTAGAGTGGATGTTACTGCCCCAGCTTTGTGAATCCAGGGTCGACCCAACAAGCAGGAGTAAGATGGACGAATATCCATTACATAGAACGTTGAGTTGAAAACTTGGGAACCCACACGAATGGGGATGTCTACTTCACCGTGCACCATCCTCTTAGAACCGTCGAAGGCTCTAACAATGATGTTACTAGGTTTCAACTCCAGGCCCTCACAATCCAAGCGATCCAATGCTTTTTTGGGCAAGACATTCAGGGAAGAGCCGGTATCCACTAACACGTGTGCAAGAGTAGTGCCCCTGCATTCTATGGAAACATGCAGGGCATCATTGTGATTTTTCCCTTTGGCGGTAAGGTCTGCATCTGAGAACCCCAAGCCGTTGTCAGCCGTCAAATTAGCCACACAGTCGGTGAATTGATCCGCGGAGGTCTCTTGCGGCACATGGGCCGTTTTCAGAAATGAAATCAAGGTTTTTGCATGGGCCTCTGAGCATAGCAGCAATGATAACATAGAGATTTTGGAGGGAGTATGCCCCAACTGTTCAACAACGTTAAAGTCACTCTTTTTGATAATTTTAAGAATTTCCTCCATTTCTTGTTGGGAGGCTTCCACAGCAGTCTTCTTTTTTGGTGCCTCCGTCCTGGCAGGCGAATCAGTAGCAACTTCTTTGCCCCGAGTATCAGAGGACTCGGCGGCAGTAGTAGACACAGGAACTTGAATTGGAACATGCACACTTGCGGGTGTGATGGTGAGAGGTTTTCGGATAACTGGCGGTGCAATGTCAGGCGAGAAGAGCTTACCACTGCGGGTAATCTTTGTGGGACCAGTGATATTACTGATATTGGTATTGGTGTTGAACTCCTGCTTCACCCCAAGCACATATACGTCGGCTCCATAATGCCATGGAACAGCTTTATCAGACTCATACGGGAGAGGCCTCGGGACAATGATAGTGATGGGTGCAACAGACATAATTTGGACTGGTTTCTTCACAGGAGCTTTGGCAGGATTGTAAATTGTGACAACAGATATTTCTTCAATGGAAACAGATAGAACAGCAGTTTTCTTGAACAGAATTTCCTTGCTATCCATCAGGCTTTGGATGCCTGATTTCAGCAGTGGACAACCGGTAGGGATAACAACACACAGGAGGCAGCCCTTGCTACAACCCGGAAATAAACCGGCTAGTAGTAAGTTCCTCTTAACAGTCAAAAGAGGGGTAACAACTTCATTCACCGAAACATCATACAACTCTTCCTCAATGGCATTTACTCTATGTTGGGGCATAGGGGCAGTTACAACATTCGGTCTCTCAGGCGCTTCAAACTGAATTTCCTTCGCGTCGATAAGATCTTGCACTTTGTTTCTCAAGGCCCAGCAATCATCAGTAGTGTGCCCGGGACTATCAGAATGATAAGCACACCGGGCATTTGGGTTATACTTAGGAGACGCAGTGTTGACGACCTTAGGAGCTTCTTTGAGGGTCACCAAGTTGGTTGATAATAGTTGGGGTAAAATTTGAGATAAGGTCATACTCAGCCGAGTATACTGCCTCTTGGGCCTTTCACTTCTTTGTTGATTGTACTGCTGAGGAGTAGCAACAGGTTTTGAAATGACCAAAGCATTGACGGCTTGGCGACTTTCGGGTTTGACTTGTCTTCTAGGACCATAGACGGCGCTTGCTTCTTTCTTAAACGGCCTCTTCTCAGTACTTGTGGAGGCAGCCTTTTGTATCTTTCCTGACCTGATGCCAGCTTCAATTCTTTCTCCCGTCAATATCAAATCTGTAAACCCAGCGGAGGAGTTACCAACCAAATGATTGAAAAATGGACCAGACAAAGTCCCTAGGAACATATCAACCAGCTCACGATCAGTCAATGGAGGTTGCACCCTGCCAGCCAAATCTCTCCATTTTTGTGCGTATTCTTTGAACCCTTCACCCGTTCCTAGAGACATACCCTGAAGTTGGGTACGCGTAGGAGCGAGATCAGAATTGTATTGGTATTGTCTGTAGAATGCGGTTGCCAAATCTTCCCAGTGTCGGATGCTAGTTCCATCTAATTGGTAGAACCATTCAAGCTGTGACCCCGAGAGGCTATCTTGGAAGAAGTGAATCCAGAGGTTCTTATCTGCCGTGTAAGGTTGGATCTTCCTTACGTACGACCTCAGATGCAGTTTTGGGCAGGAGACCCCATCATACTTGGTGAAGGCAGGCGCCTTAAACTTGTGTGGAATTACTACCCCAGAAGATAACCCCAGATCTCCGAAATCCAGTCCCGGCATATTCTGAATTTCCATGGCACTCAAGCGGTCCTCCAATTGCTTGTATCTGTCAGCAGCAGGTGGGTATTGTTCGTCATTATAGTCCGTCTCGTTGTCGGAGACTGCGGGACTAGGAGCTCCTCCCCCTTGGGGACTGTTTTTCTCAGCAGAAGAAGTAGTTGGTTCAGCTTCATTGTGGAGTGTGTTCCCAAATCTGCGTCCGGCGTTGAACAACGCAGTCCTCTTTTTCTTCTTCTTCTTCAGGAGTAGAGTCTTCAACTCTTGCTGACCTTGAGCCAGGCTTAGGACCATCTCTTGAAACTGTGCACTTTGGGCCTGAAGGGCCTTGATTGCTTGCTCACTGGATGAGTCTGGATTCATGATGACTGTTCAAAATAAACAGCGAAGGAGATTAAGCAACCTGTGAAATAGGGTACCTGCTATGCATATGGTGCAATGGAATGCGTATGTTTTATGTTTTCAAAGACAAACAAGATTCAACTTTGTAGACAAAAAAGGGAAACACACTTCATTAGATTAAAATTTTCAATTGTTCAACAATTTGCCCTTAGGCATTACAGGAATGAAAAAATACTGGAAAGGAAATAAAAACTATAAAAGGAAATATCCCAAGCTCATCAATGCTCCCATGGCCTCCTCTTCTCAGTGCTGATGTAGTTGTTCAGGACCCGCTCTTCCTCCAATTTCTTAGTTAGCCTCTGGATCTTCCGTTCCTGCTCGTTGAACTTCTCCCGATAGAAATCCCGTTCTTCCTTTAGCTGCGCCCAAGATCTCTTCATTGTGTCAAAATCAGTAGGTATCTGAGGAGGGAGGACAGTTGGAGGAACCTCATCTTCATTAGGAGATTCAAGAATGAGAGGTCTAACAGCTTTGTATGGCATACCTAACCTCTGAGCATGGATGCGGACCCATTTGCAATAGGGCCCCATTGGTAGAGAAGTCTTTGGTCCCAACTCATGTGGGTCAGCTTTGTGAATTTTGTCCCAAGCTCTAATGAATCCATGGCGTAGTTTGTCACTGTCTGCCTGAAACTCAAAATGGAAGTGAGGAACCAGCATTTCATGAGGCCCATCTCCTCTGGCTCTTCCAAACTGACGGAGAGCTAAGCATGGATTGTAAGAGATTCCTCCTTGGATACCAATCAACGGAACATTAGGGTATTCTCCGCAACGGTCAATAACAGCTACCTCATCCAAACCTCTGAGAGTCCAGGTGATGTCATTATCAGTGAGAGACATTAACCTCCGACCCCAACCTTTTCCTTCTTCATTCTTCAGCACGAACTTAGGAAGGTGCGAAATAAACCACCTTACTAGCAAAGGAGCACAACACCACGGAGTTCCCCATTTTCGAGCAGTACGAGCATAGAGTTGTTGTAGAACATCACCCAAAAGAGTGGGTACCGGATTCCGAGACATGAAGATCCTTATGACATGGGTACTGATAAAGGTGTCAGGGTTGGGAAACAATACCAGACCATAGATCAAAAGAGCCAGAATATCTTCGTATGCCTTGAAGTCCAAGTCATTCCAGAAATCATTAGCCTTGCTAACCAGAAATTTGACCAAAAAGCCCTTGACCCCATTTCTAGTTTCCCAATTGGCTAATACCTCTTCTTTGGTCAAGGGGAGAATTGCAGCAATCTCTTCAGGCCTAGGAGTCTTTTCCAAACCAGTGAATGGAGTTTGTTCCAAGACAGGGATCCCAAGCAGGTAAGAGAATTCTTCCAGGGTAGGAACTAGCTGGAAGTCTTGAAAGGTGAAACAATGATACAGAGGGTCATAAAACTGGGTCAGAACACTTATCAGTTGTTGGTCCCATTTTGCAGTGATCAAGCCAAGGAGAGAACCATGTCTGTTGATGGAGGAAGAAGTGTCTGGAATCCTTCCAACCAAATCCTTGAGTAAAACTGGTGGTTGAACAAAGTTGAGCCGGATGGTATTCCTAAGTACGGGCATCATGATGTCCTACAAAACAGAGCAAAGATGAAACTTTTTGTCTTTGAAATGGGTTAGTCCTTTATACAGGATGCATGCAATGGTATGATGCTATGATGAAGCACACCACAAGTATTCACACAGGCAAACATGATAAGGCACACAAGTCACACAAGACACCCTTAGGTTTCAGGCCAGCATGAATTTCAGGTATTACCCTCTTTTGGTTTTGTGGGTTGAAAACCTGTCCTATCAAAAGTAACCGGGTTCTAGAGGATCTCAAATCATTGGCTACCCTCAATCGGTCATAACTCCAGCATTGCAATCTTTTCTCGCGGCCAGAACCATCTCGAGAGTTTAGCCTCAATAAATGTAGCATACTGCTACTGTCCTAATAGCCAAGTTGGTCAATTTAGGGTTCTATGGTTGGGTCGTGTTTAATGACTCCTTAGAAGACCTATATTCTCCCCGTTGCAACACAAGGGATATAGGTACAGACCAAGATGCCACACCAACGTAGCCACTGCTTCACCCATGTCGATCTACGCCGGACAGGTCCCTCACAGATTATGCTACCTAAAAAGGGTATTTCCCAGATCCGGGTTAGGGTCTATGAAACTCCGATGCAAAGCCCACAAATATAAAAGCAAACAAAGCAAACAATTGAAAACAAAGGTGATCTAAACCCTAAGGTTACTCCACTTTAAAATTCCCCAGCAGAGTCGCCAGTTCTGTGATACGGTGGGAGAACTGACTTGAGGTTTTGCGTTTGTTTTCGCAAATGTTTCGGTTGAGCAAGAGTCGCCACCGACTTTTTATTTTATCCTAAGGAAAGGTTAAAAAGCACAGCAAAAACCTTTGAGATGTTTTCTTGGGTTCGGGGAGTAGATTATAGAAAGGGAAGGTATTAGCACCCTTTCTATCCATGGTTATCCATGGGCTCTTAGTTACTTGCTTAGATCACTTGCCTTTTGTTTTCAATTGTTTTAAATGGTGCTTGTGAGTGTGGATTTGAAAATGTTTTGAAAAGAAGCCAATGTGGTGGCAACCTTTGTAATGATCCATGTGGGGATGTATACAAAGATGTATGTCTTTTGAAAAGGTTTTCATTTGTTTTTGAAAGTTGTTTTGAAAGTGTAATGATGTGTGGTTTTTGAAATAGGCAAGTGTTTTTTAGTTTGCAAGTTTGATTCAAGTAACTAAGAGGTTATCTACTCCTAAATTTCTCAAAGATTATTACTATGTTTTAACCCTTTTAACAAGTTTGTTCCACCATTGTATTTGGTGGACAATCTTATGTTAGGATGTGAAAGGGATGGGCACGGGTCATCGTTTAGGCCATGATTGCAATGGTGCCAAGTATCTTTGGGCATTTTCTTTAAGGGACTTGATCATTTGTTTTTGGCAATATTTTGAAAGTGTTATCGAGGGACTATGATCATTTGATTTGTTTGTTTTGCCCAAAGAGACCTAACATACAACATGGCTCAATTTTGAAAGGCAACAAGTGGAATACCATAGGGGGTGCAAGTGTGATTTGTGTGTTCATTTTCATGCTTATTTGTCTTGAGATTAGGTCATAACTATTTTGTCGTTTTTTCGCATACAAACCCTAATTCTAACATGGTATAATTAGAAAGCAATAAAGTGCGAAAATAAATTAACTAAGCTATTACAAAACCACATATGGGAAGGGGGATACAAATGTTCAAATGGGGATTTTGACAAGGAATTTAAACCTAAAACTATTACATCAATGTTGGATATTTACAAGACAAATATTTTGCATAGATTAAATAAAATAAGACAAATATGCAAGAATGCAAAAAGAATTTTTATATGTAAAAAAAAAAAATTATTTATGTAAAATAAAAAGAAAATAAAAAGTATTATTTTTTGGAGTTTTTCATATTTAGGGCAAAACCCTAATTCTATTAAATAAAATGTATTATTATTTAATTTAATACAGGTATTTATTTATTATATACAAAATAAAATAAAGTGAAGTATTTGTCAAAAATGTATTTTTATATTAAATATTAATAATAATAATAAAAAAAAACCAAAAGTGTATATATTTTGTATTTACCCTAAATATATTAATAAATATATGTATATATGTATTATTTTAAATATGTGTTATATATATATAAATAATAATAATTTTTAATATTTGCAAAAAGGTATTTTTTATGTAAAATATTTTCAGAAGGTATAATAAAATAAAAATGAAAATAAAAGTATTTTTACTTATTTCTCAATATTTTAATGAAATGTATATATTTATTTATTTAGGTATTAATCAAAAGAAAATCATATAAATACCTAATAAATTAAAAAATGGTGAGAAAAAATATTTTTATATTTTTAATAACATGAGAAAAAATAAATGAATCAATCAAAAAAAGAAAAAATCAGAAATCATTAAAAATAAATGAAATGGGCTCAGGGGGTACAAAACAAGAAAAGTGGTGTGAATAAGAAAATGGTTCAGGCCCAGCTCAGAAAGACATTGTCTTCAACCTTCAGCCAAAACAATTCAAAAACGCGCGCCCTGTTCTTGATCTTCTAACTCCTGATTCCTGGCTTATTAATAAAAACTCATAACATGGAAAATGTTCAGCATGAAGAGACGAGTCCAACCATATGCAGAACTTGATCTAACTCTCTAAGATGAGGGAGAATTTCTTCTCCCCCAAATCCTAACCTAGATTTTCTGCCATTTTCAGACCTCAAATTCTCACAGCTCAAGCAAAAGAAATGAAAAGTAAAAACATGTACATGTTCAGTGGCATGAGTAGAACATTGTTTATTCACAAACTTAAAGCTAATGATGCCTAATAAGAGAGATACGAATTCAAAAACTTACCTGTTCAGTTGAAGTTCTATCTGGAAATGTAGAAACTTTCAGTGCAAGGTGATGATTGGAAAAGCTTCCTTGAGGTCCAGGGATGCTATTCCAATGTTTACTTTGTCTTGAAAGCTTCTGAATCGAGCTAGAGCACTTCACCTGCAAGTCAGAAATGTGAAAATGGTGGAACCAATTAGAGGGATTACAGGTCGTGTTTTTGCTCTTGGTTAGCTTGCATAGGTGTTAGGGAATGTATGTGAACTGGTTTGGGCAAGAATGCTTGAAGGGATTGAGATTGGAGCTCAATCTGCAGAGGTTGCTCTGTTTGAGCAGTTTCAAGGTGATTCTGAGTTTTGGGAGGGATGAGAGGTGTTAGGGTCGTGCAATAGCTTGGTTATGATCTTTGGAATGTGTTTGATAAGTTTGTCTAAGTGTCTAAGCTGATATCCAAGTTGGTACAAGTTATGCCATGTTTCTTCTATGTGAAGCAAGGAAATGCCAACTTTTTTCTAGGCTTGTGCAGGCCCCTCAAAATGTGCTGCATCTTTTAGTCTTGATCAGTGTGTTATGTCCATGAATCTCGTGTCCAAAGATATGCATTGTACCTCTTGATTTTCAAACTTGACATAAAGTTCTACTTTGCAAAAATGGATAAATCACTTTTTCCAATTAAGGCTTAATTCCTTGTGTAATGACTATATGAACAAAACAAAGCTAAAACACAATGGATTAGCATTTAATTATTGAGTAAGAAAAGGATTAGAGGCCTGTAACTAGCTTGCCCATGCTGATTTGAAAAATTGCAAAGTGTATGAACATGTACATGGCCATGAATCAAAGTGACTTTTGCCCATTTTGCAAAATTCGATTCTCCCTAACCATGAGGTTGTTTGAGAAGTTCTTGGACATTTTGGAAAGCTTGGAATGTGTACTACAATCCATCTTTGAAATGAAAATTGAAATTCCAAGTGGAAGTGTATGGAAAATGGTCTTGAAGTTAGGTAGAAAACCTTGTCAAAAAGGTCAAATTTTCACTAAGTTATGAATGGTTTAGTGCCCTTATTCAAAAATTTGTAACTTGAGATACAAGCCTCATTTGGGAAAACTTTGTGAATCAAAGTTGTAGATTATGTAACAAGCTACAACTTTCATGTTTTGACTTTTGTTTTAATCCAAATAAATCTTGGTGAGAAAGTGGGGCAAAGTTGGGAAAAAACTAGGGTTTTCCATAACTTAGAAAAATTCTAAGTTATGAAAAATTCCATTTCAAACCCTAATATGCATTTCTTGGTTTCTTGGTGAACAAGTTTCATGATTTAGCATGTTTTGATGAAAAATGAATCTTGACTCTTGATTTTGACCAAAAAGTCAAAGTTTGACTTTTCAGTATACAGTCAAAATTGATCAATTGACTAGGAAATTCAACTGTCAATCTTGTGTACTTGGGATCTTTTGAGCTTGATGAATGTGTCAAGACCATTTCATTGAGTCCTTGAGTCCATATGTGAGCTTGGTTTGCCATTGGCTAGGTCAAACAGTCAAAAATTAACCTTGTGCAGTCAAAACCCTAAAAATGACCATTTTGCCCTTTTGATGATCTGATCAAATTTCTTGTGGAATTGTGATCCAAATTTGATCAAATGGTCCATATGAGTTCATAATGTTGATGTGGGTCAATTTTCATGAGATTTGACTGTCAATTGGCCACAGTTGACTTTTTCCCCAATACAACTGATCTCTAGGTCATCTGTCCAATTGACTGGGCAAAACTTGGAATCAAGACTTGAAACTTGGTATGGATAAACTTGGGAGTCCAATATGAAGCATGAAAGTCATTTTAGGCATTTTAGGTCAAAACATATTTGTTCAAACACAAACCCTAATTTGAGTCCACAGTGCTAGGAGAAGTCTTGAGCAGAGGAAACCCTAACTGGATCTTGATCTTCAAGGTTTTTGTGATGAGAAAATGTTGGGGAAATGGGAGGGAAAATTTTGGGGTACAACACGTTCCTTTTCGACCAGACTCGTCATGCTTCCCCAGCACACACCCCATTGAATTATCTAGCACTGTTAAGTACATTATCAAAGGTCTTCCTTCAGTCGGAGGCATCAGAATAGGAGGTTCATGGAGATATTTTTTTATTCTCTCAAAGGCTACCTGGCATTCGTCATTCCATTTTACCACTTGATCTTTCTTCAGAATCTTGAAGATCGGCTCACAAGTAGCAGTCAGATGTGAAATGAATCGAGAAATGTAATTTAGGCGTCCCAAGAAACCTCTAACTTCCTTCTCAGTACGGGGAGCCGACATCTCTTGTATGGCCTTCACCTTTGCAGGGTCTACTTGAATACCTTTGTCACTGACGATGAATCCCAGAAGCTTACCATACCTTACCCCGAACGTGCACTTATTCGGATTTAACCTTAGCTTGTACGTCTTCAACCTATCAAACAGCTTTTGTAAATGATCAAGGTCTTCTTCCTCAGTTTTAGACCTGGCTATCATGTCATCAACGTAAACCTCTATCTCATGGTGAATCATGTCATGGAACTGAGCTACCATAGCTCGTTGATAAGTTTCCCCAGCATTCTTCAACCCAAACCGCATCATCTTGTAGCAGAAAGTGCCCCACTGTGTAACAAAGGTTGTCTTCTCCATGTCTTCAGGTTCTATCTTGATCTAATTGTAGCCATAGAAACCGTCCATGAAGGAAAAGACTTTGTGTTGTGCGGTGTTGTCAACCAGAACATCAATGTGGGGAAGCGGAAAGTCATCCTTGGGGCTTGCCCTGTTTAGGTCTCTGTAATCCACACACATTCGTACTTTACCATCTTTCTTAGGTACTGGAACCACATTAGCGACCCACTGCGGATAGGAGGTGATAGCTAAGAACCTTGCATTGAACTGCTTCATAACCTCTGCTTTAATCTTCTCTAACATCCCAGGGCGCATACGATGGACCTTTTGCTTTACCGGAGGACAGTCTTCTTTAGTCGGCAGACGATGAACCACTATATCCATGTCTAGTCCTGGCATGTCTTTATATGACCAGGCAATGATTTCAACATACTCATGCAACGTCTACACCAACTGCTGTTTAACACTAAGCTCCATATTTGCACCTATCTTAACCTCTTTTTTATCTTCCTCTGTACCCAAGTTCACTGTCTCAACCGGCTCTTCATGAGGCTATATGGCCCTTTCTTCCTACTGTAATAGTCTAGCAAGTTTTCTGTGTACCTCACTATCTTCCTCACCTTCGTCCTTGGCTTGGTTGATCGGATTTTCAAAGTCATAATGAGCAGTAGCAAAACTATCATCAATGGGATCCTGAGTGGATATGGATCTGCATTTGGATACGTGAGTGTGTGTAAGAGCATAGCTATATAGACAGAATAAAAGAAAAGAAATACAAATAGCACAAAATTTGTATGCAAACGTCCAATGCTTTATTAATGTCATATGAAAATGAAACATGATAACCCTCACAAATAAAACCATTGTGCCCCGGGTAAGACACATGGCTATAGAGTTTATATTGTTTTTAAATTACATATCCAAAAAATCAAAAAGACAATTACTCCTGAACAAAAATAATCGGTACAAAGTCCTTGGCAGTCCGGTTATTGAGTCCACCGTTGGTAGTCGGGAAGATCCAGCTGTCAATGTCGGAATCACCATCACTGTCTTCAAGTGCATTGACCCCAGGATTGTTGATGCGTAGGGGAGGTCCTCCAGCCCGAGCATGAAGAACAGCCCTTTGAGCACCTGTAGTAAAGCCCAAACCAGATTTGTCAGACTTGTAATGAATAACCGGGAGCTGACCCCAAATGGTAGACCCACCTTCTTTAACCACTTCCCGTGCATCCTTGAGAGAAGCCATCTTCAATGGAGGTTTGGTAACCTTCGGAGGACTGGTGGTAGTTTCTCCTGTAGCCATAATCTGAGGTACCTCTTCAAAGTTCTGGCAAGGAGTCTCAATGAACTCGCCATCCATCTATACGTACCTGAAGGAGTTCAGGTGACTGATCATGTACTCCTCTTCACCATGCACAGTGACAATCTTTCCTCTTACTGGGTACTTTAACATTTGGTGGAGGATAGAAGTAACAGCCCCAGCCTCATGTATCCAAGGGCGTCCCAACAAGCAAGAATATGATGGTTTGATATCCATTACATAGAAAGTGGAGTCGAAGGTCTGGGAACCAACTTTGACAGGGACATCCACTTCCCCGTGCACCACCCTCTTCGAACCATCGAAAGCTCTCACTACTATATTGCTAGGCTTCAAGGTCAAGCTTTCGCAGTCCAATCTGTCCAGAGCTTTTTTAGGTGGCACATTCAATGAGGAACCAGTATCTACCAGAATATGAGCCAGAGTCGTGCCCCTGCATTCAATGGAAACATGAAGAGCATCATTATGTTTCCTCCCCTTTGGCGTCAGATCCGCGTCAGAAAAACCCAAACCATTATCAGCAGTCAGGCTAGCCACACAATCTTCAAACTGATCAGCATATGTCTCTTGTGGCACGTGAGCCGTCTTCAGAAACTTAACCAAAGCCTTCACATGGGCCTCGGAACACAACAACAAAGCCAGCATAGAAATTTTGGATGAGGTTTGCCCCAGCTGCTCGAGCATATTGTAGTTGATCTTCTTTATTATCTTCAAAATTTCTTCCATTTCTTTCTTGGAAGCTTCTGGTATGGTTACTGAATTAGCCTTCGTCAGGACAGGCTCAATCAGTATGTCTTTTCCTCGAGTCTTGGCTGATTCGGTGATGGGAGGGTCAACAGGAGTGATTACTGGAATTGCAATACTAGTCTCGGATGGAACCACAGCAGGAATGATCACAGGTCTGGTAGCGGTATTTGGGGGAGATATTTTAGGGGAGAACACTCTTCCACTTCTTGTTATTTTACTCGTTCTGGTAATATTGACGATGTCGAAATCAGTATTTTCAAAAATCTTGTCTTCAATGGCTAGCATGTCTTGCTTTACACCGTAGTAATATACGTCGGCCCCATAGTTCCAAGAAACAGCTTTGTCCGAGGAGTATGGGGTTGGCCCTGGAATGGTTATGATCAACGGAGTCACCTTTGGAATTGATGTAATCCTGACGGGTCTATTAGCGGAGGCCCTGGGAAGATTGGCGGAAATGGTTATGATAGCAATATCTTCACAGGAAACAGTCGGAATAGGAGTCTTCTCAAATAGAATCTCTTTGTCATCCATCAGGCGCTGAACACCTGCCTTCAAGAAAGGGCAACCAGTCGATAGAATTGAACAAAAGTGGCAACCTTCACCACAACCCGGAAATAAATCGGCCTTCAACAAACTCTCTTTGATAGTCATGAGTGGGGTCACCAATTCTTCCACAAAAGTTACAAACACATCTTCTTCAATGGCATTAACACCCAGACCATGTTCCGGCATAGGAGCAGTGATAACGTTAGGAGTCTTTGGGGGGTCAAATTCAATCTCCTTAACATCAATCAGATAATGTACTTTGTTCTTCAAAGCCCAGCAGTCATTGGTATCATGGCCAGGACTTTCCAAATGGTAAGCACAATGAGCATTCGGTTTATAGTAGGGAGAGGTGGTGTTCGGATTTTTTGGAGCTTCCCTCAGAGTAACCAGATTGGTCTTCAGCAACTGAGGTAAAATCTGAGATAACGTCATGTTGATTCGAGTGAACTGTCTAGCTGGCCTTTCTGCTCTCGGATGATTATTTCTTTGTTAAGCAGGTGCAGGGTTGGGAATTATACCATCCCCTACCGTCGGACGGTGTTCGGTTCGATTCTGATTCTTTTGGTTGTAAATAGCACTGACTTCTTTTTTATCTGTAAACGACTTCCTTGCAGCACTAGAAGAGGCATCCTTATGAATTTTTCCACTTCGGATTCCAGCTTCCACTCTTTCTCCTATTAAGATTAGTTCAATAAACTTGCCTATGAACTTCCAATCAGATGGTTGAAGAATGGCCCAGTCAAAGTTCCCAGAAACATATCTACGAGCTCCCTATCAGCCAAGGGAGGTTGAACTCTTCCAGTCAAATCTCTCCACTTCTGAGCATAATCCTTGAAACCCTCCTTCGAACCCATAGACAGACTTTGGAGTTGTGTACGGGTGGGAGCGAGGTCTGCATTATACTGATATTGCTTATAAAATGTAGCAGCAAAGTCTTCCCAGTTACGAACATTAGCTCTTTCCAGCTGATAGAACCAATCCAGTTGTGTTCCAGACAGACTGTCTTGGAAGAAATGAACCCATAAGTCTTTGTCAGCAGTATGAGGCTATATCTTCCTCACATAAGAACGGAGATGCATTTTGGGATAAGAGACCCCATCTTACTTAGCAAATACTGGTGCCTTGAACTTTGGGGGGATGAAAACCCCGGAGACCAGACCCAACTCTTCAAAATCCAGCCCAGGAACCTTCTGGATTTCCATAGCGCTCAGACGTTCTTCTAACTGCTTATATATTTCATCAACCGGAGGGTACTGCTCCTCATTGTAATCAGTTTCATTGTCAGACTCTTTAGGACTAGGGTCTTCTTCTCTGGCTTCAACCTCTTGGTTCTCTCCCTCTTTAGATGAAGAAGCTAACTCAACAACCCGTCTTGGCGGACCTCTGAACCTTCTGCTCATATGTGACACACCAGTTGTCCTCTTGGTTTTCTTGTTCTTCTTAGTAATCAGAGCCTTCAGTTCTTCCTGTCCTTTGGCCAGAGCCACAATCATCTGTTGGAACTGCGTGTTCTGAGTTTGAAGATCTTTCACAGTTTGTTCAAGAGCCATTGCTGAAATAAACAGCAGAGGTGATGAGAAACCTGTTATGAATCCTGTTATGAAATCATATGTATGATATGTATGCAATGTTTTCAAAGACTTTAGGAAATTTAACTTTGCGAACCAAAATGAAGCAAAGCTTTTATTAGTAGAATTCAAAGTTCAAATGCCTTTTAGGCGTTACAATTAAAAACAAATCTAAAAACTAGAAAAAATCAAAATTCCCATAGATGCTTCCTCTTTGTGCCGAGATAGACGTTAAGTCTTCTTTCCTCCTGGAGCTGCTTTGTGAGCTCTAAAACCCTCCTCTCCTGGGCATAGAACTGATCCTTGTAAGTATCCTGCTCTTTCTTCAACTGAATCCAAGACATTTGTAATTCTCCAAGATCAAGGGGAATATCAGGATAGAGAATCGTGTAAGGAATACCCCCTTCAGTAGTGGGTTCCACAATCACTGGTAGAACGGCCATATAGGGCATCATAAGTTTCTGGGCGCGAGCTCATACCCATTGGAGATAGGGTTCCATAGGAATGGAAGCCTTTGGCCCCAAAGCCTTGGTGCCATATCTGTTTACCATGCCCCAAGCTCGTATGAACCTCCGGCGATACCCTTGAACATCATCCTCATAGTTGAATACAATTCCCTCAATAAGTAACTCATGGGGACCATCCCTTCGAGCATAACCAAATTATCGCAGAGCTAAACAAGGATTGTAGGTTATGCCCCCTCTGATTCCAAGTAATGGGACATTAGGGTACTCCATGCAATGGTCAATAAGAGCAATGTTTCCCATAGCTCGGGAACACCAGAGAATATCTGTGTGAGCGAGTAACATTATCCTTTATGACCAACCCAAACCTTCTTCGTTCTTCAGTACAGACTTAGTGAGGTGAGAAATAAACCACCTCGACAGCAATGGCATGCAACACATAAGAACCCCTCTTCTCTTCATGGTACGAGTATGGAGAGCGTGCAAAATATCTCCGAGAAAGGTAGACACGGGGTTGCGAGAGAGGAAGATCTTGATAGCATTCACATCTATGAATGAGTTTGGATTAGGGAATAGTACTAACCCATAGATTAGAAGAGCCAAGACCTCCTCAAAATCTTGAAAATCCATATCATCCCAAAACAGTTGGGCCTTGACTATCAGGAACTTGGCTAGAAAACCCTTGACTCCGCTTCTTGTTTCCCAATTGGATACCACGTCGACCCATTTCAGATGCAAGGCTGAGGCAATGACTTCTGGCTTAGGAACTTCTTCTAGACCTGTGAAAAGCAACTGTTCAAGAATGGGTATATCCAACAACTGAGAGAATTCTTCCATGGTAGGCACAAACTGATAGTCTGGAAAGGTGAAGCAGTGGTGCTTGGGATCAAAGAACTGAAAGAGTACACTCATCATCTTTTCATCAAAGTTTGAAGTGACCAGTTTGAGAAGTCTACCATGTCTCTTAGTGAACGCAGAAGTTTCAGGGACCTTTGATACTAGCTCTTTGAGTTGGGAAGGTATTTTCATAAAGTTGATTCTGATAGTGTTTCTACGAGCGGAAACCACAATCTGCAAAATAGAATAAAGATAAATTCCCTTGGTCCTTGAAATGGTTAGTGCAATAAGAATGGATGCTATGTTATGATGCATGATGTCATGATAAATCATAGGTACATCAAACACAGACAAATCACACCAAGTTCTTAGGTTTAAGGCCTGCTTGAATCTTAAGGTCGTACCCTCTTGAAGTTTAGTTGGTTTCAAACCTGTCTTAGAAAAGTAACCGGGTTCTAAAGATTCTCAATATCACTGATCATCCTTTACCGGGCATTGTTTCAGCTCAAGCAATCTTTTCTTGCGGCCGAAATATCCTGAAAGTATGATCTCAATGAGTGTAGCATCGAGTATCAACCAATCCTCAGCTTTATACTGAGGTCGGCTATCTCACTACTTTCTAATGGCCAAGTTTGTTCAACTAAGATTCTAAGGTCCGTTAGTGCTTCACGACACCACGCGGCGGCCCCGTATTCTCCTCGTTTCCCCACGAAGGATATTGGTACCAACCAAAGTGTCACACCAACACAACCAACGCTTAAACCATATCGGTCTATGTCGTACAGTCTCCATGATCTATTGTTGTTTACCTAAAAAGTGTCCCCATATCCGGGTATAGGATCTTTAACAATGCCCAAGTAAAACCCTTTAAGAATAAAGCATACAAAACAAACAAGAAAGCAATTAAAAAATGACCTAGATTCTAAGGTATACCCCACTTATTTATTCCCCAACAGAGTCGCCAGTTCTGTGATACGGTGGCAGAACCGACTGTTAATACTGGTTTGCGTTTTTTGTTCGCAAAATGTCGCGGTAAGCAAGAGTCACCGCCGACTTTTATTTTATCCAATCAGGAAAAGGAAAAAGAACAGAAAAAACCTTTTTCAAGATGTTTCTGAGTACGGGGGGTAGGTTATAGAAAGGGAAGGTGTTAGAACCCATTATATCCATGGTTTTCCACGGGCTCTTAGGTACTTGCTTATTTTGAAATTTCTTGTGTGTGCTTTGTTTTGAAAAGCTTTGTTTTACTTTGTTTTAACCCTTATTTTTGTCCTCAAGAGTGTTACGAAGTTGTTTTTTTGAAACTTTGTTTGGAAAGTGTTTGGTGTGAAAAATTTTGTTTGTTTGAGCAAGTACCTAGGAACTAATCTACCTACTCGAAAAAGACTATTCATTTTCCTTTAGACAATGCTATCCCATTATTGAGAAATAGGTAGCATCATTGTTGGAGTTTAAAAGGGACGTTCGAAGGGAGGAAATGGCACTAAAGGCAACAAGTAAGGATACCTTAGCGTTTCGAAGGGTCTATCGTCATAAGATCAATTTGTAGGCAACTCGGGGGACAAGTAGGAACTGTGATCTTTATAAATACTTTGAATCGCGGGTCATTGCTAAGGTATCCCTACGTTCGAGGGACACAACC